>CM016619.1:107938726-108538726 GCA_005393395.2 Gossypium australe | reverse complement strand
AAATAATAATTTTTTTATATTTTATAATTAAATTGATGTGAGGTTAAAATTAAATCTATCGATACCTGAAATTAGAATAAGTGTCTGAGGCATTTCAGCAGTAGACCGTATAAGGAGACAAAAGAGTGACATCATCCTAAGCGTCAGGTTGGCATAAGTAGGCAAATATCGTACGGGTCCCAACTACCGCGCATGCCATCCGGCAATGGATATGTGTTTACTGGCCACACGCGCTCATACTTTACGTCATGCATGATTTACATATTTCCCTGAGGAGACGTTGTTCAACTTATCAGTCAAATTTTACCTTTGACTTTTCTTTTTTGACGAATCTTTCTAGAATCTATTTTGGGTGAATGTATCCTACTGATACAAGATCTAATTCTACTATAAAAATCTATTTATATTAATTTTTCTATTATTAAATAAATAAATTAAAATTTATACTATTAAAAAATAAATAAAATTAAATTAGAATTGAGTTAAGATTCACAGTTTAAAAAAGTATTATATTCTATATATTTGAGTTAATATTTTTAAAATTTGTATGGTTTCAGAAATAAAATTATTTTATTTAGAATTGAAATTTTTTTTATTTTCTATATAATAAATGTTAACTGTATTATAATTTGAACTTGTTTATTTTATTGTAATATAGATACTACATTAATCTAGAAAGACTAATTTTATCAATTCCTAATAGGAAGATTTCCTAAATATTATAACCATTTATTTTGTCTTTCCCCCTTCCCTTCCTTTTTTTTTTTTGTTTTTGTTTGGTAATATATATAAACAACGAAGTTGTTCTACTAAACATGGTCATTCATGTTGGAAAAATATAGATTTTTGAAAGTTTTGAGGCATATTCTCGATTAGTAAAGATAGAGATTTGAATTATAAAATTATGGCTTTATATTCTAACCCATGTGACCTTTATAATAGTATATCATATGCTCAAAATGATTGAGTGATAAATAAGAAATTGATGCTCAAAGTAAGACACTTGTGAATTATGTTGAGGAAAATGGAAAGCTTAGTCCCACATTAGTTAGATATCAAGTGTGAATATGTTTATATATATGAACCAACTTGGTAATTATTGAATGACTAAACTTATACTCTCCTTTGTGCACAGGGTGGCGTGCGAATAATTTAGTTTTACCCCAATACGTAATTTTATTTTCCTTAAAGCTCAGCAGAGCTTATCTCTTCAAATTTTATTTGGAATTAAAAAGACAAATTGAGGTTAAGGCTCCTTTAATTCAGACGTTAATGACTCCTCAATTCACGGACGTTATTGGCTTCATTAGTCAAAAATTTCCAAAAGTTCTTCATTTGATTTTTATTTAAAACCAAATAATTTGCAAGAAAAGAAATACACTAAATTTTTCAAAATTTTGAGATCTTTTCCTTGCATATTTTGAACCCGTTTTCGGTGATAGAAGAAAGCAATGATACAATTCGTTGATCACCACAGCCGTGCTACTGCTGTGTTCATCTCATTGTTGTATCCTGGGAGTATAATATTTTAATCCAGTCTTTTTTTATGTTTTTTTAGATTATATATGTATATCTATATTGTAACAGCCCGATTTTAGCTAAATCAGAACAGTGGTTTCGGAACCACAAATCCGAGGTCGTAAAATTATTTTACTATTATTTTTGGTATTTACAGCATGTTATTTGATATGTGTGAAAATTTCATGATTTAATTTTACCGTTTGTGTGCTTAATTTGATAAAAGGACTAAATCGCGTAAAATGCAAAAGTAGCATGCTATAAGTTAAGAGTATCTAATTGCTATGGTTTATTACATGAAAGGTCCTTATGATGATATTAGACCATGGATAGTGGGAGTGGACATAAATGACCATCCATTATATGTTATTATATGTTTTTATTAAAGGTTAATAATGTAAATTAGTTAATAAGTTATATTAGATAAAATAAAACATAAAATTTCTTTTATCATCATCTTCCACCACTGAATATAGAGAAAAGAAACAACCATTGAAGCTTCATTAAGTTGGCCCTTGCATGATTTATTAGGTATGTGTTTTGAGCTCAGTTTTTGATAATTTTTATGTTTTTGAGATCGTTGCTTCGTATACTAGCTAACCCATGCTTTAATTTTCGGATTTGATGATGAATTTGTGACTTTCCATTGTTTATAGCTTGATACTTTTGTTGTTTGGTGATGAAAAATAAATATTTGTTATTAGATTATCATAGTTTATTAAGTGATTTTTTTTTGATAAAAATGCTTATTAAGGACTAAATTGTGAAATTTGTAAATTGAGGGGTCAAAATATGAAATAAATGAAATTAATGGGATGCTAGGGACCTAAGGAAAATTCAGCCTAACATGAGCATGTTGAAATTTTGTGTATTTTGAGTTGTTTTGAAATAGGGACTAAAATTGAGAAAATATGAAATGTTAGGGGCTAAAGTGCAAAATGCCCATTTATGTGTTTTTGGGTGAAATTGAATGAATATGTAATTAAATAAGTTAAATTTAAATTGATTTAGATCAAGAAAGGAAGAAATCAGATTTGGATCGGGGGAAGTTGAAAGTTGTTGAATAGTCGTTCCGATCCGTTCGTTTTCGTATGAGGTAAGTTCATAAGTAATTAAATGTTCTTAAATTCAAATGTGTGTGTATATATATATATATATATATATATATTATATGTAGCCGAATTGAATTGTATGTATTAAAATATATGTTGCCGAATTGATTTGAGCATTGGTTGACTAGTTTCGTGCATGAATTGATTTAATTACGAAGTCATAAGCCCCGAACGAACCTTAGGAAATGTATTGGATATTGATGTCATGACATAAGGCTTTTGAGATGTGATTTTGTGTAAGACTGTAACACTCCTAACCCATATCCATCGCTAGACTAGGGTTAAGAGGCATTACCGGACATATCGGAACATTTTATGCTCATTTCACAAGATCATTTCATAAAAATTCATACTCATATAGTCCCTTTAGAAAGTCTACGAGACCTTAAACATGCTTTAGAGAGAGTTTGGGATTAAACTGATCTCATACGGAAACTTTGCAGAACTTAGAAAATTTTTCTTTCAAAACAGGGCACACTCTTGTGTGGCTAGGCCGTGTGCCTCACACGGCTGTGCCTTGGACCATGTCTTAGGCCTGTCACACATCCGTGTGTCTGGCCCGTGTGCAATACTGACTTGATTCATATGGCCTATCACACGCCCGTGTGTCTGGTCTGTGTGCAAGTCTGACTTGCTTCGAATTGGAACATTGAAGGACACGGTCAAGACACACGCCCGTGTGCTCAACCGTGTAGACATTTATAGGCCATTTACAAGGCCAAATTGCCACCCATTTTGGGTCATACCTACAAGCATCAAACAAGCATCAATGCATATCCCAAAGGCAACCAAAAACATATGAAATCATTCACAATTTGACCTGTAATAACATCATTCATTTCCATATACAAATCCAACTCAAACATACCATTTTAAAGTACCAACTTCACATAAAAAACATGTGATTCATACATCATATTACTCCATTTCAATTCATAGCATTTCTCAAATCAACCATAAAACTTACCAAAATTGACCATTTCTTTTAGCCATTCATGAGCATATCAAAACATACCAAATTTTGCATCACATAGCATGCACTAAATTCACTCTATAATCACATACATTATCAAGCCATATCACATGACTATTTTTACACATTTCAAAATATAATCAAAGTTCTCTAGCCTATACATGCCATATTTCAATATGTATATTTTCAAAAGGTACCAAAATATAGTTCGGTAGTGTGGTGATGATCCTCGACGATCCCCGAGCTCCCAGTAGCTTCGATAATCTATAAAATAATGCAAACACATGCAAAGTAAGCTTTCAAAATCTTAGTAAGCCATATACAAATAAACTTATCACATAGAACAATTATAAACCATTTCATACATATGGTTCATAGCATAACATAATCATAAGTCATATTTCTCTTATATCTCAATTGATCATGTTCACTTGCTTATAATCACATATCATGTAATGTAGCTCACATATCAATTGATCTTATACATACATACCTTTCATTGCCAAATTTCATTTACATACATACGTACCAGAATTTAGATGCACATTCATACACTCATTCATTTCTCGAAATTCCCATTGAACCATTCAGAATCAAATAGGATACTCGGATAGCTCGGAAAGCTCGTACAATGCTAATGTCCCAGATGTGGTCTTACATGTAATCAGTATCGATGCCATTGTTTCAGACAGGGTTTTACACGAAACCAAATATGATGTCGATGTCCCAGACATGGTCTTACACGATAACACAAATCGAAATCCTATGTCATGACATACGTATCCTGACTACTTCCTAAGGTACGTCCGGGACTTTTCAGACGTCGTTACATTATTGGAACTTTATCGGATTTCACATATTCAGCTCAAATAGCCATATATCACAATTCATCCATATAAAAGTATTAATAATTCAATTTAAACACATTTATTTGTATATCGACTTACCTCGTACGGATTTGGATGGAAATAAACGATTACTCGACCACTTTAGATTTCCCCCGATCTAATTTCGTTTTCTTTGGTTCTTGATCTAATAAATCATGCAAGGGCCGAACTTAATGAAGCTTCAATGGCTGTTTCTTTTCTCTATATATTCAGTGGTGGAAGATAATGATAAAAGAAATTTTATGTTTTAAGAAATTTTATGTTTTATTTTATCTAATATAACTTATTAACTAATTTACATTATTAACCTTTAATAAAAACATATAATAACATATAATGGATGGTCATTTATGCCCATGCCCACTATCCATGGTCTATTTTCATAATAAGGACTTCATAGTTAATAAGCCATAGTAATATAGCACATTAACAAATAGCATACAACTTTTGCATTTTGCACGATTAAGTCCTTTTATCAAATTAACCAACCAATCGGTAAAATTAAATCACAAAATTTTCACACATAAATTTACATACTGTAAATGCCAAAATAAAATTAAAAATAATTTTACAACCTCGGATTTGTGGTTCCGAAACCACTGTTCCGACTAGGGTCTAAATCGGGCTGTTACAAAAACCATGTCTGAGACATTGGCATCGAAGTGAGAAAATGTGTAAGACCATGTCTGGGACATTGGCATCGTATATGATTCATATAAGACCCTGTCTGGGACAGTGGCATCGATATGTGTTAACATGTAAGACCATATTCGGGATATGGCATTGTATGAGCTTTATATGATTTCCGAGTATCCCTAACAATTCCGAATGGTTCATCAGGCAATGTCAAATCGAGACCGAAGGTGAATTTGATCTAAATAATTCAGGTACGTATGAGGTTTATATGTTCATTGAAAAAAAATAAGGTAAGTGGAGTTAATTAATGTGGTAATATGGATTATATGAGATAAGTGATGGTATATGTGTATAAGATTAGCTAAAATTTGGCCTATTCGAATTGTGTTATATGTGTTCTTGTGATGAATTATTTGCTTATGGCTTACTAAGCTTTCAAAGCTTAATTTGTGCATTCTTTCTCTATTTTATAGATATTAAAGCTAGCTTTGAGCTTGGGGATCGTTAAGGATCATCGTCACACTATCGACCATTATTCGGTACTTTTGAAGTTTGAAACTAATACATATGGCATGTATAGGCTAGTTTTGTTATGGTTAGTTTTGAATTGTTTATAAATAGCCATGCGAGGATGGCTTGATAATGATGTTCAATATGATGTATTTTCGGTCATGATATAAGCTCATTTTGGAAAGTATGTTACATGGTATATATGTATGGTGTGTTCGATTATATGATTTGGCTTGAGTAATGATTAGTTGATGGATGTGTTTTTGATATAATGCATATGTTTCTATAAGTTAAGTATGTATAAGTGATTGCTTGTGAAAATGGTCATTTGGTACAGTGTTTAGTGGAAAAAGATGACTATGTTTTATGGATGTTTGGTCGATCATTTGAGCAAGTATAATATGTCTAGTTAATAATGTTAATTAACTATGAAATGGTATAACATATTGAGGCTAAATTTTATGACCGAATAGATAGCTAATTTATTGGTTGGGAATATGTATTTTTGGGCATGATAATTAGTCTGCGAATTAAGTGTACTTTGATTTGTTATTTGTGTTCAAAAATGTTTAATGTGGCTTTAATGTAATACGCATGAGTGGGCAATAATTATAATTGTGTTTGGTTATTAAGTGATGCTTGTTTATGTGTTATATATATGTATGACTATAAAGATGTGTGGATAGTTTAACTTAGATTAACGTGTGAATGTGCATAATATACAAAATGGTTTGTTCATTAAATAGTTAATAGAGTGGATAATTATGGCTTGGTATTTGAGATTAGAAATGACTTTTGTTTTTAGGATGATATGCGTATAATATGAAAGCATTAAAAGTATAGTTGGCCATGATGTAATGTTAACTATAGTCTTATATGTTAATGAATATTATGCCATGAGATATGGTTGGTATGAATTAAAATGCGGTTGTGTATAGATAAGCAAAATGGTATGTTTAATATTTAGTTAAAGTAATGAAATTGTACTAAACGGAGTATTAATGCATGTTTGGTATATGAGATGAAAAATGTTGGTTTATGATTTAGTCATTTCATGCTATGAAATTTGATGGTCATAAGGTTCGAATTATGTATTTATAAAGCATATGTAGTATGGTTTTGATGTAAGTTAATTGGTTCGAAAATTTGATTATATTCATGATATTGATATGGTTGAATTTTGAAGCATGGTTCGTATATGTAATATGATTAATAATGCATGTTTTATTTCAATTGGTTATGTGCTATATGTATATATATACGAATTTGGCTTGTATGAATAAGAGGATGGTTATTAATTTGAGTATGGAAAAATTTTGTAAAGGAAAATATATCACTTTATTCATGAATAGTAATGAATGACTGTTCTGAACTATATTTTGATCGGTAATGCCTTGTAACCCTAATCCGGTGACGGATACGAGTGAGGGGTGTTACATATATTGTTCTGGTTTGGTCTTGTGATTTAAATAAATATTTTACACTACTGTTTATTTTAGTAACGTGTGTGCAACAATCTTAAGACAAATCCTTTACCATTTTCTAATCAGAGATGAATATGACACTTCAATGAAATTGTATTATGTTTGTAAACAAAAAATTAGTTGAACAATTTTGTTTCACGATTTTATTTTTGCCATTCAACAAGATTTGTTTGATTTTCTATTTCCAAATAGAAATTAGTTGAACAATTCTGTTCAGATATGCATCGATATATATCAAGCATTATTTGGTAGCCATAGAGGTGTGTGGGTAGAGTTTAGAAGAGTACAACTTTGGTATATAAAAGGTTAGGAATTTCAGTCCATTTTGACAACTTTTCTCTCATTCGTATACATTTTCCCAATAATGCAATACTAAGGTTAGGGCTGTAAATGATTAGAGATTAGACAAACCTATCTCTATATATATTTTAATTTTTAAGCTTGTTTGTATTCATTAAAAATTTCAAAATTTCAAACTTAATCCATTGCTCATCCCGAGTAATGTAAAGCAAAAAATTTAGATAAGACAATCTTGCAATAGGTTTAAATAGAATCCTTAAGCAGAATCAACTTTTGCACATACACATACATCAACAAAATCATGCTCACAAACTCTTTTTATTGATAAGTCGCTCACATGCAAACATTATTTCAAAATTTTATACTAAGTGCGGGAAAAATGCTAGCATAAGTCATAGAGTGCATGCTTTTCCATTCAATCAAAATATCCTTATCAATTAGACTGAACAATCACAAGATTTAATTAATGGTCCTCATATGTTGAACCTAGCAATTCCTCTCCACTAATGTAGTTAGCATAATCATCAAAATAAATAAGTCTTGTATAAGATTGTAATGGGGCTAGGCTCAAGGTAAAGATGAAGAGAAGTGAAGTTTTAGGTTTAATAATCTTAATCCTAACTTTGCCTTGGATCTTTTCGAGGTACACCCTTCCCACCAATAGGTTTTACCACTGATCGTGTATCAGAGTCTTAAAAATTTATAAAAAGAATGATCGAGCCTAGAAACTAACTGTGACAATGACTTGAGGCAAGTGCACTTATCGAACAGTAGTATAGCGGTGGCAAGACCGGATTGTCGAACCCAAAGGAACCAAAAGTACTAATACTAACTTTCTTTTTATTATTTAGCCTAAGAATTAAAGGAATTTTTTATCTAATCTAAAATTAACTAACAACTAAGCTAAAGATGCAAAGACAAAGAGAATGAATTGGGGAAAATAACTTTGGGAAAAACCAATTGATTAAGACAATACCCAAGGAAGAATCCACCTAGACTTCACTTGTTATCTAACTCTGAACCAAACGGTTTATTCACTTGACTTGATCCGTAGGATTCCTTAAGTTATATTAATACCTCTTTCGAGGCTATTAACGTCTAACCCTAGGTTGATTAGTTGAAATTTCTTTCTAATTAAAACCCCTAGAATTGCATTAACTCGATCTATGGACTCCCATTTTAGGTTTGACCCTAATTCGACATATTTTCGTCACCCTATTTCTAGGTGCGCGAGCAACTCTGCTTAACTATACTAGATCTACTCTTAGGCAGGGACTTTTGCTCCACCACCTAAGCACATCAATACTTGAATCAATATACCAGAAATACCAAAATAAGAATTAAGAACACATAGTTAAAAACAAATCAATTATTTATCATATAGTTCAACAAACGATAACAATATTCATCTTAGGTTTCATCCCCCTCAGGTATCTGAGGGTTTAGTTCATAATCATAAAAGAATACATCTCAAAAGAAAAGATAAAAAAAAAATAAGAAAACCCTAAAACCCCCTGAATGAATTGAAGGAGAGATCCTCCGTCTTGAGTATAACTCCAGCTTCTGGCTTTCTTCGAGTGAATCCCACAATTCTAGCCTCTCTGGCTCGGCTCCTTGGCCTAGCTGGACGCCCCACTGGACTCCTAGTTGGACTCCCCCTGAAGGTTGGCCTCTAGGGTGTTTATATAGGCTTTTAGAATGGCTTTCTTTGCCTCTAAATACCCTAATCCAACTGAAACTCTTCTTTCTCAAGTCAGGGACATGCCCATGGCACACACCCGTGTGAATCGTGGCCAGGTCGTGTTCGAGTCTGTTAAGGAGGCACGGTCGTGCAGTCTTGGGCCCATGCCGTGTTGATTTTGTGATATGGGCCATTTACTCCGTTTTGGGCTCGTTTCTCGTTCTTTTCATCCTCCGGTGCTCTCTTGAATATAAAACATGAAAACAAAGGATTAAGAACACCAAATTACACAATTCAAGGCTTAAATAATCCAAAAGTATGCTAAATGTGGGATTAAAATATGTTCATATTACGGTTTATCAAATACCCCCACACTTAAGCATTTGTTTGTCCTCAAGCAAAATTCTCAACTCACAATTAAAATGAACTTCCTCGATTCATAATATTCATCAATAATGTTTCATCATAATTCAGAAGTAATTCAGACATTGATAATTTAAGTAAAAGGGTCCTAAAGATTCAAACAATTAAAGTCATAGTTTTTATAGCACGAAAACATAGGCGTTTCCCCTTACCTAAATAATTACCTTTAATTCAAAATTGACAAAAGTTGACATCCTCACTAAAGATTCACTCAAATCACTCAAAGTGTTTAAGGTTCAAAATTAAGCACTCAAAATTCAAACATGAAAAGTTAATCCCATAGGCTTGCCTGAAAATCAAATCTCCACCACTGTAAAATGAGATGATACGCAAATCAAAAGGTCTTTAAAAAGGGTTGTAATGTGGCTTTGGGTTAAAGGTGTGGATAAAGGCTAAATTAGAAGGTTAGAATCGAGATTGAATTGATAATTTACCTAACTAGAAAAATGAAATAATCCTAAATAATTACATCAATTAAAAATTCGTAATACTAATAATACGAGCTTTTTCTTCAATATGTGGAGTTCAAACGTATAAACTTACTTAAATATATAGCTAATAATGAATATACTTCATTTTTTAGAACAAATCAAGTCAATAATAAGAAAGAACTTTAACAACTGAAATATAGAACATAGTTAGGAAATTGTTCAAAATCAAATCTCGACAAAAAGGTAGTCAAGGAATGGTGATGACAAATACAAGATGAGTTTTGGGTTAATATTAGTGGGTGAGTCAATAAAAGGGTTGTTAGGATCAAAGGGGTTCACTAGGGGTTAATTATGAAGGTAGACTTTTAGTGGAGTGAGTGGGTTAAATCCTAAGTGCCTTTATCATCTCTGTATATCAAATCAATGATGTGGTCTTGACATGTATAATCGAAGCAAGTTCTAGAATAACAAATCAATGTTGACACACTCATAATAAAAAGTGAGCACGAAAGAATGTATGCTCTAAAAGGCTCAAAATCTCACAAGAATTATGGTTTTTGATATCAACCTTGTGAATTTCAAACTTCAAGGTAATAATTAGATTCAGGTAGATAACCTAACAAAATTTTAATTTTGAAAATAGACTTATCATGCTTGATTCTCTAGTCTCCTAAAGTTTAAATCATCACTACACAATTATCAATGACTTAATCCAAAACGTATCAAAGAAAATCATGAATCACAGGAAATTTTATTCTAATTAGTAATATGAGAAAATTGCTTAAAGACAATATATCATTCATGGCATAATTCAGGGATTTGAGAATAATGAAGAAAGTTAGGCACTTTCTCGAAATAAATATTCACCCCCATACTTAAGATGTACATTGCCCTCAAAGTACAAAGATGTATAATAACAACATAGTAAAAAATCAAAAGATAAGGAGAAGTGAAACTTCCTGATTTTTGGACGGATTCCTTGAGTTGGAAGTGTGGAAACTTGATTCGGAGGTGAAAGATAAGTTGGAGGAGGCGTCTTTGGTGGTGGTATGGTGGCTGCCAACGAGCTCTGTGCTAGATGAAGAAATTGGGGAGCTCGTGAAGAATTAGTCAGGAAATAAAAAGAATAATTCAAAATATACTAAATATATATTTAAAGACAAGAAAGATAAAGAGAAATAGTGTAAAAATTGAAATAAAACTAAAAGAAAAGATGAATGGACTAAAAATTCCTCATTATTGGATACTAAAAAGTCCTTATTGTTAGATGGTTCGCAAGGTGGGTGTGATTTCTAAGGCTGTAGTGTCGTGGCTATGGTCGTGGTCGTGGTCGTGGTGATTCCCTAGCAGCCTTTAGAACCTAAATTAAAGAAAACGAAAGAAAATAGATTAAACTAAGAAAAAGACAAACTAAAGAAAAGGAAAATAAAGGAGAAGGGAAAATAAAAAGAAAAGTTAGATGGACTCAAGGTCCTTTTCCTGTCGATTAAATGAAGCGGTCGGCATGAACTTATGTAGATCGGTCTCAAAAAGGGGGACTGTGTTAGGATCCTTCCGCTTCTTCAACATGGATATTGTTAGAGCTAGAGTCATGAGAACAAAGAAAACTGAGAATGAAGAATGGAAAGGGGGTGTAAAGAAAGAAGAAGGGTGAAGAGTAGGTAAGAAGGGGGGAGGAGTGGTTTAAATAGAAAAACTCAAGTCTGGTACATCCCCACGCCCGTGTACCGTGGGCGTGTTGAGTCACACGGCCATATCGCATGACTGTGTTATGCTTCGTTCGTTTCTTCCACGCCCATGGGCAGGTCGCCACGCCGTGGTTGGTAAAACAGTGTCGGCCACGGCCGCCTCGCACGGCCGTGGTGTTTGATTGGAGTCCGTGGCTTGAAGATATTTTTCGTCTTGTGTCATACTATATTTTTCGCCCTATGTCGTACTATCTCTGCCATGTCAGTATGTACATCCATAGTATCCATACGGCCATGGCCACGGCCGTGTGGTGTGGAAATTTGCACTTTGGTTAGTTTATAATTTGATGCTAAAAAGGAGAGACAGAAGAATTAATAAAAAAATGTAAAAATTAATGGGTTTAGTACTCGGCTTGCCTCCTGAGAAGCGCTCGTTTAAAGTCTTAAGCTAGAATTTCCTCTCATTCTCATAATCAGGGTGGTTTGAAGAGTTGAACATCCTCTCTCATGCTATCAGTTTTACTATCATGATAAAGCTTAAGTCAAGTATTGTTTACTTTAAAAGTTCCGAATGTAGGATTACTGACCTCTACTGTTCCGTATGGGAAAACCTTGAGTACCCTAAAAGAGATTTCTTTGTTTGTATTAGGGTTATGAGGAGGTATTCGAGGGTCTGCTTTATCTAACAATACCTGATCTCCGATCTTAAATTCGTTTGTCCCACGGAATGGTGTTGGTTCTGCTTTGTGTATTCCTAAATTCTCCTTGAAGTGTGTCTTCCACTCGTCTAGTTCATCGATCTGAAGCCTTGGTTCCTCATGAGTTATTTCCTTGTTGGCATGAGGTCTAGGATCTGGCTCAGTTGTGTATTTCCATGGTGCTTCCTGCGAAGAAGGTTTGAACGAATGGTTGTTAATAGAATTTATATTCTCACCTTGATTATTCGATGTCCTAGTCGAGTAGAGAGCTTGAAGACTAATTGATTCGTCACCTACACAAAGTATGAGTTCACCTGCGCTAACATCAATTTTAGTCCTGGCAGTTGCTAAAAGGGCCTTCCTAGAATTAATGGGATACTATTGTCCTCATCCATGTCTAAAACGACAAAGTCTACTGGGAATACAAATCTGTCAATTTTTAAAAGAACATCTTCAATTATACCCCTAGGAATTCTAATAGTTTTATCAGCTAATTGAATGCTCATCCTAGTTTGTTTGGGCTTCCACAGACCTAGTTGTTTAAACATTTTATAATGCATAACATTGATGCTTGCCCCTAGATTTGCTAAAGCATTATCAATAGATAAACTACCAATTAAGCATGGAATTGTAAAACTCCCTGGATCTTTTAATTTTTGTGGTAGTTCATTTTGCAACATTGCTGGGCATACTGCGTTTAGTTCCACATGCGATTCCTCGTCCAACTTCTGCTTGTTTGTTAAAAGATCTTTTAAAAATTTCCTTGAATTTGGCATCTGCAAAAGAGCTTCAAGAAACGGTAAGTTAATATGTAATTTCTTTAAAAGTTTAAGAAACTTACCAAATTGTTCCTCTGTGTCGTCTTTTGTTATCGCATTGGGGTATGGTATACAAGTTGGTATTCTGTAATTACCGGTTTTGACTTTTCTTGGTTTACCTCGACCTTACCTTTTTCTACCACATTCTTTTGTGTCAATGTTGGTTCATCTAACCCTTCACTATCGTGAGCAGTTATTGCTTGAGGTTGCTCTCTAGGGTTAGTTTCGGTGTTGCTAGGCAAGATCCCTTGTGGTCCTTCTGAGATCAGCTTAGCAAGCTGACTTAACTGGTTCTTGATCCCTTGAATCGATGCTTCTTGATTTTTGAGTTCTATTTCGGTGTTTTGGAAACGAGTTTATGACACCGCTATGAATTTTGTCAGCATATCCTCAAGGTTCGGCTTCTTTTCCTGTGGGCAGGGCTGTTGTTGAAAGTTTGAGAGGGGTTGTTGTCTCTGATTACCTTGACCTCCCCACGAGAAATTGGGGTGGTCCCTCCAACCTGGATTGTAATTATTACTATAATGGTTATTTTGAAATTTAAAATTGTTACCCATATAGTGAGCTTGCTCATTTTCCATGCCATATCCGTAGGGTGGGTACTCAGGATTCGCCATGCCTCCTAGATTTGAGTCATATTGCATTACTGGGTGTACCTGCGAGAGACTACACAAACCATCGATCTTTTTATTCATCATCTCTACCTGATTTGATAGCATGGTGACTGCGTCGAGGTTGAAGACACTGGTTGTTTTAGTAGGAATTGTCCTCATGACTTGCCACTGATAATTATTCAGTGTCATCTTCTCTATAAACTAAAATTAACTGCCAAAAGCAAATAGAGGAAAATTTTAGCAAAGTAAATAAATAAATAAATAAAAATAAAAAAATAATGAAAATAAATTGCAATAATAATAAATGGCTAAAGTAATAAAAATTGAGCTTTCTTAAAATTTTAGTTCCCCGGCAACTGCGCCAAAAACTTGATCTTGTGTCAGAGTCTTAAAAATTTATAAAAAGAATGATCGAGCCTAGAAACTAACTGTGACAACGACTTGAGGCAAGTGCACCTATCGAACAGTAGTATAGTTATGGCAAGACCGGATTGTCGAACCCAAAGAAACCAAAAATACTAATACTAACTTTCTTTTTATTATTTAGCCTAAGAATTAAAGGAATTTTTTATCTAATCTAAAATTAACTAACAACTAAGCTAAAGATGCAAAGACAAAGAGAATGAATTGGGGAAAATAACTTTGGGAAAAACCAATTGATTAAGACAATACCCGAGGAAGAATCCACCTAGACTTCACTTGTTATCTAACTCTGAACCAGACGATTTATTCACTTGACTTGATCCGTAGGATTCCCTAAGTTATATTAATACCTCTTTCGAGGCTATTAACGTCTAACCCTAGATTGATTAATTGAAATTTCTTTCTAATTAAAACCCCTAGAATTACATTAACTCGATCTATGGACTCCCATATTAGGTTTGACCCTAATCCGACATATTTTCATCACCCTATTTCTAGGCGTGCGAGCAACACCGCTTAACTATGCTAGATCTTCTCTTAGGCAGCGACTTTTGCTCCACCACCTAAGCACATCAATACTTGAATCAATATCCCGAAAATACCAAAACAAGAATTAAGAACACAAAGTTAAGAAAAAATCAAGTATTTATCATATAGTTCAGCAAACGATAACATGATTCATCTTAGGTTTCATCCCCCTCAGGTATCTGAGGGTTTAGTTCATAATCATAAAAGAATACATCTCAAAAGAAAAGATACAACAAAACATAAGAAAACCCTAAAACCCCCTGAAAGAATTGAAAGAGAGATCCTCCGTCTTGAGTATAACTCCAGCTTCTGGCTTTCTTCGAGTGAATCCCACAATTCTGGCCTCTCTGGCTCGGCTCCTTGGCCTAGCTGGACGCCCCACTAGACTCCTAGCTGGACTCCCCCTAAAGGTTGGCCTCTAGGGTGTTTATATAGTCTTTTAGAATGACTTTCTTTGCCTTTAAGTACCCTAATCCGACTGAAACTCTTTTTTCTCACGTCAGGGACACGCCCATGGCACACGCCCGTGTGAATCGTGGCCAGGCCGTGTTCGAGTCTGTTAAGGAGGCACGGCTGTGCGGTCTTGGGCCCAGGTAGTGTTGATTTCGTGATATGGCCCATTTACTCCGTTTTGGGCTCGTTTCTCATTCTTTTCATCCTCCGGTGCTCTCCTGAATATAAAACATGAAAACAAAGGATTAAGAGCACCAAATTACACAATTCAAGGCTTAAATCATCCAAAAGTATGCTGAATGTGGGATTAAAATATGTTCATATTACGGTTTATCAACCACCCCAAAACTTAATTTGAAACTTTGTGCCCAACAATACTTCTCAAGATTTTGAGTATTTATTTTGCTCTTTTTGCTTTGAGAGATTTAAGTAGAGATTTCTTTCTTTCTCTCACACACACTCTCTCTTAAATACACATAGAATATATACATTTTTTTTTGAATTTTTCCTCAATCTTTGCTCACCAAGACAAGTATAGTTAAGATGTGTGCAAAAAATAGAATAAAACTTAAAAAGATGGTAATTTGGCTTATGATGTAGGTGAATAACAATAAAATAGGTTTAAAGGCTCAAACTAAAGTTTCAAGGGTTAAATTCATATAGTAGGCTTGAAAGGCTCAAATGATCCAAAGGAAATTGTGCCTAAATCATGTTTAGATTCTTATGCCTCCTTGGATTTCGCCTCAAGAAAGTTACTAAGTCAATTCTAAGGACTTAAACCTTCATGCATGTCTATCTCTAGGGAAATTAAATTTTCATGGCAAAAACTACATAAGACCTAAGAACTTTCATAGCTCAAGTGTAACAGCTCATTTTTAGTTAAATCAGAACAGTGGTCTTGGGACCACAAATCTGAAGTCAAAATATTTATTTTATTATTATTTTAATGTCTATAGCATGAAAATATGATTGTTTAAAGTTTTTGTTAAGAAATTTTATCATTTGAGTGCTTAATTTGATAAAAAGGACTAAATCGCGTGAAGTGTAAAACTTAAGTTCTAATAGCTAAAGGTGTCAAATAGCTATAGAACCTTAAAGTTAACGTCCTTATGTGGTAAATAGACCATTAATTAGATAGTGGATGATAATGGCTTGATATAATTGAAATTTTGAATTAATAATAAGGTTAATTTTGTAATTTAGTAATTAAAGGTTAATTAAATTAAACAAAACAAAATTATACTTTCATATCATCTTCTTCCACCGAAATTTAGGGCTTGAGAAGCCATTTTTATGCTTTCAATTTCGGGAACTTCAATCTGGGCAATTAGATCAAGAAAAGCGAAATCCAGATCTAGATCGGGGGAAAGACAAAGTACTCGACTAATCGATCTATTTAGCCGTTTTTGCATCTAAGGTAAGTTTTTATGTAATAAGCGTTGTTATATTTGTGTTTTAAATGCCTTGATATTGTATAAATTATGAATTACGAATTTGTAGATACATTCGAAGAAGATTCAAAATTGGACATCCCGGTTGAACCTTAAGAATAGATTAGGATACAAATGACATGTCATTAGGGAATACATTGGTTTGGCTTCGGGTCACTATATTGGCACTTCAGGTGCGAGTTACTTTGATTTGGCTTCGAGCCATGAAATTGGCACTTCGGGTGCGAGTTACTTTTATTTGGCTTTGGGCTAAGAAATTGGCACTTCGGGTGCGAGTTATATTGATTTGGCTTCGGGCCATGATATTGGCACTTAGGGTGTGAGACTCCCAAGTATCTGAATTTTATTCCGGATGGTTCAATGGGTATAATGAAGATGTGAAATGGTGAGAAATAGATACGTATCGGTACAGGTATGTTCAGAAATCTATACGAGCAATGAATCAAAGGAAGTTGTGAGTTTATGATCAAGTATGTGGTTAAGTTCATGTTAGCTTGAGATTAATGTATTGTTGCGTATTATGTCATTTAAATTGAATTGATAAATGAATGGTGAGACTTGCTTATTATTTTCATATGAGCTTACTAAGATTTATAGCTTACATTGTTTATTTTTTCGTGTTTTATAGTGATATCAAAGCTAGATCGGATATGGGGATCGTCAGAGACTTCGTCACACTGTCCAACTATCACCTGGGTACTTTTGAAACTAAGTTTTGGTCGGCATGTATAGGATTATGGTTATTTTAATATGTAGTTGGGTATTGAGTTTTGCCATTTGAATTGGCTTGTAAATGTCTACGTTTTGATTTGTATATATAGCCATGAGAGTTGGCTTAACTTGGTTGGTTTGGTTATGTTTATATATGTGTGCATATAGCCTATGTTATGTGATTAAGGTTGGTTTTGTGATGCTTATTGATAGTAGGAATTATGGATGACAAATGGATAATATTTGAGAAGATGTAGGCTTATGAATTTGAGCATAATGATGCATGTTTGGGAATGTCTAATTAGTTGAAATGTGTATCTAAAATTGGTATAAATGGATTGGTCTATTTTGTGACTTGTGTGCATTGTGGATGATGATATTGAGTTTGCATGAATTAGGCTTGATTTAGCTGGTTTGAATGCTTATATATGTTATAAATTATGCAATTTGGTTTGGTAAAGGTTTGTGCAAGTTTGGGTGGCAAATTGGCTTGGTAAATAGCCTATTTTTTTCTACATGGGCAGAGACATGGGCGTGTGTCTCAGCCGTGTATGATACACGATCTATACACGGTTGTGTGTCCTCTGGTGTTGAGATCAAAATCGAGTCAATATGTCAACACGGCATCACACACGGGCATGTGACTTGGCCGTGTGGCATAAGTCAGTATACCCTACAGGTATGGCATGGCCTAGCACATGGCCTGGCACACGGGCATGTGTGGCCATTTTTAGGGCATATGGGCTAGCCACATGAGCGTGTGTGTTGGCCGTGTGACCCAAGTCAGAGGGTTACACGGGGTCAGACACAGGCTGGGACACGAGTATGTGCTTCCATTTTGAAACGCGGCTTGTGATACGGACGCGTCTCTGGCCGTGTGAGACACACAGCCGGGCCACAAGGGCGTGTGTCCCCTATAGTTTGGAAAATTTTCTAAGTTTTGTAAAATTTCTTGAGTTATCGGTTTAGTCCCAGACCACACCGAATGCATGTTTTGGGCCTTGTAGGCTCATATTAGGGACACTGTGAATGTTATTGAATGATAATTTGTATGAAATTAGAAAACATATGTAAAATGAAGGTTTAAATTATTTTGTATGTCCGTAATGCTTCGTAACCCTATTCTGGCGTTGAATTCGAGTGAGGGGTGTTACATCAAGATAACATAAAAAAACTCAGATAAAATCAGAAATCATATTTACATTTGAGCTAACTTATGAACAAAATTTTTCTCTAAACATCATTTTATTTCAGCATACTTATGTAAAACATTGAATCATACTTAAGAAAAAAATTTAAAATATATGCAAATATTTCCTTACCCCCTTTAAAAAGAAGCAATGTGTAACACCCCCAACCCGGCCTAGAAGTTAGGCCGAATCTGGCGCGTCACATAGAAGTGTTTTTCAAAACCATGTTTCTTGTTGTTAAAACTTGCTTGAGAGTTGAAGCCTCTTTGTTAAAACTCAAAACACTTAAGCAATTGTTGTCCACTTGAAAACGTAATTACTTTTAGAACTTTATCTGTTGCGGAAGCATATTTAAAATAAATAATTTACAAAAATGTGATGTTTAAAAATTGAGTAGCAGAAGCATTTTGAAAACGTTGCGAAAGCGTAGTGTTTTGATGACAGTTATCGTTTTGGAAATCGTATTCCACTTTTAGCAGTTAGAAAATATCATAAATAAATATAAAAAATAATAAGTTAAAAATAGAGAGGCCTTATTACAACCCAAATCAAAATATATAAAAGTAAATAATCAAAACAGCAAACATAAGCAGTTTGTGGTCTTCTCCGAGTCCATCGCAGCTCTGATCCGTCTAAGGCTGAGGATTACCTGTACAGTTAAAAACGGGGCGAGTTTACGAAAACTCAGTGTGTAATCCCCTTACTAGAGTAACAGTCAGTATATAGAAACAAAAACTGAAATAGTCTGGGCCAAAGCCCTTTAACAGTAACAGTATAGTCCAGTTCAAAGTATATGTGAGTCAAAGCCCACTACAATATCATTTGGGTCACAGCCCGTAACAGAATCAATTAGACCTAGCCCATTTCAGAATCAATTCTATATGCATAATGTGTGATGCATGCTAATCCATCCCATCCAACCCTGCACTTGCCTCCGTCCAACCCTACACTACTTGTGGGGAATAAATCACCCATGCCATCCCTACACTCCCAATGTTAGCACCGGTTGCGTCACTAACCAAAATCGTAGCAAAGCTGCTAGTATATATATACAACTCTAAGCCTTCAGTAGCGGTATTATAATTGGCACAAAGCTATCAGTAACTGTATTAGCACATAGCCATTAGCGACGGTAATATAATCGGCACACAGCCTTGGGTAAATATGATCTACACAGAGTCATCGGTATATATGTTAGGCATATAGCCATGGGTAAATACGATTGGCACAAAGCCATACTCAAGATGGCACAGAGCCATGTTTAGGTTGGCATAGAGCCATAATCGGATTACCCGGCTTTAAGCCGTCCGTTGGTCCACAGTCGTCATGCGACCCGTGCAAACTCAACAGATCAATATTGGATCCACAGTCATCATGCGACTCGTGCGACCCTATCAGAACTTCCTTCGTATCAATGTCCCAACCCCATACAATATGTGTAACGACCCGAATTTGGGCCTAGTAGAATTGGACCCATTGGGCCTTAGGCGTGGGAGCGTTTAAAATTTTTGAGAACATAAGAACGGCATTTATGCATGTTAGATCTGTTAGGTGAGTGATTTTGGAAGGTTAGAGGGCTTCTATGAAGTCCCGGGATCAAACTTGGGCTTTAGAAAAATTTTGGTTTTAGGTGAATAAAACCTTGGGAGTTAGAAGGTAGGCTTTAAGAATAAAATGTGGAGAAAAATGACACAAAAAGGGGTTGTGGTCTAGCGGCAAATGACGCCACATAAGGGACAAGGGAATGACGCCATAAGGAAGCAAGGGGTCCAAGGTTCAAGTCTTGGTGCTTGCATTTTGATTTTCTTTTTAAATGGAACTTAGACTTTGGCCATAGACTTATATTTTGTTGCGCATGTTTTAAGACAACAAGGAGCTAGTTGGTAAAGTGGCTAGCGGCGTGGATTATGTGACAAGGGAGCCTGGGTTCGAATCTCATGACAAGCAAGGGAGTATTTATTTTGCGGATTGGACGGCCAGAGTTTGTGTTGGATTTAAACTTTACTGAATGAGGGATCCCACATCGGAAAGCTAGCAAGAGGGAAGGTGAGAAGCTGGCTATATATAGAGCTGTCTATGAGGAGAGGAAGTATACCTTGGTGGGCGTTTGGGCATAGGAGCATTCGGAGCGCGGATTAGCTTCAGACTCCTATCAAGTGTGTATTTCGCACTACTCTAGCTGTATAGCAGCAAATGCCGAAATGCTGGTCACCCGACAATGGTAGCCACACGAGCGTACGAGTGCACGTGTGGGAGCTTCGACGCGATAGTTGAGGCCATCATGAGTGTTCTTGTGGGTTAGCCTGTTTGGGTCTCGATGGGCCGAAATAGGCCATGTGGGGCCAATGGGCCCGTGGGCCCGTATGAATAAGTTGTATGATTGTGTAGTAGATGTTGGATTAGACTATGTGAATCTCATATCTGTGGCTAGATTTGGGCTAAATGGGCCACACGGGCGTGTGGGCTCATTTGGGCCGAGAATGGGCCTTAGGCCCATTC
Organism: Gossypium australe; assembly: GCA_005393395.2. Classification (NCBI taxonomy): domain Eukaryota; kingdom Viridiplantae; phylum Streptophyta; class Magnoliopsida; order Malvales; family Malvaceae; genus Gossypium; species Gossypium australe. The sequence continues at coordinate 108,517,698 of CM016619.1, read as the reverse complement.
ACATCATTATCTCTGTTTAGAATGCTTGAGTCACTCGAGGTGACTGTAGACCTTCTGAGAGGTTGAGAAAATTACTAAAATATCCTCAGGTTGCGAAATTACCGAAATACCCTCAATGGGTAGAATGATCGTAATACCCTTTATTGTGGTTGAGTATCGTGTGTATGATTTTATTACACTTATGTATGTTGATATATATTGCATGTTATCATGTTGCATGGGTCGGGATAATGATTGAAGAGCAGTGTAGACTGGTGGCTCTGCCACACACACACACACACATATATATATATACGTATTATAACTCTGGTGGCTCAGCCACAAATATTGTGATTAGCAGCTTTTCTGCATTATTGGTGCGATTGGCGGGGTGGGTTGACTTGATCCCCACAGGTGACGATTGGTTGGTACGGGGGTGCATTGGCTAAATTGGGTTGGGTTGCATTACATTATCTGCATTTCATCATTACATTACCAGGATTATAGGGCTTGGGCCCAAATTTGTTATCATAAGGGCGAAGGCCCAGTTATAGACCATTTAAGGGATTGCACACTGAGTTCTTGTAACTCACCTTTTTTCCCTACCCTTGCAGGTAATTCCCAGCGATAGAGGACTTGGAGCCGTGGGGGACTCGGTGGTGGCCATACATCGTGAACTTAGTAAATTTACGTTTTACTTTATATTGAGATTATTTATTTTGGGTTAATATTTTGTAATAAGGCCATTGGGTTATTTTTCTTTAAGTTTTCAATTGTAATTGTTAAACTGATAAATACGGGGTTTTCTTAAATCATTAATATTCATTTTCTAAAATATCACGTTTCCGCAAATATTCAAACTCGATTTTCTTAACAAAGGCAGTTTTCAAATTAATAACAACTTTATAAAAGAGACATTAAGTAAATCGGGGTTTTTACAAACAAGCAACGAAACTCGGAGTTTTCAAAAGAGTTGCAAACATTTTCAACGAAGCTCAGTTTTTTTAAACAACCCTTCCATGTGACACTTGGTTTTTAACATATGCTTAGTGTTTCAACTAACCTCTCTATGTGACATGCCGAATCCGGTCGTAACGTCTAGGACGGGTTTGGGGTGTTACAATATGTCGTGTATGTCATGCTCAATCATTACACGTGTATGCAAAATGGCCATGTTCAGTAACAATCATTTAAACATGTAATAAAAGCATATCAGTCATACAACCATAGTCAAATTAGTCAACTCATAGTCTAAGTCAGTCATTTACCCCCAAGGGCAAAATAGTCATCTTACCCTATAAGGGTATTTCGGTAATCCTACCCTACAGGGGTGATTCGGTAATTCTATCCTACAGGGGTAATTCAGTAATTCTACTCTATAGGGGTATTTTGGTAATTTTGTAATCTGAGGGTATTTTAGTAATTTTACAAACTGGGGGTATTTTAGTAATTTTGCAAACCAAGGGTATTTCGGTAATTTTACAAATTAAGGGTATTTTGGTAATTTCACAAATCAGGGGTATTTCAATAATTTTGCAATCTGAGGGTATTTTAGTAATTTCACAAATTAGGGGTATTTCGGTAATTTTGCAAATTAAAGGTATTTCGATAATTTTACAAATCGGGGTGTTTCGGTAATTTTGCAAATCGGTGGTATTTTGGTAATTTTGCAAATCGGGGGTATTTCAGTAATTTTGTAAACTAAGGGTATTTCAGTAATTTTGTAAACCAATGGTATTTTAGTAATTTTGTAAACAAAGGTATTCTAAACAGAAACAACAATGCGAATGGGCCTAAGGCCCATTCTCGGCCCAAATGGGCCTAAGGCCCATTCTCGGCCCAAATGGGCCCACTCGCTTGTGTGGCCCATTTAGCCCAAATCTAGCCACAGATATGAGATTCACATAATCCAGTCCAATATTTACTACACAATCATACAACTTATCCGATTGGGCCCACGGGCCCATTGGCCCCACATGGCCCCTTTCGGCCAATCGTGGCCCAAATAGCCTAAACCCACAAAAACACTCATGATGGCCTCAACTATCGCGTCGAAGCTCCCATAGGTGCGCTCGCACGCTCGTGTGGCTACCATCGCCGTGTGATTGGCATTTCGGCATATGCCGCTCTACAACTAGAGTAGTGCGAAATACACACCTGATAGAAATCTGGAGTTAATCCGCGCTCCGAACACTCCTATGCCCACACGCCAACCAAGGTATGCTTACTCTCCTTATAGATCGCTCTATTTAAAGCCAGCTTCTCGCCTACTCTCATGCCAACTTCCTGATGTGGGATCCCACCTTCAGCAGAGTTTAATTCCATCACAACCACTTGCCGTCCCAACTTAGCAAAATAAATATCCCTTTTTGCTTGCAATGGGATTCGAACCCAAGCCCCTTTCATTGATCAAATATGCCACTTGCCTCCTTGCCATCCAACTCCTTGTGTCACACCTTATCCTTAATTAACTATAAGGTCTATAGGCCCAAGGTCCAAGTTCCTTTAAAAGTAAAAACAAAATAATTTGCAAGGGCCAAGACTTGAACCCAGGCTCTCTTGCAACCTTAATGATGCCTTGGCACTAGACCACTCACTTCCTTGTGTCATTTTTTTCCACCTTTTATTTTTAAAGCCTACTTACTTACTCCTAAGGTTTTATTCACCTAAAACCAAAATTTTTCCTAAAGCCCAGGTTTGAACCCGGGACTTCATGGAAGCCCCCTAACCTTCCAAAATCAATCACCTAATAGGTCCAACTTGCATTAGTGCCATTCTCTTGTTCTCAAAAATTTTAAACTCTCCCATGCCCAAAGCCCAATAGGCCCAATTCTAGTAGGCCCAAATTCGGGGTGTTACACAATGTCCTTATTGCGGAAACAAAGTAATAAATGAAAACTGAACACTAGGTAGGATTGCAAGAAAAGAGGTGTGAGTCATAAAGATTGCTTAAATACCAAGTCTTTCTGTACAATCCAATCCTAGACATGTTCATTCCTATTACCAAAGTACTTTTCTGTTTATAATGAAGAGGCATTGGGCTTAATTTATTCATGTTTGCAATTTTATTGTATAAAAAAATAAGGAAAAAAATATAAATGTCTAAAATTAATAATTAAGAATTCCCTATTTTAATTCGTGTCATCCTTCATGTATTTTTCCTTTTCCCTTCTTTGTTGCACTTGATCCCACAATCTCTTCTTGCCATGTCTCGAAGATATGATCTGGAAACTTAGGAACAAAACAATTAGAGATATTCTTAAAAGTATTTCATATGGTATCATCTCTAACTTTTTAATATCTCCAATAAGCTTGTTGTTGATTACGCATGAATGTCCACATATCCATCAAAGTTGAAAATTTTGAATTCTTCATAGTGTTTGAGGAAGTAGGAATGGTCAACTCAGGATTAAAACTTGGCTCCATTAGTTCAGCAACTTTTGGTTCCTCCCTAGGTTTAGAGCTATTTGGTTCCTCTTAGTTTTTGCTTCTTCTGTTTCATTTATTGAATCAACTTCTGGTTTAGATTTGGTTGATGATTCATCAGATTCTGGTACATTTGGTCCATCTGGCTCAACTTGGTTCAATAATTCAACATTCTTTACTAACATTTCAAGGTCATGCCTTGTTATGCAACCTTGAACATAACGGTCATTTAGGTTTTCTTTTGGTCTTACTTGGGCCCTGAAGCAAAGTGAAGTAATTAATGATGGAAAGTAGAGACTTCCTGCCTTTTTTCCAGCGCAATCTTGAATTTATTTGAGTATAATTCTCCCAACATTGATAGGCCTTTTTGTCATAATCGCATACAACAAAAGCTTTCATTCCATTGAGATGGTGGAACTATGTGAGATAGGCATGAAGCTATATCGAATGAAGTAGAACTTTAACACCCCTAACCCGTATTCATCGCTGGAATACGGTTACGGAGCATTACCGGAGTGTACATTTCAAACAAACAAAAATTTTAATAACATTTTAATTCACATCATTAAACATAGCAAAATTAATCCATAACATGCATATTGTCCCTTATATGAGCCCTCGAGGCCCTAAAAACACATTAGAAACAAGTCGGGACTAAATCGGAAGCTTATATAATATTTTAGGAAATAATGAAAATTTTCAAAGCTATAGGGGTCATACGGACAAGAGACACGCCCGTGTCTTAGGCCATGTGGGCATTCGAAGTAGGGACACAGAGCTGTGTCACAACCCATGTTCGTGCTCGTGTAACTCACTGACTTGGGTCACATGGCCAAGCCACACGCCCATGTGCCAGGCCATGTACCCATCGAAATAACCCCACACCCCGGTCTGCTAGGCTGCGTAATAGCCCAATTTGCAACCCTTTGAAAGCTACAAGGGACACACGACCGTGTCACTTGGCCATTGTCACACACGGTTGAGACACACGCCCGTGTCTCTGTCCGTGTGGACGAAAATAGGCCATTTTACAAGCCATTTTTCTCACCCAACATGCAATAAACCTACAACCAAATATTCATATAGGTACAAGCCATAACAAGGCACCAAATTCAAGCTAATCAAGCTATAAACTTAAAGTATACAAACATACAACCAATATGCCCATGGGGCACCTCAAACTCAACATTTAATCTAGTATAAATACTGTAACAACCCATTTTTCAGTGGAATCGGAACAGTGGTTTCGGGACCACAAATTCGATCCGAAAATAAAGCTTATTTTTATTTTACTACATGGTCCGTATTATGATAGACATGTCGTGTGAAAATTTTGATACGAAAATTTTATCGATTAAGTGTTTAATTACGAGAAGGACTAAATCGCATAAAATGCGAAAGTTGAATTCTAGTAGCTATAAGGATTAAATAGCTATGGAATTCAAAACTAGAGGTCCTTATATGGTAATTAGACCATTAAAGAAAAGTATGTAGATTTTTGGTGACTCATTCATGGAAAAATTAGAAAAGGGCAAGAACTAAATTGGAAATTTAAAAATATTTAATTAATTAAAAGATGAAAAGAAAATATCATCTTATTTTCTCATCTTCTTCAACCTAAAAACACATGGAAACCCTATGAGAGAGAGAAGAAACTTTCAAGGCCTAATTGGGTAAGTTTTCTTGTCTTTAATATTTTTGGAATCGAGATAGTCTAATCTATCTATTTGGGGGATCAATTTGAAAAGTTATCAAAGTATGGAAAGTGGGTCATGGATGTATATGTTGAAAATTAGAAATTTATGGTAGAAAATGAAAGGTTGTTGATATATAAACAACTTTTACAAAGTAATTTTTAATGAAAACATGATTTAGGGACTAAAATGTAAAGTTGTGAAATTTGATGAAAAATTCTGAATTTTTATGAATACATGTGCTTTAAATTTTGTAATGGGGCTTTTGGTTAGGCTTGGAATAGGGAGTAAATTGCACAAGTTTCATTTTCCGAGCCTAGGGGCGAAATTGGAATTTATGGAAAAGTTAGGGCAAAATGGTAATTTTGCCTAGGACGTAAATTGAGTCCCAATGAGTATAAAACGTGTAAAATTGATGATTAAAGTTATTTATATAGATCTGAACAACTCAAATTCGAGGTTAGATCGAGGAAACGAAAAGGTTTCAGATTAGTAGATTACTAACGCGAACAAGTGTCGAGGTAAGTTCGTGTAACTTAATCGAGCATGTAATTATGCTAATTGAATGTTGTGTTTGTATGTAACGTGACTTGTATGCTATCATGGAAAATTTAATAGATGCTTGAAATGGTAAAAAAGGGTTAAGCCTCGATTGAATATTGAATTCTGACGAATATATGCATTTTTTCAAAACGAATAAGGTCTTGCATTTGTTGCGGGCGGGATTTAGCTCGGACAAGTAATCTTATTGATCTTGTTATAGAAAGGATTTAGCCTGGATGGGTAATCTTGATATAATACCTCTCGAGTATACGTCACGATTAGGGTTTAGCCTGGACTGGTAATCTTAATTGAGCTCTTCTAAGCATACGTTATATAAAGGATTTAGCCTGGACTGGTAATCCTGTTATACGATACGTGGCTTGAGGGTGTGTTCCTTGATTAAGTGCCCTAATGGGTACTCTTGAAAAAGAATTGACGGGTTATTGAATCGTACACCTTGAGTGTACTACTTGAGCATCCATCGGATTTTCAATGATTCAATGGACATAAAACTCTTGACATGGTATAAGAATTATGAGATGAAATGGTAATTTCCTGAAAGAATATTGCATGATGAGCTCATCTATGTTTACTTGATTGATATGAAGATTTTGTGACTAACATGTTTGATTGAATGCATGTATTTAGGCAATTTTTCCAAATGGATGGAAAACTTGATATTGTATGCTTAGATTTAATAAACGGGGATTGGTAAGTTTAGTTTTTCGTTATACGAACTTACTAAGCATGTAATGCTTACTCCATTTTATTTTCCCTATTTTATAATGCTCAGAAGCTCATGAAGGTTGGAGATCATTGGAGCATCGTCACACTATCAACTAGCTAATTTGGGTATATATAGTAGAATCATTTTGGTATAATGGCATGTATAGGACAACTTGGCCAATAGTGGCTTGAAAATGATGTTTTGTAACCTAGCCATTGGAATGGCTAGTAATGGTTCATTTTGGTATGACTAAGTAGGTTATTATGATATATATATACACATCTGTTATGTTAAGTATATTTGATTAAATGTTGTTAATACCTAGGTTAAACTAAGGTAAGATTGTGATCATGTATGCATGTACTAGTATGCCTTGATGAATGATGGAATCTGTTTAATTTAAATGCTTGAAATGGTTGGTATTGGATGTGTGTTTCAAGTGCAGGTCATGGGTGTGATTTTGGGTGAGAAATGAAGCTAAAAATGACTTTATTTTGTCCACACGGGTGTGCGTTTAGACCGTGTGTGACACACGGCCAGGTACATGGGCGTGTAGTTAGGCCGTGTGTCCCCTGCACCTTAATTTGAGAAATAGAATGCTCAGAATTGAGCACACGGGCGGAGACACGGGCGTGTGTCTCAGCTGTGTGTGCTACACAGCCTAGAACATAAGCGTGTGTCTTGGCCATGTGAAACCTGCCCCTATTTTTGAATTGAATTAATTAACCATACGGCCTAGCACACGGGTGTGTGGCATGGCCGTGTGCACAAGTCAGAGAGTTACACGGGGTAGAACATGGCCTACAGCACGGGCATGTCCCAGGGTCACACGAGTGTGTCCCTTGGACCACACGGGTGTGTGAGCCCTGCACCTTAGAAAAATTTTATAATTTCGCAAAAAATTCTTATAGGTTCCAATTAAGTCTTGACTCATTTCTAATGCTCGTATTGGGCCTCGAGGGTCCATTTAAGGGACATTATGAATAATCTCGGTTAATGAATAGTAATTTACATGTATTATCTATAAATGTTTTTGAATGCTCCGGTAATGCTCCGTAATCCTGTCCCGGTGATGGATACGGGTTAGGGGTGTTACATTTAGTGGTATCAAAGCTACGGTTTAGTCGGTTCTCAGATTTGACGTAGCAAACACGAGTTTAGCTATACATGCCATGATATAAACTGTGATAGTGTGATGACTCCTGATCATTTTAAATGTGTTTTTCATATAGTAATGTCATCCAACCGAGCTAGAGCTGAATCCGAGGAAGCTGATAGCAATGTTTCAGATTCAGTTCAAATAGTTGCTTCAGCGTCTGGTAGTGAAAGGCCTGTGTCTGAGGGCAAAGATGAGGAGGCAAAACAAGCATTCTTTCTAATGATGAATGAATGGTTTATTCAGTACTTAAGAACAAACCCCGCTGTACAACGACCTCCCCCACCTGCTCCTCAAACGGTTCTTGAGGTACCACAGGGTGCTGAATCCGCTAGAACTGGTAAGCCCCCGATAGATAAAATTCATAAATATGGGGCAAAAGAATTTAGAGCTACCGTAGATGATGATCCAGAAAGGGCTGAGTTTTGTCTAGAAAATACTATCCAGGTTTTTGATGAGTTATCTTGTACGCCTGCTGAATGTCTGAAATGTGCAGTATCTCTATTAAAAGATAAAGCCTACACATGTTATTATAATCGAACTTAAAAACAACCATAGGTAATGATATAGTCGATGGATAGTGTGATGGATCCCCGACTAGCTTCCAACCCGTTCGAGCTTCTGATAATCTGTAAAGTAAGAGAAAGGTAACCACGTAAGCAATGAATGCTCAGTAAGCTCGCATAAACTTTAAACATAACATTTCATTTCAAATATGAACTTTAGATGGTATGAATAAACTTATATTAATGCTCCAAGATTTACCAATCTATGTAAATATCATCTTACAAATAAATAGGTTCATTAATAACCTGAACACTTTCGATTTATAACATAATAATGTCTCATACGTTGAATTACAAAATCATCTCCCTTTTCTTAAAATGCTAATCCATTTCATTTACTTACTTACCATTTCATTCACCTATTCTCAGTCATTTCATTTGTGTAACACACAAGACATTGGCATAAACATTAATTATAACCACAAACTAGTGCATTTAAGTATCACTATTTTAAAATCAACTATACAATAAACTATTTCATAAGAAATTAATACTTCGATTCTTACCACCCTTTCATCCACCTAAGCATCTTTCCATTTGGTCAATTACCATTTCAATGCATTTCCTTAAAACTAACATAATACAATCTAACCAATAGCTCGGTACAAGAATAAGCACCTTAACAACACATATTAGTTCATTTAAACATGATTTATATGAATTTGACATGGATACTATTATACTTAAACATGATTCAATTGGATTTGTCGTTCTTCATAACATATCAGGTTTTTCTATGTAACACCATTTCAATAAGTTTCATACACACATGTCTTAGTTCATATTGAGCACTTACCATTTAATTTGCATAACACTAAAGACATAAACATAAAATTTACCATAGTCACAAGCTAGTGATTAAACACATAACTTAATAATACCATCACAGGGTAAGATATGATACATAAATATAGCATCACTTAAATCATACCTTTTATAATTATGAATATTCATACTTTGATCATGTAACGCCCTAAAAATTTAAAACCTTGAATTCTGCTTGTTCTATCACAATTGCATGTTTGGTGTGTTGGTTAGGTGATTTACGAGTGTTTGGGAGTGTCTGAGAAGTCCTAGGTTCAAGCCCTAGCTTTTGCAAAATCTATGATTTTTCTTTTTAATAAACCTTGATGTTAGCTTGTAAGCTTTAAAATAAATTGTGGCAGAATTACGTCACAAGAGAAGCTTGTGGCTTTGTGGCAAGTGGCATGTGACACAGCTGAGAGGTTTGAGGTTCAAGTCTTGGGGTGTGCAATGAGGGGATTTATTTTTTGTTGATCTATGTGGCTAGAGTTTGTGGTATAGTAGAACACTGATGGATGAGAGGTTGGAGGGATTTGAGGAGTTGATTATGGAGAATATTAAGGAGGATATTAAGGAGTGGATTATGGAGGGATTTAGGGGAGGAAATTTAGGAGTTTGAATTGGAGAAGGTTGGTGTCGAAAATTTGCTTTGAGAGAGGGGAGTGTTCGATTTTGGTTACCCTAGGTGCTGAAGCCGAAATCATCAGTAGACAGTTGGGGTTACTCTTTTCTTTGGTGCGTTTTGCATTTTGGTTCTTTTTTCTCGACCCTCTTTTGGTGTGCAATGTTTCTTCTTACTCTAAAACATTTCTTCCACACTTTACCTATTCGGAGGTTTTCTCTTAGGTCAAATTGTGCTCCTTTTCCTCTCAACTTTTGTCGACTACCATTCTCTCTTACTATTTCTCCATTCAATTTTTGCTCATAGCCGAACCTCCTCACTTTATTTTCTTTATTCTTGTTCGCCGTCCCTCTATTTTTTTTCACTCTCCTTCATCTTGGCTGAACAAAGTTCTTTTCCCTTCTTCAGCATTTCTTTTCATTCAGTTGCTGCTCATAGCTGATTGTTCCTTTTTCTTCTTAATTCTTTTCGATTCTTCCAACTCGGTGGTGTTGGCCAAATGCTTCTGTGCTAACTACTGGTGTCGGGGATTGTTTTTGCAAGGGTGTTATCGAATCGACAGGTATCCTTATGTTTGTTCTTTTAGTTTTTTGACCATTTTAGTATGTGTTCATTCGGTTCTTTGGGTTTGTTTTTGGAAGCAGAATGTGTTACTCTTACGACTTCTAACTACGAATCTTTTCTTTTTCGTAATGAGTTCGAGGGACTTTCAGTCAAGTGAAGAAGTACTTATGTTTGAGAAGCAATCACAACCCATATCTCCGTTACACAATAGGTAAATGGTTACCTTCATTCTTTTGAGAATGGGCCGAATGTGCTATTCGCCCCTATATCACAATATATGTGGATTGAAGCCACAATGGTGAGTGATTAATTTTGTAAGATCTGTTACATTACAAATTTGTGATAAGGGCGTGAATCGATTGGGGTCAGCGATCTTGGAGGGATCAAGGTCGTTCATTTAGACAAGGTAAGGAAGGAGTATATTAGATTATGTGTTAAAGTGATTAACCCTGTTGGACAGCTGACTAGCAAATTATTCTGATTGGGTTGTAGTTTGGATACGAGTAGGTTAATCACGCATCTCGCAAAAAGGGGTGTTTTTCACACTGTATAGACTATAACGGCAAAAGCCAAAATACCGAGAAGCCGAAAAGTTGAAAGATTGGGCTTTTGTCCACATGGGCACGCGAGCGCACATGTGATCAGCTGAGCCCACGAAATGTTGGCCTACATCGAGAAACGACCACCATGAGCGATCTCATGGGCTTGGGCCGAAATGGGCCGTAGCGGGCCAATTGACCGTTAGGTGGGTATTACTAGCCTGGCTGTGACGCACACATTGCTTAGGCCAAATTTTGGGCTTGGTGGGCCACACGGTCATGTGGGCCTACATGGGCCTGCTTGATGGGTTTGCGCCCAATTCTACTGTCTGCACTATTATGGTCGCATGAGTCGCTTGAAACGATCGGGGGCTTACTGATGGGCCTAAGAGTACTTAGGTCCAAACTGATAAAAATGACTGAAATACCCCTAAGGGGTAAAATGATCGAAATAACCCCCATAGGTAAACTGTCTGTTTTGACCCTATATGATGTATGGATGATTATGTATGCCATGAGATGATATATATATATGGTTATGATCTGAATACATGCATAACATTATGATATAGCATGTCACTGATGTATGTTGCATTGCATGGGTGTTGGGTCTATATGATTGGAGGAAGTGTACTGTTCTGGCAGCTCTGCTGCATATCTCTGATGGCTTTTAGCCTATTGTACTGGCAGCTCTGCTGCATATTTCTATTTAGTGCCGCATCGATACTATTATTTGCAGTGTAGGGATGGGTGGGTCGATATTATATCCCCACATGGAGTGTAGGGTTGGACGGAGATGGAGTGTAGAGGCTGGATGGGTAGGATTCTTGCATGCTTGATTATTCTGTTACTGTACTGATTTGGGCTAAGGCCCACACTGCTTCTGTTCTGAAATAGGCTTAGGCCTAGACTGTCCCTATTACTGAAATGGGCTCAGACCCAAACTGTTTTTGTATGTTACTGTTATTATTATTGGGATTACACACTGAGTTTTCGTAAACTCACCCAACTATTTTACCGTACAAGTAATCCCCAAGCATAGACGGTTCAGTGCTGCGAGGGACTTGGAGATTGCCACACATTTAAAATTACTTTGGATTTGATTTACAGTAATTATTATTTTATATTGGGTTGTAATAAGGCCTTTACTTAACTTTTAAACTTAAATTCTGGTTTCTTAATTACATTTTGAAGCTAATAGAACTAGGGCACAGTTTCTTAAAAGATATCTGTTTTCAAAAACATCACGACTTTACAACAATTAATTTAAAAAGTAAGCTTCCGCAATGATCAAGTTTTCAGGTGTAACTACAATTTTGTTTTGAATAAATAACTTAAAAGGGCTATTTCAACAAGTTTTATGAGAACTAGTTTCCAAAATTTCACTTCAATGTGGCACTGCCAGATTCAGCCGTAACTTTGGGCCGAGTTTGGGTTGTTACATTTAGTGGTATTAGAGCCAGGTTACAAAACTCGGCTGTGGAATGGGTTTTTTTGGAAATATTCAAATTTTTGAAAATTATTTTTCCAAGAATTGATGATATTTTGAATTATTGCTGCTGAAAGTGTCGGTCACCGAGACTCCAGCGCCGAATCTGTAAGTACTTTAAATACTATTGTCTGTTTAAAACTGCAATACTAAAGATACTCTAGTTATGAGGCTGTACAGAAATACCATAGAGAGATGAAACTAAAACTGTAGGAAACTGAAAACTGTAGTGAGACCTCGATCTGCGAAAACAAACTTTAACCTATTGTTTATCATAAAACATCTACTAATAATATTGGAACTTAAACTAATGTCCATAAAATTTCTAAAACTAATAATACATGAATCGATATGAGTGCCAGAGGTACTCGTAGAAGGGGTACAAGAGGTCGTGGTAGGGGCCGTGGAGGTGCTAGGGCTGGGTCCTCGACATCTGATCACTTGCCTAATTTAAAAACTAGTGCGACACTGACCTCACCTGTGACTGAGATTGGGTCACATGATCGAGCAGCTGGGGACGACGCACTGTCCCATGCAATGCTCCATATTTTGGAAAGGGTTGTTGGGACTAATACTATTACTATGGGCCGAGGGCCAGTTACGGAACAAGTCAGGTCGAATGAAGCAGAGGTCTTCAGGGGTGTTCTGGGGTGGCCTTTAGTATGGCTGAATACTGGTTGGAGGCTACAAAATGAATTGTGGATGACCTCGACTGCACCTCTGAACAAAAATTGAAGGGTGCCGTGTTCCTGCTGAGAGAGGAAGCCTATCAGTGGTGGCTGACAGTAAAAGAAGGTACCCCGTCAGACCGATTGACTTGGGAATTCTTCAAGTTCACGTTTCAGGAAATATGTGGGCGCCAGCTATGTCGGTGCTTGTAGGAAAGAATTTTTGAATTTGGTTTAAGGACACAGAATAGTGGCTGAGTATGAGGCAGAATTCTTGCGATTTAGCCGGTATGCTCGAGGGATAGTAGCAACGGAGTACAAGCACTATGTTCAGTTTGAGGACGACCTCAGGGACAATATTCGGGTGTTGATAGCTCCACAAAGGGAGCGGGACTTTGTTGCGTTGGCAGAGAAAGTTAAGATCATTGAGGAGGTAAAGCGCACAGAGCGCTAGAATCGTGAGAAAGATAAAGGGAAAAATAGAAGGGATGCAGAGCCCACCGGTTTTGTTCAGAGACCTAGGAAAAGGGCCAGGGTTGATGGGCCAGTCAGAGCTGGGCCCCCTATTGTTGCTGCTAGGGAGCAACCTTGTGCTGAATGTTGAAAGAGCCATTTTGGGGAATGCTGGAAAAGGATTGGAGCCTTCTTGAGATGCAGATCGATGGAGCACCGTATTAGGAAGTGCCTACGGAGATCAGTTCAGATGCAGGCTACTGGGGTGAGTAATGTACAGCAACCGAGGGGTGGTCAGCAGCACCAAGAGGCCGTGGTCAGGCTAGAGGTGGAAACGGTATGGGCTATGGTCGAGGAGCACCTAGTTGAGGTGCTGGTCATGCAAAGGCGAGGTAGCCAACTTTGGTGTATGCTACACGACGTCGAGAGGAGGGTGATGCACCAGATGTGATAATCGGTACGTTCCTTATTCATAGTTTAGCTTATACTGCACTAGTTGATATGGGGTCCACGCTCTCGTATATTGCATGTACTGTGTCGGAGACCTTGGGTTTGATGTTTGAAACCACTGCTAGTGAGGTTACCGTGTTGAGTCATTTAGGGCAGTCAGTGAGGGTGAACAAACTGTGTAAAGAGGTACATTTGGAGGTCTAGGTAACAACCTTTCTAGCGGATTTAATGGAACTTCCCTTCGGTGAGTTTGACTTAATTTTGGGAATGGACTGGCTAGTTAGGCATCCAGCGACTTTAGATTGTGCTGCTAAGCAGGTAGTATTAAAGACTGCAGAGGGTAATGGAGTAGTAGTTATTGGGGAACGCCGTGATTATTTATCAAATGTGATTTCCGCATTAAGAGTTGAGAAATTGGTTCGTAAGGGGTGTGAAGCATATTTAGCTTACGTCAGTAATTTAGATTCTGAGGGACCTTTTGTTAAAGATTTGAGAACGGTTAAAGATTTTCTGATGTGTTTTCGGATGAGCTACCAGGATTACTGCCAAACTGTAAAGTCGAATTCAGGATTGAGCACTTACTTGGTACAGCTCCGGTGTCCATTGCCCCTTATAGAATGGCACCGAAGGAGCTTGTTGAACTCAAAGCTCAAATTCAAGAATTACTAGATCGAGGATTCATATGACCTAGTGTGTCTCCATGGGGAGCGCCGGTCTTATTTGTGAAAAAGAAGGACGAAACTATGCGCATATACATTGACTACCGACAATTGAACAAACTGACTATCAAGAATAAGTACCCCTTACCATAGATAGATGATCTATTCGATCAACTTCGAGGAGCTTAGGTTTTTTCCAAGATAGATCTCCGATCTGGGTATCATCAACTGAAAGTGAAAGAGGCAGATGTGTACAAAACAACGTTTAGGACTCGTTATGGGCATTACGAGTTCCTTGTGATGCCGTTTGGGCTAACAAATGCACTAGCTGCTTTTATGGATCTAATGAACCGTGTATTTCAGCCCTATTTGGACCGGTTCGTGGTGGTGTTTATAGATGACATCCTGGTGTACTCGAGAACTGAGGAAGATCATGACGCACACTTTCGAGTCGTCCTGCAGGTTCTGAGGGAGAAACAGTTATATGCCAAATTCAGCAAGTGTGAATTCTAGCTGCATGAGGTGACGTTTTTGGTTCACGTTGTTTTTGCTGAGGGGATTAGGGTTGATCCTAAAAAAATCGAGGCTATTCTGGACTGGAAACCACCTAAAACTGTGTCTGAAATACGAAGTTTTCTCGGTCTGGCTGGGTATTACAGACATTTTGTGGAGAGGTTTTCTTTAATTGCTGCACCTCTGGCTAAGTTGATACGTAAAGGGGTGCCTTTTTTTAGACTGAAAAGCAATAGGAAAGTTTTGAGAAATTGAAGGAAGTTCTGACTGAAGCCCCTTTCTTAATACAGCCAGAATCGGAGAAAGAATTCACCGTCTAGAGCGATGCGTCACACGTTGGGTTAGGATGTGTGTTGATGTAAGGGGGTAAGGTAGTTGTGTATGCATCTCGCCAACTTAAGACCCATAAGGTGAATTACCCAATTCACGACTTGGAATTAGCCGCGGTGGTGTTCGCGTTGAAAATTTGGAGGCATTACCTTTATGGAGAGAAGTGTACAATCTACACGGATCACAAGAGCCTTAAGTACCTTCTCACCCAAAAGGAGTTAAACGTTAGGCAGCGTAGGTGGATCGAGCTGCTTAAGGATTATGATTGCTCAATTGAATACCATCTCGGTAAGGCTAACGTGGTAGTTGACGTACTAAGCCGAAGGGCTGTGTCTGACCTTAGAGTGATGTTCGCTCGTCTCAGTTTGTTCGATGATGGCAGTTTGTTGGCTGAACTGCAAGTTAGACCGACGTGGACTGAAAAGATTAAGGTTAAACAGTTGATGGATGAGTCACTAGTTCCTAGGTTCCAACAAGTTGAAAGTGGGGAAACTTCTAATTTTGGGCTGAACAATGAAGGGGCATTATGTTTCCGTGAAAGAGTTTGTGTACCGAGGGATTCTGATTTGAGGCAGTCTATATTGCAAGAGGCGTATAGTAGTCCGTATGCCATGTACCCTGGCGAAAACAAGATGAACCGAGACTTTCAGGAATTGTAATGGTGGCCAGGACTTAAGCGTGAGGTTATTGAGTTCGTAAGTAAGTGTCTGACATGCCAGCAGGTTAAGGCTGAGCATCAACTGCCTTCTGGATTATTGCAGCCAGTTAAGATTCCTTTCTGGAAATGGGAAAGGGTAACTATGGACTTTGTTAGTGGGCTGCCCTTAACGCCTACTAAGAAGATTCAATATGGGTCATCGTTGATCGGTTGACTCGTTGTAGAGGCTGGCTAAGTTGTACATAGCAGAGATTGTGAGATTGCATGGGGTACTAGTTTCCATCATATGGGACAGAGGTCCTCGATTCACGTCTCGATTTTGGAAAAAGTTACACGAAGCACTGGGTACAAGGTTAGACTTCAGTACTGCGTTCCACCCTCAGAGAGATGGTCAGTCAGAGAGGGTGATTTAGATACTGGAGGTCATGTTGAGGGGTTGTGTAATTGATTTTCGAGGCAGTTGGGAGGACTATTTGCCGTTGGCAGAGTTCACATATAACAATAGTTATCAATCCAGCATTCAGATGGCATCGTATGAGGCATTATATGGTCGTAGGTCTCGTACTCCTACGTGTTGGACTGAGTTGGGTGAGCGGCGAGTTTTGGGGCCTGAGTTGGTGTTTGATACCTAGGATAAGGTGAAA
Organism: Gossypium australe; assembly: GCA_005393395.2. Taxonomy (NCBI): domain Eukaryota; kingdom Viridiplantae; phylum Streptophyta; class Magnoliopsida; order Malvales; family Malvaceae; genus Gossypium; species Gossypium australe. The sequence goes on along the minus strand of CM016619.1, from coordinate 108,501,214 downwards.
CTGATTCGAGACCAGTTGAAGGAAGCATCTGACAGGCAAAAGTATTACGCAGACCTTAAACGCCGTGAGATTAAGTATTCTGTGGGGGACTACGTGTTTCTCAAGGTCTCCCCATGGAAGAAAGTATTGAGATTTGGACGGAAGGGTAAGTTGAGCCCTAGATTCATTGGGCCTTACCGTGTACTAAAGCATGTGGGACCGGTTGCCTACCAGCTTGATTTGCCTCCAGAGTTGGATAGAATTCATGATGCATTCCACGTTTCCATGCTGAGGCGTTACCGCTCTGATCCCAAGCATATTGTGCCAGTTGAGGAGATTGAGGTTAGGCTTGATCTGACCTTCGAGGAGGAACCAATGCAGATATTGGATCGTGATGTTAAAGTTCTGCGAAGGAAGTCTGTCCCACTGGTGAAAGTGCTGTGACGTAATCATGGTTCAGAGGGAGCGACGTGGGAACCAGAGGAGGCGATGCGACGATAATACCCTTACCTATTCTGACCAGGCAAATTTCGAGGCCGAAATTTCTTTTAGGGTGGTAGAGTTGTAAAGCCCTGAAAATTTAAAACCCTGAATTCTACTTGTTCTGTCACAATTGCATGTTTGGTGTGTTGGTTAGGTGATTTAGGAGTGTTTGGGAGTGTTTGAGAAGTCCTGGGTTCAAGCCCTGGCTTTTACAAAATCTATGAATTTTGTTTTTAACAAACCTTGATGTTAGCTTGTAGGCTTTAAAATAAATTGCGGCGGAATTATGTCACAAGAGGAGCTTGTGGCTTAGTGGCAAGTGGCGTGTGACACAGCTTAGAGGTCTGAGGTTCAAGTCTTGGGGTGTGTAATGAGGGGATTTATTTGTTGTTGATCTGTGCGGATAGAGTTTGTGGTGCAGTAGAACTCTGATGGATGAGAGGTTGGATGGATTTGAGGAGTTGATTATGGAGAAAATTGAGGAGGATATCAAGGAGTGGATTATGGAGGGATTTAGGGGAGGAAATTTAGGAGTTTGAATTGGAGAAGGTTGGTGCCGAAAATTTGCTTTGAGAGATGGGAGTGTTCGGTTTTGGTTACTCTGGGTGCTGACGCCGAAATCATCAGTACACAGTTTGGGTTACTTTTTTCTTTGGTGCGTTTTACGTTTTGGTTCTTTTCTCTCACCTTCTTTTGGTGTGCAGTGTTTCTTCTGACTCAAAAACATTTCTTTCACGCTTTACCTATTTGGAGGTTTTTTCTTAGGTCGAATTGTGCTCCTTTTCCTCTCAACTTCTATCGACTACCATTCTCTCTTGCCATTTCTCCATTCGATTTTTACTCATAGCCGAACCTCCTCACTTTATTTTCTTTATTCTTGTTTGCCGTCCCTCTGTTTTTTTCACTCTCCTTTATCTTGGCTGAACAGAGTTCTTTTCCCTTCTTCATCATTTCTTTTCATTCAGTTGCTGCTCATAGTTGATTGTTCCTTTTTCTTCTTAATTCATTTCGATTTTTCCTACTGGGTGGTGTTGGCCGAATGCTTCTGTGCTAACTACTAGTGTCAGGGATTATTTTTGCAAGGGTGTTATCGAATCAACATGTATCCTTATGTTTGCTCTTTTAGTTTTTCGACCATTTTAGTATGTGTTCATTCGGTTCTTTGGGTTTGTTTTTGGAAGCAGAATGTGTTACTCTTACGACTTCTAACTACGAATCTTTTCTTTTTCGCGATGGGTTCGAGGGACTTTCAGTGAAGTGAAGAAGTACTTACGTTTGGCAAGCAATCACAACCCATATCTCCGTTACGCAATAGGTAAATGGTTACCTTCATTCTTTTGAGGATGGGCCGAATGTGCCATTTGTCCCTATATCACAATATATGTGGATTGAAGCCACAATGGTGAGTGATTAATTTTGTAAGATCTGTTACATTACAAATTTGTGATAAGGGCGTGAACCGATTGGGGTCAGCGATCTTGGAGGGATTAAGGTCGTTCGTTTAGACAAGGTAAGGAAGGAGTATATTAGATTATGTGTTAAAGTGATTAACCTTGTTGGACAGCTGACTAGCAAATTATTCTGATTGGGTTGTAGGTTGGATATGAGTAGGTTAATCACGCATCTCGCAAACAGGTGTGTTTTTCACACTGTATAGACTATAACGGCAAAAGCCAAAATTGCGAAATGCCGAGAAGCCGAAAAGCTGAAAGATTGGGCTTTTGGCCACATGGGCACACGAGCGCACATGTGATCAGCTGAGCCCACGAAATGTTGGCCTACATCGAGAAACGACCACCATAAGCGATCTCATGGGCTTGGGCCGAAATGGGCCCGTACGAGTGAAACTCACCATTAGGTGAGTATTACTAGCCTGGCTGTGACGCACACATGGCTTAGGCCAAATTTTGGGCTTGGTGGGCCACACGGTCATCTGGGCCCACATGGGCCTACTTGATGGGCTTGGGCCCAATTCCACTGTCTGCACTATTATGGTCGCATGAGCCGCTCGAGACGACCAGGGGCTTACTGATGGGCCTAAGAGTAATTAGGCCCAAACTGATAAAAATAACTGAAATACCCCTGTAACGCCCTGAATTTGGGCCTAGTAGAATTGGGCCTATTGGGCTTTGGGTCTAATAAAATTTTTAAGTGAGCAAGAAAATGACAAATAACATGACGGCTTTAAAAGGTTTAATGAATTTGGAGTGTCTAGGTGTGTTGGAGAAGCTTTGGGTTCAAGTTTTGTAGGGGAGGATTCTTAATTCAATTAATTAAGGAATCAGGGTTATGAGTAGTGGACTTTTAAATACAAATAAGTGAAAAATGGCACAAAGAAGCCTGTGGTGAAGTGGCTAAGTGACGCCACTAGGGTGTAGAGAGGTGGCGACATATGCATGCAGGAAGTTCTAGGGTTTGAGTGCTAGCTTAGCTTTATTTTGGAGTTTAATTTTAGGCTTCTAGAAGGCTAGAAGTGGCGTGTAGAGGGACTCTAAGGAGAAGTGATCAGTAGAGAGAATTTTGGAGAAGGATAAGGGAGATATCATGGAGAAAAATTAGGAGATGAGCAGTGGATGAAGTGGTGCCGAATTGGACTTTAGGGTGGCTAAGTTTCGGCTGTAGGCTATATAAACGTGTGAGTTCCGAATCTGGGGTCCTAGGTAATGCCAAATTTTCCATTCTTTTTCTTTTCCTTGCTGAAACCTTATTTTTCCACAACCGAAAATACCTTGCCTTGTTGTCGAAATCTCCTATAGCCGAATCCCTTTTTGCCGAATTCTCTCCTTGCCAAACTCTTTTATTGCCGAAGTATCATCATCTTCTCTTGCCAAAATCCCTATTAGTGTCGAATCTTTGTTGTTTTCGTCCATCACAAATCGATTGTTATCTACTACCAGTCAAGGTTAAAAGCCGAATCTCGTTCAGTAGTTATCTAGGCCGCAGGATCAAAAGTGGATTCGGCAAGTATTTAGTTAACCCCTTAGTGTGAGTTTTGTTAAAAGCCGAAGGGCTATCTAACTTCTCATTTTCGTTAATCTTGTATTAACAAGGGTAAGGTTCAGAGATCGGAAGCGTGGTAAGGATCGTTAGCAAAGTGTAAGTGTACCCAACTCGATTATGGTTTAAGTAAATGGCCGAATGTGAGTATGACCTATAGGGGTGACTTGTGTGGATTATGAGTCACTCGAAGTTTGATGGTGTATGTGTGAGTGCAGATTTAGGGGATACTCATGATTAGTAGCTAAGGAAGGGCTATTAGAACCCGGTGGCACACGGTAAGGTTACGGTAAGGCTTCGGCTTTTGGTAAATATTTTGATTAAGTATGGGTGATTGATTGGAGGTTGGTTGGTTGTAGGTTCAAGACCAAGGATAGTATAGCACGTCGTAGCAACCAGGTGTGTACAAACACTACAAACACATGATATCGGCAATGCCAGAAAGCTGAACAGTTGAAAGTGGCTAAATGGGCCCAGTGGGCCCTGAGGCTAAGTTTGATGAAATTGATTGATTTGGTTATATGAATTGAGTTAGTCATGCATGTTACATGATTTGGAATTGTTTTGGGCCTAATAGGCCATATGAATGAGATCTAGGCCTAATGGGCCATAAGGATGTGATTTGGACTTAATGGGCTATATGAACGTGAAATGGGCTTGATGGGCTTTATGAGGACGTAGACAAGTATGCTAGGGTTTAATGGACTTTATGCCTAGTTCTGAACAACTCTTAAACCGCATAAGACTTAATCTAATAATTAAGCATGTCGGTGGACAAGTCGCTGGGTTAGAGTGTGGCAACGGACATATGCATGTCTAGGATTGGATCTAGGGAGAGCTTGGTACTTAAGCGGTCCTAGTGGCCCACCTCCTCTTCTCTGGAATCCTACCTGGTGCATAGTGTCTGTTCACTTTAGCCGCAAGGACTTGTTAATGGGCCAAAGTTCATAACTAAAACTCGAGAGGGACCAAAATACCCCTTATTTAAAAATTACCAAAATACCCTTAGTTTGAAAATTTCCAAAATACCCTTAGTTTGAAAATTTCCAAAATATCATTAGATTTGCAAAATTACTAAAATACCTCTTGATTTGTAAAATTACCAGAATACACTTGATTTGCAAAATTACCAAAATATCCCTGATTTACAAAATTTCCAAAATACCCCTGTTTTGCAAAATTACCTAAATACCCTTGTAGGGTAGAATTACGAAAATGCCCCTGGGTAGTGAAATGACTAAAATACCCCTAAGTGCTTAATATGTGAAATTGTGTATGTTGCATTCATGAAATATATTGTGCATTTAGATGGGTTTTGATGATACAGAGGAAGATTTGAGGATCGCATAGTCGCTTGACGACTGTGGATCCACCGGTGGCTTTAAGCCCATTATAGCAGCTTTGCTACAACGTTTGAGTAGTGCCGCTGCTGATGCTACCTTTGTAGTGTAGGGATGGGTGGGTTGATATTTTTATCCCCACAGGAGTGTAGGGTTGGAAGGGAAATGGAGTGCTGGGTTGGATTTGGGATGGGTGCATTGCATTCATGTGATACTAATGTGATGTGAGGTCATTGCGGGCTAAGGCCCAAGACCACCGAATTTGATAGGGCTTAGGCCCAATGTGATATTTGCATCTTGATTGGTTACCAAGGGTCGTACACACTGAGTTTCAAAACTCACACCCTTTTATTAAATGTTTCAGGTGACCCTCAATAGACGGCTCGACATGGGAGAGGACTCGGAGATGGCCACACTACAAGATACTTAGGAATTTTGTTTATTTGTTTCAAAGGACATGATTTTAATTACTTTATTTTCGCTGGTTGTAATAAGGCCTTGTACTCCGATTTGACTTTAGATTTTGTGTTTTGTTATCATTGTTCAACTGTTTACTTAATTATTAAACTTAAATAAATTTTCTTAAACATGGTTTTCTAAATACCTAAAAATATGGGCTTTTATCATTACTTAACAAGATTCAAGGATTTTGGGCTTTTAGGCCTTAAATTTTAACTTAGCAAAATTGTTTTGAATTATGCCTTTGATGTGACATTCCCAGATTCCGCCATAACGTCTGGGCCGGGTCTGGGGGTGTTACAACCGCTAAGGGGTAAAATGATCGAAATACCCCCATAGGAAAAATGTCTGTTTTGACCCTATATGATGTATGGATGATTATGTATGCCATGAGATGATATATATATATATATATATGGTTATGATCTGAATACATGCATAACATTATGATATAACATGTAACTGATGTATGTTGCATTGCATTGGGGTTGGGTATATATGATTGGAGGAAGTGTACTGTTCTGGCAACTCTGCTGCATATCTCTGATGGCTTTTAGCCTATTGTACTGGCAGCTCTGTTGTAGATTTCTATTTAGTGCCGCATCGGTACTATTATTTGGAGTGTAGGGATGGGTGGGTCGATATTATATCCCACATGGAGTGTAGCGTTGGATGGAGATGGAGTGTAGAGGTTGGATGGGTAAGATTCTTGCATGCTTGATTATTTTGTTACTGTACAGATTTGGGCTAAGGCCCACACTGCTTCTGTTCTGAAACAGGCTTAGGCCCAGGGTGTCCCTGTTAATGAAAAGGGCTCAGACCCAGACTGTTTTTGTATGTTACTATTATTATTATTGGGATTACACACTGAGTTTTCGTTAACTCACCCAACTGTTTTACGGTACAGGTAATCCCCTGGCATAGACGGTTCGGTGCTACGAGGGGCTTGGAGACGGCCACACATTTAAAATTACTTTGGATTTGATTTACCTTAATTATTATTTTATATTGAGTTGTAATAAGACCTTTACTTAACTTTTAAACTTAAATTCTGGGTTTACTTAATTACATTTTGAAGCTGATAGAACTAGGGCGCGATTTCTTAAAAGATATCTGTTTTCAAAAACATCACAACTTTACAACAATTAATTTAAAAAGTAAGCTTCTGCAATGATCAAGTTTTCAAGTGTAACTACAATTTTGTTTTGAATAAATAACTTAAAAGGGCTATTTCAACAAGTTTTATGAGAACTACATTTCCAAAATTTCACTTCAATGTGGCACTGCCAGATTCGGCCGTAACGTCTGGGCCGGGTTTGGGGTGTTATAGATCAATGGTACATCATACCCTTCCATATTTGTCATAGTGAGGTCACTCGGAATCCTTACCGAAGCTCATACGAAGTGTGTTAAATGATGGTTGTAACTGACCTTTTTCATATTCGATGGTCGAATCCATCCCTTTTCATAGCTGATGGTCGTCACCATCCCTTTTCATAATCGATAGTCGAAGCTATCCCTTTTCACATTTGATAGCCAAAGCTATCCTTTTTCATATTAGATGGCTGTCACCATCCCTTTTCATAGTTTTATGGTCATCACCATCCCTTTTCATAATTGATGGTCGTCACCATCCCTTTTCATAATCAATAGCCGAAGCTATCCCTTTTCATTATCTGAGATTTGTTGATAGATCATTGGATTCTCTGTCGAGACATGATATGATAATATAACATAATAGCATTTAAAATAATAATTTAAAATGCTATTCAAATATACAAACTTACCTGGCTAAATTGCAGAAATACAAAAGTTTAGGGGCATTTTGGTAATTTTCCATTTTCCCTTAGTTTTCCACTCGATCTTGATCTAAATTTGTAATTTCATTCAATTTATCAATTTAGGCAGTAAAAACAATGTATTTCATGCAATTTGGTCTTTTTGACATTTTTACAAAATTGCCCCTAAAGTTTTACTTTTATTTAATTTAGTCCCTGAGCCCAAGACATGAAATTTAACCATTTTTAATACAAACCCAACCTAGACGAATATTCATAGCATTCAATACAGCCTAGTTTTACAATAATTTCATAACAAACCCTTGTATTTTTACTATTTTAACAATTTAGTCCCTAATCGATAAATCATCAAAAATCACTTAACAAAAAATTTTTAATTATCAATCAACATTCCAAATTCATCATCTAACATAAAAAATCATTAGGTTCATCAATGGAAACATTCAAAATCTTTAACAGTTGCGAAATCGAAGGTATGGGCTAGCTGTACCTAATTGCAATGATCTCAAAAATAGAAAAATTACAAGAAACTGATAATTTAGGGGCTTACATGCAAGGAATGAAACATGGCCAAACCTAGCCTCCATGAACATGGCTTCCTTCTTCTTTCAATTCGTGAAGAAGACACCAAACTGATGATATAACATTTTGGTTTTTATTTCAATTAATTTAATTACAAAATTACCATTTTGTCCACTTAAATTATCATCTAATTTCATGCTTTTAGTTGCCCAAAATCGTCCACTAACCTCTTGAATGGTCTAATTACCATTTAAGTCCCTTTCCCCTTATTCAATTAACCATTTAATCACTCAAATCAAATAGTGATCAAATGTTACTTCTTTTACGATTTAGTCCTTTTTAATTAATTAACTATCGAAACGTTAAAATTTTTCAACAAAACTTTAATGCCACCTTAATGAAACTCCGTAAATATTTATAAAAATATTTATAGCTTGGTTTATAGAAACAAGGTCCTGGTACCTCATTTTCTAAAACCACTTGACCTTAGAGTCTTACCACTTGAACTTAATAAATCGCTTATAAACAAAAATTTGTAACAGCCTGTTTTTAGTTAAATTGGAACAGTGGTTTCAGGACCACAAATCTGAGGTCAAAATAATTATTTTATTATTATTTTAATGTCTATAGCATGATAGAATGTTTGTGTGAAATTTTTGTTAAGAAACTTTATCATTTGAATTCTTAATTCGATAAAAAGAACTAAATCACGTAAAGTGTAAAATTTGCTTTCTATTAGCTAAATGTGTATAATAGCTATGGAATCTTAAAGTTAAGGTCCTTAACCGGTAATTAGACCATTAATATGTTAGTGCACATCTATGAGATTGGTATTATTGAAATTTGATAGAAATTAAAAGGTTAATTAAGTAAATTAGTAAATTAATGTAAAATAAATAAAACAAAACCATTTTATTTTCTTATCATCTTCTCCAAACGATTGTACAAGGGAAAGAAAGCCATTTTCTAAGCTTTAATATTTGGCCAAGCTTCCTAGCTCAATAGGTGAGTGATTTTTGTCCCATTTTTATTGATTTCTATGTTTTTGAGATCTTTGCAGCTTAATTTAGCTAGCCCAGGGACTAATTTGCAAAATAGTTAAAGGTTAAAGGTTTTCCATTGATGAATATGTGAGTATTTTGATGTTTGATGATAGAAAATGCATGCTTTTTGTTAGATAAACAACACTTGTAAAGTGATTTTTAGTAAAATTTTTAATTAGGGATTAAATTGAGAAATGTTGAAATTTTGTTGTTAAATTGTGAAATAAATGAAAAATATGAGCTACTAGGGACCTAATTGAAATTCGGCTAGCATGGGTTTTGGTTGAATGGCATGAATTTGTAAGTTTATGAAATAATGACTAAAATGCAAAAATATGAAATGTTAGGGGTAAAAATGTAAAAGTTCTTTAATGTGTGTTTTTGGATTAAATTGAATGGAGAGATTATTAAATAAGCTAAATTTGATATTATATAGATTAAGAAAAACGACGGACTTAGATTGAGGAAAGAACAAGGTTTTGGATTAATTGACTCGTTTTTTGCCGTTTTGTTGTTTTGTGAGTACGACTCTACGAACATGCTCAACGACGATTCGGCAAGTGAGAAATCCCGGTTGAACCTTAAGAATAGATTAGGATACGAAATGACATGTCATTAGGGGTTATGTGATTTGGGTGCTGGTTCGTACGTTCTACCGGTGGCTGAGTTATCTAGCATGTGTTGCAGATACTCGTCAGCTTGTGTGAGTAGCACCGTGTAGCTTCATCATGACCGTCAACTTGTGTGAGCAGCACCGTTGATAGCTCTAGTGTGAGCATTATATGTGATACGAGATTGAGATAGTTTCGGCTATGTATGTGGCACTTAGGGTGCGAGATTCCCGAGTATCCGTTAGTGTTTTGAATGGTTCAACAGGTATGTCAAAGATATGGATAAGTATGAGTTTCATACGAGATGGTACATGTATGTACATGAACTGAGCAATACATTGAAATGAGGAAAATCATGAAAGTTACATCTAGCTTTGTGAATGCAAATGTGGTAGGTTGGTGATTCATTATAAGCTATGTTATGTTTTATTTGCTTAATTTGAGCATATATGATGAGTTGATTTAAATGTTATAAGAACTTACTAAGCTTTATAGCTTACTTTGTTTGATTTCCCGTGTTTTATAGTAAAATCAAAGCTAGCTTGGATTTGGGATTGTCGGAGACTTCATCACATTATCCAACGATCACTTGGTACCTTTGAACTTATGTATTTTGAGCATATGGCATGTATAGGATTATGGTAATTGTGATGTATAGTTTGGTAATGAATTTATCCATTTGAATTGGCTTGTAAGTATAAATGTTTTGGTTTTGCATATAGCCATGGGAGTTGGCTTATTTTGGTTAATTTGGTTGTATATATATGTGCATATAGCTTGTGTTATGTGTTTGATGATGGATATACTTTGCCAGTTGAAAATAGGTACTATGAATATCAAATGGTATAGTTTTGATTATTGGTAAGCTAATGAATCTAGGCACATAATGCATGTTTAGAAAAATGACCATATTGATGATTTGAGAAAGTGAAATTTGGCATGAAATTGGATGGCACCATGTGAGATTTTATATCTTGTATTAGTTGGTGTTGGAAATGGTATAAAATATGCTTGGTTGAGGTTGATTGAATGCCTATTATATGCTATGTTTTGTGCCATTTGAGCTTGGAGTAGATACTTGCAAATTGGGTGGCAAAATGGCTTGGTATGTAACACCCCTAACCCGTATCCATCGCCGGACTAAGGCTAAGAGGCATTACTGGAAATATCGAAACATTTTACTCTCATTTCATAATGTCAATCATAAAACATCATTTCATAATGATTCATACACATATTGTCTCTTTAGAAAGTCTACGAGACCTTAAACATGCTTTAGAGAGGGTTCGGGACCAAACCGATCTCATACAGAAACTTTGCAGAACTTAGAAAATTTTTCTTTTAAAACAGGGCACACGCCCATGTGGCTAGGCCGTGTGCCTCACACGGTCGTGCCTTGGAACATGTCTTAGCCTGTGTGCAAAACTGACTTGAATCACACGGCCTGTTACATACTCGTGTCTGGCCCGTGTGCAAGTCTGACTTACTTTAAGTTGGAACATTGAAGGATGTAGTTGGGACACATGCCCGTGTGCTCAACCGTGTGGGAAATTATAGGCCATTTGTAAGGCCAAATTGCCACCCATTTTGGGTCATACCTACAAGCATCAAACAATCATCAATTCATATCCCAAAGGCAATCAAAAACATACCAAATTATTCAGAATTTGACCTGTAATAACATCATTCATTTCTATATACAAATCCAACTCAAACATACCAATTCAAAATACCAACCTCACATAAAAAACATGTGATTCATACATCATATAAATCCATTTCAATTCATAACATTTCTCATCATTTTAATTGTAACAGCCCAATTTTGGGGCTAGTCGGAATAGTGGTTTTGAAACTACTAATCCAAGACCAGAGAAGTTATTTTTAATAATTTTATATGTATTATATCATGATTATATGGGTGCATGAAAATTTGGTGCATTAATTTTGGTGGTTGCATGTTTAATTGTGAAAAAGGACTAAATCGCATAAAATGTGAAATTTTTATTTTTCAAGCTAGAGGTGTTAAATAGCTATAGTACCTTAAATTGGAGGTCCTTAAAGTGCAATTAGACCCTTAAGGGAGAGTTGGCCGGCCATGGGGGACAAATTAGAGACATGGTCAATGGTTAGGTGAGTTGGTGACTTCATTGAATGAAATAAGATAAAATAAAGAGTTATCATCTTTTCCTATTCCCATTTCTTCTTCCACCAAAAATTCAAGCAAGAATAGGGGTTTTTGAAGCTCAAACTTTCATCCAAGCTATCCTCTTGCAAGTAAGTGATTTTAGTGGTCTTTCTTGATAATATTTGTACTTTTGGAACCCCTAAAGCTTAAGCTAGCTAAAGAGGGAACTATTTTGCAAAATGGTTGGAAGTTTAGGGATTTTCCATGAGAGTGCTTATGTTGTTTGATGAGTTTTTAGGGAATAAAATGAATTATGGTTGTTAAATAAACAACTTTTGTGAAAGGTGTTTTCATGAAAACACCTAAAATGACCTTTTTATAAAGGTTGTAAATTGGGTAGTAAATGCATGAAATAATTGAAATTGTTAATTGCTATAAGAGAGAAAATGAATCAGCTAGGCTTGGATATGTGAAAAATGAACACATTTCATTTTACGAGCCTAGGGGCAAAATCGTAATTTGCCAAAGTATAAGGGCAAAACGATCATTTTTTCCAAAATAGAAATTTCGAAGTGTCTTGATTTATGCAGTGATTAAATGAGTAAATTTTATTATTATAGATCGAGAAGAACGTGGAATTGACCTTGACCGGGGAAAAGGCAATGTTTCGGACTAAACCTCAAATTGACTTATTTTGCATCGAGGTAAGTGTATGTGTAAAAGATACATCCTTATTACATATGTTTTACCTATTAATGCATTGTGTGGATGTAATTGATTATTGGTGAGACTTATTGAAAATGATAGAAAATGAGGAAATTCTCGGATGAACCTTTGGAATAGAAATATGGGTACGGATAAATAATCGTAAACATGTAATTTATTGTGGGCTGTGTGTGATACCACCTTATTACTTATTAACGATGGGCTGTGTGCGATACCATCATATTTATTATCATTTTGGTAGGCTGTGTGTGATATCACCGTAATTATCATTGTTGGTGGGCTGTGTGCGAAACCACCGAGTATCTTGTATCATTTCGAAGGGTTCATTGAGAAACTTGTCTAAGTGAAATTACATGTGCCTTTGTGGTGATGGGTGTAGGGTATAAGTGGAAGTAAATGTCAGCAATGTTATATGATATATGTATGGGATATGGTGAGGTTTGAAATGGGTAAGTATGGTTATGAGGACTTGAATTGTTTCTATTTAGTATGTGATGTTCTTCATTTATAAAGATGTGTTCTGATGTATATTGTTTACATATAGACTTACCAAGCTTAAAGCTTACTCCCTTCTCTTTTCCCTTGTTTTATAGTGTCGAAGAGCCAGCTCGGGATACGGAGATAATCAGAGGATCACCCACACTATCAGCACATCTTGGTATAGTTAGATTTAGTTTCAGTTGAATGTCATATTGTTTTGGCCAAATGTGTTGGCTCATTCAAAGATGAACTCTTTTGTATAAGGCCATAGTTGATGACTCTTTCTTATTAATCTATGAAATGATGAGGTTATTCATGAATGTGAAAGTTGCATGGTTGATTTACTCAGTTTAATTATGCATGAATGAGTTGATGGTTTGGAGGGATTTATGTTTGTATGAGTTGGGGTGATAGAAAGAGCTTGGCAAATGGCCTTGTTCTTGTCCACATGGGTAGACACACGGGCGTGTGTCTAGGCCGTGCGTGACACACGGTTAGCCCCAAGGGCATGTGGTTAGGCCGTATGTCCCCATGCATGGTAGGTTTTCAAGTCAGTATGCTCAGTAGTAACCAAACGGTGGAGACACAGCCGTATGTCTTAACCATGTGGAAGAAACGACAATAAGACATGGGCGTGTGAAGCCTGCACCTGAATTGGGAATTTAATTCGCCACACAGTCGAAGGACACGGGCGTATGCCTTGGCCGTGTGACATTTATGGGGTGATGGACAAGGTTTTTGCACACGAGCGTGTTGTGGCCGTGTGAGGGACACGGGCCATGGACACGGGCATGTGTTCGGCCATCTGAAAAACCCTGTAGGTCCAAATTTAAAAATAAATCCACACGGGTGTGGAACACGGGCATATGATATGCCACACGGGCGTGTCCCTTCCTCTACACAGGCGTGTGGACTGGTTGATAAAAATTTTTCTAAGTCTTTCTAGAAATCTTCAAAAAAGTTCTATTTGATCCCGAACCATTCCTAATGTGCGATTTAGGCCTAGTAGGCTTGTTTAAGAGGTGTTACAAAAAGTTTTAGTTTTGAGTGGAAAGTCATATCTCAGTATTGTATTATTGTTGGAGTATAAGTTTGGTAACGCCTTGTACCCTGTTCTGTCGTCGAATATGGGTAAGGGGTGTTACATTTGAATTTCCAAAATCCACCATGAAACTTACCAAAATTGACCATCTCTTTTGGCCATTTATGAGCACATAAAAACATATCAACTTTTGCATCACCTAGCATGGACTAAATTCACCCATAATCATATTCATTATCAAGCCATATCACATGGCTATATATATATGTCCCAAAACATATCTTAACATTTCTAGCCTATACATGACATACTTCAATATGTACATTTTCAAAAGGTACCAAAATATAGTTCGATAGTGTGGTTATGATCCTCGACGATACCCAAGCTTTCAGTAGCTTCGATAATCTATAAAACAATGCAAACACATACAAAGTAAGCTTTCAAAAGCTTAGTAAGCCATATACAAATAAACTTATCACATAATTAATTATAAACTATTTCATTCATATGAACTATGGCATAACACAATAGCAAATTCTTATTTCTCATCTATCTTTTTTGTTCATAATCACTTGCTTATAAACATATCATATTTTCATGTAGCTCACATATCAAATGTTCATATTCATACTTATCTTCCATTGCCAAATTTTAAATACATTTCGTACATACCTGAAACAGATTCATATTCACAAATTCTATCGTATCTCAGAATGCCAGTTGAACTGTTCGGAATCAAATAGGATACTCAGATAGTTCGGAAAGCTCGTACAATGCCAACGTCCCAGACGTGGTCTTACATGTACTCAACATCGATGCCACTATCCCAGACAGGGTCTTATATGAAATCAAATACGATACCGATGTCCCAAACATGGTCTTACACGTAAATCATAAATCGATGCCAACGTTCCAGACATGGTCTTACACGATAACTCATATCGGAATCCTATGTCATGACATACGTATTCTAACTACTTCCTAAGGTTCGTACGGGGCTTTTTGGATGTCGTTACATTACCAGAACTTTCCTGGATTTCACATATTCAGCTCAAATTTCCATATATCACAATTCATTCACATATAAACAATAATAATTGAATTCAAACACATTTATTTGTATATAGACTTACCTCGTCCGGGAAAGAACGAAAACGAACAGCTATTCAACTACTTTCAATTTCCCCTGATCTAATTCCGTTTTCTTTGGTTCTTGATCTATACACATTCAAATTTTAACTCTTTTATTCACCAAATCATTCAATTCTGTAGCATCCTGAAATTGGGCCTAGAAGAATTGGGCCCAATGGGCCTTGAGCGTAGTAGCGTTTAAATTTTTGGAGAACAAGAGATCAGCTTAAATGCAAGTTGGACTTATTAGATAAGTGATTTTGGAAGGTTAGAAGGCTTCTATGAAGTCCCGGGATCGGACTTTGGCTTTGGGGAAATTTTGGTTTTAGGTGAAAAAAACCCTAGAAGTTGGCAGGTAGGCCTTAAGAATAAAATGTGGAGGAAAATGACACAAGTGGTGTGTGTGGTGTAGTGGCAAAGTGACGCCACATAAGAGAAAAGGGGGTGACGCCACAGGGAAGAAAGGAGGTCCAAGGTTCAAGTCTTGGCTCTTGCATTTTGGTTTTCTTTTTACATGGATCTTAGAATTTGGCCCATAGTTTATATTTAGTTGCGCATGGTTTAAGACACAAGAGGAGCTTGTGGCCAAGTGGTTAGCAGCGTGGATTATGTTGCAAGGGAGCCTGGGTTCGAATCTCATGTGAAGCAAGGGAGTATTTATTTTGCGGATTGGACGGCAAGAGTTTCAGTTGAATTTAAACTCTACTGACGAAGGGATCCCACATCAGAAAGATACAAAGAAGGAAGGTGAAGAGCTAGCTATATAAAGAGCATTCCAGGAGGAGAGTGAACGTGCCTTGGAGGGCATTTGGCCGCAGGAGTGGTCGTAGCGCAGTTTAACACCAGATTCCTATCAGGTGTGTAACTCTCTCTACTCTAGTTGTAGAGCGGCAAATGCCGAAGTGCTGATCACAGCAATAGTAGCCACACGAGCGTGCGAGCGCATGTGTGGGGCTTCGACGCGATAGTTGAGGCCATCAATAGTATTCTTGTGGGTTGGGGCTGCTTGGGCCACGATGGGCCGAAGTGGGCCCAATGGGCCCGTGGGCCCAAATGAGTAAATTGTATGATGATATAGTATATAGTGAACTAGACTAGGTGGAACTTATATACGTGGCTAGATTTGTGCTAGGTGGGCCACACGAGCGTGTGGGCCCGAATGGGCCGGAATCGGGTTTTAGGCCTAATAGTCCGGTAAAGACAGAATTGGTAGTTGAGTCGCTCGGGGCAAAATTGGGCCTTCAGAAAGGCCATTCTAGGTACAAAATTACTGAAATACCCTTAGTGGGTAAATTACCAAAATACCCCTAAAAGGTAAATTACGAAAATGCCCTTGGTGGGTAAATTACGAAATGCCCTTGGTAGGTAAAATTACGGTTATACCCTTAGAGGTTGATTAGCGTGATTATGTTGTTTATGTCTATCTGATTATGATGGTAATTCATGTTATACTTATATTTGATATATGTTAGCATACATGACATACTGCATATACGAATTATTATGTCATATTGCATGGGTATGATGAGAGGAGGGGGAAGATATGATTATTTGTGACTTTGGGTCACCAGTGGTTTGGCACCACTAGTGGTTTGGTACCACATATGTTATCTTCGTGACTCGTCCCAGTGGTCTGGCACCACAGTGGGTTGGCCCCAAATATTATATTAAAAGGGATTGTCACCAGTGGTTTGGCAACACAGTGGGTTGGCCCCACATATGATTATCTGTGACTTTGGGTCACCAGTGGTTTGGCACCACCAGTGGTTTGGTACCACATATGTTTATTTGTGACTTTGGGTCACCAGTGGTTTGGCACCACCAGTGGTTTTGTACGACATATGTTTATTTGTGACTTTGGGTCACCAGTGGTTTGGCACCACCAGTGGTTTGGTACCACACGGGGTAGAATCAGGAGTTTCGGATGGTTAGGTTTTTGGGTTGCATGACATACATACTTTTTATGAACTGTGTAAGGGCTTGTTATCTCCGGGATGGGGAATTGCACATTGAGTCTCGATGACTCACCCCTTTAGTTAATTTTGCAGGTAATTCCTAGACCGCGGATATGGAGTCGGGGTGGACTCGAGGTGGCCATGCTCAAGATTGCGTTTCTTTCATTTTAAATGGTTAATTTGGACTTATTTCATTTTATTTTTGAAATTCTATTATGTAATTTGGCCTATGGTTTTATTTGATTTTAGCTTTTAATTTGGTTATTGCTTATTATTGTTAAATGTTTAATTCGGGATTTTCTTGAAATGTTAATAAATCGTTTCTTATTCAAAATTACTTAAACTCGATTTTTTCACAACAAATATAAAGAATACGAACTTTTTAACGAGCGCATAGTTTTTAGACATTCCTCTCATGTGACATGTCAGATCCGGTCATAACGTCTAGGCCGGGTTTGGGGTGTTACAAATTCAATCCATTTACACATATTTAGGGCATTTTACAAATTAACCCTCACATTTTCACATTTTGACATTTAAGTCCCTAATTCACAAAATCACAAAATATACAAAATTTCATTACACTATAACTTGGCCGAATATAGTCTTGGCTCAAATAAGCCCACATATTTCATTTATTTCACATTTTAGTCCTTCAATTTCTCATTTTCACAAATTAGTACATAATAATCAAATTCATCAAAAATCCCAATACAAAACATATTTATCTAACATCAAGCTTCCATATTTCACCATTTAACATCACAAAGCTCACAACATCAACAATGGTATAACTCAAAATCATCATCAATTTCATGAATTAAGGCATGGGCTTAAGAGAACACGAAGTAACGATCACAAAAACATAGAAATTATCAAAAACCGAGCAAAGAACATACCTTAATCAACAACCAAAAGTGTCGAACCCTATTTTGCTCATAAACTTTCTTTTCGTTCGTTATTTTTGGCTAAGTATCATAAAAGATGATACAAAATTTGGTTTTGTTTTAATTATATTAACAAAATTATCAATTACCAATTTTAACCTTTATGAAATAATTAGAAAACCATATAATGGTTGTCTATTACAGTCCAATTGCATTTATAATGGCCTAATTTCATTTTAAGGCCTCCACATTAAAAGAACATAGCAAATTAGCACTTTAACAAATAGCAAGTCACTTTTGCAATCTACGCAATTAAGCCCTTTTCTCAAGTTAAACAACCAATCGATAAAATTAATTCACAAAACTTTTACACATGTTTAATCACATACTGTAAACACGGAAAATAATATTAAAATATTTTTTAGACTCAAATTTGTGGTCCCGAAACCACTATTCTGACTAGGGTCTAAACCAGGCTGTTACATGGTAAATAGCCAATTTTTGTCCACACAGGCAGAGACACGAGCGTGTGTCTCAGACTGTGTGACACACGGCTTTGTTACATGGTCGTGTGTCCCCTGGTGTTGAAATGGAAATCTAGTCAGTATGCTCCACACGGCTTAGCACGCGGGCGTGTGTCTTGGCCGTGTGGCATAAGTCAGTATACCCTACAGGTTTGGGATGACCTAGCACACAGCCTGGCACACAGGTGTGTGTGACCATTTTTAGGGCACACGGGCTAGCCACACGGGAGTGTGTATTGGCCATGTGACCCAAGTCAGAGAGTTACACGGGGTCGGCCATGGGCTAGAACACGACCAGTGCTTCTATTTCGAATGTCCACACGGCCGGGCCACACGAGCGTGTGTCCCCTGTATTTTGCAAAATTTTTTAAGTTTCGTACCTACCCGAATGCATGTTTTGGGCCTTGTGGGCTCGTCTTAGGGATGATGTTAATGTTTTTGAATGATGATTTATTGAATTTGTGAAATATATGTGAAATGTATGATTTTCTATGCTATAAGTCCAGTAATGCTCCGTAACCCTATTCCACCGTTGAATACGGGTGAGGGGTGTTACATTTCTTGGTATCAGAGCTACGATTTACTCAATTCTCGGACTAACTAGGGTATGTGAGATTGTAGTTGTAATGCCATATATAAACCGTGATAGTGTGATATCTTTTGACAGTTTTAAAACGTGTTTTCATATAGTAAATGTAACAGCCCGGTTTTAGTAAAATCAAAATAGTGGTTTTGGGACCACAAATACTAGGTCAAAATAATTATTTTCTTATTATTTTAATGTCTACTACATGAAAATATGTTTGTGTGAAAATTTCGTTAAGAAATTTTATCATTTGAGTGTTTAATTTGATAAAAAGGACTAAATCGCGTAAAGTGAAAAATTAGAGTTCTATAAGCTAAAAGGGTTTAAAAGCTATAGAATCTTAAATTGCAGGTCCTTATGTTGTAATTAGACCATTATAATGGTGGGTGGACATTTTTGGGCATATATTAAGTGATTTGAATGTTTAATTATAAAGGTTAAGTTTGCAATTCATTAATGAAACACAGTTTAAGTAAAAATAAGTCAAAAATTTTCTCCATTTCATCTTCTTCTACCAAAAATAAGAAATAAAAATATCCATGGGAGTTTTCTAGGGTTTAGCCAGTTCATGATCTAATTGTAAGTCCCTTTTTGTCCAATTTTTAATGATTTCTATATTTTTGAGATTGTTGCATCTAGATCTAGCTAGCCCAGGGGCTAATTTTCAAAACTGTTAAGTATTTTGAATGTTGCTATTGATGAATAAGCATGTAATTTGAATTTTCTTGGTAGATTATGAATGCTTGTTGTTTGATGTACAAGTTTTGTTATGTGATTTTTAATGAAAATGCAAATTAGGGGCTAAACTGTGAAATGTGTAACACCCCCAAACCCGGCCCACGAGCCTTGACCGGATCTGGTATGTCACTGCGGAAAACGTTTGCGAAGAATTTGACTTAAAGGTGAAAACGTATAAATTTATTTTCTTTGGAAAAACATTGTGTATTTAAAAGCCCATTAAAAATTTAGTTGCTACAAATTCCCAGATTAAAACTTTTTACATAAGTTGCTATAATATAAAATTGATTCAAAAAAAAAATATTTCCCATTATTAGTTCAATAATAAAATAAACTTCAAAACCATAAATAAAGTTTCCAACTACTATATGTGGCCCTTATACATCAATTAAATTCCCAAAATACTGATAATAAAATATGTATAAAAATAAGAAAATCAACTTCTGCATGGCAGATAAATAACTTCTGCATGGCCACCTTTGTATCCTCTCCAACCCGGTCCAAGCATCACCTGTAAGGTTGATAAAAATTTGGGTGAGTCAACCAGACTCAGTGTGCAATTAGGCCACTGAATTCCACCCACATATAAACCACATATTAACCCACATGTCAGATATTAATGCACTTATTCACATGATTTCACTTATTGGGCTTGGCCCATTATCACATCACATATAAGGTAATAAGTCAACTTATTCACATAATTCCACAATTTGGCCTTGGCCCATATTCTTACCACATATCGGATAATACTGTAATTTACCACATGTTTCCACATACTGGGCTTGGCCCATTACCACACTGATCCACATATCATATTGGGCTTGGCCCATTTCCACATTAATCCACATATCATATTGGGCTTGGCCCATTTACACAACAATTCACATAGCAGACAGATTTATGCAAAAATGCACCCAACCCAGCCTAGGGTCCATCCTCTACACACCCCCGTACCCAGCCACCACACACCAGGGGATTACTAAATCACCCTCCAACCGCTACACATCCATTTTGGCAACTAATGCCGTCCACGCGAACTAAATCGCAAATAATCCACAACGCGACCTCAGTCAGCGTCAATCCACGATGTAGCCCGTAGCTATCATCAAATCCACGATGAGCACAAAGCCATCATTAACCACGATATGGCACATAGCCTATATCAACCACGATGAGGCACAGAGCCACTCATCAAACCACGTACTCGAAGTACACCCTGTCCTTCTTTCATAATCATATCCCACCCATGCACATGCAACATAAAATAGTGACATAACATAATGATGCATGAGCATGTTCATCAAGCATATCATCACATATTCATATTAACAATCACCTTTCATCAGATTTGGTACTTACCGGATTATCGACATACCCTATGAGGGTATCCATATCACAACTTCCACTGCACTAGATAGCACATACATAACACATACACATATCACATGCATAACATATATCCCAGAAAACAGTAGGCTAACTACACACCTGATCACTTGAAGTACTACGCCCTCAATCCCGATACTATCGCTAAGCGACACTACGGCTATCTGCCTACTTTGCTGTTCTGACGCTGGTCCACACCCCGGTGGCCAATCCCGAACTGCAGAAACGGATCTCCTCTTGAACTTAGGGGTAGGGACTACCCCTTGTCCTCCTTGACTGGTATTCGCCTCCATCAACAATACTTAATCAGATCAAACGGTTAATCATCCATGTTATAATCTAACATAACGAATCCAAGGGCTTAACGAATAATCTTACCCAAAATGAATAGAAATCCCGGAAGCTCCTCTTAACCACTGTCGATTTGCCCCTAAGAACCATAGTACACAATCGGTCAACACTTATACCAAATATGGCCTATGGCCGAAAATTACAATCACTTACCTAGCTTATTTAAATCCCAAATACTTGCTTGTTCCTGAAGTCAATATCCCTGCTTATCCACATGTCAGATTCGGCTATTAGCAATAATCTAGGAGAATGGCCCTTGGCCGAAACTACACTACTTACCTCAAGCCTCCAAATCCCGAAAGATCACTTCTACAAACGTTGGCTATAAGAATCCTAAAAGATCTCCGGCGCTAGGCTGTACTTTCCCCTACAATCGGTCCTAACACATTAAAAGAGTTATAGGGCCATTCGGCCAACCTTAGAAATCGAAGCCTAATCACTTGATTTTGGCACACCTATGAAGAAGAACTCAAAATCGATTACCAAGGGAGAAAACACTTACCACCACACGAATCGTCCACCCACTCTAAATGTCGACAGGATAGAAGAGATGTTGACTTTCAGCTTTTGAAACTTGTGACAGAAGAAAAAGAATAAGGCCCTCTTGAGATTCGGCTTTGAGCACAACAATGGTGTTTTGACACTTTTATTGGTAAAGGGACAAGTACACAAAAGTAAAGAATGAGGCTATAAGGTTCGGCCAAGCCTTACAAAGAGTGAAGGAATATTCGGCTATCAAAAGGAGTAGGTGTGGAGTTGAAGAAAAGAAGAATGGGAAGACCTAGGAGGATTCGGCAATGGTAATAAAGAGAATTCGGTTTCAAAAGAGAAAGAAGAAAAAGAGAGGATTCCTAAGACTAACTTCTTCAGCAAAAAGATGGACACTTTCAACAACTAAAATTCGGCACTACCTCCCCTACTTGACCGAATACACCAACCCCCCAAAGAGACCCCCATTCGGCCACTTCATCTTTTCCTATCAATTCCCACATTTTTCTCCTTTATCACCTTAACAAATAAAATAAATCCATCACATTATCCCTTATCTATCCCCTATATTATCTCTAAATCACCTATTCAAAATAAATAAAATAAAACAACAATTATCCCCTAATCTTCTAGCCGAATTTTAAAAGGAAAAACAAGCTTAAACCTCATCCAATTAGAAGTCCAATTGCCGTCCAACCTCTCTCCAGCTTGACGCAAAAATAAACTCCTATTTGCTTCCCACGTTGCTCGAACCTCCTCCCTTTTCCCTTGCTCATGGCGTCATCCACCAAGGCCCTAAGTGGCGCATTGTAGCCACTTTACCAAGGCCTTTCTTATGTCCAAGAACTCCCACAAATTTCCTTAAGGCCTCCTTAGCCTAACTTCCCTTACTAAACTTAAAATCCATTATTTTCCTAAAGCTTTCACCTTCATCCTAAAGTTCTAAAAACCCTTAAAACATACTCAGCCACACACTAAGCCTACTAACTCATGCATTATGCACCAAATGCATAACCCCTAATTCTAGGGTATTACAAAATGTGTAAATTTAAGGGTTAAAATGTGAAATAAATGAAAAATATGGGCTGCTAGGGACCTAATTGAAATTTGGCTAGAATGGGTTGTGGTTGAATTGCATTAATTTGTGATTTTATGAAATAGGGACTAAATTGTAAAAGTTGGAAACATTAGGGGCAAATATGTAAAAGTGATTTAAAGTGAATTTTGAACAAAATTGAAAAAGTGATGATTAAATAAGTTAATTGTGGTTGTACTTAGATTAAGAAAGGCGAAATAAGGACTTAGATCGGGGAAAGAACAAAGTCGCGGAATAGTTGACTCATTTCGCCATTTTAGCATCCGAGGTGAGTTCGTATGTTATAAGCATTATTATAATTATGTTTTAAATGCTTTGATATTGCATAAACTATGAATACAAGACTATGGAGACATTCGAAAATGATTCGACGATGATTCGGCATTTGAAATCTCGGTTGAACCTTAAGAATAGATTTGGATACTAATGACATGTCATTAGGAGATTAATGTGACTGAGTATACCGGCATGTGTTGCGGATACTTGACAACTTATGTGAGCATCACCGTGTAGCTACGTCTCGACTGACAGCTTGTGTGAGCAGACCCGTTGATAGCTCTAGTGTGAGCAGTATATGTGATATGAGATTGAGTTGGCTTCAGGCCATGATATTGGCACTTAGTGTGCGAGATTTTGGAGTATCTGATAGTATTCCAAATGGTTCAATGGGTAAATGAAAGATGTGGATGTGTATGAGATTGATACGAGATGGTACAAGTATGTACATGAATTGTATAAGCTTAAATCGAAGAAGTTGTAAAGTTCATATATAAGATTATGATTGAAAATGTGAAAGGTTTGTTAGTTAAATGAATTACATGTTGGTATGTTTAAATTGATGATTTGTATATTTATGTTAAGATTAAGTTTATTTCACACGAGCTTACTAAGTTATATAGCTTACTTTATTTAATTTTCCATGTTTTATAGTGACTTTAAAACTAGCTCAGACTCAAGAATCATCGGAGATATCGTCACACTATCTAACTATCAATTTGGTACTTTTGAGCTTATGTTTTAAGTATATGGCATGTATAGGAACTTTGGTCGTTTTAGTTATTTGTTGGAAGTGAATTTATCCATTTGAATTGGCTTGTGAATGTATATGTTTTGGTTTGTATATATAGCCATGAGTGGTGGCTCATTTTGGGTTGTTTTGATATGTTTGAATCATATATATTGTAACACCCCTTACCCGTATTCACCGACAGAATAGGGTTACGGAGCATTACCGGACTTACAACACTTACAAATATACATTTCATAAATAATTTATCAATTCAAATACCATTCAAACATACTCAATCATAGTGTCCCTTAAACGAGCCTACAAGACCCTAAACATGCATTACAGGTGGTTTGGGACTAAACCGATAGCTCGGGAAACTTTTCCACACTTATAACATTTTTGCTTCAAACAAGGAGACACACGCCCGTGTGACCAGGCCGTGTGTCTCACACGGCCACTAGACACACCCGTGTGAAAACAGGGGTACATACTGACTTGGGTCACATGGCCGACCACACTCCCGTGTGTCTAGCTGTGTGCCCTTAGAACTGGCTACACACGACCGTGTGCCAGGCCATGTACTAGGCCGCGCCAACCTGTAGAGTATATTGACTTATGCAACATGGCCAAGTCACACGCCCGTGTGCTAGGCCGTGTGCCAATTAGGGGGTATACTGACTTGTACCACACGGCCAATCACACGCCCGTGTGTAAGACCGTGTAGAGCTTACTGATTTCAAATCAATTTCAGTACCAGGGGACACATGGCCATGGAATATGACCGTGTGTCACACACGGCTGAGACACACGCCCGTGTCTCTACCTGTGTGCAAAAAAATAGGACTATTTACCAAGCCATTTTGCCACCCATTTTGCACATACCTACACAAGCATAAATGGTACCAATTCAAGGCACTAATATGCATCCAAACACCATCAACCAATGTTTAAATCATACCCTTTCTTTACCATCAATACAATCTACAAATATGCTACAATTTGCCATCAAATTTCATACGTAATTCACATGTTCAATTTAATCAACTAACTATTCCATACATACATTATCAAGCATAAATTATCTAGCACATAGCTTTCTAAATTACCTAATATCATTGAGCATTATAAATTCAACTTCAACCACGCAATATAGGTCAATTACCAAACTCAAAACCAAACACATCTCAAGCTATTACACAACACATACCAAATAGCCATTTGAATATCTTAAACTATCATTAAGCTTACCAAAATAACCCATATCACATGGGAATATATATACTTTAAACCACAAAACCTATACTTAGCAAACCTTATACCATTATCAGGCCAAATCTTATGGCTAAATACATAGCAAGCGCATATGCATCAATCACCAAGATTACTTATACTCAACAAGTAACCATAAAACCTATACATGCCATATAACCAATGTCACAAAGCTTATAAGTACCAACCATAGCTGGATAGTGTGATATGATCTCTGATGACTTCCAACCTAAGTGAGCCTCCGAATCACTATAAACATAGAAAAGATAACAAAGTAAGCTATAAAGCTTAGTAAGCTCGTATGATAATAACTCATCTCATCAAATAAACACATTTTATGTCATTATAAATACTATAATATAACTTGTATAATTCCACCTTAATGTCATGTATCCATTCACATAGTTAACCAAGAATTTCATAGGTTTATTTATTTCAATACTTATATGGTTTGAATACTTCTTATCAATTCATTCACATTTACATAAGCATAAGCAAATAGAAATAAACTATATTCATTTCAATAATCATCACATTTATATATTTTCAATTGAACCATATGAATTCTCATAATTTTCCCCTTACTCATCATATGAAATTCACTTTTAACACTTACTTGTCGACTTATGTCACGAGTACCTTGACTGAGTCGTACCATCACTTGTAATCACGTTTCGTCAACATTTTCCATTGAACCATTTGGAATACTAAAGTATACTCGAGAATCTCGTACACATAGTACTGTACAAATGCCATATCCCAGATATGGTCTTACACGAAGTTTCAAATCGATGCCATATCCCAAATATGGTTTTACACGTATTATAATCTCGCACACTACTCGCACACTAAGTGCCATATATAGCCGAAGCTATCTCAGTCTTGCACCTTAAGTGCCATATATAGCCGAAACTATCTCGGTCTCGCACATTAAGTGCCATA
The DNA here is from genome assembly GCA_005393395.2 of Gossypium australe. Lineage (NCBI taxonomy): Eukaryota > Viridiplantae > Streptophyta > Magnoliopsida > Malvales > Malvaceae > Gossypium > Gossypium australe. The sequence goes on along the minus strand of CM016619.1, from coordinate 108,475,239 downwards.
TATAGCCGAAGCTATCTCGGTCTCGCATATTAAGTGCCATATATAGCCGAAGCTATTCCGAGTCATCTTCAAACATGACTACAATCTTATATACACAATTTATGCAATATCAAAGCATTAAAAGCATAATTGTAACAATGCTTATTAAACATACGAACTTACCTTGTTTGCTGTAACGACAAATTAGGTTGACTAATCCGATACTTTGTTTTCCCTGTTCTAGATCCAAATCTCGTTTATCTCAATCTAATAAATATAAAATTTACTTATTTAATCATCATTTCAATCAATTTAGCACAATTTACACATTTTGGAAAAATTACATTTTTACCCCTATTATTTTGCATTTTTACAATTTAGTCCTTATCACATAAAATAAAAATTCATTCAATTTAATACAATTTCATGCTAGCCGAATATTACCCATTGTCATATCAGCCCATATTTTTCATATATTCACACTTTTAACCACCACATTTCACATTTTCTCAATTTAATCCATTTTTGACATTTTTGTCAAAATTCACTTTACAAAAACTATTAATCTAACATTACACCTTCCAATTCTATCATAAATCATCAAATTACTCAAGCATTCAACAATCGCAACATGATAAATCTTTAACAGTTTTGAAATCAGAGATAAGAGGCTAGATAGATTAAGCTGCAACTATCTCAAAAACATAAAAATTATTAAAAATGGGACAAAAATGGGACTTACATGCACAAAAGAGATATGGCCGAATGTTGAAGCTCTCTCATGGCTTCTTTTTTCTTTCCATTTTCGGTAACCATGTTAAAGATGTTAACTTTGCCTTTTTGTTTTATTTGTTTTGTCATTATTAACCAATTTACCATTTTAACCTTAAAATTAATTCAAAATTTCATTTATGCCAAACCATTAACATCCACTAACATAGTAATGGTATATTTACCACTTAAGGACTTAAAATTTAAGGTTATATAGCTATTTAACACCATTAGCTAATAGAACAACACTTTTGCAATTTATGTGATTTAGTCCTTTTTATCAAATTAACCTATCAAATGATAAAACTTCTTAACGAAATTTTCACACCAACATAATATCATACTATAAACATTAAAATAATATAAAATAAATATTTCAACCTCTTATTTGTGGTCTCGAAACCACTGTTCTGATTTGACCAAATAATGGGCTGTTACAACTCTCCCCCTTTAGATATTTTCGTCCCCAAAAATCTTATTAGTGAATAAATTAGAGATTTACTTTCTTATAACCTTATAAATTTATCACATAGCCTTGGATTTCTCAACTCTTTAATCACACAAGCTAATATTCTGATCTATTCTTCGCTATATCTCATATCAAGCTAATTTTCAACTTCTGAAAGGGATATTATATGCAAAAAGTCTTATCTGAATCGTCGCATCATATATATATATGAAACACATTATGGATCTTCTCAAGTATTGACAATAATATAAGTTGAATCAGCCACTGACTTTATTATTATTATTTTTTTAATAATCTCATATGGCTCGATGAATCACGAACTCAACTTCTCTTTATAGCTAATTCGAGAAATTCTATTCTCACAACAATACTTTCACAAACACTCAATTCACTAACTGAAATTCAATGCTGTTACGTATCAAGTCTGCATATGTTTTCTGTCAATCTGAAACTGCTGTCTAATGGTTAAGAATTACTTTCACTTTCTCTTCAATTTCTCCTTTGAAATCAAACCCGTGAATCTTTTTCTCACAAAGCTCAATCAATAACAACGGAGTTCTGTAATTGCAATCATACAATACTTCATACAATGCCATCTTTATACTGATATGATAACTATTAATATGCTCAAACTCAACCAACAGTAATTGTCTTTCTTAATTGCTTTCACATTCTAAAATTACAGTAACAAATCATATCTTCGAGAATCTGAATCACTTTCTCATATTATCCACCAAAGGTTATAGTAGTTTTCTTTATAATCACAATATAAACCTCGAATCTCTATTCAAAATAATGGAGACTGGCACTCTGTAAAAACTAACAATTTCAGAGATTTATAACTTAGCTCGTCTATCAAAAGCGAAATTATACGTACTGAGATAAAATGTACAGACTGCTTCAACAATCAACAATAGTTCAGATAACATCTTCCTTTTACAAAATCCAATGAAATTCTATTTCATCTCCACTCAGATAATAATACAGACTGCAACAGTCCCGAAGGTACTTGATAATCAGTTTTAACCTGTTGATAAATTAGACATTTGGATACAAGTCAGAAGTATCATGTTTCGTACTCATTCGCCAATAAAACTAATTCAAATTATTTTACATCTTAGTATTCTCCGGATGAATAGATAATTACCACTATGAGCTAGATATAATAATTGTTGTATAATTTCTTGATTTCTCGGTTCATGAAACTCTGTCTCGAAACAACAAATAATCATCGATTCCAATCTGAAGCTCTGAATCAGAAGTCAATTCACATTGAACTCTTTTAACTTGCAATTCACTGATACATTTCTGAGCTTTACAAAATCGTGGAATAAACATAAATTTAGCTTTTAACTAAGCTAATATCTATCCATCATCTGATAAGATCAATCGCGTATTCATTGCTTGTAAAGCACACAAAGATTTCTTGTTCAAAATATCTGTGACTATAGTCATTTGTCCAGAATGATAACCAATTACTGACTCAAAATCTTTTGATAGTTCAAACAATCATTATACATCCTTATACTAAAACAAACTCCAAACCATTCAATGACGCATGACTGAAAATCATAAACTCTTTACCCGATTCAAGCTGAACCAAAACTGATGCTTTAGTTAACAGTGTTTTCAACTGTTTATAAATTTATTAACATATCTTAAACCAAATCAAACTTCGTACAAATGAAAACTTCAACAATCGAAACAACTTTAATTTACAATAATATTTCTCAAATAGAACCGTCCCGATAGATATAATTCTGTATCATGTCTTCTAAAATATGAATTCTTCATTTAGACTATCCATCTAATTACCTGTGAACGCACAAAATTTATTTCCGGACCTAAGGATAAACTCAAACACATATAACTTAATTAGCCTTTCAAACAAATAACCCAACCAAACTAAACAACTAAATCGATCTTGGCTGTTAAACAATAACTTTTCAAAGAAAATCTTTCTTCTTGTTGTCAAGATAACATAGACATACAATTTATCGCAATTTCTTCAGGATACTAGTCAAAGATCTTCTTAAAAACTGCATAACTCTAATATGACATAACATTCCATCTTTACTCATTGACATATATCAAGATTTACCTGGAAGTGATAACTATTATATAGATTTGAACTTGATCTTCAATCGTCTATGCTTTTGCCAATGTCAATTCCCTTTCAAGAAAACTAGAAAGGATTATATAATAAAGCTATCTCAACTATTAATCATCGAAGTGTTGTACTATACTGAAGCCACCTTTGTCAAATAAAAATCTAATGCCATAATATGACCAACATCTCAACCATATAAATAGATAATATCCCAGAGAAATTTTAGAAGAAAACATCACTCATAAGCATTGAAATCAACTGTGACAGAATCAATATAATCTTTATGTATATTCAACAAAACAATAACAAGTTGAAAACGAATACTAACATTATATTGATTCCAGAAGAAAACATCACTCGTAAGCACTAAAATCAACTGTGATAGAATCAATATAATCTTCATGTATATTCAACAAAATAATAACCAGTTGAAACATAATACTAGCATCATACTGATTTTACCGTAGACTTTTCTATCAACACAATGGAATAGAATACCAGGGAAAGATAGAGCAATGCCGATCATAACCCAAACAGACCAACAGTGCTTTCGTCTATCAGTATGTTTAGCTAATGTTCTCATAAGATAAGAGTTTCATTTGGAAATAAATAGCCACATATACCTCTGAGAATAATTAATCACATAGAATAACCAGAAGAGATCATTATAAGCTATTCGACTATACTACTGTACTCAGATATCTTTACAATTCAAGCATTATTCCACTGTCTAATTCTATCATTATTGATTCCTCTTTATCTCATCACTAATAGAAACCAATTAAGTAGAACTTCCAATTAATACATTCTTTAGATATCATACTTGAATATTTTGTTTCATCGAAGTCAACTTCTTCTTTAATAGTGACTTTGCATAATCTGATATCTCTTCTAGTACTGTCTTTATTGTTGACTCATTCTCTTATCTAACCACAATATTAATCCTTCAATCACGGAACTCTATAATTCCACACTTGGAGCTTATTCAATCTAAATTTCATTGTAACACTATACTGATAAGGGGGTGAGAGTCGTAAAGCCTCAAATTTAACTCTCACATATACATGCACATAACATAACATTTATCAACAACACAATATTATGAACCTTTATTCATACCTTCATGAATTTCAACTCATCATTAACACATTTTCGCTCAAATATTTAAGTACCACTTTCTGCACTATCGAAATTAGCTCGGTTAGAAAGCATATCTGTCTAATTAAAATAATTTTGGTCAGAATCAGGAGGTATCACACTATCATAGGTTCTATATGGCATGTATAGCTAGACTTACATATGCTACGTTAGTCCTAGAATCGACTAAACCGTAGCTCTGATACCAATAAATGTAACACTCCTTACCCGTATTCACCATCAGAATAGGGTTACAGAGCATTAGCGGACTTACAAAACTTTTAAATATACATTTCATAAACTATTTATCAATTCAAATACCATTCAAACATACTTAATCATAGTGTCCCTTAAACAAGCCTACAAGGCCTTAAACATGCATTACAAGTGGTTCGGGACTAAACCGATAACTCGGGAAACTTTTCCTCACTTATAAATTTTTTGCTTCAAACAAGGGGACACACGCCCGTGTGGTCAGGCCGTGTGTCTCACACGACCACTAGACATGCCCATCTGAAAACAGAGGGTACATACTGACTTGGGTCACACGGCCGACCACACGCCCGTGTGTCTAGCTCGTGTGCCCTTCGAAGTGGCCACACACGACCGTGTGCCAGGCCGTGCCAAACCTGTAGTGTATACTAACTTATGCAACATGGCCAAGTCACGCGCCCGTGTGCTAGGCCATATGCCAATTAGGGGGTATACTGTAACACCCCCAAACCGGCCCACGAGCCTTGACCGGATCTGGTATGTCACTGCGGAAAACGTTTGAGTAGAATTTGACTTAAAAGTGAAAACATAAAAATTTGTTGCCTTTGGTAAAACATTGTATTTTTAAAATTATAAGTAAAACTATATTGTCCCAAATTATCGGATTTAAAACTTTTATATAAGTTATTATAAAATAAATTGATTCAAAAATATTTCCCATTATTAGCTCAATAATAATATAAACTTCAAAAACCATAAATAAAGTTTCCAAATACTTTAAGTGGCCCTTATTACATCAAATAAATCCCCAAAATACTGATAATATAAAATACGTAAATCAATTAAATCATCTTCTGCATGGCATAAAAATACTTCTGCATGACCACCTTTGTATCCACTCCAACCCGGTCCAAGCTTTATGCATTACCTGCGATGTTGGTAAAAATTTGGGTGAGTCATACAGACTCAGTGTGTAATCAGTCCACTGGATTCCACCCACATGTGGGCTTAGCCCACAACCACATATCATATCACAATTCAGATAGTAAAACAACTTAATCACATCATTTTCACAATTGGGCCTTGGCCCATATAATCACTTAATTTCACATATTGGGCTTGGCCCATTTTCACATCGATCCACATTTCACACATGATTATGCAAAGTAAATGCACCCAACCCAGCCTAGAGTCCATCCGTTACACCTACCTCGGCAGACCTGCTGCCCAAGGCCGTGGCTAATCCACCGATCAGCTAAGTGATCCCACATATCTTACCTTGGCAGACCTGCTGCCCAAGGCCGTGGCAAAGCCACCGATCACCTGAGTGACCTCACATGTCCATATCCACGAGGTGACTCGAGGTCATTCTCAATCCACAGTGATGCACACAGCTATCATCCGCCGAGATGTGGCACCTAGCCAACACCTCCCTGGATAAAGCACACAGCTAACATCAAGCGCCAATGTAGCACAAGGCTAACATCAAACCACGTACATAAATGTACTCCCTGTCCTTCGATAGTCACATTCACATCCCATCCCATGCACATGCATCATACGATAATGTCATAACATAATATAATAATGCATGCTCATGCTATTCGGCACACAATCATATTCTCATTAACATATTCACATTCTTAATAATTAGTCACTGACCTGATTTCCGATATACCCCTTTAAGGGTATCCATTCATAATCGCCACTGCACATATTAGCATTTACACAACACATACAATATAACATAAACCCAGAAAACAGTGGGTTAATCACACACCTGACTATTTAGCGAAATCCCGATCTATTTGAATCTAACACAATCTAGAATCCCGAAACTCTTTATTCCTGTCGATTTGCCCCTAAAAGCCATAATCACAATCGGCCAACACTTAAACCCATAAAATGGCCTTTGGCCGAATGTCACACTGCTCTTACCTTGCTCGTCTAAATCCTGAAACTGTCACTTATTCCTGAAGTTGTCGATATCCCTGCTAATCAATAGTTAGAATCAGCTACAACCTTAAACTCATGAAAAGTGGCCTATGGCCGAATACTACCTTGGCTTACCTTGAAAGAATCGAATCCCGAAAGAGTCCTTACTGCACCTTAGCATTGGCTACAAATAAAAGACACACATATTAAGGCTTTAAAGACCATTCGGCCACCCCTAGAAATCAAGGTCCTACCCTTGATTTCGGCACCACCATGAAGAGAAAAGAAAACTGATTACCAAATGGAAATACTTACCACTATCGTTTGCTTGGAATGATCAAAAGAGAAGAGGTTTCGGCTTCAAAGCTTTGAGCAAAGAAAAGAGAATAAGGTCCCTTTTAAGATTCAGCTTTGGCTCTAAATGACAAGGGATATTCGGCTATTCAAGAAAGGGTGTAAAATTGGGTTTGAAAGAAAATAAAGAAGAAAGAGTAAGTGGAGAAAGTGAGGAAATTCGGCACAAAGAGAAAATGAGAGGAAGAATTTTCGGCACAAGAAAAATAAAATGAAGAAAAGAGTAGCCAAAAGATGGTCACCCCTATTTATACTACACACTCTAAAAACCGAAAATTCACAAGCTAAAGAGTCCACATTCGGCCATAGCTTCATCCTCTTATCACATCCCCAAACTTTCTCCTATTTTATCTCTTTAACACATATTCAAAGTAAATAAAAAAATAAATCAACAATTTATCTCCTCATTAATCTCATATCTACTAAAAATAATCCATCATATTATCCCTTATCTTCCTATCATTTCCCTTAATTCTTCCTATCACCTTAATTATCTCCTCATTTATCTCTTATCATCCATTCAAAATAAATGAAAATAAAACTACATTTATCAACTAATCTTAGCCAAAAATTTAACAGAAATACAAGCCTTATCTCATCCTTTTAGAAGCCTAAATGCCGTCCACTCCTTCCCCCCCTCTCTTGACACCAAAATCAAAAATAAAACCCCACTTTATGCTGCCCACGTGATTCGAACCTCCTCCCCTGGAAGCTCCCCTTTGACGCAACCTTCCAAGCCCCTAAGGTAGCGTCCCAAGCCACTTTTCCAATGCTATCTTTGTGTCATAAACTCCCACACAAATTCCTTTAAGGCCTCCTTAGCCAAGCTCCCCTTTTTAACCCTCAAAATTTAATAATTTCCTTAAGCCTTCTCCTACATTCCAGGGTTCTCCAAACCCCTCAAACTCATCCAAACACACACTAAGCCTACTAACTCATGAATTATGCCCCAAATGCATAACCCCTAAAACCCGGATGTTACATATACTAACTTGTACCACACGGCCAATCACACGCCCATGTGTGAGACCCTGTGGAGCATACTGATTTCAATTCAATTTCAATACCAGGGGACACACGACTGTGTAACATGACCGTGTGTCACACATGGCTAAGAAACACGCACGTGTCTCTTCCTGTGTGGAAAAAAATAATCTATTTACCAAGCCATTTTGACACCCATTTTGCACATACCTTGTAACACCCCAAACCCGGCCTAGAAGCTAGGCCCGAATCTGGAATGACACATTAAAGGCACACTTCAAAATGATTTTACTAACTAACCATTTAAGGCCCAAAAGCCCAAAACCCTTGTATCTTGTTAAGTTACGTTGAAAAGCCCATATTTTAGAAAACATTCATAGGTTAAGTTATTTCGAAAACCATCTTATTTTAGAAATTTTATTAAATTTATTAAGCGGATAGTTGAAACAATAATAATAAAACCCAAAATTTAAAGTCAATTAGGAGTTACATGGCCTTATTACAATCCAATGAAAAAAATAAAGTATTTAAAATAAATTCATTTGAACTACATAAAACGTTTGATCAGCTTGTAGTGTGGCCATCTCCGAGTCCTCTCCCACGTCGAGCCGTTTATTCAGGATCACCTGAAACATTAAATAAAAAGGTGTGAGTTTCGAAACTCAATGTGTACAACCTTTGACAATCAGATCAACATGCAATTATTCACATTAGGCCTAAGCCCTATCAAAATCGGTGGTCTTGGGCCTTAGCCCACAATGACCTCATATCATATCATATCGTATCATATACAAACAAGGTAATGCAAAACCCCCCCAAAAATCCATCCGCTACACACACCATTTCCCTTCCAACCTTATGACTCATGTGGGGAATTCTAGCTTGACCCACCCCTCTGCTACACACCAAGGGTAGCCGAGTTGCAGTACTACCAAACGTTGCAGCAAAGCTGCTAGTTATATATTGGGCTTAAAGCCTCCGGTGGATCCATACCATACGGCCATGCGATCCTCAATTATTCCTCCGTACCATAATTCCCACCCATATGCATCCTAAGCAGAATATCATATGAATGCATCAACATACAAGTAACATCCATATACTCATATTCGTCACATAGGGGTATTTTCGTCATTTTACTACCCAGGGGTATTTTCGTGATTCTACCCTACAAGGGTATTTTGGTAATTTGGCAAAATAGGGGTATCTTGGTAATTTTGCAAAATAGGGGTATTTTGGTACTTTTGCAAAATAAAGGTATTTTGATAATTTTGCAAAATAAGGGTATTTTGGTAATTTATAATTCTTGGGGTATTTTAGTAATTCTTTAAACATAAGGGTATTTTAGTAATTTTTGAAGTATAAGGGTAATTGGTCCCTCTCGGGTTTTAGTTATGAACTTTGGCCCATCAACAAGTCCTCGCGGCTAAAGTGAAAACACACTACGCACCAAGTAGGATTCTAGAGAAGAGGAGATGGGTCACTAGGACCGCTTAAGTACCAAGCTCTCCCTAGATCCAATCATAGACATGCGTATGCCCGTTGCCGCACCCTAACCCAACGACTTGTTGACAGACATGTTTAATTAGATTAAGTCTTATGAAATTGAAGAGTTGTTCAAACTAGGCCTAAAATCCATTAACCCTAACATACTTGTCTACGTCCCCATAAAGCCCATCAAACCCAAATTACAATCTTACAATCCATTAGGCCCAAATCTTATCATACAGCCTACTAAGCCCAAAACAAATCTAAATCGTGTATCATGCATGACTAACTCAATACGTTTAACAAGCGAAACCATTTCATCAAACTTAGCCTCAAGGCCCATCGGGCCCATTTAGCCACTTTCGACTTTTCGGCATTGCCGATATCGTGTGTGTAGTGTTTGTACATACCTGGTAACCTCGCGTGCTGCAAACCTCTTAGTCATGAACCTACAATCAACATTACTAGCGATTAACCAAAGCTTTAACACATACTTATCAAAAACCGAAACCTCACCGTACCTTTATTTTGTGCCTCACGTTCTAGTAGCCCTTCCTTTGCTACTATTGGCGATTATCCTCTAGATCTGCACCCAAACACCTATATCGTCAAAACCAAGTGACCCATATTGATCATAAGTCACCCCTATGAGCCACATTAGATTCTGTCATTACTAAACCATGACTGGGTCGAGAACACTTACCATCTTGTTAGCAATCCTTACCTACCACGCTTGCGATTATTGAGTCTTACCCTTGTTAATACATGTTAAAGAGAAGGAGGGGTTAGATAGCCCTTCGGCTTTTAACAAAACACACTAAAAAGTTCAAGTAAGCACTTACTAAAATTCTCCTTTGACCCTGCGGCTTGGATATCTACTTGAAAAAGATTTGGCTTCCAAACGTGACTAAGAGTAGATAATAATCGATTGAGGTGGAGGAAAAAAAAATAAAGGATTGACATAAACAGGGGTTTCGGCAAACAGGGATTTCGAAAAATAAGGATTTCGACAAATAGGGATTTCGGTAAATAGAGATTTCGGCAAACAGGAATTTTGGCAAACAGGGATTTCAGTAAATAAGGGTGGTGGTATTCTGCAATGGAAGAAAATAAGAATGAGGGGAAAAAAAGAAAGAAAGAAAGATGGAAACTCCAAAGACCCTTTCTAAGGATTTCGGCACCCCTTTTTATAGCCAAAGCCGAACTACCTTCCCCCCATAGTTCTATTCGGCCCCAACACTTCACCCTCCTCATCTCCTATCTTTTCTCTCTGATAATACCTTAATCTTATCCGAAATCTCCTCCATATCCATTAGTCCTGCTTCCTACAAAATCTCCACGACAAGAGTACAAAACCAACACAACTCTTGCTATCCACCTATGCAAAATAAAATACTCCAAAATACACTCCTCCTGCTCGAACCTTGGACCTCTTCAGCTTTCACACACGCCACCTCATAGCTCCCACGTGACGCCACTTTCCACTAGACTACAAGCCCATTTGTGTCCTATTTTCACTTAAATACTTGAGAGGCCTCATGCCTGTGACTAGGGTCCACTAAGCAAGAAAAATAAAATTTTCCCTACGCTTTTCCCTAACTCTAAGGCTTCAAATGATCCCGATAATACCTTAATATTATTATTCTAATTGCTACACCTATCTCAAGAAAAAAATATTTAAACGCTCCCATTCCCAAGGCCCATTGGGCCCAATTCTACTAGGCCCAAATTGGGGGCGTTACAATTCTACCTTCCTTAAAGAAATTTTGTCCTCAAAATTTTCAGCTAACTACTAAATGCACTGCTCAAGTCACACCACTATGCTTTCACTGCGCACTCTGATTTAATAACATATAAACATTGCATGCATACAGTTTCTATACCCAAGAATATAGCATCCACACAAAATATACCCGACTTAATGGTGATTGAAAAATCCTGAGCCTTATGCCACATCTTTACCGATCATAAGAGCTTGAAGTATTTAGAAAGATTTGAATTTACGACAACGAAGATGGATCGAGTTGTTGAAAGATTATGAGTTGGTGATTGATTATCATCTAGGAAAAGCAAACGTAGTCGCCGATGCTTTGAGTAGAAAATCTTTATTTGCTTTGAGAGCGATGAATACTCAACTAACCTTATCTGATAATGGTTCGATTCTAGCAGAGTTGAAAGCTAAACCGGTATTTCTTCAACAAATTTGTGAAGCTCAGAAGTTTGGTAACGAGTTGCAAGCTAAAAGAGTACAATGTAAGTCAAATAGTGATTCAGACTATCAGATCAGATCCGATGGTTGTTTAATGTTCCGAGATAGGATTTGCGTAGCAAAGAATTCTGAACTTATTCAGAAAATTCTACACGAAGCACACAATGGTTGTTTATCTGTTCACCCTGGGAGTACTAAGATGTACAATGGTTTGAAACAATTGTATTGGTGGTCGTGTATTAAATGAGACATTTCAGAGTTTGTATCGAGATACTTGGTGTGTCAACAAGATAAAGCTAAACATCAGGTACCTTCGGGATTGCTAGAGCTTATGATGATACCAGAGTGGAAATGGGATAGAGTTACGATGGATTTTGTATCGAGATTACCCCTGTCTCGAAAGAAGAAATATGCTATTTGGGTTGTCGTTGATCGACTAACAAAGTCTGCACATTTCATTCTAGTACGTACAGACTATTCACTTGATAAATTGGCTGAATTGTACATTTCAGAGATTGTTAGATTGCACGGGGTGCCAATTTCGATTATTTCAGATAGAGACCCGAGGTTTACGTCGTGATTTTGGAAGAAATTACAAGAAGCTCTGGGTACGCGATTGAACTTTAGCACCTAATTTCATCCGTAAACTGATGGTCAGTCTGAGAGAGTAATTCAGATTCTCGAAGATATGCTTCGTTGTTGTGTTTTAGAATTTGAAGATTAGGAGAGATATTTGTCATTGGTTGAATTCGTGTATAATAAAAACTTTCAATCGAGCATAAAGATGGCACTGTATGAAGCTTTGTATGGTTGAAAATGCGGAACTCTATTGTACTGGACCAAACTTAGTGAGAAAAAGATTCATGGGGTTGATTTGATTAGAGAGATTGAAGAAAAAGTGAAAGTAATTCGCGATAGTTTGAAAGAAGCTTCAAATTGACAGAAATCATACGCGGATTTGAGATGAAAAGATGCTGAATTTCAGATTCGTGACAAAGTATTTCTGAAAGTGTCTTCATGTAAGAAAATACTTCGTTTTGGTCGCAAAGGCAAATTGAGTCCGCGATTCATCGGGCCGTATGAGATTATTGAACAAATAGGCCCAGTGGCATATCGATTAGCATTACCGTCAGAATTAGAGAAGATTCACAATGTGTTTCATGTGTGGATGTTGCATCGATATAGATACGATCCATCACATGTAATTTCTCTGGTAGAGATTGAGATTCAACCCAATATGATGTATAACAAAGAACCGAGCAGAATTTCAGCTCGAGAGGGTAAGGAATTGAGAAATAAACGCATAGCTTTGGTGAAAGTGTTGTGGCAATGTCATAGGGTCGAAGAGGCAACGTGGGAGCCCGAGGAAGATATGAGAAAATAGTACCCTAACCTCTTTTCTAGGAAGATTTTCGGGGACGAGAATTCCTAAGGGGGGAGAGTTGTAACAGCCAGTTTTTAGTCAAATCAGAACAGTGGTTTCAGGACCACAAATCCAAAGTCAAAATAATTATTTTATTATTATTTAAATGTTTACAGTATGATATTATAATGGTGTGAAAGTTTCGTTAAGAAATTTTATTCTTTAGTGTTTAATTTGATAAAAAGGACTAAATCGCGTAAAATGTAAAACTTGTGTTCTATTAGCTAAAGTGTCTAATAGCTATGGAATATTAAAGTGAAGGTCCTTAAATGATAATTAGACCATTTATGTTGATAGTGGATGTACATGGCTTGGTATAAGTGAAAATTTTAATAATTTTAAAGGTTAGTTAAGTAAATTGGTAATTAATGATAATTAAAAATAAGTAGAACAAAGCTACCATCATTTTATTTCTTCTTCAACCGAATTCACAAAGGAAGAATAGCCATTTTTGAAGTTAGGGTTCGGCCAAGCTTGTGTATGCAATTGGCGAGTGATTTTTGTCCCGTTTTTAATCATTTCAATGTTTTTGAGATCGTTACAGCTTAATCTAGCTAGCCTAGGGAGTAATTTGCAAAATTGTTAAAGGTTTAGGATGTTTCCATTAATGAATACGTATGATCTTTAATGATTGATGATAGATTATGAATGTTTGATGATAGTTATACAAGTTTTTTAAGTGATTTTTAGTGAAAATGCAAATTAGAGATTAAATTGTGAACTGTGGAAACTTTGTGGTTAAAATGTGAAATAAATGAAAAATATGGTCTGCTAGGGACCTAATTGAAATTTGGTTAGCCTGGTTTTAGGTGGAATTGTATGAATTTGTGTTTTTTATGAGATAAGGACTAATTTGTAAAGAAACTGAAATATTAGGGGCAAAAGTGTAATTTTGCCATAATGTGAAGTTTGGATTAAATTGAATAGAGTGATGATTGAATAAGCTAAATTTTATATTATATAGATCAAGAAAAAGGAAGTTCGGGTCTGGACCGGGGGAAAAATAAAGTAATTGACTAGTAGATCCATTTTGCCGATTTTACGATCGAGGTAAGTTTGTATGATTATTAAGCTTTATGTTATAAGTGTTTATATGCTTAAATATTATAATTGTGATATTACGACACTGCAGAATCTATGAGCGAAGCATTGACACAGTGAGAATCCCAGTTGGACTTTAGGAATAGATAGGATACTAGTGACATGTCATTAGGGGTTACTGTGATTATGTGTTTCGGGTGCTGGTCTTGTACGTCCTACCGTTGGCTGAGTATACCGGCATATGTTGCGGTTACTTGACAGCTTGTGTGAGCAACACCGTGTAGCTAAGTCTTGACCGACAGCTTGTGTAACACCCCTCACCCATATTCAATGCCAGAATAGGGATACGGAGCATTAGTGGACTTGCAACAATTAAACATCCACTTAGCATACATTTTCACAATTCAGGAATTCATCATTCAATCTCAATCAATTTGTCCCTAATACAAGCCTATGAGGCCATAAACATACATTGGGAGTGGTTCGGGACTAAACCAATAACTTTGGAAACATTTGGAACACTTATAATTTTTTTCTCAAAACAGGGAACACACGCCCGTGTGGCCAAGCGGTGTGTCTCACACGGCCACCAGACACGCCTGTGTCACAGGCCGCGTGGACATTCAAAATGGGAGCACATGGTCGTGTCCCAACTGATGTCCAACCTCGTGTAACTCTCTGAATTGGGTCACACGGCCAACACACATGCCCGTGTGCCTTAAAAATGGCCATACACGCCCGTGTGCCAGGTCGTGTGCTAGGCTGTGTCAAACTTGTAAGGTATACTGACTTATGCCACATGTCCAAGTCATACGTTCGTGTGCGAGGCAGTGTGGAGCATACTGACTTGGTTTCAAATTCAACACCAGGGGACACACGGCAGTGTAACATGACCTTGTGTCACACACGGCTGAGACACACACCCATGTCTCTGCCCGTATGGACAAAAATAGGCTATTTGCCAAGCCAATTTGCTACCCAAATTTACATGTAGCTACACAACCCAAATGATACAAATTCATAGCATAAAAGAACATCTACTTAACCACAATCAAGGCTAAATCATACCATTTCCAATACTAACAACCAACATGCTTATAAATTCATGTTTTACTCATTCAAATCATACCAAATACACATATACAAATGAACTAACTAAACCTTTCCCAAACATACATCATTTTGCACCAATTCACAAGCACAATTCATATCTAATATCAACCATTTAACATTTATATTACCTATCACAATAAATTATGAACTCATCAATAAAGAACATTAACACATATATATACATCACCATCTTGACAAAATAAGCCAACTCTCATGGCTAAACACAAGACCAAACTTAATATTTACAAGCCAACACAAATAGCCAAAATACATATACCAAAAAGACTAAGTTCCTATACATGCCATAAACTTAATATACCAAAGTTCATAGGTACAAAGGGATAGGTGGATAGTGTGAAACGATCTCCTACGATCCCTGAATCTGAGCTAGCTTGATAACACTATAAAACATGGGAAAATAGACAAAGTGAGCTATAAAGCTTAGTAAGCTCGTATAAAACAAACTCAATTCAATCTCAAGATTACAATTCAACAATTTGAATATATCAACATTTGGCATATATTAGCTAACAAACCTTTCATATACACAATTATGATACTAATCACATTCTTCACAAGTTTCTTCAAACCAAAGTTTATACAAGTTATGTACATACCTGTACCATCTTATATCATTCTCATACTCAATCACATCTTTCGTTTACCCAACCATTCAGAATAGAAGTCAAATACTCAAGAGTCTCGCACAATAAGTACCTATACCATGGCCCAAAGCCAAATCAAGGTAACTTATATCCGAAGTAATGATATCATGGCCCGAAGCCAAATTAGCCGATATTCATGGCCTGAAGCCAAATCGGTGTAACTCGCACCCGAAGTGCTAATAATAGCCCGAAGCCAAATCAATGAAGCTTCTAATGACATGTCACTAGTATCCTAAACCATTCCTAAGGTTCAACCAGGATTTCAAATGTTGAATCATCGTCGATTCACTATCAAACATATCCATAGTCTCATATTCACAATTTATGAAATATCAAAGCATATGAAATACCTTTGTATTAAAACTTATAATATACGAACTTACCTCGGGATCAAAAAAGATGAAATTAGTCTATTAATCGAGTACTTTGTCTTTTCCCTGATTTAATTACAAATTTCGCTTTTCTTAATCTATATAATATCAAATTCAACTCATTTAATTATCCCTCTATTCAATTTAATCCAAAACACACTTTAAAGCACATTTACACTTTTGCCCCTAATATTTCAACATTTTTACAATTTAGTCCTTATTTCATAAAAACAAAAATTCATGAAATTCAAGCATAACCCATGCTTATTCATCAATGGAAACATTCAAAATCTTTAACAGTTTTGCAAAATAATCCCTGGGGTAGCTAGACCTAGTTGCAATGGTCTCAAAAACGTAGAAATCATTAAAAACAGGACAAAAACCGTACCTTAATAGATAAAAATGCTTTGGCTGAACCTAGGTCTTCAACTATGGCTTTCTCCCTTTTAAGTTTTGGTGGAGCAAGATTAAGAAAGATGGTGACTTTAATTTTTATGTTATTTACTTAAGGTTATTTACTAATTTACCTTTTTAACCTTGATATTAAACGATTAAAATTCCATATCCCATGAACATAAATGTCCACCCACTTTTATTAGTGGTCTAATTACCACATAAGGACCTTAACTTTAAGGTTCTATAGCTATTTGACACCTTTAACTAATAAAACAACACTTTTACACTTTACACGATTTAGTGCTTTTTATCAAATTAACCAATCAAACGATAAAATTTCTTAACGAAATATTCACACAATTATTCTATCATACTGTAAAAATTAAAATAATAATAAAATAAATATTTTAACCTCAAATTTGTGGTCTCGAAACCACTATTCTGATTTGACTAAAAACGGGCTGTTACAGCTTGTGTGAGCATGCCTGTTGATAGCTCGAGAGTGAGCATATATGTGATATGAGATTGAGATAGCTTTCGCTATGTATGTGGCACTTCGGCACAAGATTCTTGAGTATCCAATATTATTCTGAATGCTTTAACGGGAAAGATACTGGTACGTGGATGTAAGCAATGATACAAATCAGTTCAGGTACTCATGATAAGTTTGGCAATTAAGTGATAATTGATAAGTTCATATGAAAAGTAAGTAAAATTTGATAAATTTATACATGATACATAGAATTTTAGCAATGTGCAAATTGTTGAATTGAATGTATTGATTATATTTACTTATGTTCTTTAAATTGTGAATGAATTGGCAAATTATACTTATTAATCATATGAGCTTACTAAGCTATAAAGCTTACTCTGCTTATTTTATTGTGTTTTTAGTGATTTCAAAGCTGGCTCGGATTTGGGGATCGTCAGAGACTTCATCACACTATCCTACTATCACTTTGTTACTTTTGAACGTAAGTATTTTAAATATATGGCATGTATAGGAGTTTGATTATTTTGGTACATATGTGTTAGCTATGAACTTGGCCATTTGTGTTGGCCTGTAAATGTCTAAAGTTTGGTTTTGTATATAGCTATAGAAGTTGGCTTAACTTGGTTGGTGGTTGTGTATATATTTGTGCATATGGATATGGATATGTGATGTTAGTTGATATTTGGATTTGTGTATATATTTGTGCATATGTTTTTGTATCTATAGAAGTTTGGCTCTTATAATGTGCTTGGATATGGATATGTGATGTTAGTTGATATTTGGTAATTAGGGGATCTAAATGGTTGAGAAATGAACATGGTATGTTTATGAGATTAGGCTAAATGATGCAAAAATGGAAGTTTTCATATTGATGATTTGAGATTAGGAATGTTGGTATGAAATTGAATGGTATATTTTTGTATAGGTGTGTTTTGAATTGATTGGTATTGACATCGGTTGAATTATGTTTGATTGAGGTTATTGGAATGCTTATTTTTATGCTATGAATTGTTATTGGAATGCTTATTTTTATGCTATGAATTGTGCCATTTGGTTTGATATAGGTATATGCAAATTGGGTGGAAAAATGGCTTGGTAAATAGCTTATTTTTATCCATACAGCCAGAGACACTGGCGTGTCTCAGCTGTGTGTGACACACGGTCAGGTTAAACGACCGTGTGTCCCCTGGTGTTGAAATTGAAATCAAGTCAGTATGCTCCACACGGCCCAGCACGCGGGCATGTGACTTGGTCGTGTGCCATAAGTCAGTAATCGTACAGGTTTGGCACAGCCTAGCACACAGCCTGGCACACGGGCGTGAGTGGCCATTTTTAAGGCACACGGGCTAGCCACAAGGGCGTGTGTGTTGGCTGTGTAACCCAAGTCAGAGAGTTACATGGGGTTAGACACGGGTTGAGACACAACCATGTGATCCCATTTCGTATGTTCGCATGGCTTGTGACACGGGCGTGTCATTGGCCGTGTGAGACACACGGTCGGGCTACACGGGTGTGTGTCCCCTATATTTTACAAATTTTTCTGTGTTCTAAAAGTTTCTTGAGTTATCGGTTTAGTCCTAAACCTTCCCGAAAGCATGTTTTAGGCCTCGTAGGCATATATTAGGGACGATATGTGTAACACCCCGCACTCGTATTCAACATCGGAATAGCGTTACGAAGCATTACCGGACTTACAACACTTTTAAACATACATTTCATATACAATTTATCAATTCAAATACAATTCAATCATAACCAATCATAGTGTCCATTAAACGAGCTTACGAGGCCTTAAACATGCATTGGGAGTGGTTCGGGACTAAACTAAAAACTCAGGAAATTTTTCAACACTTAGCAAATTTTTCTCAAAACAGGGGACACGCGCCCGTGTGGCCAGGCCGTATGCCTCACAAAGCCACTAGACACGCCCGTGTCTCAAGCCGTGTGAACATTCGAAATGGAAGCACATGGTCGTGTCCCAGCCTCTGTCCTACCCTGTAATACCCTTTACTCGTATTTGACGTCGAAACAGGGTACGAGGCATTAACGGACTCATATCACAAGCAATCACACAATTTTTGAGTCATAAATTTGCGTCCAAATTAAAACCATTTACATCTAATCATAAAGTCCCTAATACGAGCCTACGATGCCCAAAACATGCTTTGGAAGTGGTGCGAGACTAAACTAAAAACTTTAGAAAATTGTACAAAACTTAGAAAATTTTCCGTTAAATAGGGGTCACACGCTCGTGTGGTCCAAGGGACACGTCTGTGTGACCCTGAAACACGCCCGTGCTATAGACCATGTTCAATTTAGGGTGCTCTCTGACTTGTGCCGTACAACCGTGCTAGAGGCCTGTGTACTAGGCCGTATAACAGTAATTTACCTTCTAGGGGTATTTTGGTAATTTACCCACTAAGGGTATTTCAGTAATTTCGTACCTGAAATGGCCTTTCCGAAGGCCCAATGTCGCCTCGAGCGACTCAACTACCATTTCTGGTCTTTACCGGGCTGTTGGGCCTAAAACCCGATTTCAGCCCATTCGGGCCCACACGCTCGTGTGGCCCACCTAACACAAATCTAGCCATGTATATAAGTTCCACCTAGTCTAGTTCACTATATACTACACCATCATACATTTTAATCAATTGGGGCCACGGGCCCATTGGGCCCATTTCGGCCTATCGCGGCCAAAGCAGCCTCAACCCATAAGAATACTACTGATGGCCTCAACTATCGCGTCGAAGCCCCACACGTGCGCTCGCACGCTCGTGTGGCTACTATTGCCGTGACCAGCACTTCGGCATTTGCCGCTCTATAACTAGAGTAGAGAGTGTTACACACCTGATAGGAATCTGGTGTTAAATCGCGCTGCGACCACTCCTGTGCCCAAACGCCCACCAAGGTATGTTAACTCTCCTCCTGCAATGCTCTTTATATAGCTAGCTTTTCACCTTCCTTCTTTGTATCTTTCCGATGTGGGATCCCTTTGCCAGTAGAGTTTAAATTCAACTGAAACTCTTGCCGTCCAATCCGCAAAATAAATACTCCCTTGCTTCTCATGAGATTCAAACCCTTGCTCCTTTCAATAGTTGAACACGCCACTTGCCACTAAGCCACAAGCTCCTCTTGTGTCTTAAACCATGCGCAACTAAATATAAATCTATAGCCAAATTCTAAGGTCCATGTAAAAAGAAAACCAAAATGCAAAAGCCAAGACTTGAACCTTGGACCTCCTTCCTCCCTTGTGGTGTTACCCCCCATTGTCTCTTATGTGGCGTCACTTTGCCACTACACCACACCTCCACTTTTGTCATTTTCCTCCACATTTTATTCTTAAGGCTTACCTGCCAACTTCCAGGGTTTTTTTTCACCTAAAACCAAAATTTCCCCAAAGCTAAAGTTCGATCCCGGGGCTTCATAGAAGCCCCCAAACCTTCCAAAATCCCTTATCTAATAGGTCCAACTTGCATTTAAGCCGATCTCTTATTCTCTAAAAATTTAAACGCTACTAAGCTCAAGGCCCATTGGGCCCAATTTCGGGATGTTACAAATCTACCCTTCTTAAAGAAATTTCGTCCTCGAAATTTCCAACTAACTAACAGTCACACATCCTATCCTACCACACTACGCTCTTGCTACACACTCTAATCTTAATAACACAAATATACATTTAACTAGAATTTAGAACTCCTACACATACTCAAAACACTTAGCCATTAAAGCAGACAAATATTTCATATGCAACCAACTCTATATCTGAACATCACATCCAGACCAAACACACAGAATAGATACCAGAAATACAGCATATAACAAAGCAAAGTATCTAGAAACTTACAGTACGGATTGGTGTCGGAGACTCGGGTGCCATACTTCCAGAAAACAGATATATATTTTTTTAAACCATTTTCCAATCCATCCTTTGAAAACATTTTTGAACCCAAACCCACAGCCGAGTTTTTGAACCTAGGCTCTGATACCATAATTGTAAAACCCCAAACCCGGCCTAGAAGTTATGACCGGATCTGGCATGTCACATAAAAGGGTTGTTAAAAAAACTGCGCGTTTGTTAAAAATTTTCGAATTTAAATATTTATTGATTGTTATCCTTTTTGTTAACATTTTAAAAAACAGTTATTAAGGGTTTAGGAAATTCTGTATCGCATATTGAATAATAATAAGCAGTGATCAAATTAAAAGCTAAACAAATAAAATGCCAAAAATAAAGTTAAAGCGGCCTTATTACAACTTAAAATCCTGAATTAAAAATAAGTTTGAAATAAGAGAACAAGTTTACAAGAAAATAATGAATGGCCTCCACGAGTCCACCTTATCTCCCAAATCCGCGATCTAATGATTACCTGCAAAATTAACTAAGGGGTGAGTCATCGAGACTCAGTGTGTAAATCCCCGTCCAAAAGATTTTTGGGCTCTCACACAGATTCATATGCAAAGTATGTATGTCATGCAACCCAACCCACCTAATATGCTCATCCACCGTATCTCCTGAGTCTACCCAACATTTGTGGCACCTAGCCACTGGTGGTACTTAACCACTGGTAGTTCCAAACCACTGGTGACAAAAGTCACAATAATAATATGTGGGGCCAACCCACTTGTGGTACCTAACCACTGGTGACAATCCCTAATATCAATACGTGGGGCCAACCCACTGTGGTACCAAACCACTAGGACGAGTCACAGAAATAAATATATGTGGTAACTAACCACTGGTGGTTCCAAACCACTGAGACTTAGTCACAAAATAATAATATGTGGGGCCAACCCACTTGTGGTACCTAACCACTGGTGACAATCTTAAAAGAGATCATATTTTCTCCCTCATCACATTATACCCTATGCCCATGCCATGTTCATCAGTCATAATAATTCGTGTATGCAGTATGACATGTATGCAAATCATATATCAAAGATAACGTATGAAACGAATTACCATCATAATCAGAATAACAAATACGACATAATCAAGCTAATCAACCTCTGAGGGTATAACAGTAATATACTTTCTAGGTGTATTTTGGTAATTTACCCACTAAGGGTATTTCAGTAATTTCGTACCTAAAATGGCTTTTCCGAAGGCCCAATGTCACCCCGAGCGACTCAACTACCATTTTCGATCTTTACCGGACTATTGGGCCTAAAACCTGATTTCGGCCCATTCGGGCCCACACGCTCGTGTTGCCCACCTAACACAAATCTAGCCACGTATATAAGTTCCACCTAGTCTAGTTCACTATATACTACACCATCATACATTTTAATCAATTGGGCCCACTTCGGCCCATCGTGGCCAAAGCAGCCTCAACCCACAAGAATACTACTGATGGCCTCAACTATCACGTCGAAGCCCCACACGTGCGCTTGCACGCTCGTGTGGCTACTATTGCTGTGACCGGCACTTCGGCATTTACCGTTCTATAACTAGAGTAGAGAGTGTTACACACCTAATAGGAATCTGGTGTTAAACCACGCTGCGACCACTTCTGTGCCCAAACGCCCACCAATGCATGTTAACTCTCCTCCTGGAATGCTCTTTATATAGCTAGCTCTTCACCTTTCTTCTTTGTATCTTTCCGATGTGGGATCCCTTCGTTAGTAGAGTTTAAATTCAACTGAAACTATTGCCGTCCAATTCGTAAAATAAATACTCCCTTGGTTCTCATGAGATTCAAACCCTTGCTCCCTTCGATAGCTGAACACGCCACAAGCTCCTCTTGTCTTAAACCATGCGCAACTAAATATAAATCTATAGCCAAATTCTAAGGTCCAAGTAAAAAGAAAACCAAAATGCAAAAGCCAAGACTTGAACCTTGGACGTCCTTCCTCCCTTGTGGTGTCACCCCCATTGTCTCTTATGTGGCGTCACTTTGCCACTACACCACACCTCCACTTGTGTCATTTTCCTCCACATTTTATTCTTAAGGCCTACCTGCCAACTTCCATGGTTTTTTTCACCTAAAACCAAAATTTTCCCAAAGCCAAAGTTCGATCCCGGGACTTCATAGAAGCCCCTAAACCTTCCAAAATCCCTTATCTACTAGGTCCAACTTGTATTTAAGCCGATCTCTTGTTCTCCAAAAATTTAAATGCTACTACGCTGAAGGCCGATTGGGCCCAATTCTTCTAGGCCCAATTTCGGGATGTTACAGTATAAAACATGAAAACAAAGGATTAAGAGCACCTTTTTACATAAATCAAGGCTTAATTCATCCAAAAGCATACTAAATGTGGGCTTAAATATGTTACTTTTACGTTTTATCAAATATGAAGTCTGAAATTATGTTAAACAACTTTTGCTAAGCGATTTTCAATGAAAACGAGTAAAACGGCCTAATCGATAAAAATACCTAATGTTCATAAGTACATGTTAGAGTTAGAATTTGATGTTGTCATAGAAGGAGAAAATGACCAGCATGTCATAAAACATAAGAATAAGGGATAAAGTTTAATTTCTGAGCTTCGGGGCAAATGTATAAATATGTAAAAGTTTAGGGGCAAAAATCATAATTTTGCCAAAGTTAGAGTCAAGGACTGTTTGAATAAATGTGAGTATTAAATAATCTAAATTTGCTATTATAGATCAAGAGGAACGAAATCCGGAGTTAGACTGGGGAAAGAAAAAGATAGTGGACTAAATCAATATAGTTGATCGTATTTTGTTCCGAGGTAAGTTTGCGATAAATAAATGCAATATTCTATTATTTTACATTTAATACTATTAAATTCCAGCATTTACAAATTTATTCTATAAATTTATCATTTAAAGACTGAAGCATGAATTGACGGAGAATCAACCTCAGAAAGTCCCGGTTGAACCTTGGGAATGTTTAGGATACAAATATCATGACATTAGGGTTTAAGGAAATCATGTAAGACCATGTCAAGACATGGCATTGATAAGTTTCTATAAGGCAAAGATCCCATGTAAGACCATGCCAAGGCATGGCATTGGTGAGTTCATAAGGCAAGGATACCACGTAAGACCATGTCAAGACATGACAATGGTAAGTTTGAAAAGGAAAGGTACCCGTGTATCCTTAGTATTACAAGTGGTTCAACGGAAAATTCAAAGAACATACCAAAGGAAAGGTAAGACATGTTCATGCTAAAAAGATACAGGTAAGAATTCAAGACTTAAGCATATTGAGTTAAAGGCTTAAATGATCTTGATAAGAAAGGAATAAGATAATTCATTAAGAATGTTGTTATTCATTTACATGCAAACTTACTAGGCTTTATGCTTACTCCCATTCCTTTCTCTCTTTTTATAGTATCGCAAGCCAACTCAGGGATCGCAAGGACGTCGGAGTTCGTTTCACACTATCAAAGGATTATTTCGGTATTTTGTGACTCGAAACGTTTTAAGTTATGGCATGTATAGGGACTTAGCCATTTTGTGTGTATGTCCTTATGATGTGGCTAAAGTATGACTTGTAAATACTTGATAATGATTAGCCATTAAAATGGCTAATTAAGAACATGTTTTGGGTGTTATGTATGCCTAAATGATAGTTATTACAGAGAAGTTATGAAAGAGTAAAATTTGCAATAGATCTATTTTTGTACAGTAGGAGTGACGTGGTTTTCAAAAGTCACTAAGGATAGTAGAAATGGAATTAGGGTGTGAATGAGGTATAGAGTTAAAGCTTATTGAGTCTATTTTTATATGAAAGAAACGATGTAGGTAAAAGAACTATATATTATGAGATAATTGATTTTTAGTGAAGAGGGGTCATAACTGTCAGGCAGTGTAACAGGGGAGACATTAACTAATAAATTGTACTAATTGGCCATACTGAAAATTCTGGAAAAATTATAGTAAGAAGATATATGAGTCTAGTTTCATGGAAAATTTACGGATCTAAATTTCGAGTTTTGTAACTCAATTTATAGTCAATTTAGTGACTATGATGCAAATGGACAGTTTCATTATGAATAGGGAAATAAATTGTTTTGATTTGTTTAAGAAATCAGAAATTTTTTTTATGTTTCTGGTTTGGTCCCGAACCATTTCAATTGCATGTTTTAGGACCTCGAAGGCCCTTTTTAGGAACATATTGGATGTATGTGAACAAATTAATTTTAAAAGCAATTTTTTATGCCCCGAACTAGTAAGTTAAGTCTAGTAATGCCTCGTTCTCGACTCTGGCGACGGTCTCGGGTAAGGAGTGTTACAAACCATATGTATGTGGAAGACATTAAATGATGAGCTCATCCATGTTATTGGTATTATGTGAATTACTTGACTAACATAATTTGTGAAGTTGTGTTTTTGGCTTATAAGCCAAATTGTTTGGGTGCATTATTTTATACTTATCTTAAATGTAAATATATGGTAAGTTAAATTCTTGTTATACGAACTTACTAAGCATTAAGTGCTTACTAGGTTTTCTTTTCTCTGTTTTATAGTGCTTAGAAGCTCGTAAAGGTTAGAGATCGGTCGGAGTATCATCACTGTAACAACTCGTTTTTGAGTCAAATCGGAACAGTGGTTTCGGGACTACAAATTTGAGTTCAAAATATTTATTTTATTATTTTATTAAATTTTACAACAAGATAGAATTATTGTGTGAAAGTTTCGTAAAGAAATTTTACTGTTTGAATGCTTAATTCGGTAAAAAGGACTAAATCGCGTAAAATGTAAAATGAATGTTCTATTAGTTAAAAGTGTCAAATAGTTTTGGCTTTTAAATATGGTAGCCTTAAATGGTAATTGAACCTTTAAAATTGTGAGTGGACAATATTGGACTTATAATATATGTTTTTAATGTTTATTAGTAAGGTTAATTTAGTAAAATGTTAATAACATAAGATAAATAAAAACAAAATAATAAAATGTTGTCCATTATCATCTTCATGCACCAAATATTAAAGAAGAAAAAGAAGCAAAACAGGATTGTTCATTCGGCTAAGAATAATTTAAGCAATTAGGTATGTATTTTGATCGGTTTTTAATGATTTTTACGTTTTTGAGATCGTTGTTTCGTATTCTAGCTAGCCCGTACCTTATATTTTGGAACTATTAAAGATTTAACATGTTTCCATTGTTGAATGTTTGAATAATTTGATGGTTGATGATGGATTTTGAATAGTTGTTGATAGTTGAACTAGTTTTGTAAAGTGATTTTTGACAAAAATGTTAAAAAGGGATTAATTTGTGAAAATGTAAAACTATGTGGGTAAAAGTGTGAATAAATTGAAAATATGGGCTACTAGTAACATATAGTAAATTCGGCTAAGCATGGATTTTACTAAATTGCATGAATTTGCAATTTAATGTTATAAGGACTAAATTGTAAAAATGTGAAACATTAGGGGAAAATGTGTAAATTTTCCAAAATATGAATTAATGGCTAAATTCAATAGATTGAATATTGAATGTGCTAAATTTGATAATATATAGATCAAGATAAGCCAAGATCGGTTAGATCGGGGAAAAGGGAAAGTTGACGGATAGCCGATATTTGCTAACCGAGCGATACGAGGTAAGTTCGTATAATTAGAATCAAACTTTTAAATACTTGTAATTATTTGAAATGAATGTTTATAATTGAGTAATTGATATACTTGGAATACGAATGCCTTAATAATATAAATTTATGGTTACCGAGCCCCGTTTGAACCGTATGAATTCGTAGGATATGAGTGACATGTCACTAGGGTTACCGTTTTAGTCGAGCCCCTGCATTTGTTACAGACTCACCACAGCTCGTATGAGCTTACCTATATATCAGCTTGTAAGAGCTTGCCATTCTCAGCTCGTAAGAGCTTACTGTTTCCAGCTCATCAGAGCTTACCGTTTCAGCTCAATAGAGCTTACTGTCCATCAGCTTAGGAGAAGCCTACTGATCATAGCTCGAAAGAGCGGAAATGATAATGAATTGATGGATTAGTGATTTATATGTTATGTATTTCACCCAAGTATCCCTTGGTGTTCTAATAGGTTCAACGGGCATAAACTCTGTTATTGGTTATGTGAAAAAGCTGTGTGTATTATACTGATGAATTACTGTTATATGGATAAAGTACTGTTTATACAAATGAGTTACTGTTATCGAATGAATTATGGTTTATATGATTGAGAGTGAAATGTTACAAATGATGTTCATGATATATGTGAATTTGATATGATACAATATATTGAGTATTTAAATTGAGATAATGGATTATTACATGTATTTATGTGGCTAACTTGTTGATGAATGCTTGTGTTTAGGCATTTGGCAAGTGAATTTGATTTACTATGTTTAATTGTTTGATTATGTAATAAATAGTAAGTTTAATTCTATATTATACAGGCTTACTAAGCTATAAAGCTTACTCTATTTCTTTTCCGTGTATTATAGAGGTTCGATAGCTCTCTTGATTTGGATAAAGTCAGAGTTACGCATCACAGTATCCAGTTGCCGATTGGTACCTTTGAAGTTATGGATATATGTAAATATGGCATGTATATGCTAGTTATAAAGATGATAGTCATTGTTACTTGAGATAGTAATTTTGGTACATTTTGTGATATAAGTTAAAGCCATGTGATTTGGCTTAACTTGGTATAATGTTTTGGTTATGTATAAGTATTCAAATATGCTATGTTTTGGCAAGTAGTAGATGAAATGGAAATATGCAAAGGTTATCTTGATATGTAGTTGGAATGTGAATGGTAAATGAACCATATTGTTTGATATTGTTTTGGCATGTATTGGGCTAAGTAAATGGTAGTGAATTGAGATTCGGAATAGATGAATTTATAATGGTATGAATGGTACATTTGGTTGATGATTTTGGCTACCTAATTGTATGATGAAATGGTAGCATTTGGCCTTGTGTAGGCATATTGAAGTTGGGGTGGCAAATTGGCCTTGCAAATGACCTATTTTTGTCCACACGGGCAGAGACACGGACGTGTGTCTCAGCCGTGTATGACACACGGTCATGTTTCACGACTGTGTGTCCCCTGGTGTTGAAATTGAATTGAAGTCAGTATGCTTCACACGGTCTCACACATGGGCGTGTGACTGGCCGTGTGGTACAAGTCAGTAGACCCTTCCAAATGGAACACGACCTAGCACACAGGCATATGACTTGACAGTGTTTCATATGCAAGTATAGCCTACAAGTTTGGCATGGCCTAGCACACGGGCGTGCGAGACCACTTCGAAGCGCACACGGGCTAAACACACGGGCGTGTGGTTGGCCATGTGACCCAAGTTAGTATGTATGCTCTATTTCTACACGGCCTGAAACACGAGCGTGTCTGGAGCCGTGTGAGGCACACGAGCGT
This sequence comes from Gossypium australe, assembly GCA_005393395.2. Lineage (NCBI taxonomy): Eukaryota > Viridiplantae > Streptophyta > Magnoliopsida > Malvales > Malvaceae > Gossypium > Gossypium australe. Next base: position 108,446,780 of record CM016619.1, on the reverse strand, counting down.
GTGACCCCTGTATGGTTGAAATTTTTCTAAGTTTCCAAAATTTTTATATGTTATCGGTTTAGTCTCGAACTACTTCTAAAGCATGTTTAAGGCCTCGTAGGCCATTATAAGGGACAATGTGTTTTTGATTAAATGATATTTAAGTATGAATGCATAAATATATGAATTATGTATGTTAAATGATGTGTATTGATCGGTAATACCTCGTAACCCTACTCCGGTGACGGATACAGGTTAGGGGTGTTACAATCACACTATCCAACAGTTTGTTTTGGTATAATAAGTAATTATATTTTGGTATAGTGGCATGTATAGGTTAACTTAGCCAATGGATGGCTTGTAAATGGATGTTTGTAATCTAGCCATTGGAATGGCTAATAATGGTTTGATTTGGCATATTAATATAAGGTATATATATATCATGTTTAGCTTATATTTATGTGGTTTGGTTAAATTGAATTAGAGTAAAATATAAATCATCACAAGAAGGTAAGTTTGATCATATGAATATGTGATACTATTTCATACATATTAATAATGTTTGCTTGATTTATATGACTTGAATTGGTTGGAAAATATATGTAAATGTTATTGTAGGTTTAAGGTTAAATACGAGTGAGAATAAGGCTAGGAAATGGCCTTCTTTTGTCCACACGGGTAGACACACGGGGTTGTGTCTTGACCGTGTGTGACACATGGGCATGTGGTTTAGCCGTGTGTCCCTTGCATCTTAAGTTTGAGAAATAGAATGCTCAAAATTTAGCCGTGTATCTCAGTCGTGTGTACTACATGGCCTAGAACACGGGTGTGTGTCTTGGTCGTGTGAAACCTACACCTAATTTGTGAAAATTAAATTGACCACACGGCCTAGCACACGGGCGTGTGGCAGACCATGTGGTACAAGTCAGGGAGTTATATGGGTAAAGGCACAGGCTAGGACACGGCCGTGTGCCTCACATCAAATGCCCACACGGCCTTAGACGTCACATGGCCATGTGAGCCACACGGCCTACCCACACGGGCATGTGACCCCTGTATATAAAAATTTTTGAGTTTCCAATTTAGTCTCGACTTAATTCTAATATTTAAGTTGGGCCTCGAGGGTCCATTCAAGGGAAAATATGATTATTTTTGGATATAAAAAATAAATGACATGAATTATATGAAATTACTCTATAAACTCCGATAATACTCTATAATACTGTTCCGGCGATGGATACGGGTTAGTGGTGTTACATTTATTGGTATCAGAGCTACGGTTTAGTCAATTCTTGGACTAACGTAGTAAGTATGAGTTTAGCTATACATGCTATTATATAATTTTGATAGTGTGCTATCTCCTAAACAATTTTTAAATATGTTTTTCATATAGTAATGTCATCGAACCAAGCTAGAGCTGAATCCGAGGCAGCTAAGAGCAATGCTGTAGCTTTAGTTCAAAGAGTTGCATCTAGTAGTAGAAGGCCCAAATTTGAGGGCCGAGGTGAGGAGGCAAAAGAAGCCTTTTTCCAAATGATGAATGAGTGGTTTACAAAATTGATAAGAGCAAATCCTGCTGTACAACCTCCCCCTCCCCCTCCTATTCCTCAACCGGTTCCAGAGATGCCACAGGATGCTGATCATGTTAGAATTGGTAAGCCTCCGATGGATAAAATCCGTAAGTATAGGGCAGAGGAATTTTGGGCTACTGCCGATGATGATCCGAAGAGGGCTGAGTTTTGGTTGGAAAATATCATCAGAGTTTTTGATGAATTATCACATACACTGGCTGAATGTTTGAAATGTGCAGTACCTTTACTAAAAGACACAACCTACCATTGGTGGAATACCATAACTTCTGTTGTACCAAGAGAAAAAGTTACTTAGGAATTCTTTCAGACATAATTCAGAAAGAAATACATTAGTGAGAGATTTCTAGATTAGAAAAAGAAAGAATTTTTAGAGCTCAAATAAGGAAATGTGATTGTATTTGAATATAAACGAGAATTTGTTCAGTTGAGCAAGTAAGCTAGAGGATGGGTTTCGGTCGAGGCTAATATGTGTAAACATTTTGAAGAGGGCTTAAATGAAGATATCAAGCTGTTGATTGGTCTAAAATTAAGGGAATTTGTTGTATTGGTTGATCGAGCACACAAAGTCGATGGATTAAGTAAGGAAAAGAAGCAAGTGAAGAGATAAGCTTGGATTTCTGGTAAGAGATTTATGGGCAAGTCACAATCATCTACTTTAAAGAAACCAAAGAAGCACCATGATTGTTTTATTGCATCAATAGGGTATTTTAGAAAAGAACGAAACTCCCAACACTCTAATCGGAGATCTTCGTCTCCATCCGTTACAAGTGTAGGGAGTGTTGGAAGTTCTAAACCAAGGTGCAAACATTGCAATAAATTATATTTCGGTGAATGCCACATAAGAAGTGGAGCTTGTTTTAGATGTGGTTCTTTTGACCCCTATCTTATATACTACCTAGAAAAGCATGTAAAAGATATTGTTCAGATCTCTAGGCCGAGCAAACCTGTCTCGAAAGGTAGACCACCTCAATACCCTGGTAATGTTAATGGTAGTCGAGGTGTGACAAAAGATTATACAAACAAATTTGAAGCCAGAGCATTGGTAAGGACATATGCTATACGTGTAAGAGAGGATGCTTCTGCACCTGATGTTTTTGCTGGTACATTTTCTCTTTTTGACACTGATATTACTGCTTTGATTGATCTTGGCTCCACACATTCATAGATATGCACTAATTTAGTGTCTGTTAAAAATTTACCTATTAAAATCACTAAATTTGTGGTTAAAGTTTGAAACCCCCTAGGCTAGTATGTTATGGTTGATAAAGTTTGTAAAACTTCTCGTTGATGGTAAAGGGTTATTGTTTTTCGGGTGATATAATGTTGTTGCCTTTTGATGAATTTGATATGATTTTGGGAATGGATTGGTTAACTCAGCCTGATACAGTGGTAAATTATAAACAGAAATACATTGTGTTGAAATGTCAGAATAACGAATTACTCCATGTTTAATCTGATAAAATGGATGGGTTATCTAATGTAATTTCAGCAATTTCAGCATGGAAATATATCAGAAAAGGGTATGATGCTTATCTTACATATGTGTTGGATACTAAAGTATCTGAGTCGAAGATTTAGTCAGTGCTGGTTGTTTGTGAATTTCCTGATGTATTTTCGAAAGAATTACCTGGTTTACCACCAGTTAGAGAAGTGGAGTTCTCTATAGACCTTGTTCCAGGGACAACACCGATATCCATAACACCCTATAGAATGGCTCCTATTGAATTGAAAGAGTTGGAAGCACAGGTGCAAGAATTGATTGACAATAGTTTTGCTTGGCCCAGTTTTTCACCTTGGGGTCCACCAGTTCTGTTTGTAAAGAAGAAAGATGGACCATTGAGGTTATGTATAGACTATAGACAATTAAATAAACTCACAATAAAGAACAAGTATCCACCGCCTCGAACTGATGATCTATTTGATCAGTTGAAAGGTGCCACTGTCTTTTCAAAGATTGATCTCTATTCTGTCTATTATCAACTACGGGGCACTATAAGTTTCTTGTAATGCCTTTTGTTTTGACAAATGCACCTGCGGTATTTATTGATCTGATCGACAGAATCATCAGACCGTATTTAGATAAGTTTGTGGTGGGATTCATTGATGATATTTTGGTATATTACTGAGATGAAAATGAGCATGCCGAACATTTGAGAATAGTGTTGCAAACTCTACATGAGAGACAATTGTATGCCAAATTCAATAAATGTGAATTTTGGCTACGGGGAATCGATTTCCTTAGACATGTAGTATCTGCATGATAAACCGTAAAAGCAACATATTTTAATCCCAAATTTAGTATGCTTTTGGATGATTTAGGCCTCGATTGATATAAAAAGGTGCTCTTAATCCTTTCTTTTCATGTCTTATACCCAAGAAAGCACCCAAGGATGAAAAGAACATAAAACAGGCCCAAAACGGAGTAAATGGGCCATATTAGGAAATCCACATGGCCTGGACTTAAGCCCACACGGCTGTGCCACATTGATCATCTAGAAGACGACCTTACCCCCGAGTCACACGGTCGTGCCTCATTAAAGAAGTCCAAACACGGCTTCAAGACTAGTCACACGGGCGTGAGACATGGCCGTGTCCCTATCGTGGCAAAAAGCAATTTCATTCGGATTTGGATACTTTGGGGCAAAGAAACACATTCCAAGAGCCTATATAAACCCCCTAAGTGTTACCTGAAAAGGGGGCGGTTAGCTAGGCTAAGGAGCCAAGCTGAAAAGGTCAGAATTGTGGGAATCACTCAAAGATAGCCAGTTGATTCATCTCTAGAAGCTGAAATTCTACTCAAGACGGTGGATCTCTCCTTCAATTCCTTCAGGGAGATTTAGGGATTTCTTAAGTTTTGTTTTATTATTTCTTCTGAGATGTTTTCTTTATTTGTTATGAACTAAACCCTTTAGATACCTGAAGGGGATGAAACCTAGATAAATCTTGTTATTATTTTCTGAACTACAAGTTAAATACTTGATTTGTTCTTAATTATGTGCGCTTAATTCTTGTGTTAATGTTTCCGGGATATTGAATCAAGTCAGATGTTCTTAGGTGGAGGAGCAAAAGTCCCTGCTTAAGAATAGATCTAGCATAATTAAAGCAGAGTCATTCGCACGCCTAGAGATAGAGTGACGAGATTTTTCCGGATTAGGGTGAAACCTAATATAGGAATCCATAGATCGATTTACTGCTATTCTAGGGGGTTATTAAGTGAGAAAGAGATTTTCGTTAATTAACCTAGGGTTAGACGTTATTCGTCTCGAGAGAGGGTTTAATATACATTAGGGAGTCCTACGGATCAAGTCAAGTGAATAAATCGTATGGTTCAGTGTTAGATAACAAGTGAAGTCTAGGTGGATTCTTCCTGAGGGTATCGTCTTATATCAACTGAGTTTTCCCTCAAGTTATTTCCCAATTCATTCTTTTTGTCTTTGCGTCTTTAGCTGAGTAGTAGTTAAGTCTAAACAACTTCACTTATTTTAGGCTAGATAATAAAAATAAGGTTAGTATTAGTACTTTTAGTTCCTTTGGGTTCGACAATCCGGTCTTGCCTAAGCTATACTACTGTTCGATAGGTACACTTGCTTTTAATCATTCTCAGAGTTAGTTTGCAGGTTCGATCATTCTCTTTATAAATTTTAAGACTCTGATTCCAGCGATCAAGTTTTTGGCACCGTTGCCGGGGAACTAAAATATTAAGAAAGCTCTATTTTTATTGCTTTAGCCATTATTTTTATTTTTCTCAATTTACTTTTATTTTTATTTTTATTTTTTTAGGTTAAATTTTGATTTTGCTAAATTTTCTTTCTTTCTTCTCCTAGCAGGTACCTTTAGTTTATGACTAGAAGGAACCCGAAAGGACCACTATTATACGACAGTGAAATTGAAGCTACCGTTCGTAGGACTTACATAAAAAATCAGGCGAGCCCTAAATTACACAGAGGAAGACCAAGAATGCAGATCCAATCCTACTGAAGGGATGGACGAGAATAATGCACAACCACATGATGTGGGAGAAAATAATGCTCCACGTACTATGTTTGATTATGCTAAACTGCATTTAGCAGGAGCGGAATCGAGTATTGTTAGGCCTGCTATAGCTGCTAATAATTTTGAATTAAAGCCTAACACAATACAAATGATTCAGCAATTTGTACAATTTGATGGTTTGCAGGATTAAGACCCAAACACTCATATAGCTAATTTTTTAGAGTTCTGTGATACCTTCAAAATAAATGGTGTTTCTGATGATGCCATACATCTTTGGTTATTTCCCTTTTCATTAAGGAATAAAGCCAAACAGTGGTTAAACTCGTTACCATGAGGGTCAATCATTACATGGGAACAAATGATCGAAAAATTTTTATTGAAATATTTCCCTCTGGCCAAAACGACCAAATTACGGAATGATATCTCTTCTTTTGTGCAGATGGATTTAGAGACACTATACGACACATGGGAGAGATACAAGGATCTCTTGAGAAGGTGTCCGCACCACGGTTTGCTCTTATGGCTACAAGTCCAAACCTTCTATAACGGTGTAAACCCCTCAACAAGGCAATTAATTGATTCAGCCACCAGTGGAACTCTAAACAACAGAACTCCTGAAGCAGCCTACGATTTGATTAAAGAGATGTCGCTGAATAACTATCAGTGGCAAGTTATAAGGACTAAACCGACAAAATCACCCGAAGTTTACAACCTCGATGCAATGACCACACTATCAACACAGATGGAGATGATAAATAAAAAGCTTGATAGTTTGTGTTCTTTGCAGGCACACCTAGTCATGCAGTGCAATGCAAGTGGAACTGTCGCGAATCCCAGGTACCCACCCTATCAACTGGACGCAGAGAGCGAACAGATGAACTATATAGGTAATAATTACAGATCCAATAATAATCCACATAGTAATATTACAATCCAGGTTGGAGGAACCACCCAAATTTTTCATGGGGAGGTCAAGGAAATCAAGGATATCAAAGACAACAACCTCCTCAAAATTTCCAAAATCAGCCATATCCACAAGAGAAAAAGCCAAACCTCGAAGAGATGCTGACAAAATTTATGGCACGCACAGAAAATCGTCTCCAATATACCGAGAAAACACTTAAAAGTCAACAAACATCGGCTGAGGAGACCAAGAACCGAATCGGGGAACTTACTAAGTCAGTAGGGGAAGTCACTAAAGCAGTCGGACAACTTGCAAAGTTAATGTCCGAACGACCGCAAGGACGTCCACCGAGTAACACTGAGATTAACCTAAAGGAGTAAATCTGAGCCATCACAGCTCATAATAGCACAGGGGTAGACGAACCTAATCCAATACAGAAGAACGAGGTAGATGAAGGAAAAGTTGAGGCAACACAGGAAAAGCCAAAACCAGAAATTAAAGAATACCAACCTCGCATACCTTACCCGGAAGCAATGAAAAGAGGTGATACAGAAGAACAGTTTGGTAAGTTTCTTAAACTTTTAAAGAAATTACATATTAACTTTCATCTTCTTGAAGTTCTTTTTCAGATGCTAGATTCGAGGAAATTTTTAAAACAGCTCTTGACGAACAAACGCAAATTAGATGAAGAGCCACATGTGGGATTGAACGCAATATGCTCAGCAATGTTACAGAATAGACTACCGCGGAAGCAAAAAGATCCAGGGAGTTTTACTATTCCTTGTTTAATTGATAGACTAAATGTTGATAATGCGTTAGCTGATTTAGGGGCAAGTATGAATGTCATGCCTTACAAGATGTTTAAACAACTAGGTCTAGGGAAACCTAAACAAACTAGGATGAGCATTCAATTAGATGATAAAACTGTTAGAATTCCTAAGAGGATTATCGAAGATGTTCTTGTAAAAATTGAAAAATTTGTTTTCCCAGTAGATTTTGTTGTCTTAGACATGGATGATGATAATTCAATCCCCTTAATTTTAGGAAGACCCTTTCTAGCAACTGCTAAGACTAAAATTGGCGTTGCCATAGGAGAACTCATACTTTGTGTAGGCGACGGATCGATCAGTCTTCAAGCTCTTGACTCAGCCAGGACAACAATCGATGAAGTTAAGAAACTCAATCTAGTTGATAATCAATTTGTGCAACCTTCATCGCAGGAAACACCACAAGGATACAAACTGGAGCCAAGTCATAGACCCCAAGCCAACAAGGAAGAACTACATAAGGAACAAAGCCTTAGGGTCGACAAACTAAAAGAGTAGAAAACACAAATCAAAGAGGAACAGGAACCGCACGAAGTAAAACCTAAGGAGCCCCTAGAAGAGCTCATAGGAACATCAAACCACGTCAAAATAGGAGACCAGGTACTGTTAAACAAAGCCGACCCTTACATCACCACACCAGACCTGAAAGTAAACGACGAGATTCCTCTTAAGGTACACAATATCTTCCCACACGAAACTGTAGAGGTAAGTAATCCAACATTCGGCACTTTTAACGTAAACGCTTCTCAACTTAAACTTTATCAAGAAAATAGAACTGTAAGAATGAGGGAAGATATTCAAACCTTTAAACCTCCCTGATTTTAAATACATGGAAAGTCTTGCTTAAGACTATAAACGAGCGCTTCTCGGGAGGCAACTCGAGCACTAACCCTATTTACTTTTGCATTTATTTTCTTTTCTTTTCTTAGTTCTGAAAATTTAGTTTTTTTTTAAAAAAAAAACTAACACAAAAGTGCATATTTCCAAGCCACAAGGCCGTACACACGACCGTGGCTGTGGCCGTGTGGACCACCATAATCCCCAAACTAACATAACAGAGGCAGTTCGAATCAAATCCCACCTAATTCTCGACGTCACAAATCCAACCACTCCCCCACGGGCACCGACAAAGTGGCACGGTCGCGCCCTACGACGTGTGAAGCTACTGACTTGCAAACCACGGGCAAAACACGTCCGTACCTTAAAACTGTGCAAACATACTGACTTGTGCCCTACGGGCTTGGCCAGCAAAAAAAAGGGCATGGAGAAACAACACGCCTAGACACACGGCCGTGCTAAGTGGCCGTGTGCATCGACATGCCCTCACACCACGGGCGTGGGAACGTACCAGATTTGAGCCTCTATTTAAACAGCAACCCCTCCCTCCCCATTCTTATACTTCCCAACTCTTTTCTTATTCCCTATCCTCAGAATTCCCCTCCATAACAACTCTCTCCAACCCTTGAGCCACACTAAAGCCATGTCGAAGAAGAGAAGGCAAGCATAGTCCCTTCAAGGGAGACCCTACACATAAGTTCATGCCGACTGCTTCATCCAAACACCAAGCCAAGGGTCTTTGAGACCATTTAGTTTCTATTTTTCTTTTCTCTTTTGCTTCAATTTCCTTCTCTTTGACAATCTTATGCTTAATCTAGTTTAATATATTTTAATTTCTTAGTGTTAGGTTGTAAAGGCTGCTTGGGAATCACGCCACTTTCGCCACCGCCAGCACCTCCGTCACCTTAGAAGTCACACCCACCTCACGAACCATCTACCAATAATGATTCTCAAGCCCTTTTATCTTCCAGTCTTAGTTTATTTTCCTTCTTAGTCTCCTTTCCTTTTTCTTTCTTGTTTTCAGTTATATATTTCGTTTATTTTTAAAAGTGTCCTAATAACTCCTGGATAACTATTTACGAGCTCCCCAATTTCTTCATATAGCTCAGGATCGTCATCCAGACCGACTCCTCCAACTCCGAGATCTCATCCGTAATTCAGAAAGTTTCACCTCTCCCTCTCTCTTAAATTTTATATCTGTCTTTGTACATTGAGGGCAATGTACATCTTAAGTGTGAGGGGTGAATATTTATTTAAAGAAAGTGCCTAACTTTCTTCATTATTCTCAAATCCCTGAATTTAGTCTTGTTTTTAAATAATTTCCTCATATTACTAATTAGGATGAAATTTCTGATGGTCTATGATTTTATTGATATGTTTTAAATTAAGTCATAGTTAATTGTGCATTGATGATTAAATTAGAAGAATATTATAGAACCAAGCATGATAAGTCTATTTTTTCAGAATTAAAATCTTTGCTAGGTTGTTGAGCTGAATCTGAATATTATCTAGAAGTTTGAAATTTACAAGGTTGATGTCAAAACACCCGTAATTTTTGTGAGATTTTGAGCCTATTAGAGAATATATTCTTTTCCATGCTCACTTTATTGATTATGAGTGTGTCAACTATGAACTGTTATTCTAGAACTTGCCTCGATTATACATGTTGAGACCACATCTATGATTTGATATACAAAGATCATAAAGGCACCCAGGATTTAACTCACTCACTCAACTAAAAAGCCTACCTCCATAAATTAACCCCTAGTGAACCCCGTTGATCCTAACAACCTTTTTTATTGACTGACCAGCTACTATTAACCCAAAATCCCTTTGTATTTGTTATCACCATTCTTTTGACTACCCTTTGATCGAGATATGATTTGATTAAGTTACCTAATTAAATTAGTTCAGTAATTGAATTCATCTTTTATGATTTGTTCTTAAAAAAAACCCGAAGTATATTCAGTATTAGTTCTACTAAGTGAGCTTACACGTTGAAATTCCACATCTTGGGGAAAAAGCTCGTATTATTAGTTTTCAATTGATGTAATTATTTAGGATTAGTTTAATTTTTTTAGTTAGGCAATTTGTCAGGTCAGTCTCGATTCTAACCTTCTAATTCAGCCTTTATCCACACCTTTAAACCTAGCCCCGTTACAACCCTGTTAGAGACCTTTTGATTTGTGTATCATCTCATACTACAGTGGTGGAGATTTGATTTTTAGGCAAGCCTATGGGATTAACTTTTCAGGTTCGACTTCTGAAAGCTTAATTTTGAACCTTAAACACCTCGAGTGATTTGAGTGAATCTTTACTGAGGATGTCAATCCTTGTCGATTTTGAATCAAAAGTATTTATTTAGATAAGGGGAAACACCTACGTTTTTATGCTACAAATATATGACTTTGACTGTTTGAATCTTTAGGACTCTTCGAGTTAACTCATACATGTATAAATTATCTATGAATTATGATGAGACATTATTGATAGGAATTATGAATCATGGAAAGTTTGTTTTAATTGTAAGTTGAGAATTTTGCTTGAGGACAAGCAAAAGCTTAAGTGTGGGGGTATTTTATAAACCGTGAAAGCAACATATTTTGATCCCACATTTAGCATGCTTTTGGATGATTTAAGCCTCGATTGATATAAAAAGGTGCTCTTAATCCTTTCTTTTCATGTCTTATACCTGGAAAGCACCCGAGGACGAAAAGAACATAAAACGGGCCCAAAACGGAGTAAATGGGCCATATCACGAAATCCACACGGCCTGGAGTTAAGCCCACACGGCTGTGCCACATTGATCATCTAGAACACGGCCTTACCTCCGAGTCACACGGTCGTGCCTCATTAAAGAAGTCCGAACACGGCTTGAAGACTAGTCACACGGGCGTGTGACATGGCCGTGTCCCTATCGTGGCAAAAAGTAATTTCATTCAAATTTGGATACTTTGGGGCGAAGAAACACATTCCAAGATCCTATATAAACCCCCTAAGTGTTACCTGAAAAGGGGGCGGTTAGCTAGGCCAAGGAGCCAAGTCGAAAAGGTCAGAATTGTGGGAATCACTCGAAGATAGCCAGTTGGTTCATCTCTAGAAGCCGAAATTCTACTCAAGATGGCGGATCTCTCCTTCAATTCCTTCAGGGAGTTTTAGGGATTTCTTAAGTTTTGTTTTATCTTTTCTTCTGATATGTTTTCTTTATTTATTATGAACTAAACCCTTTAGATACCTGAAGGGGATGAAACCTAGATGCATCTTGTTATTATTTTCTAAACTATAAGATAAATACTTGATTTGTTCTTAATTATGTGCGCTTAATTCTTGTGTTAATGTTTTCGAGATATTGACTCAAGTCAGATGTTCTTAGGTGGAAGAGCAAAAGTCCCTGCTTCAGAATAGATCTAGCATAATTAAAGCGGAGTCGTTCATGTGCCTAGAGATAGGGTGACGAGATTTTGCCGGATTAGGATGAAACCTAATATGGGAATCCGTAGATCAATTTACTTCTATTCTAGGGGGTTATTAAGTGAGAAAGAGATTTTTGTTAATTAACCTAGGGTTAGACGTTATTCGCCTCGAGAGAGGGTTTAATATACATTAGGGAGTCCTACGGATCAAGTCTAGTGAATAAATCGTATGGTTCAGTGTTAGATAACAAGTGAAGTCTAGGTAGATTCTTCCTGAGGGTATCGTTTTAAATCAACTGAGTTTTCCCTCAAGTTATTTCCCAATTCATTCTTTTTGTCTTTGCGTCTTTAGCTGAGTAGTAGTTAAGTCTAAACAACTTCACTTATTTTAGGCTAGATAATAAAAGGAAGGTTAGTATTAGTACTTTTAGTTCCTTTAGGTTCGACAATCCGGTCTTGCCTAAGCTATACTACTGTTCGATAGGTACACTTGCCTTTAATCATTGTCAGAGTTAGTTTGCAGGTTCGATCATTCTCTTTATAAATTTTAAGACTCTGATTCCAGCGATCACTGCAGAAGGTATTCGGGTGGATCCAAATAAAATTTTAGCTATTGTTAATTTGAAACCACCAAAGAATATGTCTGAAGTTAGAAGTTTTCTAGGATTAGCTGGGTATTATCGAATGTTTGTTAAAGGGTTCTCAATGATAGCTTCTCCGATGACTCATCTATTGCAAAAAGATGTGAAATTCAAGTGGTCTGATAATTGTTAGCAGAGTTTTGATAGATTAAAAGCTTTACTGACAGAAGCACCTATGTTAGTTCAACCTAAATCAGGTAAGGAGTTTATAATTTATAGTGATGCATCGTTAAATGGTTTAGGTTGTGTATTGATGCAAGAAGGTAAAGTAATAGCCTATTCTTCAAGACAGCTAAAACCACATGAAAGAAATTACCCAATACATGATTTGGAGTTGGCAGCCATTGTTTTTGCAATGAAAATTTGGCAGCATTATTTGTTTGGTGAAAAGTGTCACATATTTATAGATCATAAAAGCTTGAAGTATCTAATGTCACAGAAAGTGTAACACCCCAAACCTGGTCAATACGTTACAACCAAGTCTGGTATGTTACAGGAAAAGAAGTTTTGAAATTTTTAACGGAACATCGTAATTTGGAAAAAACTTTCTGATTAGTGCTTTCTAACTTGAAAATAATTTAAAATTTCGTTCGAGAGTTTCTTTCCAATTCCTTACTAGATTGAACTAAAAGCCGTAAATGGTCTTGTTTTACGAAAGCCGAAATTGGGGAAATTCATCAACATGACAGTTGAAAACAATGTTGCGGTTTTAAGAAAATCTCTGAATTAATTAGTTATTCGCTTGTCATCTTTTGTTATCATTTTGAAAACTATTTGTTTATGTTTTAATCTTAGAAAAACCCCATATTCGGCAGTTTATAATATATGCAATATCAGCATTTAGTCAAAACCCAAATTAAAGTTATAGCGGCCTTATTACATAACAAAAACCAAAAATTAAAGTAAGTTTAAATAGAGTAACGTAGTTTACGAAGTAATAACACATGGCCACCTCGAATCCACTCTGGCTCCAAAACCGTGATCTAGGGATTACCTACAAAATTAAGCAGAGGGGGTGAGTCACCGAGACTCAGTGTGCAATTCCCCTAGGAACACAATTTGGGCTTAAGCCCTAATAACATGGCATATCAATAGTGTATGCAATGCAACCCAACCCAACCTAGTTTCTATCCTCTAGGTCACCTGCATCAACCAAACACCCGTGGCATCAAGCCACTGTGGTCCTAGACCACTATGGTCCCAGACCACTTGTGACAGAGTCACAGAAGATATATTCGTGAGGCCAACCCACTGTGGTCCTAGACCACTGTGATGATCTCTATTATGTATACGTGGGGCCAACCCACTGTGGTCCCAGACCACTGAGACAAGTCACTGATAATCATGTGTATATGTGGTTCCAAACCACTGTGGTCCCAGACCACTTGTGACAGAGTCACAGAATAGCACTTCCCCTTTCATCATCTTCCCAAAACCCATGCACATAATATCATACTAAGATGAATGCAACATACTTTCATTGTATAAAGAATAATCAATTCATACATACAGTAATTCGAAAGTATCATCATAGCAGAACTTACCCGGTGTCTCCAGCCTTACCCACGAGGGTATCTCAACTATCAAAGCAGTAGTTTCGGTTTTCAACCAATGCAGTTATTAACATAAATTAACTAACAAAGTAAAGTGTGAGCATTACACACCTGATTATGCGTAACACTAAACTCTCTACGTCGACGCTCTCACTAGCAGGGCTAACGGCTATTTGTCTATCCCAGGCAGATGTCGGCTCCCTACCACAGCCCGGCAGAAAGTCTCGAACCACCGACACCGCACGACTTTTAAACCTAGGAGCAGAGGCCACGGGTCCGCTCCCCTCAGACTCCTTAGACGCACCCTCCTTGGATCGGCTAGCACTTATATCCATGATAAGAGTCTTGATCAGTACTTAAAGAAAAACGCGTGGTTAAGGCAACAAAAGGAAATAGGGAAATAAACATCCCAAAATCAAAAGAATCTCCTTACCTCTAGAACCCAAATGGTATGGTAAGGTTCGGCAATTCTAGATCTTCAGGCTTCGGACTACGAACGTTCGGCTAATGGCATTTCCCGAAGTAAACGTTCCAAACGAGAGAAGAAGAAAAGGAAAAAGGGGGCTAGCCGAAATCTAAACATCAATCGGTAATTTGCCTATGTTCATGAAAAGGTGGAATAAATCAAAGTATGTAATTTCTTATGAAATGGTTTATCATGTAGTTGATTTCAAAAGAGCTTTGTTTAAATGCACTAGCTTGTAGTCATGGTTGATGTTATGCTTATAACTTGTGTGTTATGCATATGAAATGGGTGAGGAAAGGTAATGAAATGGTAAATTCATATTGAAATGAAATTTAATGAAAAGAGAGTGATTAGTTTTAATGATGTACTATATGTGAGAAATTTACGTATACTATGGATGAATATACCTATATCATGGATAAATACATTAAGTCGAGAATTGATAATGTTGTTTAGGCTTATGATAAGCATTGGGAACAAAATGGAAAGAAGGTAAATTGAAAAGTGTACAATCTTATAGAAAGGTTGATGATTATCTATTAAGTCCCATAAAATCCTATCATGTTATGAATGATAAATATATGTGACATTAATGAACTTACTCATTTGTGAGTTGATGATCTTATCGATTTATGAATCTTATAGCATTGGCATAGATTTGTGTTTATTCTATAAAGTTTATTATTGAAATGAAATATTATGCTTAAAGTTTATACGAGCTTACTAAGCATTCATTCCTTACATAGTTATTTCCTTTTACTTTACATATTATTAGAAGCTCGATCGGGTTGGAAGCTAGTCAGAGATCCATTACACTATCCATCGATTTTATCAGTAGATTTTGATGCTTTGGTTGTGGTTATAATGACATGAATAGGTGGACTATGTCTAATGTTTAGTTGATGATATTAGCATCTTGCTTTCTGATATTCGGCTTGAACAGAGAAACCGAATGACACACAAGAAGATTTGACACAGGAGAAGTAATAGATGAAACTTCCAAGTTTGGCTATGGAGATCACACGAAACAAAATTCCAACACTGACCAGAAGATTAAGGAAAGAACGATCGATTGAACAAGAAGAAGAAGAAGAAGAAGAAGAAGAAGAAGAATAGTAGAAAGAAAGTGAAGAAGAGGGAATGCTACAGGTAAAGAAGACAGAAGTAGAGGAGTAAAAAGTTTCGGCTTTTGAAAAGAAAGCAAGAAAAGGTGGAATAGATGAAATAGAGGGACACCAAATATTCGGCTAAGAGATGGAAGAGGGTTCGACTTAAAGAAAAAAAGGTAGTAGAAAGAAAAGAAGAAGCAAAAGGAATGCCCAAATGGTCACACTACTTTCGGCTAGGGTCAAAGGAGCAAAAAAGATGTAGAGAAGAAGCTAACGAGTTCGGCACAATAAGAAATAAGGGAAATCGAATGAGAAAAAGAGAGAACTCAAGAAGACTTGCAAAAATCCGCACACACCCTTAATGACCGAAATGCTCAAATGAAAAACAATGCCTAAGACCTCTTGAACTTTGGGCACACTCACCTCACCTGGCCACAAACCGAAATTCTCCCCCTCCAAGCTCCCAACATTTGGCCAACACCTCCCCCCATGGCCACATCCCTTGATTTCCTCCTGTTTTCACTCCCCAACACTCATTCAAATTGGTTTGACCAATTCAAATTCCTTTAAGAATTCCTATCCATCCATTTGAACACCTTGACCCATTCAACCATCAACCTTGAAGAGTCCCTACCGAAACCACCTTCTCCCCATCCTGGCGCCAAAAATAAAGCTTCATAATGAGGCTTATGGGATTCGAACTCCTCCCCTTCAGCTCCTATAAGTGACGCCACCTCCACTAGGACACAAGCTTCTTTGTGTCAACAACTACACACAATTAAACTTAAATCCTGCTCCTACTAGCTTCCCCCCTAAAGTGCCCAAAAAGAAAAATTTTACCAAGGCTCTGGCTTGACCCCGAGCCTCCCCAAAACCCCCAAACACACCAAAATAACATGCTTAATGAGCCAAACACAAGAAATAGTGCAAAATGCAGAACCCCTAATTCTAGGATGTTACAGAAAGACCTTAATTTGAGACAGTGCAGGTGGCTTGAATTATTGAAAGATTATGATCTTGTTATTGACTACCATTCGAGAAAAGCTAATGTGGTTGCAGATGCTTTAAGCAGAAAATCCCTATTTGCTTTACGAGCGATGAATACCCGATTGTCTTTATCTGATGATGGTTCAATTATAGCTGAGTTAAAAGCTAAACTAACATTTCTACAATAGATTTGTGAAGCTCAGAAATATAATAGTGAATTACATGCTAAACGAGAACAATGTGAGTTGAATCCTGCTTCAAAATTTTAGATTGGTTCTGATGGTTGTTTATTATTCAGAGGCAGGATATGTGTATCGAAGAACTTGGAATTTGTATAGAAGATTTTACATGAAGCTCATAATGGTAATATGTCTATTCATCCTGGTAGTAACAAAATGTATAATGATCTGAAAAAGATATACTGGTGGCCGAGAATGAAACGGGATATTTCTGAATTTGTATCTAAATGTTTGATATGTCAGCAAGTAAAAGTTGAACACCAGGTGCCTTCGGGATTGTTACAGCCAGTTACAATACTGGAATGGAAATGGGAAAGAATTACCATGGACTTTGTATCGGGGTTACCCTTGTCTCCGAATGAGAAAGATGATATTTGGGAAATTGTTATCGATTAACAAAGTCTGTACACATTATTTCAGTACGTATGGATTTTTCTTTGGATAAATTGGCTAAATTATATGTTTCTGAAATTGTTAGATTAGATGGAGTGCCTGTCTCCATTATTTCAGATAGAGATCCTCGGTTTACATTTCGATTTTGTAGCAAGTTACAAGAAGCCTTGGGTACACAATTACATTTTAGCACTGCATTCCATCCTCAGACTGATGGGCAATCCGAACGTGTTAGACAAATTTTAGAAGATATGCTTCGGTGTTGTGTGATGGAATTTGAAGGTAACTGGGAAAAGTATATGCTTTTAGTTGAATTTACCTATAATAACAGTTATCAGACCAACATTAAAATGGCACCGTATGTGGCTCTCTATGGTCGTAAATGTAGAACTCCATTGTATTGGACAGAGCTCATTGAGAAAAAGATACACGGAGTTGACTTAGTCCGTGAAACTGGAGAAAAGGTAAAGGTGATTCAAGATAGTTTGAAAGCAGCCTCTGATCGTCAAAAGTCTTATGCTGATCTTAAACAAAAAGAGATAGAATTTCAGATTGGTGATAAGGTATTCTTAAAAGTATCACCTTGGAAAAAAGTTCTCAGGTTTGGCCGTAAAGGAAAACTGAGTCCACGGTTCATTAGACCATATGAAATCACAAAAAGAATCGGACCTATTGCGTATCGATTAGCATTACCACCAGAGCTTGACAGAATTCATAGCGTTTTTCATGTGTCTATGTTACGACAGTATAGATTAGATCCTTCACATGTAATTTCTCCAATAGAAGTTGATATTCAACCTGATATGACTTACAGTGATGAACCGATTAAAATCCTGGCACGTGAAACAAAAGAGTTAAGAAATAAAAAGGTAGCATTAGTGAAAGTTCTTTGGCAATGACACGAGATTGAAGAAGATACCCGGGAACCGGAGGATACCATGAGAAGCAATACCTGGATCTTTTTACTTGTAAGATTTTTCGAGGACGAAAATTCTTAAAGGGGGAGAGTTGTAACAACCCATTTTCAGTGAAATCAGAATAGTGGTTTCGGGACCACAAATCTGAGTCGGAAGGAAAATTTATTTTAATATTATTACATGGTCTGCATTATGATAGAAATGTCATATGAAAATTTTGATAAGAAAATTTTATCGATTATGTGTTTAATTAGGGAATTGTCCTAATTGCATAAAATGCAAAAGTTGAGTTCTAATAGCTAATAGGATCAAATAGCTATGGAATTCAAAACTTAAGGTCCTTATATGGTAATTAGACCATTAAAGAAAAGTTAGTAGATATTTTTGATGAATCATCCATGGAAAAATTAGAAAAGGGCAAGGACTAAATTGGAAACTAAAATAATTAAAAGATGATAATAGAAATATCATCTTATTTTATATCATCTTCCCCGAATTAAGACATAGAAACCCTAGGAAAGAGAAACGTTTTCAAGCAAGCTTAATTGGTTCAATTGGATAAGCATTTTTGTCATGTTTTTAGTAATTTTTATATTTTTGAGATGGAGATAGTTTAATCTAACTATTTTGGGGACTAATTTGAAAAGTTATCAAAGTATCAAATTTTTCCCATGGATGAATATGCTGAAATTTTGAAATTTATGGTAGAAAATGAAAGGTTGTTGATAGATACACAACTTTTATAAAGAGAATTTTAATGAAATTATGATTTAGGGATTAAATTACAAAAATGTAAAAGTTGTGGAAAAATTCTAAATTTTGTGAAGTACATGTACTGTAAAAGTTATATTAAAATTTTGGTTAGGCTTGGAATAAGGATTAAATTGCATTAATTTCAATTTCGAGCTTAGGGATGAAATTGTCATTTGTGAAAAGTATAGGGGCAAAATAGTAATTTTTCCTAGGATGTAAATTGAATCCAATTGAATATGGAATATGATAAATTGATGATTAAATTCATTTATTGTAATATCCCGAATTATGGCCTATGCATAATTGCTTAATTGAATGTGAAAGCATGACTTTGTATGTATGAATGTGTATTTAGGAATGCTTGTGAAATTTTAGAGTAGTAAGAAATGCCTTAGGAAAAATATCGTATCTTAAGATTAAAAAGGGAACTAAGCCTAACAAGGCCTTAAGAGAAAATGTGGGTGAAATATGACACACAGTTGGGCTTGGAAAAGTGGCTTGGAGGTGCCACTTAGGGCTCTGGAAATGACGCCACAAGCTAGGGGAAGGACTTGAGTTCGAGTCACAAGGGAAGCAACATTTTGGAGTTTTATTTTCGGCAAGGAAAGGGAGGTAGTGGACGGCGCAAGGCTATATTTTAGGAGTTTTATTCTCTTTAAAAATCGGCTAAATAAGAGTTAAAGGGGGGGATAATTCTTTTTATCAATTCGAATAAGGTGATAATTAAAGGATAGAGTTATCACATAGGAAGAGTTGGCCGATTGGGGGAGTCTAAGGCTAGTATTTTCGGCCAAGGGAAGACTAAGGCCATCATTCATTCTTTTTCTTTTCTTTTGAAACCTCTGCCGAAATTCTCTTGACATCTTCTCTATTTTCGTTTTAACAAAATCGCAAGCTTCCTCTCAAAGACTCACCATTACCGAATCCTCCATCTCTATTCTTCTTCTTCTTGGTTTCAATTCATCAAAAGCCGAAACCCCAAAGACAACCCCTAGCCGATTCCCTCACACCATTCAAAAGCAGAAAGTAAGCCTTTTTAAGACCATAGCCGATTATTCAAGGAAGCCGAAATCAAGTTCTTTCTAGCCTATAGCCGAATATCTCAAGGGGTATCAAGAAGAAGTGTTGTCGACTTCTGTATTAAGGGTAAGAGCTAGTATCATTCGATTTCCATTCTTTTCATTTAGACTTGCCGAAAACAATGTACTAATCTCCTTAGTGTGCTTTGCCGAAACTATGAAGGATCTCTCAGGATCTAGCAAGTGTCGACTTCTAGGAAGGATATTCCGAGATTTACAAAGATCAAAGGTAAGTTATGTAGTTGGCCAAGGGCCATTCATTAGTATTTTAATGTTAGAAGTGGATCTAACATATACCCTGTAGGTTTCGACAACTTCATAACCAAGAAGCAACTTTCGGGATTTGAGGAATTCAAGGTAAGGGTACTCACACATTCGGCCAAGGGCCTATTTTAGTATTTAGACCTGTTTCTTATTTGTTTAAAAAGCCGAAAACTAACTAGTTAAATGATTAAGCATATAGCCGAATACAAGAAGGAACATAGCAAAGTTTCGGGACTTGATTCTTAAGTCAATCGGCAACAAGGTAGGTTTTAAGTGTACTAATCCTACTGGGATTTGGATTTATAGCCGAATAGGCTTTGTGCTAACATATTAAGGTTGGCTGAATGTAGGGATTTAAGATCTAAGGCTTTAGATTGAATTTTCAGGATTTGTATTGGAAGCCTTAATATGAACATGTTTATAAGAATGTGAATATGGCTAAGTACCATGTTACGGTACACAATACTAAGGTACGTTTTCCTACTCCTACTATGAGTATAAAATGATTTGTTATGCCATGAATGTGAATATGAAAAGAATGTGAAATAAGGCATTGTACTACATAATATGTATGACATGGGGCATATGGGATATTGTGAAAAGGGGAAGTGAAAGTGGTGACCTAAGACCACGATAAGTGAATGTGGTGACCTAAGACCACGATATCTGAATATGGTGTCTCATGACACGAAATATGTATCTGGTGGCTATGCCACGAATTTTATAAGGGCGATGAGCACGTCGACTGCAGCGACTACCTTCGATGGTGTGTAGCGGATGGAAGGTTGACTTAGTAGTCCCCACGGTGTGCAAGATGGTACGGGTGATGTGTAGCGGATGGCATATAGGTTTGGGTTCGGGTTGCATCATTATTCCCTATCTGTTATATGAATGTGTATGTGATATGATAATGTATGCCTGAATTGTTAAATTATGGTGTTGGTTACACATTGAGTCAGTTTGACTCACCCCGTTGGGGAAACATTTTTCAGGTGACGATCAGTAATGGACCGGCTCGGCAGGAGCTTAAAGGTGGCCATGCTCAGCAAGGAAATTTTTATGATTTGGACATTTTTATTTTAAGGACTTTAAATTTATTTCGGGATTGTTTTGATGTAATAAGGCCATAGTGATAAACTGTTTATGCATGCATTTTATTTATTTCACTATGTTATGAAATTTATCAAATTAAAGATCAAATGTTTTATTTAAAACTAAACCCTAAATGATTTAACACTTAAATTCATATGATTTCTAATTAAAGAAAGAATTTGGCAAATTTTCTAACTTAATGTTTTTGAAACTTGACAATGAGATTTCATAGAACTTATATTTCAAAAATAAATTGGTTTTCCAACTAGAGCCCAACCCAAATCGAGTTTTTCCGAAATCACTTAAATATTTTCAAAAGAACCCATGAATTTAAACTGTCTTTACTCGAGGAACATACCAGATCTGGTTGAGACTCGTGGGCCGGGTTTGGGGTGTTTCAGCTTGGTATCAGAGCCCAGTTTTAAACTCTCGGCCTTGGGTTTAAGGCCCAAAACGTTTTCAAAATTAAGCCCAAAAGAAATTTTTGAGAAAATTTTGTGAAAAGCAGGTTTTTCTGGCATGGCACCTAAGTCTCCGACCCGAAGTCCACCAGATAAGTACCTCTAACCTTTGTGTGATTTATATTGTGTTCTGTAGAAGGGTAGAAATGGAATGGAACGTAGACTAGCATGATAAGTACTTGAACCCTAGGACTAGGTTACCCCAACCATTACATAAGACTTAATTGCCTAATTAAACACACCTGTGTCTAAGTCGCCGAGTTAGGGTGTGGCAACCATTTGTGCATGTCAAGGATTGGTATTCGGTGGGAGCTTGGTATTTAAACAGTCCGCGTGACTCACCTCCTCTCCACTCGAATCCTACCTGGTGCGTAGCTTCGGTTCACCCTAACCAAGAGGACTTATTCATAGGCTAAACCCCTAACTAAAACCCGAAAGGGACTAGTCGTATTTTTATGGAAACCCTAGTTTTAAAAAAATTCTAAATTACCCTTTTGATTTATAAAAGCTATTCCATAAAATTTTTCTGAAGTATTCTTGATTTATGAAAATTACTAAAATACCCCTATTTGCAAAATTACGAAAATGCCCTTGGTTTTAAAAGTTACCATATCACCCCTGATTTCAATAAAAATTTCCTTATTTTGTAAAAGTATTTAAAAATCCTATTTTTGGAAAGTCCAAAATACCCCGATTTGAAAAAAATTACGAAATTACCCCTGGTTTACCAAAATTACCAAAATGACCCCGATTTCCAAAATTTTTGCAACAACTTGTTTTGTATCCATGAGTTTGGAGGAATTTAGAAATGAATTTTGTAATTTTCAAATTGACCCCGATTATTTACCAAAATACCCCTGTAGGACAAATGACAAAAATACCCCTGGGTTGGGAACAGACAGAAATGTCCAAAGAGTGAATGTGTATGGGAGATATTATGGAACGGATGTGCTTTTTTGTGAATTAGGATAGAAAACTTGAGACTTTGAATGATCGAAAGAATCTCTATTAAGCTCTTTACATAAAACTCCTTCGCGAATAATAAGTGGAATAAAGGCTAATTCATAAAATTTCTTAATCAGATTAAAGCACGATCATAGAAATGAGTTCTAGAGGACGTGGTCGTAACATGCGAGGATGCGGTAGAGGCAGAATGGCCGTGTTGGAACCTGTTAGATCGGGTCAAGGGTCTGACAATGAGGTACCACAGCCACCACCACCCCCAACTGTTGGTGTCGAGCAGCAAGCTCAGACCGGGGATGATGCTGTGTCGCAGGCTGTGCTACGAGTTTTGGAAATGGTGGCTGGAGCAGGTGGGAATATGGGAGCTCGGAAATCTGTACCCGAGCGACTCCAAGCCAATGGGGCTGAAATGTTTCGTGGAGTATCTGGTGTGGCACCCAGTACAGCTGAATATTGGTTGGAAGCAACGGAACAGATTATGGATGAGTTAGATCTGACCCCTGAGGAGAAGTTGAAAGGAATGGTGGCGCTGCTACGCGATGAAGCGTATCAGTGGTGGCTCACAGTGTTGGATGGTGCCACAGCTGAGGATCTGACCTGGGAATATGTTAAGACGGCGTATCAGAAGAAGTATGTGGGAACCAGATATACTGATGCGCAGAGGAAAGCTTTTCTAGGGCTGGTTCAAGGGAACAAGTCAGTAGCTGAGTACGAAGCTGAATTTCTGAGGTTAAGCCGGTATGCTTGGGAAGTAGTGGCTACGGAGCATGAGCGCTGTGTCCGGTTTGAAGAAAGATTAAGGGATGACCTGAGGTTGTTAGTCGCTCCACATTAGGAACGGGAATTTTCTGCATTAGTGGAGAAAGCTAAGATAGCTGAAGGGATTAAGAACTCTGTAAGGCAACACTCGGATTAGAACAAGCAGAAAAGAGGATTTGGGTCATCTGGATCATCTGGGAACGTCCAGAAAAGGCCTAGAGTTGATGGGCTGCGAGGGCAGCAAGTTGGTGCTGGAGGGCAATATCGTACTTGTGATCAATGTGGGAAGAAACACTTAGGAGAGTGTTGGAAAAAGACTGTAGGATGCTTTAGGTGTGGGTCCAAGGACCACATGATTAAGGATTGTCCTATGAGGCCAGATGGAAATCAACCGGTGGCTCAGAATGTTAATCAGGCTGGTAGAGGTAGTCAGCAGCCTCAGCGAGGTCGTGGTCCGAATGGCCGAGGAAATGGCGCTGGAAGAGGACGTGGAACACCTGGCAGAGGTGCTAATAATACTGAGGCAAGGCAACCGGGCTTGGTATATGCAGTTTGCCGCAGGGAAGATGGAGACGCGCCGGACGTCATAACTGGTACGTTCCTTATTTTTGGCAAGCCCTATTTTGCTTTGATTGATGTGGGCTCGACCCATTCCTATGTTGCATGTAGAGTAGTTGAAACTCTAGACATAGCCTCTGAACTTTCTGATAGGGAGATGACTGTAGTAAGCCCACTAGGTCAAACTGTAGTGGTGAATAAGATCTTTCGGAAAGTGCCTTTAGAAATTCAAGGAATAGTATTTTCTGCCGACTTGATGGAACTTCCCTTTGGAGAATTCGATCTCATACTTGGTATGGACTGGCTAGTGGAGCATCGGGCTGTGTTGGACTGTGCAGCTAAGCGAATGGAATTAAGGACCCCGGAGGACGAGGTGGTCATTATGATAGGAGAAAGAAAAAACTACTTGTCTAATGTAGTTTCGGCACTAAAGGCTGAAAAGATGGTTCGTAAAGGGTGCAAGGCGTTTTTGGCCTTTGTTAGTGCGATGGATAAGAAGGAAGAAGGTGTTAGTGGAGTTCGAACGGTAAGGGATTTTGAGGATGTGTTTCCGGAGGAATTACCAAGAATACCCCCAGATAGGGAGGTAGAGTTTGGAATTGATCTGCTACCGAAAACAGCTCCTGTGTCAATCGCTCCGTATAGAATGGCACCAAAGGAGTTGGTTGAGCTCAAGGCTCAAATTCAAGAATTACTGGATCATGGGTTTATTCGACCCAGTGTGTCTCCATGGGGAGCACCGGTCTTGTTTGTGAAGAAGAAAGATGGAACTATGCGCATGTGCATAGACTATCGTCAGTTGAATAAGCTGACCATCAAGAACAAGTACCCCTTGCCAAGGATAGATGACTTGTTCGATCAACTTAAAGGAGCAGCGGTTTTCTTGAAGATCGATCTAAGGTCTGGGTATCATCAGCTTAAGGTGAAGGAAGGGGATATCCATAAGACAGCTTTTCGGACAAGGTATGGGCATTTTGAGTTCGTAGTAATGCCGTTTGGGTTAACGAACGCCCCAGCTGCGTTCATGGATATGATGAACCGGGTTTTTCAACCTTACTTGGATAGGTTCGTCGTGGTGCTCATCGACGACATCTTGGTGTACTCTAAGTCCGAAGAGGAGCATGATGAGCATCTCCGAGTTGTGCTACAAGTGTTAAGGGAGAAGAAGCTATATGCCAAATTCAGCAAGTGTGAATTTTGGCTTAAGGAAGTTGCGTTCTTAGGACATGTGGTGTCTGCAGAAGGAATAAGGGTGGATCCTAGGAAAATTGAAGCAGAATTAGATTGGAAACCACCTTGGTCGGTGGCAGAGATTCGTAGTTTCTTGGGATTAGCAGGCTACTACAGAAGGTTTGTAGAAGGGTTTTCGTCAATAGCCGCGCCTTTGACAAAGTTGTTAAGGAAGGAAGTACCCTTTGTATGGACGGATAAGCAGCAGGAGAGCTTTGAGAAGCTTAAGAAAGTGTTAACTGAAGCTCCGGTCTTGATTCAGCCGGAGGCAGAAAAAGATTTTACGGTGTATTGTGATGCTTCTCACACGGGATTAGAATGCGTACTGATGCAGGATGGTAAAGTAGTCGCTTATGCGTCTCGACAGTTAAGGCCACACGAGGTTAACTACCCGACTCATGATTTGGAACTAGCGGCAGTGGTCTTTGCTCTTAAGGTGTGGAGACACTATCTTTATGGGGAAAAGTCGGTAATCTACACAGACCACAAGAGTCTTAAGTACTTGTTGACTCAGAAGGAGTTGAACTTGAGACAGCGAAGGTGGGTGGAATTACTGAAGGATTACGATTGTTCGATAGATTATCACCCGGGCAAGGCAAATGTGGTGGTAGATGCCCTAAGTCGCAAGGTTGTGTCGGATCTAAGGGCAATGTTTGCACATCTGAGTTTGTATGATTATGGAAGCCTGTTGGCAGAGCTGCAAGTTAAGCCGACATGGTTGAATGAAGTGAAGAAGGGACAATTGGTTGATGATGAGTTAAATGCTAAGCTACAGCAAGTACAGAATGGGGAATTGGAAGATTATGGCATTAATGGCGAAGGAGTGTTGTGTTTCAAGAGAAAGGTCTGTATGCCTAAGGATAAGGAACTTAGACGGAAAATTCTTCAGGAATCGCATAGTAGCCCCTACGCTATGCATCCTGGAGGAAGCAAGTTGTACAGAGACCTAAGAGAACAGTTTTGGTGGCCTGGACTTAAGAGAGAAGTTACAGAATTTGTTGGCAAGTGCTTGACGTGTCAGCAAGTTAAGGCTGAACACCAAGTTCCGTCAGGATTGCTTCAGCCAATCATGATTCCGCAGTGGAAGTGGGAAAGAATTACCATGGACTTCGTTAGTGGGCTTCCCCTTACGCCTACCAAGAAGGACTCGGTATGGGTAATAGTGGACCGTTTGACCAAGTCCGCGCACTTTATTCCAGTGAGAGTTGACTATTCTTTGCAGAGGTTGGCAAAGTTATATGTGGCAGAGATTGTAAGGTTGCATGGAGTTCCGATATCGATTATCTCAGATAGGGACCCAAGGTTTACTTCTCGGTTCTGGAAAGCGTTACATTAGGCTTTAGGCACTAAGTTGGATTTTTCTACGGCTTTTCATCCACAGTCTGACGGGCAGTCTGAACGGGTAATCCAAGTTTTAGAGGATATGTTGAGGGGCTGTGTGATGGATTTCAGAGCAAGTTGGGAGGAATATTTACCTCTAGCGGAATTCGCCTACAACAATAGCTATCAGGCCAGTATTCGGATGGCACCATATGAAGCGTTGTATGGTCGGAAGTGTCGAACTCCTACGTGTTGGACAGAGTTAAGAGAACGTCGAGTTTTGGGTCCAGAATTAGTGGCAGAATCTGAAGAGAAGGTTGAGATAATTCGTGTACGGTTATAGGAAGCATCTGATAGGCAGAAGTCGTATGCAGATCTCAAACGAAAGGAAATAGAATTTGATGTGGGAGACCAAGTATTCCTTAAGGTTTCACCTTGGAAGAAGGTGATGAGATTCGGTCGGAAAGGGAAGTTAAGCCCAAGCTTTATAGGACCTTATCGAGTATTGAAGCGAGTTGGACCAGTGGCATATCAATTGGAGTTGCCACCGGAGTTGAAGTAGATGCACGACGTATTCCATGTGGCCATGCTACGTCGCTATCGATCAGATCCATCTCATGTGGTACCAGTCTAGGAGGTGGACATAAGACCAAACTTATCCTACGAGGAAGAGCCGATTCAGATTCTAGCACGTGATGTGAAAGTGTTAAGGAGGAAGTCAGTTCCTCTAGTCAAAGTATTATGGAGAAACCATGGATCAGAGGAAGCTTCGTGGGAGCCGGAAGAAGCAATGCGACAGCAATACCCTCACCTATTTCAGCCAGGTAATTTCGAGGACGAAATTATTTTAAGGGGGTAGAACTGTAATATCCTGAATTATGGCCTATGCATAATTGCTTAATTGAATGTGAAAGCATGACTTTGTATGTATGAATGTTTATTTAGGAATGCTTGTGAAATTTTAGAGTAGTAAGAAATGCCTTAGGAAAAATATCGTATACTAAGCCTAACAGGGCCTTAAGAGAAAATGTAGGTGAAATATGACACACAGTTGGGCTTGGAAAAGTGGCTTGGAGGTGCCACTTAGGGCTCTGGAAATGACGCCACAAGCTAGGGGAAGGACTTGAGTTCGAGTCACAAGGGAAGCAACATTTTGGAGTTTTATTTTCGGCAAGGAAAGGGAGGTAGTGGACGGCACAAGGCTATATTTTAGGAGTTTTATTCTCTTTAAAATTCGGCTAAATAAGAGTTAAAGGGGGGATAATTCTTTTTATCAAATCGAATAAGGTGATAATTAAAGGATAGAGTTATCACATAGGAAGAGTTGGCCGATTGGGGGAGTCTAAGGCTAGTATTTTCGGCCAAGGGAAGACTAAGGCCATCATTCATTCTTTTTTCTTTTCTTTTGAAACCTCTGCCGAAATTCTCTTGACATCTTCTCTATTTTCTTTTTAACAAAATCGCAAGCTTCCTCTCAAAGACTCACCATTGCCGAATCCTCCATCCCTATTCTTCTTCTTCTTGGTTTCAATTCATCAAAAGCCAAAACCCCAAAGACAACCCCTAGCCGATTCCCTCACACCATTCAAAAGCCGAAAGTAAGCCTTTTTAAGACCATAGCCGATTATTTAAGGAAGCCGAAATCAAGTTCTTTCTAGCCTATAGCCGAATATCTCAAGGGGTATCAAGAAGAAGTGTTGTCGACTTCTATATTAAGGGTAAGAGCTAGTATCATTCGATTTCCATTCTTTTCATTTAGACTTGCCGAAAACAATGTACTAATCTCCTTAGTGTGCTTTGCCGAAACTATGAAGGATCTCTTGGGATCTAGCAAGTGTCGACTTCTAGGAAGGATATTCCAGGATTTACAAAGATCAAATGTAAGTTATGTAGTTGGCCAAGGGCCATTCATTAGTATTTTAATGTTAGAAGTGGATCTAACATATACCCTGTAGGTTTCGACAACTTCATAACCAAGAAGCAACTTTCAGGATTTGAGGAATTCAAGGTAAGGGTACTCACACATTCGGCCAAGGGCCTATTTTAGTATTTAGACCTGTTTCTTATTTGTTTAAAAAGCCGAAAACTAACTAGTTAAGTGATTAAGCATATAGCCGAATACAAGAAGGAACATAGCAAAGTTTCGGGACTTGATTCTTAAGTCAATCGGCAGCAAGGTAGGTTTTAGGTGTACTAATCCTACTGGGATTTGGATTTATAGCCGAATAGGCTTTGTGCTAACATATTAAGGTTGGCCGAATGTAGGGATTTAAGATCTGAGGCTTTAGATCGAATTTTCGGGATTTGGATTGGAAGCCTTAAGCGAATCAGGTGTGTACCCCACCCTATCTTTTAATAAAATTTATGGCAATACTTAATATGAACATGTTTATAAGAATGTGAATATGGCTAAGTACCATGTTACGGTACACAATACTAAGGTACGTTTTCCTACTCCTACTATGAGTATAAAATGATTTGTTATGCCATGAATGTGAATATGAAAAGAATGTGAAACAAGGCATTGTACTACATAATATGTATGACATGGGGCATATGGGATATTGTGAAAAGGGGAAGTGAAAGTGGTGACCTAAGACCACGATAAGTGAATGTGGTGACCTAAGACCACGTTATCTGAATATGGTGTCTCATGACACGAAATATGTATCTGGTGGCTATGCCACGAATTTTATAAGGGCGATGAGCATGTCGACTGCAGCGACTGCCTTCGATGGTGTGTAGCGGATTGAGGGTTGACTTAGTAGTCCCCACGGTGTGCTGGATGGTACGGGTGATGTGTAGCGGATGGCATATAGGTTTGGGTTCGGGTTGCATCATTATTCCCTATCTGTTATATGAATGTGTATGTGATATGATAATGTATGCCTGAATTGTTAAATTTTGGTGTTGGTTACACATTGAGTCAGTTTGACTCACCCCGTTGGGGAAACATTTTTCAGGTGACGATCAGTAATAGACCGGGTCGGCAGGAGCTTAAAGGTGGCCATGCTCAGCAAGGAAATTTTTATGATTTGGACATTTTTATTTTAAGTACTTTAAATTTATTTCGGGATTGTTTTGATGTAATAAGGCCATAGTGATAAACTGTTTATGCATGCATTTTATTTATTTCACTATGTTATGAAATTTATCAAATTAAAGATCAAATGTTTTATTTAAAACTAAACCCTAAATGATTTAACACTTAAATTCATATGATTTCTAATTAAAGAAGGAATTCGGCAAATTTTCTAACTTAATGTTTTTGAAACTTGACAATGAGATTTCATAAAACTTATATTTCAAAAATAAATTGGTTTTCCAACTTGAGCCCAACCCAAATCGAGTTTTTTCGAAATCACTTAAAGATTTTCAAAAGAACACATGAATTTGAACTGTCTTTACTCGAGGAACATACCAGATCTGGTCGAGACTCGTGGGCCGGGTTTGGGGTGTTTCATTTATATAGATCCAAACAACTCAAATTCGAATTTAGATCAAGGAAAAGAAAAAGTTTCGGATTAGTAGATTTTCATACACAAACAAGTGTCCAGGTAAGTTTGTGTAACTAAATTTATGTACATTTATATGTTTGAATTAAATGTTATATATGTGAATTGTATACCATGTATATAAAAATGATTACATATCCGATAATACTTGATAAATGTTAAGTTCCGTGTGAACAAAAGAAAATCGATGGATACAAGTTTCCTGTATTGGTTGTGGTCTTGCATATGTTGCAGACACACCATAGCTCAAAAGACCATCCCGTATTAGCCCTATTGAGCTTCCCATTATATGGTTCTTACGAGCTTCCCGTTATAGCTCTTCGAAGCATCCCGATAGGTTGTGATCCTACATTTGTTGTGGACACACCTTAGCTTTTATGAGCATCCTGATTAAAGGCTCTTCGTGAGCTTCCCATTAAATTGGCTCTTTGTGTAACATCCTAAATTAGGGCCTTTGCATTTTATGAGTTTGGGTGTGAATTCTATGCTTGACATGTTAGTTTAGGGTACGTTGGGGTCCAGGAGTGACTTGGGGGTAAGCCGGAACTTTAGTAAAAATTTGTTTTTTGGGCACTCTAAGGGGAGCTGAATGGTATGAGACTTAAGGGTTGTTGCTTGCGAATATTTGTCACAAGGAGAGGAGTGGCAGACTGGCAAGGAGGCGCCACTTAAGATGCTGGTGGGTGACGCCACAAGGAAGCAGTGAGGGAGTAGGTTCAAGTCGCGTGAAGCTCATTTTGGGAACTGTTTTTGGCGTCAGGGAGAGCAGAGGCAGAGTTCGGCTGGGACACTTCAGGATGGAGTGTTGATTGAGTCAAACATATTCAAATGTGTGGCTGAGAGGAAATACAGGAGCTTGACTCATTCAAATAATTCAAATGGGTGATCAGGGGGAATTTGAGGAGAAAAGAAAGGGATGGACATTGGAGCTCAGTGTTGGCTAAATTTCAAACTCATAGTAGGAGGGGGGAAAATGGTTTTTGTGTGGCTAAGGTGTGCCGAATTTCAGCTTTGGAAGCTTGGGTTTTTGTTCTCAAATTGTGCATTTTCGGCTTTTAGGTTGGTGAGTGCCGAAATATGTAGTGGTCAAGGTGAGAGTTCTTTTTCATTTTCAGCATTTGAGGTCTCTTTCTTTCTCTTTTTCCCATATGTCGTAGGTGCCTAGCAAGTTCCATTTCTTGTTTCCATTTCTTGTCTTCTTTTCTTAAGCCGAAACCGAAATCTATTGCTTCTTAATTGCTTCTTCTTTTCCCATTTTACTCTCACTCATTATTTAGCTATCATATCTTCTTCTTCTTCTCTTTTATGGTATTGTCGAATCCTTTTGGGACTTACCAAACCTCTTCTTTTCTTTCTTCCATCAAGGCCAAATCTCAACACACACTCTCTCGTTCTCTTTCATTTTTCTCTTCTTCATATCCCTTGCTCATCTCTTGAACCCTTGGAACCCAAACTCTTTCTATTGTTTCATCAACTAAAGCTGAAGCAATTCACTTCTCCTCCATTTCGTTTTTCTATTTGCTTACTTCTCAAACTTCATCTCTTGACCGAGTTATCTCAGAAGGTGATCGTCACTTCTCCTCTCAGTCTTCTCAATCGATTTTCTCTTAAGTGGGGTAAGTGTTTCCTTTCTTTATCACTTTTCTCTTTTCTCTTTCGTTTGCCCGAATCAAGTGGACATTAAGAGGGGCTTGGTTCTTGCGTTTCTTCTGCTTTGGTCGACAGTTGAGGAGTACCTTCGGATCAATCGAAACCGATCAATCAAGTGATTTGTTAATCCAAGAGTGGTAGCCTTTGGATTTGTTGGCTTAGGTAAGAAAATGTTATATTGGTTAGTTGTTTGAACGTTACTTTTATGATTCTCTGATTCGATGTCTTAACCCAGTTTTCTGACCAAGATCGTATCATGGAACCAAATCGTAGCCAATCAAAGGAAGGGGTTGGACTTACAGTCCCTACCCCTAAGTTCAAGAAGCATGCGGTGTCAGCCATTCTGGATTGGCCATTAGGTTGTGGGCCGGCTTCTGAGCAGAACAAGAGGCAGATAGCAGTAGTTTTTGAAAGGGATAGTGTCGACATAGATAGTGTGGTACTGCGTACAATCAGGTGTGTAACATGTACACGCTTTAATATTACTATGTGATGTTAACTATTTAGGGCTGAAAAGCCGAAACGGCTAGATGAGCAAGCGTTATGTCATTATGGGCATGACCGAAATACCAGGTAAGAACCAAGTTGTTTTTGTATGCGCTGATGAATGTATGACATGATGATATTGCGCACTTGACAGTATGTTGCATTCGTTTGACACTTGTATGCATGGGTTGGATATGACGTGAAAGGGGAAGTGTAAGACTGTCACTAGTGGTTTGGTACCACACATGGGTTGGCCCCACATTCTTGATTTGTGACTAAGTCTCAGTGGTTTGGAACCATCAGTGATTTGGTACCACATAAATGTATGATTCGTGACTCGTCCCAGTGGTTTGGTACCACAGTGGGTTGGCCCCACAATATGATTATTCGGGATTGTCACTAGTGGTTTGGTACCACAAGTGGGTTGGCCCCACATATGATATCTTGTGACTATGTCACCAGTGGCTAGGTGCCACATATGGAGTGTAGCGGATGGAGGGTTGATTGTATAAATCCCCACGGAGTGATCGGTTGGTACGGGTGGTGTGTAGAGGATGGAAACTTAGGTTGGGCTGGGTGCATTGCATTTCATATTTTAGCATGCTACTGGGAGAAGGAATTACACACTGAGTCTTGGTGACTCACCCCCTCTGCTTAACCTTGCAGGTGATCAGTGAGATGTGGACTTGGGAGTCGAGGCGGACTCGGAAGTGGAGGCCGTAGCATGCAAATTTTATTAAACTTAGTTTCTTTTCAGTACTATTTTAATTTGGTGATTTGAGTTGGTTTTATTTGATGTAATAAGGCCTCTTGACTTACTATGTGGTTTAACATTTTGCGGTTCAATATGGTATGACATAATCATATTTTTCTTAAACGTGATTGCTAAAAATGGAGTTTTTCTTAAAAACATAAGACACATGAAGCAACCGTTTTCCTCAAATGCTAACAAAGATAACAAAATGACGATTAATTAAATCTGAGATTTTCTTAAGCTGCAAACTACCACTTTCTAATATCTCACCTAAATAAGAGCTTCAAACTTTCGGGTTTTCCACAATATCTCAAGTTTCTTAAAACACATTTTTCCCGTAACATACCAGATCTTGTTGTAACGTTTGGACCGGGTTTGAGGTGTTACAATCTTAGTATCAAAGCCTAGGTTGCAAAACTCGGGCTGTGAAAATGGGTTCACTGATGTTTTATCAAGTTGGTCTAAATAATTTTTGGGAATGTTTTGATTGGAGCATGGCATCCGAGTCCGTCGGCACCCGGTCCACCCAGGTAAGTACTCTAATCATTTGATGCTGTATGTATAGAATAATTGTTAGTATGAAGAAATATGCTTGTTAGTCTTAGGAATTCAAAACTTTAGAGATAGAGAACCTCTAGGTTGTGTTGTGTTCTGCGAAAACAACCCTTTAAAGATATCTCTCATAGAACTACTCGGTAATGAACAAGCGAAAGATATTAACGCATAAAACTTTCAATCAGATTAAAACGTGACAGTAGACATGAGTACTAAGGGACATGGACGTCATACGCGTGGACGTGGTAGAGGCAGGGTTGCTATGTCGGAACCAGTAGGATCTGGTCATGGGTCAGGGAATGAGATGCCACTGCCGCCAGCCGAGGAAGTAGAGTTTCGAGATCAAACGGGTGGAGACGATGCGGTGTCTCAGGCGATGTTACGGGTTTTGGAGAGAGTTGCGGGGCCAAGCATGGGTACTGGGGCCCGGAAATCTGTGTCTGAGCGACTCTGAGCCAATGGAGCGGAGATGTTTAGGGGTGTTTCAGGCGTAGCCCCTAACACAGCTGAATATTGGTTGGAAGCAAGTGAGCGCATAATGGATGATCTCGACTTCACAAAGGAGGAAAAGTTGAAAGGAGTTGTGTCTCTTCTGCGGGATGGGGCGTATCAATGGTGGCTTATGGTCAGAGATGGTGCTGTGGCTGACCGTATTACCTGGGAATTCTTCAAGCTGTCATTCCAGAGTAAGTACGTTGGGTTGAGTTAGGTGGATGCGCAGCGAAGGGCATTTTTAAACCTGGTACAAGGGAACAAGTCGGTGGCTGAGTATGAGGCGGAATTCTTACGCCTTAGCCGTTACGCCCGGGGTATTGTGGCCACGGATCACGAGCGCTGTGTTCGGTTCGAAGATGGGTTGAGAGATGTCCTGCGTGTGCTAATAGCTCCACAGCCAGAGAGGGAATTTGCTGTTCTGGTGGAAAAGGCTAAGATAGTCGAGGAGGTAAAGCGATCCGAAAGGCAGAATCAGGAGAAGAATAGAAACAAAAGGAACTTTGGTTCGTCAGGATCAGTTGGACAGTTTCAAAAGAGACCTAGGGTTGAGGGGTCGAATCGTGCCGTGAGACCTTGTGTTGATAGTCGGCCTCCGAGGTGTGCTCGTTGCGATAGATTCCATTTTGGTAAGTGTTGGGCTGGTAACAGAGGTTGTTTCAAGTGTGGATCTACAGAACATGGTATAAGGGATTGTCCACAGGAAAGGGGCAGAATGCAACCGATGGGTCAGGGTTATGCTTAGTCAGGTAGAGTTGGTCAGCAATCACTGAGGGGTCGTGGTTCGGTCAGAGGGGGTAATGGTTCTGGTCGGGGATGTGGAGCACCAGGCAGAGGTGCTGGGAGCAGTGATGCAGGGCGGCCTGGGCTGGTCTATGTAGCCAGACGTCGAAAGGAGGGAGATGCACCGGACGTCGTAATCGGTACGTTCCTTATTTATGGGTTGTCTTATACTGCATTAATCGATATAGGATCGACAGATTCTTATGTTGCTAGTGGGGTATCTAAAACTTTAGGAATAGACTCTGAAGTTGCTTCTAGGGAGATGACTGTAATTAGCTCGTTAGGACAATCGGTAGTGGTGTATAGACTTTATAGGGATGTACCTCTAGAAATTTAAGGGGTAGTTTTTCCGGCTGATCTGATGGAATTGCCATTCGGGGAGTTCGATTTGATCTTGGGTATGGATTGGCCGGTGAAGTATCAGACAAATCTGGATTGTGCTACCAAGTGCATGGTATTGAGAACTCTCGAGGATGAAGAGGTGGTGGTAATAGGTGAGAGAAGGAACTATCTGTCTAACGTAATATCTACTTTGAAGGCTGAGTGAATGGTGAAGAAGGGTTGTGAGGCGTTTATAGCGCTGGTTTGTGCCTTGAAATGCAAGGATTTGTCTGTGGGGGATGTTAGAACAGTGAAGGAATTTCCCGATGTTTTTCCAGAAGAGCTTCCAGGATTACCCCCGGATCGGGAGGTAGAATTTGGTATTGACCTTTACCCTGGGACAGCGCCTGTTTCGATTGCCCCATATAGGATGGCGCCCAAGGAATTGGTGGAATTGAAAGCCCAGATCCAGGAACTTTTAGATCGAGGTTTTATCCGGCCGAGTGTATCACCTTGGGGAGCGCCGGTGCTATTCGTCAAGAAGAAGGATGGATCAATGCGTATGTGCATTGACTACCGTCAGTTGAATAAGTTGACGGTCAAGAATAAGTACCCGCTGCCGAGAATTGACGACTTTTTGAACAACTGAAGGGGGCTTCGGTCTTTTCGAAGATAGATTTGCAGTCAGGTTATCATCAGCTTAAGGTCAAGGAGGCGGACATTCACAAGACGGCATTTTGAACTCGCTATGGTCACTACGAATTTCTGGTGATACCGTTCGGGTTGACTAACGCACCAGCAGCGTTCATAGACATGACTGGGTTTTTCAACCTTATCTGAACCGATTCGTCGTAGTTTTTATAGACGATATCCTGGTTTATTCAAAGTCAGAGGAGGAGCATGATTCACATATTAGGGTGGTTTTACAGATTCTGAAGGAAAAGCAGTTGTTTGCTAAATTTAGCAAATGCGAGTTATGGTTGAAAGAAGTTACTTTTTGGGTCATGTGCTGTCTGCGGAGGGGATTAGGGTTGACCATCAGAAGGTTGAAGCTGTGCTGGATTGGAAGACACCTAAGTCTGTGGCAGAAATTAGGAGTTTTCTTGGTTTGGCTGGGTATTATAGAAGATTCGTGGAGGGATTCTCCCTGATAGCGGCTCCTTTAACCAAGTTGTTGCGAAAAGGAGTACCTTTCGTTTGGGCTGACAAGCAACAGGGAAGTTTTGAGAAGCTAAAGAGGATATTGACGGAGGCCCCAGTGTTGATTCAGCCGGAGGCTGGAAAGGAGTGCGTGGTTTTTTGTGATGTTTCACACACGGGTTTATGATGTGTGTTGATGCAAGACGGAAGGGTTGTTGCATATGCGTCTCGGTAGTTATGACTACATGAGTTAAATTATCCCACACACGACTTGGAGTTGGCGGCTATAGTTTTTGCCTTAAAAATCTGGAGACATTATCTGTACGGGGAGAAGTCCATCATTTACACGGATCATAAGAGCCTAAAATACCTTCTCACCCAGAAGGAGTTGAATTTAAGGCAGAGGCGATGGATCGAGTTGTTAAAGGATTATGATTGTTCAATCGAATACCATCCGAGTAAAGCTAACGTGGTGGCAGATGCATTAAGTTGTAGGGTGATCTCGGATCTAAGAGCGATATTTGCCCAACTTAGTCTGTACGAGGATGGGAGTTTGTTAGCTGAGCTTCAAGTGAAACCCACGTGGATTAGTCAGGTTGAAGGGAAGCAGTTGTTGAATGATAACTTGAGTGCTTGATTACTGCAGGTACAGAATGGTGGGGTAGAGGATTATAATCTGAGCAGTGAGGGGGTTCTGTGTTTCCGAGGAAGGATTTGCATGCCGAGGTATTCGAAGTTGAGGCATAGAATTTTACAGGAAGTGCATAGTAGCCCATATGCTATGCATCTGGGAGGAAGTAAGATGTATCGGGATTTGCGGGAACAGTTTTGGTGGCCGGGTTTGAAGCGTGAAATAACTGAATTTGTGAGTAAGTGTCTGACGTGCCAACAGGTGAAAGCAGAACATAAGTTGCCGTCGGGAATATTGCAGCCTATAAAGATTCCGCAGTGGAAGTGGGAAAGGATCACAATAGATTTCGTTAGTGGGCTTCCTCTTACACCCACTAAGAAGGATTCGGTTTGGGTGGTTGTTGATCGTTTGACAAAGTCTGCTCATTTCATACCGGTGCGTATGGACTACACTCTTCAGAGGTTGGCTAAGTTATACATAGCAGAGGTTGTAAGGTTGCATGGGGTACAAGTGTCGATCATACCGGACAGAGACCCCAGATTTACGTCAAGATTCTAGAAGGCGTTGCATCAAGCGTTGGGTACAAAGTTAGACTTCAGTACAGCATTTCATCCGCAGTCTGACGGACAGTCGGAAAGGGTAATCCAAATCCTAGAAGATATGTTGAGGCTGTATCATAGACTTCAGGGGTAGTTGGGAAGAGTTTCTACCGTTGGCAGAGTTCGCATACAACAACAGCTATCAGTCCAGTATTCAGATGGCGCCATACAAAGCGTTGTATGGTCGGAAATGTCACACTCCTACGGAGGATAAGGTTAAGTTGATCCGGACTCGATTGAGGGAAGCTTCAGACAGACAAAAGTCCTATGCCGATCTAAAGCGTAAGGACATAGATTTTGAAGTAAGGGACCAGGTTTTCTTAAAGGTATCGCCGTGGAAGAAAGTGCTAAGGTTTGGACGGGAGGGCAAGCTGAGCCCCAGGTTTATCGAGCCTTATTGTGTAGTTAGGCGTGTGGGACCAGTAGCCCATCAACTCAAGTTACCTACAGAGTTAAGCCAAATTCATGATTTGTTTCACGTATCGATGCTAAGACGCTATCGTTCGGATCCATCTCACAAGGTGCCAGTAGAAGAAATTGAAGTAAGGCCTGATCTATCCTTTTCAGAGGAACCAGTTCGGATTCTGGATCGTGATGTCAAGGTATTGCGTAAGAAGACGGTCCCGCTAGTTAAGGTGTTATCGCGTAATCACGGTTCTGGGGAGGCTACGTGGGTATCAGAGGAAGCGATGCGATAGCAGCATCCTCAACTCTTTTGATCAGGTAATTTTGAGGCCGAAATTATTTTTAATGGGGGTAGAACTGTAACATCCTAAATTGGGGCCTTTGCATTTTATGAGTTTGGGTGTGAATGCTATGCTTGACATGTTAGTTTAGGGTACGTTGGGGTCCAGGAGTGACTAGGGGGTAAGCCGAAACTTTAGTAAAAATTTGCTTTTGGGGCACTCTAAGGGAGAACTGAATGGTATGAGACTTAAGGGTTGTTGCTTGCGAATATTTGTCACAAGGAGAGGAGTGGCAGACTGGCAAGGAGGCGCCACTTAAGATGCTAGTGGGTGACACCACAAGGAAGCAGTGAGGGACCTGGTTCAAGTCGCATAAAGCTCATTTTGGGAACTGTTTTTGGTGTCAGGGAGAGCAGAGGCAGAGTTCAGCTGGGACACTTCAGGATGAAGTGTTGATTGAGTCAAACATATTCAAATGTGTGGCTGAGAGGAAATACAGGAGCTTGACTCATTCAAATAATTCAAATGGGTGATCAGGAGGAATTTGAGGAGAAAAGAAAGGGATGGACATTGGAGCTCAGTGTTGGCCGAATTTCAAACTCATAGTAGGAGGGGGAAAATGGTTTTTGTGTGGCTAAGGTGTGCCGAATTTCAGCTTTGGAAGCTTGGGTTTTTGTTCTCAAATTGTGCATTTTCGGCTTTTAGGTTGGTGAGTGCCAAAATATAGAGTGGTCAAGGTGAGAGTTCTTTTTCATTTTCGGCATTTGAGGTCTCCTTCTTTCTCTTTTTCCCATATGCCGTAGGTGCCTAGCAAGTTCCATTTCTTGTCTTCTTTTCTTAAGCTGAAATCGAAATCTATTGCTTCTTAATTGCTTCTTCTTTTCCCATTTTACTCTCACTCATTATTTAGCTATCATATTTTCTTCTTCTTCTCTTTTCTGGTATTGCTGAAACCTTTTGGGACTTACCAAACCTCTTCTTTTCTTTCTTCCATCAAGGCCGAACCTCAACACACTCTCTCGTTCTCTTTCATTTTTCTCTTGCTCATATCCCTTACTCAACTCTTGAACACTTGGAACCTAAACTCTTTCTATTGTTTCATCAACAAAAGCCGAAGCAATTCACTTCTCCTCCATTTCGTTTTTTCTATTTGCTTACTTTACAAACTTCATCTCTTGACCGAGTTATCTCAGAAGGTGACCGTCACTTCTCCTCTCAGTCTTCTCAATCGGTTTTCTCTTAAGTGGGGTAAGTGTTTCCTTTCTTTATCACTTTTCTCTTTTCTCTTTCGTTTGCCCGAATCAAGTGGATATTAATCCTGTTTCATGGGGGTGTTTTCGCCGAATATAGGAGGGGCTTGGTTCTTGCGTTTCTTCTGCTTTGGTCGACAATTGAGGAGTACCTTCGGATCAATTGAAACCGATCAATCAAGTGATCTGTTAATCCAAGAGTGGTAGCCTTTGGATCCAGTCGACTTAGGTAAGAAAACGTTATATTGGTTAGTTGTTTGAACGTTACTTTTATGATTCTCTGATTTGATGTCTTAACCCGGTTTTCTGACCAAGATCGTTTCATGGAACCAAATCGTAGCCAATCAAAGGAAGGGGTTGGACTCACAGTCCCTACCCCTAAGTTCAAGAAGCGTGCGGTATCGGCCATTCAAGATTGGCCATTAGGTTGTGGGCTGATTTCTGAGCAGAACAAGAGGCAGATAGCAGTAGTTTTCGAAAGGGATAGTGTCGACATAGATAGTGTGGTACTGCGTATAATCAGGTGTGTAACATGTACACGCTTTAATATTACAATGTGATGTTAACTATTTAGGGCTGAAAAGCCGAAACGGCTAGATGAGCAAGCATTATTCCATTATGGTCATGACCAAAATGCCAGGTAAGAACCTAGTTGTTTTTGTATGCGTTGATGAATGTATGACATGATGATATTGTGCACTTGACAGCATGTTGCATTCGTTTGACACTTGTATGCATGGGTTGGATATGACGTGAAAGGGGAAGTGTAATACTGTCACTAGTGGTTTGGTACCACACGTGGGTTGGCCCCACATTCTTGATTCGTGACTAAGTCTCAATGGTTTGGGACCACCAGTGATTTGGCCCCACAATATGATTATTCGGGATTGTCACTAGTGGTTTGGTACCACAAGTGGCTTGGCCCCACATATGATATCTTATGACTATGTCACCAGTGGCTAGGTGCCACATATGGAGTGTAGCGGATGGAGGGTTGATTGTATAAATCCCCACGGAGTGATCGGTTGGTACGGGTGGTGTGTAGAGGATGGAAACTTAGGTTGGGCTGGGTGCATTGCATTTCATATTTTAGCATGCTACTGGGAGGGGGAATTACACACTGAGTCTTGGTGACTCACCCCCTCCGCTTAACCTTGTAAGTGATCAGTGTGATGTGGACTTGGGAGTCGAGGCAGACTCGGAAGTGGAGGCCATAGCATGCAAATTTTATTAAACTTAGTTTCTTTTCAGTACTGTTTTAATTTGGTGATTTGAGTTGTTTTTATTTGATGTAATAAGGCCTCTTAACTTACTATTTGGTTTAACATTTTGCGGTTCAATATGGTATGACGTAATCGTATTTTTTTTAAACGTGATTGATAAAAATGGAGTTTTTCTTAAAAACATAAGACACATGAAGCAACCGTTTTCCTCAAATGCTAACAAAGATAACAAATTGACGATTAATTAA
The DNA here is from genome assembly GCA_005393395.2 of Gossypium australe. Lineage (NCBI taxonomy): Eukaryota > Viridiplantae > Streptophyta > Magnoliopsida > Malvales > Malvaceae > Gossypium > Gossypium australe. The sequence continues at coordinate 108,406,118 of CM016619.1, read as the reverse complement.
ATCCGAGATTTTCTTAAGCTGAAAACTACCACTTCCCAAAATCTCACCTAAATAAGAGCTTCAAACTTTCGGGTTTTCCACAATATCTCAAGTTTCTTAAAACACCTTTTTCCCGTAACATACCAGATTTGGTCGTAACGTTTGGACCGGGTTTGGGGTGTTACACTTTGTGAGCTTCCCGATAGTGCTCGCTTGAATTTCCCGATATTGGCTATCCAGAGCTTTCTAATAAGGTTCTCTGTGAACTTCTCGATTATGGCTCTTTTGAGATTCCCGTTATATAGCCCGGATAAGCTTCCTGATAGGCTCTTTATGAGCTTCCTGAAATGGCTCTGTGTGAGCCTCTCGTTACAAGGCTCGAGAGTGTGCTTCCCGGTTATGTGCCCTAATTGAGTATCCCTAAAAATGAATTGACTAAAGTGTACTATATGAGCGTATCCATCGATATTTGTAATAAATTCAACGGGTAAATTCTGGCATGGCTAAATTGAATTTGAAATGATTTTTTATCAAAGTGTACATGTAGTATGGAATGATATATTATGGAAACCATATGTATATGGAAGACATTAAATGATGAGCTCGTCCATGTTCTCGGAATTATGTGAATTACTTGACTAACATGATTTGTGAAGTTGTGTTTTAGGCTATAAGCCAAACTGGTTGGATGCATTATTGTATACTTATCTTAAATGTAAATATATGGTAAGCTAAATTCTTGTTATACGAACTTACTAAGCATTAAATGCTTACTAGGTTTTCTTTTCTCTATTTTACAGTGCTCGGAAGCTCGTAAAGGTTAGAGATCGGTCGGAGTATCATCACACTATCCACCAGATTGTTTTGGTATAATAAGTAATCATATTTTGGTATAATGGCATGTATAGGTTAACTTAGCCAATGGATGGCTTGTAAATGGATGCTTGTAATCTAGCTATAGTAATGGTTTGATTTGGTATATTAATATAAGGCATATATATTATTTAGCTCATAGGTATGTGGTTTGGTTAAATTGAATTAGAGTAAAATATAAATCATCACAAGAATGTAAGTTTGATCATATGAATATGTAATACTATTTCATACATATTAATAATGTTTGCTTGATTTATATGACTTGAATTGGTTGGCAAATATATGCAAATGTTGTTGTAGGTTGAAGGTTAAATATGCGTGAGAAATAAGGCTAGGAAATGGCCTTACTTTTTCCACACGGGTAGACACATGGGCGTGTGTCTTGACCGTGTGTGACACAAGGCCTAGCACATGGGCGTGTTGTTTGGCCGTGTGTCCCCTGCATCTTAAGTTTGAGAAATAGAATGCTCAAAATTTGGGCACACGGGCAGAGACACAGGCTTGTTTCTCAGCAGTGTGTACTACATGTAACACCCCAAACCCGGTCAATACGCCATGACCGAATCTGGCATGCCACAGAGGAAAACGTTTTGAAGAAAATCGAGTTAACAATTAAATTTTAGTGAAAAACTCTTTGTTGTTCCATGTTTGTAGAAATCAGGTGTATAATAAGTTAAAAACTGATAATTGACTTTGAAATTCCGTAAATAAATCTTTAAAACATATTTGCAAATCCATAGATTAGAAAACCTTTTATAATTTTAAAAGAAATCAAAGCGATTAGTTTGAAAACCGTTTCTAATTGAAATTTGGAAACTTGAGTTTTAGAAAATAGTATGAGTTATCGAAAACACTTAAGTTGTTAAATATTATCAAATGATTTATATTACCCGATGGTAACGTTTTGAAAACCATTGCATTTTGTAGTTTAGAAAAGTTTGTACCCAATTTATTATATCAACCATGTAATTTATAATCCATATTTAAAAAAAAAAAGTTCAAAGCATATAAATAATCCAAAAACATAATTAAAGAGGCCTTATTACAATTCCAAATAAAGATGAAAAACCAAATTTAAATAAAATATAGTACCCAAACCAAAGTCCATGTAAATCGAATTTTTATTGCATGGCCTTCTTGAGATCATCCGGCTCCTCATCCGCGATCTACGAATCACCTGAAAAGATAAGGGAGAAGGTGAGTCACCAAGACTCAGTGCATAAATCCTTCCCCTGGTTGATGCAACATACTTACACAATTTATAACCAAGCAATATATATATAATGCACCCAAACCTAGCCATCCATAACTCCTTTTCTACCCCGTGTGGTACCAAACCACTGGTGACCCAAAGTCACGATATCCAATAATGTGGTGCCAAACCACTGGTGACCCAAAGTCACGAATAATCCATTTGTGGGGCCAACCCACGTGTGATACCAAATCACTGGCGACGATCCCATAATATCAAATGTGGGGCCAACCAACTGTGGTACTAAGCCACTAGGACGAGTCGCTATGAGGTGCCAAACCTCTGGTGTCCCAAAGACACGAAATAAACTGTGGTACCAAACCACTGGAGGTGCCAAACCTCTGGTGTCCCAAAGACACGGATATCAAATCCTTCCCCCTCCACTCATATTACCCAAATCAATGTATTAGGAGTATAAATCATGCCATCATACTTTGATATGAACATATAATATATATATATATATTAATAAACTAATCATGTTATTAAAGCCGAAAACTGTGAGATCTTGATATGATACCTTGATGGGTATGAGCAAGGATTCGGGTAAGTCCGTTTCGTGGTCCACGTGAAATAAATCACAGTATATTCCACAACGCGACCTCAGTCAACGTCAATCCACGATGTAGCTCGTAGCTAACATCAAATCACGATGAGGCACATAGCCATCACCAACCACGATATGGCACAAAGCCGATACCAACCACGATGAGGCACAAAGCCGATCATCAATCCACGTGAGGCTCGTAGCCATCACTAAACCACGTACATAAATGTACACCCTGTCCTTCAATACTCATATCCCAATCCCTATGCATATGTCAGTATCATGGCCAAATAATAGTAAAATTCCAATGAGCATACATCACATGTTTACCACAATTCCACACATATACCATGGTAAAATAATATCATAAAACTGACCTGGTTAACCGAATACCAACCATGGGTAGGCACCATCTCAGCCATTATTTCCAGCTATCATACACATATTATACGTATACATATATATATTCATAGCAACACACAAACAACAGGAGATCAGTGTGATAACTACACACCTTTTTCGGCACAGTCGACTAAATCCCGAAACCCAAAGCCTAAACGATTTGCACCCGGAACTTGTCGAAATCCTCCTACACAACCTTATGTTAGATTCTTTCAAACTTTTTCTTAGTAGAATTCTAAATTCGGCGGTGGTGTTTGGGCCGGGTTTGGGGTGTTACACTACACGACCTAGAACAAGGGTGTGTGTCTTGGTCATGTGAAACCTACACCTAATTTATGAAAATTAAATTGACCACATGGCCTAGTACACGGGCGTGTGGTAGACCGTGTGGCACAAGTCAGGGAGTTACTCGGATAAGGACTCAGGCTAGGACACGACCGTGTGTGTCACATCAAATGCCCACATGGCTTGAAACATAGGCATGTCACATGGTCGTGTGAGCCACACGGCCTACCCACACGGGCATGTGACCCCTGTCTATAAATTTTTTTTAGAATTTTGCAAAAAAGTTTCTGAGTTATCGATTTAGTCCCGACTTGATTCTAATATTTAAATTGGGCCTCGAGGGTCCATTCAAGGGACAATATGATTAATTTTGGATATGAAAAATAAATGAAATGAATTATATGAAATTACTCTGTAAACTTCAGTAATGCTCTGTAACCATGTTCTGGCATAGGATATGGGTTAAGGATGTTACACCAATAGCATATATTCTTCCATGAATTAAGTTTTTTGAAATTAATTATTTAATTAAATTAAATTATTTCCACTACTTAATTTACAAAACCCAATTCAATTTTTGTTAGAATCATGAAAACTTTTCCACACTAGAACTTACATGCAAATTGATAAAATTACAAGATGCTTGAGAGAAGTTGAGGAATCTAACAGATAAAAGTAAATCTATGTGGAAAGAGAAGTCAAATGCCCATTAGGTTTCCACTAATAATTGTTACGTGCGTGAAGTTTAGGCTGAAGTCCAGGGTGAATGTTAACTCGACTAGGTATTATAGGGCCAAGAAAACAGTGATTGAGAAGAGTGCCAGAAACCACCAGAATTGCTTTCGGCAATATGATGTAAACCTCTGACAGCCACCAAACTGCATTCCTGTATCAACAAATTTTTACTGAAAAATTAGGATTATACTTTTCGAAATAACATTTATAAATTTAACAGAACATAATTATATTGGCCACCATCTAGTAAAGATATTATTTTGAAGATAAAATGTAAAATAATTCTTTTCAATCTTTCCATAATAAAATCCTTTCACATAGTTTAAATTATTTAAGTTGTGAAAAAATTAACCACAAAACTATCTAATAGTTCGAAGTTGATATTAAAGAAACAAGCTAATCATAGAAATTAAAGCTTGGCCATATGACTATTCCACATTGATTAAATATTAAAATATTTGATTGGTTGTAATTTTCTCAAACTTTCTATATATTTGGAACAAAACAAAAGGAAAAGCCATTCTTCCTTTAATTTCAAAACCAAATAAAAGCATGGCACCACACCTTAATATTGTTTCTTCCATGTTTGTACTTTTATTATTATTCATCTCAACCTCTAAAGTTTAATCAGATGCTATTGATGTTGTTACCAAGTTTTGCACAAAAGATGACGGGAAAACGGATTTGAGTAAGGCAAGTTCTATTGCTCTCAACTTTGTACCCCAAATGTGAAAATATGAAAAAATTATATTTCAAACTGATGTCTTTATTCATTTCATTTTGGCCATTTTTGGATGCTTGGAAAGAAGAATGTGCCTCTGTAACCCCATCAACAATTGTGATTCCTAAAGGGACATATTTATTAACAATAGTAAACTTAGAAGGTCCATGCAAGGCTCCTATTGAGATTAATGTTTAGGGCACTATACAGGCTCTGGCTGATCCTAATGATTTCAAGGACCCTAATTGGGTTAGATTCTATACAATTGAAAATTTAAAAATATCTGGCGGAGAAATTTTCGATGGTCAGGCAAACATTGCTTATGAGAATAATACTTGTGACAATCATGAATTTTGTTCCAACCTTCTGTTGTCAACTTTCTTGCCTCTTGCCAGAATTTATTTATTCTTTTTCCTCTTACTATTATTATCAAAATATAATTATAACTAACATCTTTGTTTCGTGTGTTACTTTGTTAATTCCAAAATTAAACAGAATATAAGGTTCGAATTTGTGACCAACGCATTGATTCAAGATATAACTAGCAAAGATAGTAAACTACTCCACGTTAATGTTTTTGCATGCAAAAACATTACCCTTGAACGTTTCAAGGTAGAGGCACCGGCAGATAGCCCAAACACAGATGGGATTCACATGGGAATATCAGACGGGGTCAATATTATTGGCTCTGACATTAAAATTGGTGATGGTTGTATTTCTATCGGAGATGGCACTAGAAATGTGGACATAAGAGAAGTAACTTGTGGACCAAGATGTAACACCCTGAAAATTTGAGTAATTTATTTTCTATGTGTGCTTTGAGTAATTATTCTAGAAAGCAAAAATTTCTGATTTATTTTCGTGGTTAGTATAGTCCTGAAGAAGGATTTAAATTTTTTTTTATTAGATGGAATATTATTATTTTTGAGAATTATTTATGGAAGTGGATTAAGTGGCTTTGACACATAAATTAATTTAAGTGTCAAAGTGAAGCATAAGATGAGTTATTGGACAAGTGGTGATGGCGCATGAGCTTGTGCATGAGGTTGAAGGTTCGAATTTCCATGTTTAGCATCTAGGTGAATTTTTATTTTGAATTTTTATGCACCAATATAGCAAGTGTCGGCCAAGAGTTTTTATGGAAGGTGTTGACTTGTTATTTTTGGTTAAAATATCAAAGGAATAAGGAAATTTTGAACTTAAGGAAGGGTATCAAAAGAATAAGGAAAAAGTGAAGATATGAGGCATGATTCAAGGAAGTTATTATGGAAACAATATCTTGGCTTAATGACCAAGCATATGGACGGCATTGTGGCTAGGGGGGGAGCCGAATTTTGGTGATAGTTTTGGCTAGGAATTTTAGTTTTGTTTTTGGTCATTTTTGTTAGTTTGTGCAAGTTTTGAAAACTCTCTCAACCTTTTCTCTCTTTGGCCGAATTTGAGCATTGGTAAGCCTTGCTAATTTTTGACCATTTGGTCATTTTTGCACATCAATTGGTATTCTTTTTGTGCCTTATTCTCATTAGTGCCGAAATCACCTATAGCAAATGACCATTCCTTTCTTTTCTCTCTTTTCTTCATTGCCGAATGTGTCTTGATTCTAACCTCCTCTCTTTCTTTCTCTTTTATTTTCTTTGAAAACCGAATTCATCATTATCTCCATTTTCTTATTTTTATTCATTACCAATCAATATTTCTCTCCAATATTTCACTCATGGCCGAATGCTAAGGTGTTCATAAACCAAATTATTTCCCTTTCTCTTTAATCTTTCATAGCCGAATCCTCCTTAAATCCATACTATTCTCAAATCCTTTCTTTTCGACGTGGAATATAGGTAAGAGTTCTTTTCGTTTCGATTAGTTATTAGTGGTTAGTGCCGAATATGAATGTTGGCTTGAAGGCATTATTGGATCAAAATAAACGTTTATTTTATTAACGTTTATTTTGTTAAACTTTAGTGCGATAACGAAAAGTTGGAATCAAGAAGTTGTGGGTGACAAAGCGTAGGAATCGATTCTCGTGGTAAGGAAATTTCATCTTTTTAAACTTTAGAAATTTTTTTGATATCATTAGATTAATGTTCTTTGCCTTTGAAGACTTTCAAAATAGGGAAGAAAAGGGCGGTGTTTAGCCTTCGGAAGAAGGGAGGTTCTGTTATTCCCCCTAAGTACAAGCAAAGGACTATTTCGGGAATCCGGGATTTTCCACCGGGTTGCGGACGTTCAACCGAGGAAAATCAATTATTCGAAGTCGTTCGTACTCCCGAACCATTATTTGTTCGTGGATTCGATTCGGTTAGCGAACCATCAATCGGAGAGAAATCGCAAGTAGAAGTTTTACGAAAATCCGAGGGTAAATTTCTAGATCGCTATCTTAAGATCGATTTTATTATAGATTATAGTGTTTTAATAAACACAATACGTATAGGTGTTGAAGAGCGGGAAAGTTTAGTTCTCTCCATAACCAGGTGTGTAACTTCACACTCATTTTCGGGTTGGACATCAAGTTGTAAGTTCTGTGATAAAATTGTAAAAACAGTAAAAACGGGAAAAATACGTAGTAACTCATATTTTTGAGTAGATGCATGAAAACAGTTAAAACCGAGAAAAAATTTACGAAAATACTCTAGTTCGATAAATGGGCCGAAAATACTCTAGTTCGATAAATGAGCCGAAAATACTCTAGTTCGATAAATGGGCCGAAAATACTCTAGTTCGATAAATGGGCCGAAAATACTCTAGTTCGATAAATGGGCCGAAAATACTCTAGTTCGATAAATGGGCCGAAAATACTCTAGTTCGATAAATGGGCCGAAAATACTCTAGTTCGATAAATGGGCCGAAAATACTCTAGTTCGATAAATGGGCCGAAAATACTCTAGTTCGATAAATGGGCCGAAAATACTCTAGTTCGATAAATGGGCCGAAAATACTCTAGTTCGATAAATGGGCCGAAAATACTCTAGTTCGATAAATGGGCCGAAAATACTCTAGTTCGATAAATGGGCCGAAAATACTCTAGTTCGATAAATGGGCCAAAGGTTCACTAAACTGTTAAATGGGCTCGTTGCTAAATAATTATTTATATGGGCCTAATGAAAGATTAATTGATAAACCCACCGATGATATGGATTAATTGAAAATCTGTTATATGATTATATTTGTTATACACACATAATTGCATGGGGTGGGATATATGAAGAGAAGAATGGCCAGTTGCCACAAAATTTGGCTCATTGCCTCTAGTTCGGTGGCTCTGCCACAATATGGCTCAATGCCTCTAGTTCGGTGGCTCTGCCACAAATTCGGCTAAATGCCTCTAGTTCGGTGACAATGTCACAATCTAGTTCGGTAGTGCACTACAAAAATTATTTAAGGGCTTTAAGCCCATGATTGGTGTGTTTGGCGGGGTGGGTTGACTTGATCCCCACAGGTGTGTTGGTTGGTACGGGGGTGATAGTGGATGGATACTAGGTTGGTTTGGGAAATTCATTTTACATGCATATTTTTCTTTTATGTTATTTTATGATGTATGGTTGAAATCTGTTAATGGGCTCAAGCCCAATTTGATGTCTTGACGATCTGGCCCAAAAATGGTGGTAAGTGAGTTGCACACTGAGTTCTTTGTAACTCACCCAAATTTTTATTAACCATTTCAGGTAATGGAAATTGACGTGGACTTGGGCCGGAGATGACTTGGTGGAGGCCATACTACGAATTTGGGTTTTTTTTTTAAACTATGACTTTATTTAAGTTTTTATTTTAATTACTATTATTGGTTTGATGTAATAAGGCCTCTAAGTATGTTTTATGGATTTTGTCGTGTGGATGGTTTTATAATTTTTATTATGGGTTTATGTTAAATCATTTGGTTTTTCCTAAAAATATCGTTTTTTTTAATATTTTAACAATTAGACGATTTTCTTTAAAATTTTCCTCCAAATTCTTTTAAGAAGTTTTAAAGTTTCGATAAACATTTTATTTAAGATAAGTTTTAAACAAGTTTAATTCTTAAATTATCTTTCAAATCCTCGTACTATATTTTATTAAACTCGATCTTCAAAAGTTTTTGTAGCATTATTTTATCGTAAATCTTGAAAAGAAACGGAAGTATGACTTGTGTGACAAACCAAATCTCGTCTAAACGCATAGACCGGGTTTGGGGTGTTACATTTAGTGGTATCAGAGCCCAGTTTCAAAACTCGGCTGTGGTTTGGGTTCGATAACGAAATTTGTTTGAAAAATAATTTAAATATCTAGACTTTTGATTTAAAGGTAGTATGGCACCATGAGCATCCCGCGCCAAGTCAAGTAAGTATCTGTATACTGTATGTTTATTATCATTGTGATATGATTATAAGAAACACTCTAGAACTTCTAGTTTTAGGTGTTAAAACCGTAGAGATTGAGACAATAGGATATTGTTGCGAAAACACTCTATCTCTTTCATATCATAAGACATCGTTAATAAACAACTGAAATATTATTCTGATTCATAAAACTCTTAATCAGATTAAATTGAATTAGTCGCCATGAGCACTAGAGGACGTGGTCGTGGACGTGGTAGGCGTGGCCGTGGTAGAGGACGAGGTGTTAGGGGCGCAACTGATGTGCCGGGTCATATGCCGGAAATGGATGCACCTGCGTCACTCGAGAGTGAGACGGGATCGCACGACCATATGGAGGAGGATAATGCTGTGACACGAGCAATGCTGCGAGTACTCGAAAGGGTCGCTGGATCCAGAACTGGACCAACAGCTCGTGGGTCGATATCGGGGCGACTGAAATCCAGTGGAGCTGAGGTTTTCAGAGGTGTCTCTAGTGTAGCTCCCAATGTCGCTGAATATTGGCTTGAGGCAGTAGAGCGAATTATGGACGATCTTGAGTGCACTGTGGAACAAAAGCTAAGAGGAGCGGTATCTTTGTTAAGGGACGAAGCATACCAATGGTGGCTTACTATCCGAGAAGGCACTGATGCTGCTTTGGTTAACTGGGAATTTTTTCAAGGCTTCCTTTCAAGGGAAATATGTGGGAACAAGCTATGTGGATGCCCGAAGGAAGGAATTTTTGAACCTGGTGCAAGGAAATAAGACGGTGGCAGCATATGAGGCCGAGTTCTTACGTTTGAGTCGCTATGCTCGAACGATAGTGGCAACGGACCATGAGCGTTGTGTGCGATTCGAGGACGGTTTAAAGGACGAGTTGCGGGTTCTGATAGCCCCACAACAAGTTAGAACTTTTGCCGCTCTTGTGGAGAAGGCCAAGATAGCCGAAGAGGCTAAGAACTCGGAACGTCAAAATCGGGAGCAAATTCGAGGCAAGAAAGATCTGAAGCATTCGGGTTCTTCGAGAAGATTTCTGAAGAGGCCCCGGAATGAGGAACCAGCTCAAGGAAGAGCACCAGTAGTTGTTAATCAGAGTCGAGATTGTGCTGAATGTGGGAAAAGACATTCCGGAGAATGTTGGAGGAAAACGGGTGCTTGCTATAAATGTGGATCGACGGAGCATCAATATAGGAGTTGCCCTCGACGTTTGGACATAACTCAAGAAGTTCGTGCTACTGATGCACCACCGGCAAGAGGAGTTCAGCAACCACCGAGAGGTCGGGGACCAGGTCGTGGTGGAAATGGGGCTGGACGTGGTCAAGGTGCAGCGGGTCGAGGCAATGGTCCTAGAGGCAATGCGGATGCAAGACAGCCAGGACTGGTATATGCGGTTAGACGTCGTGAGGATGGCAATGCACCTGATGTGATAACTGGTACGTTCTTCATTTCTGATGTACCCGTTATTGCCTTGATAGATGTTGGTTCTACTCATTCGTACATTGCTAGCACCATAACTGGAAACTTGAAATTAGACTCTGAAATTTCCGATAAAGAGATGAGGGTGATTAGTCCCTTAGGACAGTCGGTGTTGGTTAATAAATTGTTTAGAGACGTGCCCTTAGTAATTCAAGGAGAAACATTCCTGGCAAATTTGATGGAACTGCCTTTTGGCGAATTCGATATTATTCTGGGCATGGATTGGTTGGTTAAGCACCGGGCGCAATTGGACTGTGCTGAAAAGCGTATGTCGATAAGAACTGTGGAGGATAAGGAGATAGTTATGATAGGTGAGCGGAGAAATTACTTAGCAAACGTGATTTCTGCGTTAAAGGCGGAGAAGTTAGTGCGAAAAGGATACGGAGCATTTTTAGCATTTATTTGTGCTTTAGATGCCAAAGAGCTGTTAGTGGAAGATGTGAGAACAGTGAAGGAGTTCCCTGATGTTTTTCCCGAAGAACTTCCTGGTGTACCTCCAGATCGGGAAGTGGAATTTGGTATTGAGCTTTTGCCCGGAACTGCTCCAGTGTCCATTGCTCCTTACAGAATGGCACCGAAGGAGTTGTCGGAGCTTAAAGCCCAAATTCAAGAACTGCTAGATCGGGGTTTTATTCGACCGAGTGTATCTCCGTGGGGAGCACCGGTTTTGTTTGTTAAGAAGAAGGATGGGTCAATGCGTATGTGTATTGACTATAGGCAATTAAATAAGCTGACGATCAAGAATCGGTACCCTCTGCCGAGGATTGACGACCTGTTTGATCAATTGAAGGGAGCTTCTGTTTTCTCCAAAATTGATTTAAGGTCGGGTTACCACCAGCTTAAGGTGAAAGAAGCGGATATTCACAAGACGGCATTTAGAACCCGTTACGGACACTATGAGTTTTTGGTGATGCCGTTCGGGTTGACCAATGCACCAGCTGCATTTATGGATATGATGAACCGGGTCTTTCAACCATTCTTAGACCGGTTTGTGGTGGTATTCATAGACGACATTCTGGTTTATTCAAGGAGTGAAGAGGAGCATGATTCGCATTTGCGGATTGTATTGCAAGTGCTTCGAGATAATCAGTTGTATGCCAAATTCAGTAAATGTGAATTTTGGTTAAGAGAAGTGACTTTCTTGGGTCATGTGGTATCAGCCGAAGGAATAAGGGTGGATTCTCGGAAGATTGAGGCGGTATTGGATTGGAAACCACCGAAATCGGTAGCGGAAATTCGGAGTTTCTTGGGTTTGGCTGGATATTATAGACGCTTTGTTGAAGGGTTCTCGTTGATTGCTGCACCCCTAACTAAGCTTTTGCGGAAGGGAGTGTTGTTTATATGGACTGATAAGCAGCAAGAAAGTTTCGAGCGATTGAAGAAGGTTTTGACGGAAGCGCCGGTATTGATTCAACCTGAGGCTGGGAAGGAGTTTACAGTTTATTGTGATGCGTCACATACGGGTTTAGGTTGCGTATTGATGCAAAGTGGGAAAGTTGTAGCTTATGCTTCTCGTCAGTTGAGACCGCACGAAGTGAACTACCCTACTCATGATTTGGAGTTAGCAGCAGTGGTGTTTGCCTTAAAGATTTGGAGGCATTACCTCTATGGCGAAAAGTCTATCATCTATACGGATCACAAGAGTCTTAAGTATCTTCTTACTCAGAAGGAGTTAAACTTGAGACAACGGAGATGGGTGGAATTGTTAAAGGACTATGATTTCTCTATTGAGTATCATCCTGGAAAGGCTAATGTAGTGGCGGACGCATTAAGTCGTAAGGTGGTATCTGATTTGAGAGCTATGTTTGCCCATTTGAGTTTGTATGAAGATGGTAGTTTGATAGCGGAACTTCAAGTGAAGCCTATGTGGTTGGAACAAATTAAGGAAAAACAGATTTTAGATGGGAAGTTGAGACTTTTAATTCAGCAAGTGGAAAATGGTGAAATTGAGGATTTTGGAATAAATTCAGAAGGTGTATTGTGTTTTCATGAAAGGGTCTGTATGCCTAAGGATTCAGATCTGAGGCAAATGATTTTGAGGGAGGCGCATAGTAGCCCTTATGCTATGCACCCCGGAGGAAATAAGATGTATCGGGATCTTCGTGAGAGGTTTTGGTGGCCTGGATTGAAGCGGGAGATTTCAGAATTTGTGGGAAAATGCTTAACTTGTCAGCAAGTGAAAGCGGAGCATCAATTGCCGTCAGGTTTTTTGCAACCAGTTAAGATTCCTCTTTGGAAATGGGAGCGGATAACGATGGATTTTGTTAGTGGGTTACCTTTAACACCTACTAAGAAAAATTCTGTTTGGGTAATAGTTGATCGTTTGACGAAGACTGCTCATTTTCTACCAGTGCGTACGGATTACTCGTTGCAGAAGTTGGCGAAGCTGTATGTATCCGAAATCGTGAGGTTGCATGGGGTACCTGTATCGATTATATCGGATAGGGATCCTAGGTTTACATCTCGATTTTGGAAAGCTTTGCATGAAGCTTTGGGTACAAAGCTTAACTTTAGTACGGCTTTTCATCCTCAGTCGGATGGTCAGTCGGAGAGAGTGATTCAGATTCTGGAAGACATGTTAAGGGGATGTGTAATCGACTTCAAAGGTAGTTGGGAGGATTTTCTACCGTTAGCGGAATTTGCGTACAACAACAGCTACCAGTCTAGCATTCAGATGGCACCCTACGAGGCATTGTATGGTCGTAGGTGTCGTTCTCCTATTTGTTGGACTGAGTTGGGTGATCGGCAGTTGTTAGGACCTGAGATGATTTCTGAAACGGAAGAAAAAGTGAAAGTTATTCGAGCACGATTAAAGGAAGCTTCGGATAGACAGAAGTCGTATGCGGATCTGAAGCGTAAAGAGATCGAGTATGCCGTAGGAGATCAAGTCTTCTTGAAGGTCTCACCTTGGAAGAAGATATTCAGATTCGGGAAGAAGGGCAAGTTGAGTCCTAGATACATTGGACCATATCGTGTGGTGAAACGAGTTGGTCCAGTGGCCTATCAGATCGAATTACCTCCAGAATTGAGCCAAATTCATAATGTTTTCCATGTGTCCATGTTGAGGCGCTATAGATCGGATCCTTCGCACTTAGTACCGGTAGAAGAAGTAGAGCTGAATTCGGATTTGTCTTTTGAGGAGGAACCAGTGGAAATCTTAGACCGAGACGTTAAGGTGCTAAGAAAGAAGACTGTGCCGTTGGTCAAAGTGTTGTGGCGTAACCACGGAGTGGAGGAAGCTACGTGGGAGCCTGAGGATGCAATTCGGCAACAATACCCTCACCTTTTTCAGCCAGGTAAATTTCGAGGACGAAATTTTCTTTTAGGGGGGTAGAGTTGTAACACCCTGAAAATTTGAGTAATTTATTTTCTATGTGTGCTTTGAGTAATTATTCTAGAAAGCAAAAATTTCTGATTTATTTTCGTGGTTAGTATAGTCCTGAAGAAGGATTTAAATTTTTTTTTATTAGATGGAATATTATTATTTTTGAGAATTATTTATGGAAGTGGATTAAGTGGCTTTGACACATAAATTAATTTAAGTGTCAAAGTGAAGCATAAGATGAGTTATTGGACAAGTGGTGATGGCGCATGAGCTTGTGCATGAGGTTGAAGGTTCGAATTTCCATGTTTAGCATCTAGGTGAATTTTTATTTTGAATTTTTATGCACCAATATAGCAAGTGTCGGCCAAGAGTTTTTATGGAAGGTGTTGACTTGTTATTTTTGGTTAAAATATCAAAGGAATAAGGAAATTTTGAACTTAAGGAAGGGTATCAAAAGAATAAGGAAAAAGTGAAGATATGAGGCATGATTCAAGGAAGTTATTATGGAAACAATATCTTGGCTTAATGACCAAGCATATGGACGGCATTGTGGCTAGGGGGGGAGCCGAATTTTGGTGATAGTTTTGGCTAGGAATTTTAGTTTTGTTTTTGGTCATTTTTGTTAGTTTGTGCAAGTTTTGAAAACTCTCTCAACCTTTTCTCTCTTTGGCCGAATTTGAGCATTGGTAAGCCTTGCTAATTTTTGACCATTTGGTCATTTTTGCACATCAATTGGTATTCTTTTTGTGCCTTATTCTCATTAGTGCCGAAATCACCTATAGCAAATGACCATTCCTTTCTTTTCTCTCTTTTCTTCATTGCCGAATGTGTCTTGATTCTAACCTCCTCTCTTTCTTTCTCTTTTATTTTCTTTGAAAACCGAATTCATCATTATCTCCATTTTCTTATTTTTATTCATTACCAATCAATATTTCTCTCCAATATTTCACTCATGGCCGAATGCTAAGGTGTTCATAAACCAAATTATTTCCCTTTCTCTTTAATCTTTCATAGCCGAATCCTCCTTAAATCCATACTATTCTCAAATCCTTTCTTTTCGACGTGGAATATAGGTAAGAGTTCTTTTCGTTTCGATTAGTTATTAGTGGTTAGTGCCGAATATGAATGTTGGCTTGAAGGCATTATTGGATCAAAATAAACGTTTATTTTATTAACGTTTATTTTTGTTAAACTTTAGTGCGATAACGAAAAGTTGGAATCAAGAAGTTGTGGGTGACAAAGCGTAGGAATCGATTCTCGTGGTAAGGAAATTTCATCTTTTTAAACTTTAGAAATTTTTTTGATATCATTAGATTAATGTTCTTTGCCTTTGAAGACTTTCAAAATAGGGAAGAAAAGGGCGGTGTTTAGCCTTCGGAAGAAGGGAGGTTCTGTTATTCCCCCTAAGTACAAGCAAAGGACTATTTCGGGAATCCGGGATTTTCCACCGGGTTGCGGACGTTCAACCGAGGAAAATCAATTATTCGAAGTCGTTCGTACTCCCGAACCATTATTTGTTCGTGGATTCGATTCGGTTAGCGAACCATCAATCGGAGAGAAATCGCAAGTAGAAGTTTTACGAAAATCCGAGGGTAAATTTCTAGATCGCTATCTTAAGATCGATTTTATTATAGATTATAGTGTTTTAATAAACACAATACGTATAGGTGTTGAAGAGCGGGAAAGTTTAGTTCTCTCCATAACCAGGTGTGTAACTTCACACTCATTTTCGGGTTGGACATCAAGTTGTAAGTTCTGTGATAAAATTGTAAAAACAGTAAAAACGGGAAAAATACGTAGTAACTCATATTTTTGAGTAGATGCATGAAAACAGTTAAAACCGAGAAAAAAATTTACGAAAATACTCTAGTTCGATAAATGGGCCGAAAATACTCTAGTTCGATAAATGGGCCGAAAATACTCTAGTTCGATAAATGGGCCGAAAATACTCTAGTTCGATAAATGGGCCGAAAATACTCTAGTTCGATAAATGGGCCGAAAATACTCTAGTTCGATAAATGGGCCGAAAATACTCTAGTTCGATAAATGGGCCGAAAATACTCTAGTTCGATAAATGGGCCGAAAATACTCTAGTTCGATAAATGGGCCGAAAATACTCTAGTTCGATAAATGGGCCGAAAATACTCTAGTTCGATAAATGGGCCGAAAATACTCTAGTTCGATAAATGGGCCGAAAATACTCTAGTTCGATAAATGGGCCGAAAATACTCTAGTTCGATAAATGGGCCGAAAATACTCTAGTTCGATAAATGGGCCAAAGGTTCACTAAACTGTTAAATGGGCTCGTTGCTAAATAATTATTTATATGGGCCTAATGAAAGATTAATTGATAAACCCACCGATGATATGGATTAATTGAAAATCTGTTATATGATTATATTTGTTATACACACATAATTGCATGGGGTGGGATATATGAAGAGAAGAATGGCCAGTTGCCACAAAATTTGGCTCATTGCCTCTAGTTCGGTGGCTCTGCCACAATATGGCTCAATGCCTCTAGTTCGGTGGCTCTGCCACAAATTCGGCTAAATGCCTCTAGTTCGGTGACAATGTCACAATCTAGTTCGGTAGTGCACTACAAAAATTATTTAAGGGCTTTAAGCCCATGATTGGTGTGTTTGGCGGGGTGGGTTGACTTGATCCCCACAGGTGTGTTGGTTGGTACGGGGGTGATAGTGGATGGATACTAGGTTGGTTTGGGAAATTCATTTTACATGCATATTTTTCTTTTATGTTATTTTATGATGTATGGTTGAAATCTGTTAATGGGCTCAAGCCCAATTTGATGTCTTGACGATCTGGCCCAAAAATGGTGGTAAGTGAGTTGCACACTGAGTTCTTTGTAACTCACCCAAATTTTTATTAACCATTTCAGGTAATGGAAATTGACGTGGACTTGGGCCGGAGATGACTTGGTGGAGGCCATACTACGAATTTGGGTTTTTTTTTTAAACTATGACTTTATTTAAGTTTTTATTTTAATTACTATTATTGGTTTGATGTAATAAGGCCTCTAAGTATGTTTTATGGATTTTGTCGTGTGGATGGTTTTATAATTTTTATTATGGGTTTATGTTAAATCATTTGGTTTTTCCTAAAAATATCGTTTTTTTTAATATTTTAACAATTAGACGATTTTCTTTAAAATTTTCCTCCAAATTCTTTTAAGAAGTTTTAAAGTTTCGATAAACATTTTATTTAAGATAAGTTTTAAACAAGTTTAATTCTTAAATTATCTTTCAAATCCTCGTACTATATTTTATTAAACTCGATCTTCAAAAGTTTTTGTAGCATTATTTTATCGTAAATCTTGAAAAGAAACGGAAGTATGACTTGTGTGACAAACCAAATCTCGTCTAAACGCATAGACCGGGTTTGGGGTGTTACACAAGACATGGTATAAGTATCGATAGTTTGGAAAGTTCCAAAATGAAGAGCTAGTTGAGGGAATTAAAGTTTCAAACTGCACCAACACTAATACTTCGAATGGAGCCTAAATCAAAACTTGGCCAGGCGAATATCCGGGGACAGTATCAGAAATACATTTTGAGGATATTACCGTGAATAATGTCTCTTCCCCTATCCTAACTGATAAAAAATATTGCCCATGGAATAAATGCAAGAAAAATGTATGTACATTCTTATCAAAATTCTAATTGAGTGACAATATTTAATTGATCATTGAATCATTGTTGCGTTGATGCAGGAAGAATCGAAAGTTAAACTAAGCAACATTAGCTTCAAGAACATCAACGGCACATCTGCGCTTCCAGAAGCTGTCAAGTTTATTTGCAGCGGTTCTTCGCCATGTCAAAATGTGGAACTTGCAGACATTGATATTAAGCACATCGGAGCTGAACCACGCAACATCCCAATGTTTGAATGTCAAGCCTATAACTAGTTGCAAATTAAGCCCGACTTCATGTTCCAGCCTTGTACCAGAAACCCCTAGCGCCACCGCGTAACGCATACCAACAAATTCAATACAATTGTAATTAATATATTTATTCATATTATATAAAAATAGTTCTTTTTCATTTTGATTCTTTGCTATTAATAAAATTTTTCTATGAATTCAATGCTTTTAATATACACATCAATACTAAGAGTTGAAATGTGATAAAATTTAGTTCATTTAAACTAATAACAAAACCGTTACTAAGTTTCTATATTGAATTCGAATTAATTTTTGAAGTTTTCTTTATCTAAGTAAAATTTTTTTTAAAAATCATCTTCCAACATAGTACTTTTAAGGCAAAATAAAATATTAAATTCGAGATTCTATTAAAATAAAAGTTCATCGTCCAAATTTTCTAAACAACATATTCCTGTATTATTTGTGTTCTTAAACATATGATTATATTTGTGCATTGGTTTGTTTCTTTTTTTTTTGTTGTTGACATTATATTTTTCATGGAAGAAGATGTGATGGTTACCATGAGATATTATAAGATCATTTTGGGTGAACGGATATAATTAAAGGGATTGAGAATATCCTATGAGGCTAAAGCACATACGAAAAATTCATTGGACTTAATTACTAACTATTTGGGCTCTAATTATATATCCAGTGGGCCCATCTACTAGCTCTATACAGCCTTGATGGTTTGCATTTGAATTGATGAGATGATTAAATAAAATTGATGAATTACAGAAAATGATCGAATGTATCACTATTCGTAGTGAATGGAATTTCTCGTTATAAAACAGAGATGACTTAAAGAATAAATTAATTTATTCGAATTATTATTTAATTAATAGTAATCACTTAACTGATGTTTGAAGTAAAAATTAAATTAATTAGTTAGCGCTGTCTTGTTGAACAAGATAATTAAATTCATTTACTCATAGATTCTAGTGTGGTAAACATGTCATGAATTTAACAGAATTAGAACTAGGTTTCGAAAATAATTTAATTGTGTGGATTAGTAAAATTTATTTCAATTAATTAAATTATTAATGTTTTGGGAAATAGAAAATTTTTTATTTGGTTGGTTTAATTATATGAGTCGAATAAATTTCTAAATAACACATATAATTATACCTAATACATGAGATAGACCCAATGACCCATCTCACGTAAGATGGGCGACAACCCTATCTCTAAAGAGAGGGTGTTGAAGCCCATACATATTCCTATTAGAGAATTATGTGTATTCTCTCTTAAAATGTTATTATATTTTTTTTCTTCTTTTTCGACCAAGACTCTTGCGATTTTTCCATAAATAGAGACCATAGGATAGGTCAACCACACACGATGTGAAGCATCGACATCGTAAAACTTTGTTGAGATTTAATTTCCAAAAAAAATTCTAAATTTGAATTTTACTTTTTCAGTTTTTGGCCCATAAAGAGACATCAATATTTGCCACTCGAACATCAATAGAAAGTTTTCATAGCTTTCATTCGTTCAAGGATTAGAGCCTATGCTTTAACTAGCCGAGGTTTGTGAATAGTTGAGAAGATCGTGCTGGTAGAATGTTGAGAAACAACTTAGACCGCCTAATCTGGAACACAAGTATGATTTTGGTAAAAGGGTTTGTCCCTATAAATATGCCAACTACTTGGTTTTAGAAATTTTTAATTTTGTTGTTGTTCAAAAAAATCATTTTCTAAACGAATGTTTCCAACACAATCAAGAATGATCTCTAATTTCTAAATTGAATAGGTCACTAATAATTACTTTGTCGTTACCGTCCACAACCAAACCTTGTGCTTTTCTAATCTCCCAAGCTTCTTCAGCAAACTTGCACAGTGTCTTTCTTCTCGAATATCTGAATCTATTGAGGACTCATTAGTCACATTATTCGATAATGACATCACACCGTTTTATGTTTACTTATTACATATAAAAAATTGAACCCCAAAATGGAGAATGAGAGAAAATTTTGTGGAATTGTAAAGAGATTTTTAGAAAGGAACGATATTTACATCGAGATTAAGTGTAATGTTTGGGTATTTTGCGATTATCACTTAAATATCCCAAAATTTGTTGATGTGATTTGGAGTTTTTTATTTTAGATTCTTAAAGGTTAGTCTCTTTTTCTGATTTTTGTGTGTTTGGCTTGGAACTTTTTTTCATGGTTTCTTTTTTGATTTGGGGTTCATGTTGGAAATGTATTTAAAAAAGTAGCTAGGGTAGGAACATTAGTGTAACACCCCAAACCCAGCCTAGACGTTATGACCGTATCTGGCATGTCACATAAAAGGGGTTGTTTAAAAACTGCGCGTTCGTTAAAAAGTTCTCATTCTTTTTAAAACTTCGAGCTTTGTTATTTGTGCAAGATCAAACTTGTTTTTATGGGTTTATTTGTAAAAACGTTATTTTTGTTATTATTTCCGAAAACTTTGTGTATAACAGAAAACAAATTCAGTGAATTGCGAAGATGTGATATTTTGAAAAACGGTTATTAACATTTTGAAAAACTCAGTATTCAACGTTTAACAATTTAAAAGTAGCAGAATTGTAAGTTAAAAGAAAATAAATCCAATGGCCTTATTACAAAATATTAAACCCAAATTAACGAAAATAAAATAAAGATCAGGTAAACCGAATGTACGAAGCAAATCTTAAGTATGGCCACCTCCGAGTCTCCCGCAGCTCTAAATCCTCTAGCGTTGGGGATCACCTGCAAGGTGAAAAGAAGGGGTGAGTTACAAGAACTCAGTGTGTAGTCCCCTTACCGATATTAACTGGGCCCGAGCCCATTAGTCATCAAATTAGGCCTAAGCCCTAAATACATAATAGTGCAAATGAAGTAATGCAACCCACCCCAATCTAACCAACACACCCACGACCAGCCAATCACACCTGTGGGGATCAAGTCAACCCACCCCGCCAATCACACCAATATTGCAGTAAAGCTGCTAAACACAGAATATTTGTGGCTGAGCCACCGGAATCATAATTATGTGTGTGTATATATATATATATATTGTGGCTTTGCCACCAGGCTACACTGCTCTTCATTCATTAACCCGCCCCATGGAACATGATAAAATGCAACATACATATCAAGTTATAAAAGTGTAATGTAAACATACACACGTTACTAGACAACATTGAGGGTAAAAACAGTCATTCAACCCAGCGAGGGTATTTTAGTAATTTCACACTCAGGGGTATTTCGGTAATTCAGCCCATTTTAGGCATTTGGTAATCAGCCCACTAAGGGTATTTTGGTAAATCGGCCCACTAAAGGTATTTTGGTAAATCGGCCCACTAAAGGCATTTTGGTAAATCGACCCACTAAGGGCATTTTGGTAAATCGGCCCACTAAGGGCATTTTGGTAAATCGGCCCACTGAGGGCATTTTGGTAAATCGACCCACTAAGGGCATTTTGGTAAATCAGCCCACTAAGGGCATTTTGGTAATTTACCCACCAAGGGTAATTCGATAATTTTACCCTCCAAGGGCAATTCGACTTTTGACCGATTCACAGAATAATGCATAACATAACAAGTATGGGTGTGAGATTACACCCCTGATTAAATAGAGTGCTAAATAATGACAAGCGGCTTCACCTATACAAAATATAACACACAATTAACACATTCCACACTAGTACTACCACAAGGGTACAACGATCATTTGTCGTTTAGGGGTAAAATGGTAATTACACACTAAGGGTATTTCGATAATTTTGCAAATCGAGGGTATTTCGATAATTTTGCAAACCGAGGGTATTTCGGTAATTTCACAAATCGAGGGTATTTCGGTAATTTTGCAAATCAGGGGTATTTCTGTAATTTCGTAAACCAAGGGTATTCTAAACAGAGATAACGATGCGAATGGGCCTAAGGCCCATTCTCGACCCAAATGGGTCCATACGCTCGTGTGGCCCGTTAAGCCCAAATCTAGCCACATATATGAGGTTCACATAGTCTAATCCAACATCCACTACACAATCATACAACCTAATCATATAGGCCCATGGGCCCATTGGGCCCACTTAGCCCAAACAACATCAACCCATAAGAATACTCATGGTGGCCTCAACTAACGCGTCGAAGCTCCCACACGTGCGCTCCCACGCTCGTGTGGCTACCATTACAGTGTGACCGGCATTTCGGCACTTGCCGCTCTACAGCTAGAGTAGGGCGAAATACACACCTGATAGGAATCTGAAGCTAATCCGCGCTCCGAATGCTCCTATGCCCAACGCCAACCAGGTATGCTTCCTCTCCTCATAGACAGCTCTATTTATAGCCAGCTTCTCACCTTCCATCTTGCTAGCTTTTCGATGTGGGATCCCTCCTTCAGTAGAGTTTAAATCCAACACAAACTCTTGCCGCCACCACTTAGCAAAATAAATATCCCCTTTTTGCTACTCATGAGATTCGAACCCAGGCTCCCCTGTAGCATAATCTACGCCGCTAGCCACTAGGCCATAAGCTTCTCTTATGTCTTAAAGTATGCGCAACTAAATATAAACCTATGGGCCAAAGTCTAAGTTCACTTAAAAATAAATCAAAATGAAATGCAAGCGCCAAGACTTGAACCCAAGCACTCACTTATCCCTTTAATGACGCCTTGCCACTAGACCACTCCCTTCATTATGTCATTTTTCTCCACATTTTATTCTTAAAGCCTACTATTAACTCCCAGGGTTTTATTCACCTAAAACCAAAATTTCCCTAAAGCCCAAGTTTGATCACGGGACTTCATAGAAGCCCTCTAACCTTCCAAAATCACTCACCTAATAGGTCCAACTTGCATTACAACCGTTCTCTTATTCTCAAAAATTTTAAATGCTCCCACGCCCAAGGCCCAAAGGGCCCAATTCTACTAGGCCCAAATTCGGGGCGTTACAATTAGAGTTTTAATTTCTTTTGTAAAACGGGCATTTACCGTGATATATAAAGTAATAATTTTTATCAAATTAAATAGTTATGTTCCAAGGCTTAAGAGATGTCCAAGTCGCAAGGAAAGTTTAGGAGATGCCTACATTGTCTTGATCAATTCGAATAATAGTCCAATGTCTTCAACCTTTCTACTGAACAAATTTTCTGCCCTAGTCTTGAACTCTTAGATGCTTGGAAAGTGGGATGTAACTGAAAAAGTAAAACACAAGACGTGAATCAAGACTTCTCAAGGAGCTATTGATAAACCATAAGAGTAACATATTTTAATTCTTGGCATGTTTTTGGATGATTTATTATCTGAATTAGTGAATTTGATGCTCCTAATCCTTTAAATTTATGTTTCTATACCTAGGTGAGCATAAGGGATCAAAAGGAGAGAAAAACGGACTAAAATTGAACAAAATGAGTTATTTTCAGGAACCACATGGGCTGAGCACACACTTGTGTGAGCCATACGGGCTGGCCACACGCCCATGTGCAGCCCTTGTCAATTTCGAACCCTGTTTCACTTTTACGCAGAAAAAGCCAATTTTTAGGGTTTTTGAGCATTCTAAAGTCTATAAATACATATTAAAAGAGGACTAAAGGGGGGCACGCAGAGTGGAACGAAGAATTTACTCGAAGAATGCCAATGGATTCGACTCAGAAGTAGGATCTCCTTCATGATTGAAGATCTCCATTCAATTTCTCTAGAAGTTTTTTGGGTTTCTTTATGTTTTGTTGTTTTCCTAATTTTGAGATGATTTCCTCCCAAAGTATGAACTAAATTCCCTAGATAACTAGGGAAGATGAAACCTATGATGGATCTTATTATTTAATTTTCTATATTATATGATAAATACTTACTCTTGTTCTCAATTATGTATGCTTAGTTCTTGCTTTAATATTTTCAGGATATTAATTCAAGTGTGATGTGCTTATTTCAGTGGAGCAAAAGTCCCTGTTTAAGAGTAGATCTGGCATAATTGAGTGGAGTTGCATGCAATCCTAGAAATAGGATGACATAAATCTATCGGATTAGAGTCAAATCTAATAGGGGAATCTATAGATCGAGTTAATGTGACAATAGGGGTTTTAATTAGAGAGAGATTTTAATTAATTAACCTAGAGTCAGTTGTTCTTATTCTTGAAAGAGATATTAACATAATTTAGGGATTTCTACGGATCAAGGCAAGTGAATAAATCGTCTAATTTAGATTCAGAATAATAAGTGAAATCTAGGTGGATTCTTTCATGGGTATTGGCTTTCTCTTTGGTTATATTAAAGCATTTTCTCATTCTATTCTCTGTCGCATTCTTAATAATTAGTTTAGTTAAATTTATATTAAAAACATCCCCTTCAATGTATAGGCTAAATAATAAAAGGATAGTAATTACTAGTACTTTTAGTCCTCGTGGATATGATATTCCCGACTTACCATAGCTATACTACTATTTGATAGGTGCGATTTCGAGCTAGTTAGTTTAGTGACTCATCAGCTATGCATCTAGCTCTTTGCATCCTAACCAAAACTGAAAACAAGACGTAAACCGAGACTAATCAAGGAAGTATGTCAACTACCTATTTGTGTTCTACCCAATCGAAAACAACTCCTATAATTCAATTATTATCTTTAGAAGAATTTCATTATAATCTCAAAAATCTAAATTACAAAGTCTAAAAAGATAGAATTGATTTGAGTTGAAAGAAAACAGAATTTAACTAATATTTCAATAAATTTCAACAAAGTTTTCTCTTAGTATATATTGTCCTTGGTTTTTTTTTACATCAATTGGGTATTGATAGAGAAGCATATGCAAGAGTTATATTTGTATCTGATGTACATAAAGTAATTGATATAGAAGAACTAAAGTCTAACTAGTACATTTTTAACCCCATGGCCAGCGACTCCAAGGGATAATTCTCTTTGTGCAGAGGCGCACATACTTTAGTGGTCTATTTTCTAGTTTAATTATACGAGTCGAACTGGTCGGGTTGGGTGATCCCAATGCCTTATCTTGTAATCAATTGACTGAGTAAAAAAAATTATATGAGCTTACCTCTCTTGACTTAAATAAGAAATCAAGAGCATATGATTATCTAACCCGATAGCATATATTCTTCCATGAATTAAGGTTTTTGAAATTAATTATTTAATTAAATTTAATTATTTCCACTACTTAATTTACAAAACCCAATTCAATTTTTGTTAGAATCATGAAAACTTTTCCACACTAGAACTTTCATGCAAATTAATAAAATTACAAGATGCTTGAGAGAAGTTGAGGATACTAAAAGATAAAAGTAAATCTATTTGGAAAGAGAAGTCAAATGCCCATTAGGTTTCCACTAATAATTGTTACGTGCGTGAAGTTTAGGCTGAAGTCCAGGGTGAATGTTAGCTCGACTAGGTATTATAGGGCTAGGAAAATAGTGATTGAGAAGAGTGCTAGAAACCACCAGAATTGCTTTCGGCAATATGGTGTGAACTATCGTCAACCACCAAACCACATTCTCGTATCAACAATTTTTATTGAATAATTTGGATTATACTTTTCGAAATAACATTGATAAATTTAACAGAACATAATTATATTCACCATCATCTAGAAAAGATATTATTTCGAAGATAAAATGTAAAATAATGCTTTTCAGTCTTTCCATAATAAAATCCTTTCACATAGTTTAAATTATTTAAGTTGTGAAAAAATTAACCACAAAAATATCTAACCGTGCGAAGTTGATATTAAAGAAACAAGCTAATCATAGAAATTGAAGCTTGGCCATATGAGTTTTCCACATTGATTAAATAGTAATATTGTAACAGCTCGTTTTTAGTCAAATCGGAACAGTTGTTTTGGGACCACAAATCTGATGTCAAAATAATTATTTTTTATTATTTTAATGTCTACAGCATGATAATATGTTTGTGTGAAATTTTCGTTAAGAAAATGTATTGTTTGAATGCTTAATTTAATAAAAAGGACTAAATAGCGTAAATTACAAAAGTGTTGTTCTAATAGTTAAAGGTATTAAATAGTCATGAAATTAAATAGTGGAAGTCCTTAAGTTGTAATTAGACCATTATTACAGTAAGTAGACGAAGATGGACATGATTATGTGAATTTTAAATGTTATACATTAAGGTTAATATAGTAATTTGTAAATAACTTAAGTAAAATAATGGAAAAGCATAATGTATCATCATCTTTTCTTCATTTCCACCGAAAATACAAAGAAAGAAGAAGCCATGGAAGCTCTTTAGGGTTTAGTCACTTAGTAGCTCAACTGGTAAGTGATTTTGACTCAATTTTTAATGATTTCGATGTTTTTGAGATCGTTGCAACTAGGTCTAACTAGCCCAAGCACCATTTTGCAAAACTGTTAAAGGTTTAAGGTTTTTCCATTGATAAATACATGTGTGTTTTGATGTTTAATGGTACAAAATGTGTGCTTATTGATAGATAAACAAGTTTTGTAAAGTGATTTTTAGTAAAATGTCCAAATACAGATTAATTTGTGAAATGTTGAAAGTTTGTAGTTAAAATGTGAAATAAATGAAAAATATGGGTTGGTATCAAATTGTATGAATTTGTGATTTTAATAAATAAGGACTAAATTGTAAAAGTTGTGAAATTATTGGGGCAAAAGTGTAAATGTGATTTAATGAGTGTTTTGAATTAAATTGAATAGAGTGATAATTAAATAAGCTAAATATGATTACATATAGATCATGTAACACCCCAAACCCGGCCTAGAAGTTAGGCCCAAATCTGGAGTGTCACATGGAAGTGTTTTTCAAAACCATACTTGTTGTTAAAACTTGTTTAAGAGTTAAAGCCTCTTTGTTAAAACCCAAAACACTTACGCAATTGTTATCCACTTGAAAATGTAATTACTTTTAAAACCTTATCTGTTGTGGAAGCATATTTAAAATAAACAATTTACGAAAATGTGATGTTTAAAAATTGAGTTGCAGAAGCATTGTGAAAACGTTGCAGAAACGTAGTGTTTCAAAGACAGTTATCATTTTGGAAATCGTATTCCACTTTTAGCAGTTAGAAAACATCATAAATAAATATCAGAAATAATAAGTTAGGATAGAGATGCCTTATTACAACCCAAATCAAAATATTTAAAAGTAAATACTCAAAACTGCAAGCATAAGCAGTGTGTGGTCTTCTCCGAGTCCCTCGCAACTCCGATCCGTATAAGGCTGAGGATTTCCTACACAGTTAAAAATGGGGTGAGTTTACAAAAACTCAGTGTGTAATCCCCTTACTAGAGTAACAGTCAGTATACAGAAACTGAAACTGAAACAGTCTGGGCCAAAGCCCTTTAACAATAACAGTATAGTCCAGTTCAGAACATACATGGGCCAAAACCCACTACAATATCATTTGAGTCACATCCCATAACAGAATCAATTAGGCCTAGCCCAATTCAGAATCAATTCCATATGCATAATGTGTGATGCATGCTAACCCATCCCATCCAACCCTGCACTTGCCTCTGTCCAACCTTGCACTACCCGTGGGGAATAAATCACCGACGCCATCCCTACACTCCCAATGTTAGCACCGGTTGCGGCACTAACCATAATCACAGCAAAGCTGCTAGTATATATATATGGCTCTAAGCCATCAGGAACTGTATTATGTTTGGCACATAGCCATTAGCGACGGTAATATAATCGGCACACAGCCTTGGGTAAATATGATCGACACAAAGTCATCGGTATATATGTTAGGCATATAGCCACGAGTAAATACGATTGGCACAAAGCCATATTCACGATGGCACAAAGCCATGTTTAGGTTGGCACAGAGCCATAATCAGATTACGCGGCTTCAAGCCGTCCGTTGGTCCACAGTCATCATGCGACCCGTGTGACCTCAACAGATCAATACTGGATCCACAGTCGTCATACGACCCATGCGACCCTACCAAATCAATACTGGATCCACAGTCATCATGCGACCCGTGCGACGTCATGCGACCCGTGCTACCCTATCAGATCAATATTGGATCCACAAGTCGCCAGGCGACCCGTGCGACCCTATCAGAACTTCCTCCGTATTAATGTCCCAACCCCATGCAATATGTTGTGTATGTCATGCTCAATCTGAAAACCCCAAACCCAGCCTAGACATTATGGTCGGATCTAGCATCTCACGATAAAAGGTAGTTGAAAAGCTAAGCGTTCCTTAAAAATGTGGTTTTTATTTTTGAAACTCCGAGTTTGTTGTTAGTAAAAAAACCTAGATTTGCCTAAGAGTATTCGTGTAAAGATGTTGTTATTTTCGAAAACTTTGTTTGTTGCAGAAGTTTAATTAGGGAATTGCGGAAACGTGATATTTTGAAAATGGTTATTAACGTTTTAAGAAAACCTAGTGTTTAATCATTTAACAATTTAATAATAGCAGATATGAAAGTTAAAAAGGAAAATAAAATCCAATGGCCTTATTACAAAACATTAATCCCAAAATAATTAACATAAAATAAAATAAAAACTGGATTTACTAAGTTTCGTGAGAAGTAACTCTGATGTATGGCCACCATCGAGTCTTCCGCAGCTCCAAATCCTCTAACGCTGGGGATTACCTGCAAGGTTAACAGAAAGGGGGTGAGTTACGAGAACTCGGTGTGTAATCCCCTAAACGGTTATTATCTGGGCCTAAGCCCTATAATCATGATAATGTAAACAATAAAATGCAGCCCAACCCAATCCAACCAATCACACCCCCATACCAACCAATCACACCGTGTGGGGATCAAGTCAACCCACCCTGCCAAACACACCAATATTGCAGACAAGCTGCTAATCACGGTATATATGTGGCTCTTAAGCCTTCAATAGCGGTATTATAATTGGCATAGAGCCATCAGTAACTGTATTATGTTTGGCACATAGCCATCAGCGATGGTAATATAATCGGCACACAACCTTGGGTAAATATGATCGACATAGAGTCATCGATATCTGTTAGGCACATAGCCACGGGTAAATACGATTGGCAGAAAGCCATAATCAAGATGGCACAGAGCCAAGCTCTCTAATAATGCAGCCTTGCTGCTAATCACGGTATTTGTGGCTGAGCCACCAAAATAATATATGTGACATAGCCACTAAAACAGCATGTGGCAGAGCCACCAGGATACACTTCCTCCAATAATCAAACCCAACCCATGCAACATGTTATGAATGCAATGTATTACATGTATAAACAGTATAAATAAAGTCACATACACGATATTTAACCACAATCGAGGGTATAACGGTCATTTTCTCACATAAGAGTACAACGGTGATTCTCACCGCTTTGGGGGTATTTCGGTAATTTACCCATCGAGGGTATTTTAGTAATTTACCCACTAAGGGTATTTCGGTAACTTTACCCATAGAGGGTATTTCGGTAACTTTACCCATAGAAGGTATTTTAGTAATTTCACAAACCAGGGGTATTTTGGTAATTTTGCTAATCGGGGTGTTTCGATAATTCTGTAAATCAGGGGTATTTCGATAATTTTACAAATCAGGGGTATTTTGGTAATTTTGCAATTCGAGTGTATTTCGGTACTTTCACAAATTAGGGATATTTCAATAATTTTACAATCTGAGGGTATTTCGGTACTTTCACAAATTAAGGGTATTTTGGTAATTTTACAATCCGAGGGTATTTCAGTAATTTCACAAATCAGGGGTATTTCGGTAATTTCACAAATCAAGGGTATGTCGGTAATTTCACAAACCGAGGGTACTTCGGTAATTTCACAAACTGAGGGTTTTTCAATAATTTTGTAAACCAAGGGTATTTTAGTAATTTTGTAGACCAAGGGTATTTCAGTAATTTTGTAAACCAAGGGTATTTCAATAATTTTGTAAACCAATGTATTCTAAACAGAGATAACGATGCGAGTAGGCCTAGGGCCCGTTCTCGGCCCAAATGGACCCACATGTTCGTGTGGCCCATTTAGCCCAAATCTAGCCACATATATGAGATACACATAGACCAGTTCACTATCTACTAAACCATTCAATTCTTTCTTATGGGCCCACTTGGCCCAAGGCAGCCTAGACTCACGAGAACACTCATGAGGGACACAACTATCGTGTCGAAGCTCCCACACGTGCTCTCGCACGCTCATGTGGCTACCATGGTCGTGTGACCGGCATTTCGGCATTTGCCGCTCTACAGCTAGAGTAGGGCGAAATACACTCCTGATAGGAGTCTGAAGCTAATCCGCACCCAAATGCCAACCAAGGTATGCTTACTCTCCCCATACATTGCTCTATTTAAAGCCAGCTTCTCACCTTCCTTCTTGCTAACTTCCCGATGTGGGATCCCTCCTTCAGCAGAGTTTAATTCCAGCACAAACTCTGGTCGTCCCAACTTAGCAAAATAAACATCCCTTTTTGCTTGTGATGGGATTCAAACTCAGGCTCCCTTATAACTTAATCCACGCCGCTAGCCACTAGGCCACAAGCTCCTCTTGTGTCTAAAATCATGCGCAACTAAATATAAATCTATGGGCCAAAGTCTAAGTTCACTTAAAAATAAATCAAAATGAAATGCAAGCGCCAAGACTTGAACCTTGGACCCCTTGCTTCCTTGTGGCTTCATTCCCTTGTCTCTTATATGGCGTCATTTGCCACTAGACCACAACCCCTTTTTGTGTCATTTTTCTCCACATTTTAGTCTTAAAGCCTACTTACTAACTCCTAGGGTTTTATTCACCTAAAACCAAAATTTTTCGAAATCCCAAGTTTGATCCCGGGACTTCATAGAAGCCCCATAACCTTTCAAAATCACTCACCTAATAGGTCCAACTTGCATTCGTGCCGTTCTCTTGTTCTCAAAAAATTTAAACGCTCTCCTGGTCAAGGCCCAATAAGCCCAATTCTACTAGGCCCAAATTCGGGTCGTTACAAATCTACCCTCTTAAAGAAATTTCGTCCTCGAAATTTCCAACTATATAATAGCCGCACAACACAGGTTACCCCACTACGCTTCCGCTATGCACTCTCATCCCAATAACACTACAACACTTCTAACTTAATCTTGAAACCTCTTACACACAAGCAACCATCTAACCACAGAAACAAACAGATATTTATCACACATGCATACAATTTCTATATTCAAACATCACATCCAAAAAAAAACGCTCACAGAACAAATACAAAAAATACAGTCATTTCAGCATATAACAAAGTATAAGGTCAGGAAACTTACGAATTTTGTGCCGGAGACTTGGTGTGCCATACTTTCAGTAACACTATCACTTTTTCTAAACCAAAGTTTAAACAGATTTGGAAAAATAATTTTAAACCCATTCTACAGCCGAGTTTTGCAACCCGGGCTCTGATACCATAAAATGTAACACCCCAGACCCAGCCTAGATGTTATGGCCGGATCTAGCATATCATGATAAAAGGTAGTTGAAAAGCTAAGCGTTCATTAAAAATGTGGTTTTTATTTTTGAAACATCGAGTTTGTTGTTTGTAAAAAAATCAAGATTTGCCTAAGAGTATTCTTGTAAAGATGTTATTTTCGAAAACTTTGTTCGTTGTAGAAGTTCAATTAGGGAATTACGAAAACGTGATATTTTGAAAATGGTTATTAACGTTTTAAGAAAACCCAGTGTTTAATTATTTAACAATTTAATAATAGCCGATATGAAAGTTAAAAAGGAAAATAAAATCCAATGGCCTTATTACAAAACCTGAATCCCAAAATAATTAACATAAAATAAAATAAAAAACTGGATTTACTAAGTTTCCTGAGAAGTAACTCCGATGTATGGCCACCACCGAATCCTCCGCAACTCTAAATCCTCTAACTCTGGTTCCTTTGGGCTCGACAATCTGGTCTTGCCTTAACTACAGTATTGTTCGATAGGTGCGCTTGCCTCACATCGTTGTCTTAGTTAGTTTCCAGGTTCGATCATTCTTTATATAAATTTTAAGACTTTGACATCGCATAAAACAACGATCAAGTTTTTGGCGCCGTTGCCGAGGAACTAAAATATTAAGAAAGCTTATTTTTTATTACTTTAGCCATTTTTATTTTGTGCAATTTATTTTTGTAACTTTGCTAATTTTCTTTCTTTTGTTTCTTTCAGGCACCTCTAGTTTATGACTAGAAGGAACTCGACAGGACCCCTACTTTATGACAGTGATATTGAAGGTACCGTTCGCAGAAATCGCAGAGAAATAAGGCGAAGCTTAAACCACATAGAAGAAGAGCAAGAAGCCGAAATCAATACCACCGAAGAGATGGTTGAGAATAATCTGCTACCTCCAGAGATGGCCAAAAATCATGCTCCTCGAACTATGTATGATTATGCTAAACCTAGTTTAACAGGAACTGAGTCAAGTATTGTTAGGCCTACTATTGCTGCAAATAATTTTGAACTGAAACCTAACACTATACAGATGATACAACAGTTTGTTCAGTTTGATGGTTTGCAGGATGAGGATCCTAACACACACTTAGCGAATTTCCTAGAATTTTGTGACACTTTCAAGATAAATGGCGTTACTAATGATGCCATCGGGCTTCGGTTATTTCCCTTTTCTTTGAGAAATAAAGCCAAACACTGGTTGCATTCTCTTCCACGAGGGTCAATCACTACATGGTATCAAATGACCGAAAAATTTTTATAAAAATTTTTTCAACCAGCCAAAACGCCCAAGTTGAGGAATGTTATCTCTTCTTTTGTGCAGATGGATTTAGAGACACTTTATGATGCATGGGAGAGATACAAAGACCTGTTGAGGAGGTACTCACACCACGAATTACCTTTATGGCTACAGGTCCAAACTTTCTACAACGATGTGAACCCTTCAACAAGGCAATTAATCGATTCAGTAGCCGACGGAACCCTAAACAACAAAACTCCTGAAGCAGCCTATGAGTTTATAGAGGAGATGTCATTGAATAACTATCAGTGGCAAGTTACAAGGACAAGGCCAACCAAAGCAGTCGGAGTTTTCAACCTCGACGCAGTAACCCTACTATCAAATCAGGTAGAGATGTTACATAAGAAATTTGATGGTTTATATGGTTCTTCCTAGGCACATCCAGTTATGCAGTGCGACATAAGTGGAGGAGTGGCGAATCCTGAGTACTCACCCTACGGACAAGGCATGGAGAGTGAACAAATGAACTATATGGGTAACAATTTCCGATCTAATAATAACCCTTATAATAATACTTATAATCCAGGTTGGAAGAACCACCCCAATTTCTCATGGGGTAGTCAAGGAAATCAAAGGCAACAACCATCCCAAAACTTCGAACAACAGCCCTACCCACAGGAGAAGAAGTTGAACCTTGAAGAGATGCTAACAAAATTTATAACAGCCTCAGAAACACGTTTCCAAAATATAGAAACACGTTTCTAGAATACTGAGACAACACTTAAAAATCAACAAGCATTGATTCAAAGAATCGAGAATCAGTTAGGGAAACTTGCCAAGCAGATCTCTGAAAGACCACAAGGAAGCCTACCGAGCAACACCGAGACTAACCCAAAGGAGCAAATTCAGGCCATAATAGATAAGATAGTGAAGGGTTAGACGAGCCCAATTTAATGCAAAAGAATATGGTAGAATAAGGTAAGGTTGAGGTAAAGCCAAAACCGGTAATCAAAGAGTACCAACCTCAGATTCCATATCCCGAAGCGATAACAAAAGATGACACAGAGGAACAGTTCGGTAAGTTTCTTAAACTTTTAAAGAAATTACATATTAAC
Source organism: Gossypium australe (assembly GCA_005393395.2). Classification (NCBI taxonomy): domain Eukaryota; kingdom Viridiplantae; phylum Streptophyta; class Magnoliopsida; order Malvales; family Malvaceae; genus Gossypium; species Gossypium australe. The sequence goes on along the minus strand of CM016619.1, from coordinate 108,372,564 downwards.
TTATCGTTTCTTGAAGCTCTTTTACAGATGCCAGATTCTAGGAAATTTTTAAAGAAGCTATTGACAAATAAGCGGAAGATAGATGAGGAATCGCATGTGGAACTGAACGCAGTGTGCTCAGCAATGTTGCAAAATAAACTACCACGAAAATTAAAAGATCCAGGGAGTTTTACAATTCCATGCTTAATTGGTAGTTTAACTATTGATAATGCATTAGCTGATTTAAGGGCAAGCATAAATGTCATGCCTTATAAAATGTTTAAACAACTAGGTCTAGGGAAGCCCAAACAAACTAGGATGAGCATTCAATTAGCTGATAAAACTGTTAGAATTCCTAGGGGTATAATCGAAGATGTACTCGTGAAGATTGATAAATTCGTATTCCCAGTAGACTTTATCGTTTTAGACATGGATGAGGACAACACGGTCCCCCTAATTTTAGGAAGACCATTCTTAGCAACTGCCAGGACTAAAATTGATGTCGGCGCAGGTGAACTCATACTCTGTGTAGGTGACGAGACAGTCACTCTTCAAGCTCTCGATTCAGCTAGGACATCGAATAATCAAGGTGAGAAAGTAAATTCTACTGATAACCATTCGGTTAACCCTTCTTTTCAGGAAACACCACAAAAGAATGCAACTGATTCCGATCCTAGACCCTGTGCCAACACAAAAATAACTCATGAGGAACAAGGGATTCAGATCGATGAACTAGAAGAGTGGAAGACGTATCTCAAAGAAAAACTAGGTAGAGATGAAGCAGAACCAAAGCCACTCTACGAGACAGACAAATTCAAAATTGGAGACCAAGTATTAATTGAAAAAGAAGATCCACGAATACCTCCTCCTGATCCTAACACAAACAAAGAAATCCCTTTTAAGGTAATCAATGTTTTCCCATATGGAACAGTCAAGGTAAGTAATCCTATGATTGGCACTTTGAAAATAAACGCTACTGGTCTTAAACTTTATAATGATAATAGAACTGCTAGCATGAGGAAGGACTTTCAACTCCTCAAACCACCTTGAATATGCTAATGAGAGGTAAGTCTAGCTTAAGACTATAAACGAGCGCTTCTCAGGAGGCAACCCGAGCACTAACCCTGTAACACCCCAAACCCGGCCCAACCACTACGACCAGATCTGGCATGGCACTAGAAAATAGTTTAAAAGTTTTACGAGCTTTAGAAGAATTCTAAGTCATTCTTAAAATCTCAAGTTTAGTGGTTTAGTTGAAAACCCACTATTCATTTAGGTTAGAGAATTTAGTTAGCCCAGCCTTGCGATTAGGTGACATTTGAAAATGCTTATCGATTATTTGATTATTATATTATTAGCAAAATCCCTTTGTATAAGAAATGTTGTTTGACAAGTTGTAAAGAAAATATTCGTTTGTGTTTTATAAAAACATCTCCTCGAGTAGAGTGTAATTAATACGTCCAAAAACTAAAGTCAAAGTTTACCAAATTTGAAGTGGCCTTATTACATACTAAAAATTCCCCAAAAGTAGCAAAAGACAAATAAAATAAAGTTTTGATAGAATCACCCATGCATGGCCACCCCGAGTCCATTCCAGCCCAGTCCAAAAATCTAAGAGTCACCTACAAGTTGTTTAAGCAGATAGAGTGAGTCACAAGACTCAGTGTGCAATTAGTCCACAAAGTCCACAAGTGGGCCTGAGCCCCAAAACACCATCGGCCAAAGCCCAATCATTACAGCATAACCAAATAATCAACATGATAACCCAACCTAGCCTAATTTTCCATCCTCTACACTCCACTCCATATGTCCATCCTCAACACACCTGTGGGGATTTCTACAATCAACCCTCCATCCTCTACACTCCTCCAAAGTCAATATAACGTGGTCTAGCCACTGATAACCATGTGATCAAATCACTGATACGATAATGAGGCACGAAGCCATCATTTAGTGTGATAGTGTCACCGATATACACTTCCCCTTCATAACAATAATATCCCAAATCCCATGCACATGCAACATAGTATAATAAACAGGTTATATAATGTCATACATGCAATACTTAGAGTGCACACATAATCATGCTATCAACATTATTTATAAGGCTTAAACAAAATACACTGACCTGAGGTTTCAGTTTTATCCAGCATGGGTAACTCAATCACCATTGCCGAGATTTTCGGCTTTCAAATATAACACATACACGATTTATACAAAAAGGAGTAGCGTGGTAATTACACACCTGTAAACCCGAAGAACTACACTATCGATCTCGCTAACATCTTCACTCGTAGGGATCACAGTGATCTGCTTATCCCTTTCTAAAACCGGCCCACAACCCAGTGGAAAGTCACGAATGGCAAACACCGCACGTTTTTTAAACTTAGGGGCTGGGATTACTGGTCCAACCCCCTCCTTTGCTTGGCTGGTATTTGATTCCATGAAAGAAATCTTGGTCAGAAGACCGGGTTAAGGAATTGAATCAGAGAAAATAAGAATAGACGCTTAATATGTAAGAATTTCTTACGTAGATCGACAAAACCCGGAGGCTTTAAGGCTTGGATTAAGGAGTCGATTGAGTACATATGCAAATACCAAGTAAGAACCGGTTGAAAAAAAAGAAAAATAGATTAGGAGAGATGGTCTTTCGGCCAAATGAATAACATGAACCCTCCTACCACCATTCGACCAAAGCACGAGAACACTACATTAACACCTTTGGTTTAACAACCCCAAGAGAAAAGAAAAAGAGAACGAGCAGTAAAGTGAGGAAGATCCCTTAGCGAAACTAAAATGTGCCAAATGAGAGATTTATGTTCTGCAACTAACCAAAAGTCGAGATAGTAGATGGCAGAAGATACAAATGATTCAAGTCACCACCCTGACAATCGATTAACACCAAAGAAACGGATGAGAAAAAATCAACAGGAAAGGTTTCGGTCGAAAAGAAATAAGAAGAAAGGGCTAGGGAAATTCGGCTAAAGCAAAAGAATTTAGAGAGAGATGAGTGATGGAAGATGATGATTCAGTCAAGAAGAAAACTGAGGGATGTGGTTCAGCTTTGAGGAATGAAGCAAGAAAACAAAAGAGAAGAAGAACAAAGGGTCCTACGGCTTTAGAGTAGAAGAGAAAAGAACTAAAGTAAAAAGATGGCAAAAAGGGCTTGAGAGAATTCGACAAGGGTTGGGAGCTCCGGGAGAAGAAGCAATTGAGAGAAAAGAAAGAAATAGAAAGAAAAGAATGCCCCAACAGGTTACGGCTTACCAAAGAAGAGATGACCAATTAGCAACCTTGGGAATTTCGGCAATTAGAGCAAGAAAAAGTGCTGAAAGAGGAACACACCCCAAATGCCGAAAAGAGAACCTTAACACACACACAGGCTACTAAAAACACACCTAAGTTTCGGCATCTAACCCCTTACCAAAACTGAAAACCTACCCCCTATCACTACTCAAAAATTCAGCTAACACCCTTCTCCACCTTCATTCCCTTGATTTTCTCCTATCTTCCCTCACAACCTCCCATTTGAATTGATTTGAACAAGTCAAATCCCACCTTTCTCTCATGGCCTCCAATTCAAAATATTTGACCAATTCCACACCCATTCTTCAAGGTCCCTTGCCGAAACCAATACTACCCATCCTGACTCCAAAATGAATTCCAAAATGTGAACTGTGCGCCTTGAACCTGCTCCTTCCCTGCTCCTTATGGCGTCACTCTCCTGCCTCCTAAGTGGCGCCTCATAGCCACTTTACTATTACATTCCTTGTGTCATCAAACCCAAGCTAAACTACTTAAACCCTGCCACAGCTAATTTCCCCCTTAAAGTACCCAAAATGGAAATTTTGGCCAAGGTTCCGACTTAACCCCAGGCCTTCCCGGAGACCCCAAACACACTCAAACAACATACAAAGCATACCAAACACACAGATACAAAGTAAATGCAAAGCCCCTAAATCTCGGATGTTACAAACCCCATTAACTTCTACATTTTTTTTTCCTTTTAACACCCAACTGTACCAACCAAGTGCAGATTTTCTAGCCACACGGCCTTGCACACGGCCGTGGCTATGGCCATATGGATGCACTGAATCTTCGTACTGACATGGTAGAGATGGTACGAGTCAAAACGAATCATATCTTCGAGTCACGGACTCCAACTACCATGCCACGGCCATGCGCTACGGTCGTGGCTGACACTGTTAGATCATACACAGGCGTGGAGACCTGAGCATAGGCGTGAGAGAAGCGAACAAAGCAAAACACGGCTGTGCGATACGACCGTGTGACTTACACGCCCATGGTACACGGGCGTGGGGATGTACGAGACCTGAAATTTCTATTTAACCCCCCATTTTCTTCTTACCTACTCCCCATCTCCTTTCTCCCATCCCATCCTTCAGATATCCCCCTCCCCATACTTTTCTTCTTTAGTTATTACCCAAACCCTTGAGCTACACCATTTAGTTTTTATTTTTATTTTCTCTTCTCCTTTATTTCCCTTTTCTTTATTTTTCTTTTACTTAGTTTAATCTATTTTATTTCGTTTTCTTTTATTTAGGTTCTAAAGGTTGCTAGGAAATCACACCGGAACCACGGCCAGCACCCCATTACAGCTTTAGAATTCACACTCACCTCGCGAACCATCTAACAATAAGGACTCTTCAGTCCACTTATTTTCTCTTTTAATTTTATTTTACTTTTTTTACTATTTCTCTTTATCTTTCTTGTATTTAAATATATAATTAGTGTAGTTTTAATTTTTTTCATTATTTCCTGGCTAATTCTTCACGAGCCTCCCAATTTCTTCATCTAGCGTAGAGATTGTGGACAACCACACCAAGAGCCGCCTCGTCCAACTTATCTTTCACCTCCGAATCAAGTTTCCACACTTCCAATTCAAGGAATACATTCAGGGAGTTTCACTTCTACCCCTATCTTTTGATTTGTTTACTACATTGTTTTTATCTATCTTTGTACATTGAGGGCAATGTACATCTTAAGTATGGGGGGTGAATATTTATTTCAAGGAAGTGCCTCACTTTTTGCATTATTCTCAAATCCCTGAATGATATCTTGTCTTGAAATAATTTTCTCATATTACTATTAGAATGAAATTTCTTTTAATTCATGATTTTTATCGATATGTTTTAGATTAAGTCATTGATAATTGTGCATTGATGATTAAACTTTAAGATACTAGAGAATCAAGCATAATAAGTCTATTTTTCATAAATTTAAAATTTTCTAGGTTGTCTACCTAAATCTAAATGTTACTTTGAAGTTTGAAATTTACAAGGTTGATATCAAATAACCATAATTTGTGTGAGATTTTGAGCCTTATAGAGCATATATTTTTTTTCGTGCTCACTTTTATTATGAGGATGTCAACATTGAATTGTTATTCTAGAACTTGCATCGATTATACACGTCGAGACCACACATTTGATTTGATATACAGAGATGATAAAGGCACCTAGGATTTAACCCACTTACTCCATAAAAAGCCTATCTTTTTAATTAACCCCTAGTGAACCCCGTTGATCCTAACAAACCCCATTTATTGACTCACCTCCTAATATTAACCCCAAATCCTTTGTATTTGTATCACATTTCCTTTTGACGACCCTCATATCGAGATCTGATTTGATCGGTTACTTAACTATTTCATTTATTACAGTTGTTAAATTCTATCTTTTTATTTTATTATTTGACTTGTTCTTAAAAAATCAAAGTATATTCAGTATTAGTTATATGATTAAATGAGCTTATACGTTTAAATTCCAATTGTTGAAGAAAAAGCTCATGTTATTAGTACTACAAGCTTTCAATTGATGTAATTATTTAAGATTACTTCATTTTTCTAGTTAGGTAATTTATCAGGTCAATCTCGATTCTAACCCTTTAATTCAGCCTATATCCATACTTTCAACCCAAGCCCCATTACAACCCTGTTAAAGACCTTTTGATTTGTGTATCATCTCAGATTATAGTGGTGGAGATTTGATTTTCATGTGAGCCTATGGGATTAACTCTTCATGTTTGACTTTTGAGTGCTTAATTCTAAACCTTAAACACTTCGAGTGATTTGAGTGAATCTTTATTGATGATATCAATTCTTGTCGATTTTTGAATCAGGGGTAATTATTTAGATGAAGGGAAACGCCTATGTTTTCATACTACAAATGTATGAATTAGATTGTTTAAATCTTTAGGATTCTTTGAGTTAAATTATCCATGTATGAATTATCTTTGAATTATGATAAAACACTATTGATGAATATTATGAACTGAGGGAAGTTCGCTTTAATTGTGAGTTGAGAATTTTGCTTGAGGACAAGAAAAAGCTTAAGTGTGGGGGTATTTGATAAACCAAAATAGTAACATACTTTAATCCTACAATTAGCACACTTTTGGATGATTTAAGACTTGAATTGTGTAATTTGGTGATCTTAATCATTTGTTTTCATGTTTTATACTCAGAATTGCACCGGATGGTGATAAGAACGGAAGGCAGGCCCAAAACAGAGTAATTGTAACACCCCAAACCCGGCCCATACGCCGCGGCCGAATTTAGAATGCCACTGCAGAAAACGTTTGAAAAGATTTTGACTTAAAAGTAAAAACATAAAAAATTTGTTGTCTTTAATAAAACATTGTGTATTTAAAATTCTAAGTGAAATTGTGTTACTACAAATCTTCCGGATTTAAAACTTTAATGTATGTTTTTAAGATAATGATTGCTTTAAAAATATAAATAAAACATTCCCAAGTACTAATTTTGATCGTCAATCCAACTTAAACATATAAAAATTCCAAAATACTTTTAAGTGGCCCTTATTACAATAAATAAATATTTAAAAGTACTGAAAATATAAAATACGCATAACAAATAGACGTTTTCTGCTCTGACGCTGGCCCACACCCCGGTGGCCAATCCCGCACTGCAGAGACTGATCTCTTCTTAAACTTAGGGATAGGAGTTACCCCTTGTCCTTCTTGACTGGTATTCGCCTCCATCAACAATACTTAATCAGAATCAAACGGTTAATCATCAATATACGTGATCTTAATCGAATAAACCACAACCTAACATCCTTACCAAATGAATCAAAATCCCGAAAGCTTCTGCTTACTCCTGTCGATTTGCCCCTAAAAGCCATAATCAGAATCGACTAACATCCATAACCAAAATGGCCTATGGCCGAATATTAGCAACCACTTACCTAGCTTATCCAAATCCTGGAAACCACCACTTGCCTATGGAGTTGACGAAATCCCTGCTTAACCACTGTTAGAATCGGTCTAATACAAGAAAACTATGAAGATGGCCCTTGGCCGAAAACCACATATCACTTACCTTGGTGAATCGAATCCCGAAAGAATCCTTAATGCTTCCTTCCTTCGGCTACACACAAAAGAACACATCACTATGGCCTTAAAGAACATTCGGCCAACCTTAGACCAAGGCCTAATCACTTGATTTCGGCACACTAATGGAGAAAAGATAAAACCAACTACTAAGAGGAGTACTTACCACCAACGTTGTTTGAAGAGACTAAAAGAGAAAAGGTTTCGGCCTCTAAAACTTGCGACAGAGAAGGGAGAATAAGGTCATCTGAAGATTCGGCTATGGCTCCTAATGGAGATGAAATCTTCGGCTTGTGAAAGAATTGTGAGGGAAAAGAAGAGAAGAAGTTGAAAAATTCGGAAATGGTGACAAGGAGGATTCGACTTCAAAAGAAAAAGAAGAAAAAGAGAGAATTCTCTTCACTCACAATTCGGCAGAAAGGTAGACACACTCCCTAACTAAAATTCGGCACTTAATCCCCCCTAAATGACCGAATATACCAACCCCAAAGAGCCCCACATTCGGCTACTACATCCTTCCTTATCAAATCCCTTATTTGCTCCTATTTTCTCTCTTCAACCCTTATTCAAACAATTTTGAATAAGTCAACAATTATCCTACTCTTCTAGTCGAATTTTAAAATAAAACCAAGCCTCATCCTCATCCATTTGGAAGTCCAATTGTAACATCCTAAAAATGGGCCTATGCATTTTTGTTTTAATTATACGAAATGGCATGTCTTATGTGTTATGAATGTATTATGAACATTTTTGGAAACTTGGAAATGTAAGGAAATGCTTTAGGAATGTAAGTTTCAAAAGAGGAAAGTAAACATTTTTGGAAACTTGGAAATGTAAGGAAATATTTAGAAATGTTAAGTTTAAAGGAGGCAAACGAACATTTTTGGAAACTTGGAAATGTAAGGAAATGTCCTAGAAAATGTTAAGTTTTAAAGTTTAAAAGAGGAAACTAAGGCAAGGTGGCCTTAAGAAAATTAATAGAAGAAATTTGACACAAGAACGGACTTGGAAAAGTGGCAAGGAGGAACCACTTAAAGCCCAATAAGTGACGCCACAGTGCAAGGGGGGACTTGTGTTCGAGTCGCATGGGAAGCAAATAAAGAGTTTTATTTTGCTGCAAGGAGCAAGGGAGTTGGACGGCACCAAGGCACTTGAGGAAGAGTTTAATTCTCTTTAAAATTCGGTTAAATAGATGGATAATTATTGGTATTTAATTAAGAGGTAAGAGATAATTATTGGATAAGTTTTATTGAATCGAATAGGTGATAATTGAAGTGATAAAGCTAATAAAATAGAAGAGTGATGGCCAAGAAAGGGAGTCTTGGCCTAGTAAATTCGGCAATAGGAGGAAAAGAGAGGCAATTCAACATTCTTTCTTTTTCTTTTTCTTTTTCTCTCTCTGCCGAATTCTCTCTGTCATTGTGCTTCTATCTCTTTTCAATTTTTTTGAAGCCGAATCCCCATTGTAAATCTTCTCCTTCTTCTTTACCTTTCAAAAGCCGAAAGAAAGTAAGCCTCTTGAGACCATAGCCGATTACTCAAGAAAGCCCAAAACAAGATCCTATAGTCGAATATTGCTAAAGGGTTCAAGCAAAGACTGTTGATTTCTAAGGTAAGGGTAAGATCCCATTCGGTTTCATCCTTTTTCTTTTAAGATTTGCCGAAATCTAGGACTAACCCCATTAATATCTTGTTGCCAAAACTTTGAAGAGATCTTTCAGGATTTACTAAGTGTCGACTACAAGGAAGGAGAAGTTCTTTTCCCGAAGGTACTCCATAGGCTACGCGTTCCCTAGTTATTCGGTGAGTTTCGGGATTTAAAATCCACAAGGTAAGTATATATATGCAATCGGCCAAGGCTTATTTTAGCACTAGATCTATTTTCTTACATGATTTAAAAGCCGAAAACTAATCTATGAAGGGATTCAATACCAGCCGATTACAAGGAAGGGAGTCTACAACATTCCGGGATTTGATTAGTAAACAAATCGGCAAGGTAAGGATTTAAGTATACAAATCCTACTAGGACTTGGATTTATGGCCGAATGGCTCTTTACTAAGTATTAAGTGATTGATCAAATGTAGAGATTTAAGATCTAAGGCATTAGATCAAGCTTTTCGAGATTTGGATTGGAAACCCTAAGCGAATCAGGTGTGTACCCCACACTAATTCTTAATAAGTTTAAGGCAATGTTTAAATATGTATGTATGTTATACGAATGTGAAAAATATGGCTAAGTACCATGTGATGGTACACAGTACTAAGGTACGTTTTCCTACTCCTACTATGAGTATGATAAAATTTGTTATGCCATGAAAGTGAATATGATAAGAATGTGAATTAAGGCATGCTATTGCATAATGTGTATGATATATGGGGGCATATGGGATATTATGAAAAGGGGAAGTGAATGTGGTGACCTAAGACCACAATATCTGAATGTGGTGTCTCTTGACACAAAATATGTATATGGTGGCTATGCCACGAATTTTATAAGGGCGATGAGCACGTCGACTGCAGCGACTGCCTTCGATGGTGTGTAGCGGATGGAGGGTTGACTTAGTAGTCCCCACGGTGTGCAGGTTGGTACGGGTAATGTGTAGCGGATGGTATATAGGTTTGGGTTCGGGTTGCATCATTATTTTCTATCTGTTATATGAACATGTATGATAATGTAACACCCTGGTTTTAGGGGTTGGATTTCTGGTGCTTAGCTCGGGTGTTGGCACACTTCAGTGTGTGTTTGGGTAAGTTTTAGAGGTCCTGAGAACCCTAGGTGGTGGTAGGTTGCCTTAGAAAATTTTTTGTTTTAGGGGCTAAAAAGAGGAGCTTGGATAGAGGGGGCCTTAAGAGAATTTTTGGTGGAAATATGGCACAAAGATAGGCTTGGCAAAGTGGTAGGAAGGCGCCACTTTAGAGCTTGGAAGGTGACGCCATTTGCAGGAGGAAGGGTCTCATGTTCGATTCGCGGAAGCAGCAGATGGGCATTGTTTTTGCGTCATCTTGGTGGGGTGGATGGACGGTTTGAAAGGCTTAAAAGGTGGAGAAGACTTGGTCATCTTTTTTTTGAATTTGGCTAGTTAGGTTTGACTTTTTCAAAGCTTTTTGAATGGGTGGAAGGGAGGTATTTTAGGAGAATTTTGAGGATTATTTTTGGGGGGTTGGAGCTTGGCCTTTTAGTATAAATAGGGGGGAAGTGCTCATTATTCATTCACCATTTGCCTTCTCTCCCTTGCTGAATTTTGTTCCCCATTTCCTTGGTTGCCGAAACCTTTTTCTCCAAAGCTTGTTATTCTTCTTCTCTCACATTTTTTTCCAAGTGGCCGAACCCTTCACTCTCCCTATTTCCCTTCCTTTTCACTTCAAAACCAAAAGTACACCCCACACCTTTCTTTCTCCTCTCTTTGGCCGAAACCACTGTTCTCCACCCCTTGATTTAATAGCCGAATCTACATCCATCACCCCTTTGCCGAATTTCTTTCTCTCAACTTGATAGCACTTGGGCCGAATGTTAGCTTAGATCTCTTCGGGTTCCGTGGCTGAGATACTCTGAGGTTTTAGTGGTTAGCCAAGCCTCCGTTTGTAGCAGTCGGTTTGATCAAGTGGAGGTAAGGTTATTTTTTAAGATTAAGTACTTAAGTGGTGTTTTGGGGGTTAACCTGTTTACCTGATTAAGCTTTTTGATGGAGGCCACAACCATTCAGAGTGGGCAAGGGAAGGTCTCTATTCCGAAGTTCAAGAAAAGAGCGGTTTCAGCAGTTCGGGATTGGCCACCGGGGTGTGGGCCAGCGGCAGGAGATAGCTATAGGCAGATAGCGGTAGTTTCGCTAGTTGATAGCGTCGGGATCGAGGGTTTAGAGCTCCAGGTTATAAGGTGTGTAGTTAAACCATTGTTTCCGGGATTTGAGTATATCTGCTTATGTTGTATGATGCTAATAAGTGCAGTTAAATGTGAAAATGGTACCCTTAAGGGGTATGAAGATGATCAGGTTAGTAGCAAAGTTTGTAAATATGATCACTGATTTTATTATGTAAGTATGCCTATGATTGTGTTTAATATGTACACGCACCACCTTATCATCATTTTATGTTACATGTGCATGGGCGGGTTATGAGAAGAAGGTACGGGTGTACTTCGAGTACGTGGTTGATGTCAGCTTTGTGCTACATCGTGGATTGGCGCTGACTGAGGTCGCGTTGTGGATCTTTGCGATTTAGTTCGCGTGGTTACCTTGATTGATATCGGCTTATGCCATATCGTGGCTTGATGGATTGCTATGTGCTCCATCGTGGTTTGATGTTAGCTATACGCTACATCGTGGATGGCATTGGTTGCCTTTTTGGAGGGAAAAGGAGAGGGTGACTCGATAGTCCCCTGGTGTGTGGTAGGCTGGATAAGGGGGTGTGTAGCGGATGGACCCTAGGTTTGGGTGGGTTTCATGATTGCATTATTCCGTTTATGAAATAATATGAAAATGGGCCAAGCCCAATGAATAGGTATGTTTTGGGAACATACGTGGACATGGGCCAAACCCAGTGATCAGTGGACTAATGTGAAAAGGGCCTAGCCCAGTAGTTGTTATAATTTGAAGGTGGGCCAAGCCCAGATTGTGGTAATGTCTAATAATTATACTTGGATGTTGCATTTGATAATTGGGATGTTATGTGGTTAGCATGTGGGTGGATTTCGATGGTTTGGTTACACACTGAGTCTGTATGACTCACCCAACTTTTTAAGCATCGCAGGTGACACGTCGATCGGACCGGGTTGGAGTGGACACATGGTGGCCCATGCAGAAGAAGAGATTAAATGTTTTAGGCTTACTTTAAATATTTGGGTTTAAATAGAATATGTAATAAAGGCCTTTTGACTCTTATTTATTTTTGTTATTATTTTATTAGTATTTATTATGATTTGAAGAATTTGAAACACTTTGTGAAGATGATTATATTTTTCCAACCTACTTATTCAATTTGGCTTGTATATACTAAACTTTTAGAATTAGTATATTTTAATAACAAAGTTTTGAACATAAGTTTAAATAAACATGGATTTTTCAAAAGTTAGCAAGTTTTACTAAATTTTTCTAAGTTAAATAGATTTTCCACCGACTTCTCCGCACTAACATAACCAGATTCGGTCGTAGTGAATGGGTCGGGTTTGGGGATGTTACAGTTTGGTATCAGAGCCAAGTTCAAAACTCGGCTTTGAGGGTTTTTGGGCCCGAAACAGTTTTCAAAATGGACTTTTTGAAAAAAAAGGGCTTTTATAAAAAGGTTTTCAGGATATTTTGGCATGGCACCTGTACCTCCGACCCGAAGTCCACCAGGTAAGTACTTCGAACTTTGGAAGTGATTTGTTATTATGAACTGTTATGGGCTTAGTTGGGCTCGTAGTTTAGAATATTAAGGCTATTGGACCCTAGGATTAGTCTACTCAAACACTTGCATAAAACTTAAAGCTCTTAAACAAACCTGTGAAGTAAGTCGCCGAGTTAAGGTGTGGTAACCACTGTACGCATGTCTAGGAGTGGTATTCAGTAAGAGCTTGGTATTTAAGCAGTCCTAGCGACTCACCTCCTCTTTACTCGAATCCTACCTGGTGCGTAGCTACGGTTCACCTTAACCAAGAGGATTTGTTCACAGGCTGAACTAATTATTAAAACCCGAAAGGGAATTAGCCTTGCTGTTTCCTAAATTCCCTGTTTTTAAATTTTCAAATTTACCCCTCTGGTTTGTGAAACCTTAAATCTGATTTTGAAGGACGTTTTTCTTTCGATTTACAAAATTACCAAAATGCCCTTAGTGGCAAAATTACCAAAATGCCCCTGTATTGCAAAATTACTGTACTACCCTCAAATTTTGATAAAATGCTCTTTACCTTGCAAAATACTAAAATCCGAGTTTTCAAAATATTAGGATACTCTGACTTGTGGAAATTTACGAAAATACCCCTGGTTGACAAAATTACCGAAATGCCCTTGGTTTCTAAATTTTCAAATTTCTCTCAACTTCTACTGAAATATTCCTACTTTACTAAATATCAGAAAATTCTATTTTGTAAAATGTGGTGATATCTCGATTTTGAGAATTTACGAAAATGCCCATGATTTCCAAAATTACGAAAATGACCCTACTTTCTGAAATTTTTGTAACACACTTCGTTTGAGAAACAAAATTTTCAAGATGACTCTTGAGATTTGCAAATTTTGGAAAATCTCTAAGTTGGAAAAACTATTTTCAAAATTGACCCTGAGTTATTACCGAAATATCTCTTTAGGAAAAATGACGAAATTACCCCTGGGTAGGAAAAGGAAACTTGATTGCTCGAAAGAACTACTCTCGGAACCTTCATTGCATAAAATTGCTCGTGGATAAAACAGTGAAACAATAATTTCTAATCCATAAAACTTTCTAAACAGATTAAATCGAAGCGCTAGAGATGAGTTCTAGGGGACGCGGTAGAGGTAGAATGACAGCTTCGGAACCAGTAGGGTCTGGCTATGGGTCAGAAAGCGAAGTGCCGCCAGCGGTGGATGTAGAGGAACAAGATCCGATAAGTGAAGAGGACGCAGTGTCGCAGGCTATGTTACGCGTGCTTCAGCAAGTGGCAAGAGCTAGGAGGGGAAATGGAGCTCGGAAGTCAGTGTCCGAGAGACTTAGGTCGAACGGGGCTGAAGTTTTTAGAGGAGTGTCGGGAACGGCTCCGAACGTAGCGGAGTATTGGCTAGAAGGAGTCGAGAGAATTATGGACGACTTGGATTGTGCCCCAGAGGAAAAGTTGAAAGGTGCTGTTTCGCTACTTCGGGACGAGGCTTATCGATGGTGGCTCACTGTCAAACAAGGTGTACCGGCAGATCGATTGGATTGGGATTACTTTAAGGAAAAGTTTGAAGGAAAATACGTTGGAGCAAGCTACTTAGATGCGCAAAGGAATGCGTTTCTAAATCTGGTGCAAGGAAATAAGTCGATAGCGGAATACGAAGCAGAATTTGTACGGCTAAGTCAGTATGCTAAGGGAATTGTGGCCACTGACTATGAGAGGTGCGTCCGGTTTGAAGACAGATTGCGAGATGAACTTCGAGTGCTGATCGCTCCGCAGAGGGAAAGAGATTTCGCGGTGCTAGTGGAGAAAGCTCGTATAGCCGAAGAAGTTAAGAGGACGGTAAGGGAAAACCGAGGAAAGAATAGGAACGAGAATAAGAGAAGTGTTGGATGGTCAGCATCGTTTGGAGATGCTCAGAAAAGACCAAGAGTTGGGAATACGGTACATACACCCGTGCCAGTTGCTGAGAATCGGAATTGTCTCTGTGCTCGATGTGGAAGACCTCACACAGGAAAGTGTTGGGGGAATAGTAAAACATGCTTTCGGTGCGGATCTAAGGCACATCTGGTTAAGAACTGTCCTCGATCAACGAGGGGTCATGGTTCAAGCCATGGAGGGAATGGTTCCAGTCAGAATCAACCAAGGAGGTGATATCGGGTAAGCTCCTCTGCTTTGGTGCATACTTTAATTGCTTTGCTTGCTTGTGGGAATAGCTCTTTTCTGAGTTGCTTTGAATTTTGAGTGCGAACTTAGAGGCTATGATTGGGAAGTATGTTAGCTCTTTAAGATCAGAGTGCGCAGCCATAGCGTAGCGGGAGGAATTGGACTGTTAGTTTAGACAAGTAATTTCGGGGACGAAATTATTTTAAGGAGGGTAGAATTGTAACATCCTGGTTTTAGGGGTTGGATTTCTGGTGCTTAGCTCAGGAGTTGGCACACTTCAGTGTGTGTTTGGGTAAGTTTTAGGGGTCCTGAGAACCCTAGGTGGTGGTAGGTTGCCTTAGAAAATTTTTTGTTTTAGGGGCTAAAAAGGGGAGCTTGGATAGAGGGGGCCTTAAGAGAATTTTTGGTGGAAATATGGCACAAAGATAGGCTTGGCAAAGTGGTAGGAAGGCGCCACTTTAGAGCTTGGAAGGTGACGCCATTTACAGGAGGAAGGGTCTCATGTTCGATTCGCGGAAGCAGCAGATGGGCATTGTTTTTGCGTCATCTTGGTGGGGTGGATGGACGGTTTGAAAGGCTTAAAAGGTGGAGAAGACTTGGTCATCTTTTTTTTGAATTTGGCTAGTTAGGTTTGACTTTTTCAAAGCTTTTTGAATGGGTGGAAGGGAGGTATTTTAGGAGAATTTTGAGGATTATTTTTGGGGGGTTGGAGCTTGGCCTTTTAGTATAAATAGGGGGGAAGTGCTCATTATTCATTCACCATTTGCCTTCTCTCCCTTGCCGAATTTTGTTCCCCATTTCCTTGGTTGCCGAAACCTTTTTCTCCAAAGCTTGTTATTCTTCTTCTCTCACATTTTTTTCCAAGTGGCCGAACCCTTCACTCTCCCTATTTCCCTTCCTTTTCACTTCAAAACCGAAAGTACACCCCACACCTTTCTTTCTCCTCTCTTTGGCCGAAACCACTGTTCTCTACCCCTTGATTTAATAGCCGAATCTACATCCATCACCCCTTTGCCGAATTTCTTTCTCTCAACTTGATAGCACTTGGGCCGAATGTTAGCTTAGATCTCTTCGGGTTTCGTGGCTAAGATACTCTGAGGTTTTAATGGTTAGCCAAGCCTCCGTTTGTAGCATTCGGTTTGATCAAGTGGAGGTAAGGTTATTTTTTAAGATTAAGTACTTAAGTGGTGTTTTGGGGGTTAACCTGTTTACCTGATTAAGCTTTTTGATGGAGGCCACAACCAGTCAGAGTGGGCAAGGGAAGGTCTCTATTCCGAAGTTCAAGAAAAGAGCGGTTTCAGCAGTTCGGGATTGGCCACCGGGGTGTGGGCCAGCGGCAGGAGATAGCTATAGGCAGATAGCGGTAGTTTCGCTAGTTGATAGCGTCGGGATCGAGGGTTTAGAGCTCCAGGTTATAAGGTGTGTAGTTAAACCATTGTTTCCGGGATTTGAGTATATCTGCTTATGTTGTATGATGCTAATAAGTGCAGTTAAATGTGAAAATGGTACCCTTAAGGGGTATGAAGATGATCAGGTTAGTAGCAAAGTTTGTAAATATGATCACTGATTTTATTATGTGAGTATGCCTATGATTGTGTTTAATATGTACACGCACCACCTTATCATTATTTTATGTTACATGTGCATGGGCGGGTTATGAAAAGAAGGTACGGGTGTACTTCGAGTACGTGGTTGATGTCAGCTTTGTGCTACATCGTGGATTGGCGCTGACTGAGGTCGCGTTGTGGATCTTTGCGATTTAGTTCGCGTGGTTACCTTGATTGATATTGGCTTATGCCATATCGTGGCTTGATGGATTGCTATGTGCTCCATCGTGGTTTGATGTTAGCTATACGCTACATCGTGGATGGCATTGGTTGCCTTTTTGGAGGGAAAAGGAGAGGGTGACTCGATAGTCCCCTGGTGTGTAGTAGGCTGGATAAGGGGGTGTGTAGCGGATGGACCCTAGGTTTGGGTGGGTTTCATGATTGCATTATTCCGTTTATGAAATAATATGAAAATGGGCCAAGCCCAATGAATAGGTATGTTTTGGGAACATACGTGGACATGGGCCAAACCCAGTGATCAGTGGACTAATGTGAAAAGGGCCTAGCCCAGTAGTTGTTATAATTTGAAGGTGGGCCAAGCCCAGATTGTGGTAATGTCTAATAATTATACTTGCATGTTGCATTTGATAATTGGGATGTTATGTGGTTAGCATGTGGGTGGATTTCGATGGTTTGGTTACACACTGAGTCTGTATGACTCACCCAACTTTTTAAGCATCGCAGGTGACACGTCGATCGGACCGGGTTGGAGTGGACACATGGTGGCCCATGCAGAAGAAGAGATTAAATGTTTTAGGCTTACTTTAAGTATTTGGGTTTAAATAGAATATGTAATAAAGGCCTTTTGACTCTTATTTATTTTTGTTATTATTTTATTAGTATTTATTATGATTTGAAGAATTTGAAACACTTTGTGAAGATGATTATATTTTTCCAACCTACTTATTCAATTTGGCTTGTATATACTAAACTTTTAGAATTAGTATATTTTAATAACAAAGTTTTGAACATAAGTTTAAATAAACATGGATTTTTCAAAAGTTAGCAAGTTTTACTAAATTTTTCTAAGTTAAATAGATTTTCCACCGACTTCTCCGCACTAACATAACCAGATTCGGTCGTAGTGAATGGGCCGGGTTTGGGGATGTTACAGATAATGTATGCCTGAATTATTAAATTTTAGTGTTGGTTACACATTGAGTCTGTTTGACTCACCCCGTTGGGGAACTTTTTCTTCCAGGTGACGATCAGTGATGGACCGGGCCGGCAGAAGCTTAGGGATGGCCATGCTCAGCAAGAAATTCATTTTTATTCGGACTATTTTATTTTAAGTATTTTGAATTTAAATTTTGGGAATTATTTTGATGTAATAAGGCCATAGTTGAAGTACTTTATTTTACTCTTAATTATTATGTACGAATTGTTATCACGTAAAGTTTAAGTAAATTTATTTTAAAACAAACCCTAAATGTTTTGTCACCTAAAGTAAAAGATTTTTAACAAAATAAATTTGTTTTCAATTCAAGCCCAACCCAAACCAATCTTTCTTACAAAACACACAAGTTTTTCCTAAGTAACAAAAGAATTTTGAACCGGTTTACATCGAGGAACATACCAGATCCGGTCAAGACTTGTGGGCCGGGTTTGGGGTGTTTCAGCTTCCTATCAGAGCCCAGTTTTAAACTCTCGGCCTGGGGTTTAAAGCCCACTATGTTTTGAAATTTAGGCCCAAAATGAATTTGTGAAAATTTTATGAAACTAAGCAGGTTTTTCTGGCATGGCACCTAAGTCTCCGACCCGAAGTCCACCAGGTAAGTACCCCTAACCTTTGTGTGATTTTATATTGCGATCTGTAGAAGGGTAGAAATGGAATGGAACGTAGATTAGTATGATAGGTACTTGAACTCTAAGGCTAGCTTACCCCAACAGTTACATAAGACTTAAATGCTTAATAAAACAAACCTGTGTCTAAGTCGCCGAGTTATGGTGTGGCAACCATTGTGCGCATGTCTAGGATTGGATCCGGAAGAGCCTGGTATTTAAGCAGTCCTAGTGACTCACCTCCTCTTCGCAGGAATCCTACCTGGTGCGTAGCTTCGGTTCACCCTAACCAAGAGGACTCAGTCACAGGCTAAACCCAATAACTAAAACCCGAAAGGGATTAGCCACATTTTCATGGAAACTCTAGTTTTAAAACTTTAAAAAAAAATTATCCTTTTAAATTGCCAACACGATTTTATAAAATTTTCTGAAGTAGTCTTGACTTACAAAAAAAAAATTACTAAATTACCCCTAGTTGTAAAATTACAAAAATGCCCTTGGTTTAGAAAATGTCCAAATTACCCACGGTTTAATTAATATTCCCTTATTTTATAAAATATTCAAATACTCTACTTCTGCGAAATATTAAAACACTCCAACTTGGAAAATTTACGAAATTGCCCCTAACTTACAAAATTACCAAAGTGACCCTAAATTTCAAAATTTTTGCAACATCACCGATTTGGAAAACAAATTCTCAAAAAGAACCCTCAATTTTTGCAAATTTTGGAAATACCCTTGATTTATTAAGCTTTACAAATTTACTCTGGTTTATTACTAAAATACCCCGAGTACCAAAATTACCGAAATACCCATGTAATTTCAAAATTTTCGAAATACCCTCAGGATTTCAAAAAAAATAATTACCAAAATACCCTTATCGACGAAATCCACAAGGAACCCTATTTTGAAAAAAAAAATTATTACGAAAATACCTCTGGGTAGTGGAAAAACAACAACAATGAAAACTACAACATTTCTCTGAATGAACGAAAGTTCATAATTGATTGATGAATGTATGGAAGACTGTGTGCATGTATGAATACAAAAGAACCACTCCTAAAATTCTTTTCATAAAACTTCTTCGCGGGTAATCAGTGGAATAAAGGCTAATCCATAAAATTTCTTAATCAGATTAAAGCGCAGTCGTTAGAAATGAGTTCTAGGGGACGTGGTCGTCGTGGACGTGGTCGAGGAAGAATGACCGTGCCAGAACCCGTTAGATCGGGTCAAGGATCTGATAATGAGATACCACCGCCACCACCACCCCCAGCTGTTGGTGTTGAGCAGCAAGCTCAGACGGGGGATGATGCTGTGTCGTAGGCTGTGCTGCGAGTGTTGGAAATGGTGGCTGGAGTAGGTGGAAGTATGGGAACTAGGAAATCTGTACCTGAGTGACTCCGAGCCAATGGGACTGAAATGTTTCGAGGAGTATCTGGTGTGGCACCCAGTACGGCTGAATATTGGTTGGAAGCAACCGAGCGCATTATGGATGAGCTCGATCTGACCCCTAAGGAGAAGTTGAAAGGAATGGTGGCACTGCTACGCGATGAAGCGTATCAGTGGTGGCTCACAGTTCGGGATGGAGCCACAGCTGAGGATCTGACCTGGGATTATGTTAAGGCAGCATATCAGAAGAAATATGTTGGCACACGGCATATTGATGAGCAGAGGAAGTTTTTCTGGGGCTGGTTCAAGGGAACAAGTCCGTGGCAGAGTACGAAGCTGAGTTTCTGAGGTTGAACTGATATGCTCGAGGAGTAGTAGCTACGGAGCATGATCGATGTGTCCGATTTGAGGACGGATTAAGGGAGATTTGAGGTTGTTAATAGCCCCACATCAGGAGCGGGAGTTTGCCGCATTAGTGGAAAAGGCTAAGGTAGCTGAGGGGATTAAGGATTCTGCAACGCAGAACACTGATCGAAACAGGCCAAAAAGAGGTTTTGGATCGTCTGGATCATCTGAGGATAAGAGGCCTAGAGTTGATGGGCCGCGAGGTCAGCAAGCTGGTACTGGAGGACAATATCGTCCCTGTGATCAATGTGGGAAGAAACACTTAGGAGAGTTTTGGAAAAAGACTGGAGGATGCTTTAGGTGTGGGTCTAAGGACCATATGATTAAGGATTGTCCTATGAGGCCGGAAGGGAATCGACCAGCAGTTCAGAATGTTAATCAGGCTGGTAGAGGTGGACAGCAACCTCAGCGAGGTCGTGGTCCGAATGGCAGAGGTAATGGCGCTGGAAGAGGACGGGGAGCACCAAGCGGAGGTACTGAAGGTTCAGATGCAAGGCAGCCAAGGTTAGTTTATGCAGTTGGCCGTCATGAGGAGGAAGATGTGCCAGATGTGACAACGGGTACGTTGCTTATTTCTGGAATACCTTAATTGCCCTGTTCGGTTAGCTTTTTCTTATATTGCTAAGTGAAGTGCCTGAAACCTTGGATGTGAACCTAGAGACTGTGCCTGGGAAGTATAATAGTATTATTAAGATTAGAGTGCGCAACGGAAACGTAGTGTAGTGAGTAGGAGCGCATTTAGCCAAGTAATTTCGAGGACGAAATTATTTTAAGGGGGGTAGAACTGTAACATCCTGAAAATGGGCCTATGCATTTTTGATTTAATTATACGAAATGGCATGTCTTATGTGTTATGAATGTATTATGAACATTTTTGGAAACTTGGAAATGTAAGGAAATGCTTTAGGAATGTAAGTTTCAAAAGAGGAAAGTAAACATTTTTGGAAACTTGGAAATTTAAGGAAATGATTTAGAAATGTTAAGTTTAAAGGAGGCAAACGAACATTTTTGGAAACTTGGAAATGTAAGGAAATGTCTTAGAAAATGTTAAGTTTTAAAGTTTAAAAGAGGAAACTAAGGCAAGGTGGCCTTAAGAAAATTAATAGAAGAAATTTGACACAAGAACGGGCTTGGAAAAGTGGCAAGGAGGCACCACTTAAAGCCCAGTAAGTGACGCCACAGTGCAAGGGGGGACTTGTGTTCGAGTCGCATGGGAAGCAAATAAAGAGTTTTATTTTGCTACAAGGAGCAAGGGAGTTGGACGGCACCAAGGCACTTGAGGAAGAGTTTAATTCTCTTTAAAATTCGGTTAAATAGATGGATAATTATTGGTATTTAATTAAGAGGTAAGAGATAATTATTGGATTAAGTTTTATTAAATCGAATAGGTGATAATTAAAGTGATAAAGCTAATAAAATAGAAGAGTGATGGCCAAGTAAGGGAGTCTTGGCCTAGTAAATTCGGCAATAGGAGGAAAAGAGAGGCAATTCAACATTTTTTCTTTTTCTTTTTCTCTCTCTGCAGAATTCTCTCTGTCATTGTGCTTCTGTCTCTTTTCAATTTTGTTGAAGCCGAATCCCCATTGTAAATTTTCTCCTTCTTCTTTACCTCTCAAAAGCCGAAAGAAAGTAAGCCTCTTGAGACCATAGCCGATTACTCAAGAAAGCCCAAAACAAGATCCTATACTCGAATATTGCTAAAGGGTTCAAGCAAAGACTGTCGATTTCTAAGGTAAGGGTAAGATCCCATTCGGTTTCATCCTTTTTCTTTTAAGATTTGCCGAAATCTAGGACTAACCCCATTAATATCTTGTTGCCAAAACTTTGAAGAGATCTTTCGGGATTTACTAAGTGTCGACTACAAGGAAGGAGAAGTTCTTTTCCCGAAGGTACACCATAGGCCGCGTGTTCCCTAGTTATTCGGTGAGTTTCGGGATTTAAAATCCACAAGGTAAGTATATATATGCAATCGGAAAAGGCTTATTTTAGCACTAGATCTATTTTCTTACATGATTTAAAAGCCGAAAACTAATCTATGAAGGGATTCAATACCAGCCGATTACAAGGAAGGGAGTCTACAACATTCCGGGATTTGATTAGTAAACAAATCGGCAAGGTAAGGATTTAAGTATACAAATCCTACTAGGACTTGGATTTATGGCCGAATGGCTATTTTCTAAGTATTAAGTGATTGATCAAATGTAGAGATTTAAGATCTAAGGCATTAGATCAAGCTTTTCGAGATTTGGATTGGAAACCCTAAGCGAATCAGGTGTGTACCCCACACTAATTCTTAATAAGTTTAAGGCAATGTTTAAATATGTATGTATGTTATACGAATGTGGAAAATATGGCTAAGTACCATGTAATGGTACACAGTACTAAGGTACGTTTTCCTACTCCTACTATGAGTATGATAAAATTTGTTATGCCATGAATGTGAATATGATAAGAATGTGAATTAAGGCATGATATTGCATAATGTGTATGATATATGGGGGCATATGGGATATTATGAAAAGGGGAAGTGAATGTGGTGACCTAAGACCACGATATCTGAATGTGGTGACCTAAGACCACGATATCTGAATGTGGTGTCTCTTGACACAAAATATGTATATGGTGGCTATGCCACGAATTTTATAAGGGCGATGAGCACGTCGACTGTAGCAACTGCCTTCGATGGTGTGTCGCGGATGGAGGGTTGACTTAGTAGTCCCCACGGTGTGCAGGTTGGTACGGGTGATGTGTAGCGGATGGTATATAGGTTTGGGTTCGGGTTGCATCACTATTTTCTATCTGTTATATGAACATGTATGATAATGTATGCCTGAATTATTAAATTTTAGTGTTGGTTACACATTGAGTCTGTTTGACTCACCCCGTTGGGGAACTTTTTCTTCCAGGTGACGATCAGTGATGGACCGGGCCAGCAGAAGCTTAGGGATGGCCATGCTCAGCAAGAAATTCATTTTTATTTGGACTATTTTATTTTAAGTATTTTGAATTTAAATTTTGGGAATTATTTTGATGTAATAAGGCCATAGTTGAAGTACTTTATTTTACTCTTAATTATTATGTACGAATTGTTATCACGTAAAGTTTAAGTAAATTTATTTTAAAACAAACCCTAAACGTTTTGTCACCTAAAGTAAAAGATTTTTAACAAAATAAACTTGTTTTCAATTCAAGCCCAACCCAAACTAATCTTTCTTACAAAACACACAAGTTTTTCCTAAGTAGCAAAAGAATTTTGAACCGGTTTACATCGAGGAACATACCAGATCCGGTCAAGACTTGTGGGCTGGGTTTAGGGTGTTTCACCAATTGCCGTCCAACTCCTCTCCTCCTTGACGCAAAAATAAAAGCTCCAACTGCTTCCCACGTTGCTTGAACCTGAGCCCTTCCTCACAGCTTATGGCGTCACTTACCAAGGCCCTAAGTGGCGCCTCCAAGCCACTTTACCAAGCCCAAAACTTATGTCCAAGAACTCCTACAAATTTCCTTAAGGCCTCCTCTGCCCAGCTTCCTCTTTAAAACTTAAAAAAAAAGCTAGCAATTTCCTAAGGCATTCTCCTACATCCTAGAGTTCTCCAAAACCCCTAAAACACATCCAAACATACACCAAGCCCACTATCACTTGAATTATGCATTAAACGCATAACCCCTAAATCCCGGATGTTACAGTTCTACCCTCCCTAAAAATAATTTCGTCCTTGAAATTACTTGGCTAAACTAAGCAAGAGTACTACTACTCCCTGAACCTCTAAAAGCACTTACCTTAAAAAGTTTGGTCTACTACCACTGACCGCCCTAAAGACTAAGTACGGTCATCTTCCTGGATACGGTCTCAAAGTTCACATTCAAGGTTCCAAGCACCTCACTAGCCTTCTAAGAATAAGCTAACCCTATAAAAAAACAAGGCAATAAAGGGCATCCCAGAAATAAGGAACGTACCCGTTATCACATCTGGCACATCTTCCTCTTTGCGACGACTGACTACCTAATCCAACCCTGATTGCCTCGCATCTGAACCCTCAGCACCTCCGCTTGGTGTTCCACGACCTCGGCCAGAACCATTCCCTCTATGGTTCGGACCACGACCCCTTATCACCTGCTGACCACCTCTGCCAGGCTGCACAAAACCTTGGCCTCCTGCCCGAGCCTTATCCATCACTTGAGGACAATTCTTAACCAAATGAGCCTTAGACCCACACCGAAAACATTCCTTACTATTTCCCCAGCACTCTCCTGCATGAGCTCTCCCACACTGAGCACATGGACGACTCCGATTCTCAGCAACTGGTACAGGCGTGTGTACAGAATTCTCAGTCCTTGGTCTTTTCCGAAAATCTCCAGATGATTCTGACGGTCCAAAACTCCTCTTATTCTAGTTCCTATCCTTATCTCGGTTCTTTCTCTCAGTCCTCTTAACTTCTTCAGTGATTCGAGCTTTCTCCACTAGAATAGCAAAGTCCCTTTCTCTCTGCGGAGCAATCAACACCCGCAGCTCATCCCGCAATCCATCTTCGAATCGGACACACCTCTCATAATCAGTAGCCAAAATCCCCTTAGCATACTGACTTAACCGCAGAAATTCTGCTTCGTACTCCGCTACCGACTTACTCCCTTGTACCAAATTTAGAAACGCCTTTCTCTGCGAGTCTAAGTAACTAGCTCCAACGCATTTCCCCTCAAACTTAGCCTTGAAGTACCCCCAATCCACTCGATCTGCAGGGATACCCTGTCTGACAGTGAGCCACCATCGATAAGCCTCATCCCGAAGCAGCGAAACAGCACTTTTAAGCTTTTCCTCCGCCGTACAGTCCAAATCATCCATGATCCTTTCGACTGCCTCTAACCAATACTCCGCTACACTCGGAGCTACCCCAGACACTCCTCCAAAAACCTCGGCTCCGTTTGCCCTAAGCCTCTCAGACACTGACTTCCGAGCTCTATTGCCCACATTGGCTCCTGCCACTCGCTCTAGCACTCGCAACATAGCCTGCGATACTGCATCATCTCCTCCAGTCTGATCTTGACGGCGGCACATCATTTTCTGACCCATGGCCAGACCCTACTGGTTCCGATACTGTCATTCTACCTCTACCACGTCCACGATGACCACGTCCTCTAGAACTCATATCTAACGTCGCGATTTAATCTGATTAAAAAGTTTTATGCAATAGTACTTTTGTTTCACTTGTTTATGCGCGAACAATTTTATGAAAAGAAGTTTTTAGAAGTAGTTCTTTCGATCAACCAAAATTTTTAGCTCAAGTTCACTATTCTTATTTCAGAGAATCACATTCATTCATCAACAACATTCATCACACTATTATGGGCATCTTTGTCCATTCCCAACCCAAGGGTATTTTCGTCATTCATCCTACAGGGGTATTGTAGTAATTAATCGGGGACAATTCAAAAATAATCTTTACAAATCAAAATCATTCTAGAATTTCAAAACTCGAGGGCATTTTGAAAGTTTTTTCCAAATCAAGGGTATTGCAGAAATTTCAAAAATCGGGGTTATTTCGGTAATTTTGGAAATCAGGGGCATTTTAGTAAATTTTCCAAATCAGGGTATCTTGCTATTTTGTAAAATAGAAGTTTTTGGTATTTTTGTAAAGTAAGAAAATCTTAATAAATGTTGAGGGTAATATGGTAATTTTATAAACCAAGGGTATTTTAGTAAGTTACAACCCAGGGGTATTTGGGTAATTTTGTAAATCGGGAATATTTTGGAAAAATTTTCAAAAATAATTTTTCTACAAATCAAAGGGGTAATTTGATGATTTTAAAACTAAGGGTTTTTATAAAATAGTATGGCTAGTCCCTTTCGGGTTTTAATTATTGAGTTTAGCCCGTGAATAAGTCCTCTTGGTTAGGGTGAACCGTCACTACGCACCAGGTAGGATTCAAGTGAAGAGGAGGTGAGTCACTAGGACTGCTTAAATACCAAGCTCTTACCGAATCCACTCCTAGACATGCGCACAACTGTTGCCACACCCTAACTCGGCGACTTACTTCACAGGTTTGTTCGGTTGTTCTTAAGTCTTATGTATCTTGTGTTGAAGTAGACTAGTCCTAGGGTTCAATAGCCCTAATCTACTAATCTACGATCCCATAATGCCCATAAAGTTCACATATACAAAATCACTTCAGTAGTTAGGGTTACTTACCTGGTGGACTTCGGGTCGGAGATACAGGTGCCATGCCAGAATAAACCTAAAAAATTTATGTAAGCCTATATTTTTGAAAAGCCCATCTTAAAAAAATGTTTTTGGGCCCAAAACCCTCAAAGCCGAGTTTCGAACCGGGCTCTGATACCAAACTGTAAAGATTTTGACTTAAAAGTAAAAACATAAAAAAATTGTTGTCTTTAATAAAACATTGTGTATTTAAAACTCTAAGTGAAATTGTGTTATTACAAATCTTCCGGATTTAAAACTTTAATGTATGTTTTTAAGATAATGATTGCTTTAAAAATATAAATAAAACATTCCCAAGTACTAATTTTGATCGTCAATCCAACTTAAACATATAAAAATTCCAAAATACTTTTAAGTGGCCCTTATTGCAATAAATAAATATTTAAAAGTACTGAAAATATAAAATACGCATAACAAATAGACGTCTTCTGCTCTGACGCTGGCCCACACCCCGGTGGCCAATCCCACACTGCAGAGACTGATCTCTTCTTAAACTTAGGGATAGGAGTTACCCCTTGTCCTTCTTGACTGGTATTCGCCTCCATCGACAATACTTAATCAGAATCAAACGGTTAATCATCAATATACGTGATCTTAATCGAATAAACCACAACCTAACATCCTTACCAAATGAATCAAAATCCCGAAAGCTTCTGCTTACTCCTGTCGATTTGCCCCTAAAAGCCATAATCAAAATCGGCTAACATCCATAACCAAAATGGCCTATGGCCGAATATTAGCAACCACTTACCTAGCTTATCCAAATCCCGGAAACCACCACTTGCCTATGGAGTTGACGAAATCCCTGCTTAACCACTGTTAGAATCGGCCTAATAAAAGAAAACTATGAAGATGGCCCTTGGCCGAAAACCACATATCACTTACCTTGGTGAATCGAATCCCGAAAGAATCCTTAATGCTTCTTTCCTTCGGCTACACACAAAAGAACACATCACTATGGCCTTAAAGAACATTCGGCCAACCTTAGACCAATGCCTAGTCACTTGATTTCAGCACGCTAATGGAGAAAAGATAAAACCAACTACTAAGAGGAGTACTTACCACCAACGTTGCTTGAAGAGACTAAAAGAGAAAAGGTTTCGGCCTCTAAAACTTGCGACAGAGAAGGGAGAATAAGGTCATCTGAAGATTCGGCTATGGCTCCTAATGGAGATGAAATATTTCGCTTGTGAAAGAATCGTGAGGGAAAAGAAGAGAAGAAGAAGTTGAGAAATTCGGCAATGGTGACAAGGAGGATTCGGCTTCAAAAGAAAAAGAAGAAAAAGGGAGAATTCTCTTCACTCACAATTCGGCAGAAAGGTAGACACACTCCTTAACTAAAATTCGGCACTTAATCCCCCCTAAATGACCGAATATACCAACCCCAAAGAGCCCCACATTCGACCACTACATCCTTCCTTATCAAATCCCTTATTTGCTCCTATTTTCTCTATTCAACCCTTATTCAAACAATTTTGAATAAGTCAACAATTATCCTACTCTTCTAGCCGAATTTTAAAATAAAACCAAGCCTCATCCTCATCCATTTGGAAGTCCAATTGCCGCCCAACTCCTCTCCTCCTTAACGCAAAAATAAAAGCTCCCACTGCTTCCCACGTTGCTCGAACCTGAGCCCTTCCTCACAGCTTATGGCGTCACTTACCAAAGCCCTAAGTGGCGCCTCCAAGCCATTTTACCAAGCCCAAACTTATGTCCAAGAACTCCTACAAATTTCCTTAAGGCCTCCTCTACCCAGCTTCCCCTTTAAAACTTAAAAAAAAATCTAGCAATTTCCTAAGGCATTCTCTTACATCCTAGACTTCTCCAAAACCCCTAAAACACATCCAAACATACACCAAGCCCACTATCACTTGAATTATGCATTAAACGCATAACCCCTAAATCCCGGATGTTACAGCAATAGGCCATATCACGAAATCCACACGGCCTGGGCCTAAGACCACACGGCCGTGCCTCACTCAACAGTCTCGAACACGACCTGGCCACGATTTACACGGAATTGTGCCATGGGTGTGTCCCTGCCGTGACAAAAAGAAATTTCACTCAGATTAGGATACTTAGGGTGAAGAAACACATTCCGAAGCCTATATAAACACCCTAAGTATAACCTAAAAAGGGGGAACCCAAGGCTTTAGTCAGGGGGCATCCAACTAGGCCAAAGAGGGTAGAGTTGTGGGAATTTACGCGAAGATAGCCAGTTGATTCATCTCAAGAAGCCAGGATTATACTCAGGACGGAGGATCTCTCTTTCAATTCCTTCAGGGGGTTTTAGGGATTTCTTATGTTTTGTTTTATCTTTTTTTCTGAGATGTTTTCTTTTATTGTTATGAACTAAACCCTCAGATACCTGAGGGGGATGAAACCTAAGATGAATCTTATTATCGTTTGCTGAACTATATGATAAATATTTGACTTGTTCTTAATTATGTGTTCTTAATTCTTGTGTTGATATTTTCGGGATATTAATTCAAGTGTGATGTGCTTAGGTGGATGAGCAAAAGTCCCTGCCTAAGAGTAGATCTAGCATAATTAAGCAGAGTTGATTGCACGCCTAGAGATAGGGTGACGAGATTTTGCCGGATTAGGGTGAAACCTAATATAAGAGTCCATAGATCAAGTTAATGCAATTCTAGGGGGTTTTAATTAGAAAGAGATTTCAATTAATCAGCCTAGGGTTATACGTTAGTAGCTTCGAGAGAGGGATTAATATATGTTAGGGAATCCTACAGATCAAGTCAAATCAATAAATCGTCTGGTTCAGAGTTAGGTAACAAGTGAAGTCTAGGTGGATTCTTCCTTGGGTATCGTCTTAAGTAATTGGTTTTTTCTAAAGTTATTTTCCCCAATTCATTCTCTTTGTCTTTGCATCTTTAGATTAGTTGATTAGTTAATTTTAGATTAGATATACAATTCTCTTAATTCATAGGCTAGATAATAAAAAGAGAGTTAGTATTAGTACTTTTAGTTCCTTTGGGTTCGACAATCCGGTCTTGCCTTAACTATACTATTGTTCTATAGGTGCGCTTGCCTCACATCGTTGTCATAGTTAGTTTCCAAGTTCGATCATTCTTTATATAAATTTTAAGACTTTGACATCGCATAAAACAACGATCACATATAAAAAAAATCATGA
This sequence comes from Gossypium australe, assembly GCA_005393395.2. Classification (NCBI taxonomy): domain Eukaryota; kingdom Viridiplantae; phylum Streptophyta; class Magnoliopsida; order Malvales; family Malvaceae; genus Gossypium; species Gossypium australe. Next base: position 108,343,169 of record CM016619.1, on the reverse strand, counting down.
ATCAACGGAAATTTCATTCTAGTAGTAACATGAGAAAATTCTTAAGAACAAGACATAATTCAGGGATTTGAGAATAATGCAAAAAGTTAGAAACTTTTCAAAATAAAATTCACCCCCCACACTTAAGATGTACATTGCCCTTAATGTACAAAGATATATATATTTAGAGATTAATAGCATGAAATCATAAGAGATAGGGAGAAGTGGAACTTCCTGAATTTTGGATGGATTTCTTGAGTTGGCAGTGGAGACATTTGATTTAGAGGTGAAAGATAAGTTGGAGGAGGTGTCTCTAGTGGTGGTACGGTGGCCACCAACAATCACTGTGCTAGATGAAGAAATTGGGTAACTCGTGAAGAAATAGCCAGGAAATAATAAGAATAATTCAAAATATACAAATTATATATTTAAAGACAAGAAAGAGAAAGAGAAAGAGTGTAAAAAGTAAAATAAAATTAAAAGAAAAGATTAATGGATTGGAAAGTCCTTACTGTTAGATGATTCGCGAGGTGGATGTGATTTCTAAGGGCGTGGTGTGGTGATTCCCTAACAGCCTTTAGAGCCTAAATCAAAGAAAACAAATGTAAAAATAAAAATTAAAGACAAGAAAGACAAAGGGAAGGAAAATAAAGGAGAAGAGAAAAGAAAAAGAAAAATTAAATGGACTCAAATGTCCTTGGTTTGGCGAATCAATGAAGCAGCTGGCATGAACTCATGTAGATCGGTCTTGCACGGGGAGATTTTGGTAAGATTCTTTCGTTTCTTTGACATGGAGGTGGTGGTAAGTATGGTGAAGGAGGAAGAAAAATTATGGTGGCTAGGGTTGAGAGAAAATGTTTCGTGAAGAAGATGAATAGTGAAGGGTTTATATAGAAATAGTGGTACACAGGCGTGTCGCACGCCCGTGTAACTCTCTTTGAGCCCGTGTGCTTCGAATATTAGGGTTTTGGCACGTCTGGTTTTGTGGCCAATGTCCGTGTGTTGTGGACATGTTGTCCCGCACGACCGTGTTGCATGGACGTGCTGAGTTTTGTTCACTTCTCCCACACTCGTGTCCTTATTGCCCACGCCCGTATTAATTCAGTAGGTTTGGCCACGGTTTGTAGGCACAGGCGTGTCGCACGCCCGTGTCGTTTTAACAGTATCGGCACTAGTCCAAAGCCACTCCCATGTCATTCTTACGCATGCCCGTGTGCCTTACACAATTTCATCCACAGCCGCATCGTATGGTCCACACGATATGCTTACTCGTGGTGTCCACACGGCCACGGCCATGCCCGTGTTCAAGGCCGTGTGGAGCTGCAACCTACACTTAAAACATAAATAAAGGTAAAAGAAAACTAATTAGTATGGTTAGAGCTTGGGTTGCCTCCCGAGAAGCGCTCGTTTAAAGTCTTAAGCTAGATTACCTCTCATTCGCACATTTATGGTGGTTTGAGGAGTTGAAACTCCTCACCCCTGCTATCAGTTTTATGACCGTTATATAGTTCGAGTCGAGTAGTGTTTACCTTACAAGTGCCGAATTTAAGATTAGTTACCTCGACTGTTCCACATGGGAAGATATTCAGTACCTCAAAAGGGATTTCTTCGTTTGTATCAAGGTCTGAAGTGGTGATCCGAGGGTCTGTTTTATCCAACAATACCTGAATTTCTATATTAAATTGGTTTGATTCATCCTTAAGTTTGACATGGTTTTGCTTAGGTTCTGCTTCGTGTGTTCCTAATTTCTCTTTGATATGCATCTTCCACTCGTCTAGTTCATCGATCTGAAGCCTTCGTTCTTCATGAGTTATTTAATTTTTGGCATGACGTCTAGGATCTGGCTCAGTTGTGTAGTTCCATGGTGCTTCTCGAAAAGAAGGTTTAATCAAATGGTCATTAATAGAATTTATTTTCTCACCTTGATTACTTGATGTCCTAACCGAATCAAGAGCCCGAAGAGTGATCGTTTCGTCACCTACATGAAGTATGAGTTCACCTGTACCAACATCAATTTTAGTTCTAGCAGTTGCTAAAAAGGGTCTTCCCAAAATTAAAGGAATATTGTTATCCTCATCCATGTCTAAAACGACAAAGTCTACTGGAATGTAAATTTATTGAATTTTCATGAGTACATCTTCAATTATACCCCTAGGAATTCTAATAGTCTTATCAGCTAATTGAATGCTCATCGTAGTTTGTTTGTGTTTCCCTAGACCTAGCTATTTAAACATTTTATAAGGCATAACATTTATGCTTGCTCCTAAATCAGCTAAAGCATTATCAACAAATAAACTACCAATTAAGCATGGAATTGTAAAACTCCCCGGATCTTTTAATTTTTGTCGTAATTTATTTTACAGAATTGCTGAGCACACTGCATTTAGTTTCACATGCGACTCCTCGTCTAACTTCCGTTTGTTTGTCAAAAGCTCTTTTAAAAATTTCCTGGAATCTGGCATCTGTGAAAGAGCTTCAAGAAGCGGTAAGTTAATATGTAATTTCTTTAAAAGTTTAAGAAATTTACTGAATTGTTCATCGGTGTTGTCTTTCTTCATCGCATTAGGGTATGGCACACGAGGTTGGTACTCTTTGATTACCGGTTTTGATTTATCATGGCTTACCTCATCCTTACCTTCCTCTACCACATTCTCTTACCTCAATTTTGGTTCATCTAACCCTTCACTATCATGAGCGGTTATTGCTTGAAGTTGTTCCTTCGGGTTATTCTCAATGTTGCTTGGTAGGTTTCCTTGTGATTGTTCAGAGAACTGCATAGCAAGTTTCCCTAACTAGTTCTCGATCCCTTGAATTGACTCTTGTTGATTTTTGAGTGCTGTCTCAGTGTTTTGGAAACGGGTTTCTGACACCACTATAAATTTTGTTAGCATATCTTCAAGGTTCGGCTTCTTTTCTTGTGGGTAGGGTTGCTGTTGGAAGCCTGGGAGGGGTTGTTGTCTTTGATTTCCTTGACCACCCCATGAAAAATTGGGGTGGTTCCTCCAACCTGGATTATAAGTATTACTATAAGGGTTGAGGTCTAGAATTATTACTCATATAGTGAACTTGCTCATTTTCAGCACTCGGGTTGTAAAGTGGATATTCTGTATTGCTCATCCCTCCTCCATTCGTATCGCATTGCATAACTGGATGTACCTACAAAAAACCACATAAGCCATCAATCTTTTTATTTTACATCTCAACTTAATTTGATAGCATGGTTACTATGTCGAGGTTGAATGTAATATCCCGAGTTAGGGGCTATTTTTGTTGTGACATTGTTTGCATGATTATGGCCTGTTATGTTGATGTTTGTATAGTTTCGGGACTTAGTTGTGAGCTAGAAGTAAGCTTGAGCAGGTAGGAAAATTTTTGTTTTTTGGCCTAAGTCAGGGGAGCTGATGGAGCTGGGATATATGAGTTTTATTTGGTGTTTTGTTGCACAAAAGGTGAGCTGGCAAAGTGGCAAGGCATGTGCCACTTGGAGCTTGAGGTTAGCGTCATATGCAAGGAGGAGAGGTCTTGTGTTCAAGCTGCGGAGATCCCCATTTTGGCTTCCATTTTGACGGCATGGAAGGAAGAGTTTGTAGGCAGTTGAAACTCTGCCTTGGACTTGGTCTACCTATTTGAATGGTGGGTGGAGAGGGATTTTAGGAGGAAGACTTGTTCAACTCATTTGAGTTGAGTGGTGTGGAGTGTTAGTGGGGATATGGCCGAATTTTAGGAGAGTTTGGGGGGGGGAGTGACGGCTTGGTAGTGTGGGTGTGGGGTAGTGCCGAAATCCATTTTGAGTTTTGGTGTTTTTCAGTTAAAATCTTTAGAAGCAAATTTTCTCTTTTTGCCATACCAAAACCGAAAGTGTAAGCTCTCAATTGCCGAACCTGTGTTGCCTTTTGAGAAGGTGTTAGCCGAAATTCATCTTGGTATTTTTGGGCATTTTTATTCGGTCACTTTGTTTCAAAACAAAGTTCTTTCTTTTGTCAAGAGCCTAAGCCGAATTTCCTCCAAGTAAGTCTCTCTTTTCCCTTTTCAAAACTGAAAGCTTTAAGCAACTTCATCCTTGCCGAATTTGGCTTTGTGTTTTCTCTCAAAATCCCTTGTTAAGCCGAACCTAGCACCCCACTTCCATTTCTTTTCTCTTTTGAAACCTTGTAAGCCGAAACTCCATCTCTCCAAAACACCTTTTCCATCTTTATTCCCCTTCTTTTCCCTAAACCCAATTGCCGATTCCTCCATTTCTTTCCACCTCTATTTCTTCTTTCCTTTTACATTCAAAGCCGAAAGTAGGAGTGTTAAACACCTAGGGCCGAATATTGGTGTAGTGTTGGTGTTCATCCTGTGTTGGGCAATCGGTTAGTGAAGGTGAGTATTTGGCCGAAAGGCTATCTCTTCTCCCCCTACTTCTCTAACGATTTCGGTAAGGAAAAAGGATGATTTTCGGCTTCTGTTAGAAGAGAACTAATCTCTTGTGTAACCAATTTCTTTTTAGGGCCTTCGAGATTTGAAGCAGTCAACAAGGCCGTTATCTGAACTCGTTTGATTGGTAAGTGATGGTGAGAGGTTGCTCATGGTTTATTCGTTTAGTTCTATTAAGCCAAGTTATTAAAGGTGTGACTGTTGTTGTTATAGGAGTTGGCCACTGCTTGGTTCGAGATTTGGTAGGAAACCAAATCAAATATTAGGAGCAAGTAATCAAGGGGCCTTAGATCGATTCTTTTGGTACTAAAGACTGCGTTTTAACAGGTGTATAAACTAACACACTTCTGTTTAGTAATGTGATTAATAACCTGTATACTTATTAAAGTGACACGATATGATTGATGGATTTGGTACCCGGTGGGGTATAAGCACGGATACGGGTAAGTCCGTTTCATTATGAGATTTGTATTGTTATATGTGATATCATGTTATGATGTAAATATTATGAGATGCCATGTTGAGCATGTTAGCATGATTACATGTTTTATATCATTTGCATCAGTATAACATGTGTGGGTGATATGAGAGGAGGAGGAGTATGATATCCGTGTCTTTGGGACACTGTGTCTTTGGGACACCAGAGGTTTGGCACCTCCAGTGGTTTGGTACCACAGATGATATTTTGTGACTTTGGGTCACCAGAGGTTTGGCACCTCAGCGTCTCGTCCCAGTGGCTTGGTACCACGGTGGGTTGGCCCCACGGTTGATTATTCGGGATTGACGCCAGTGATTTGGTATCACACGATGGGTTGGCCCCATCATCGGATTTGTGACTGCGGTCACCAGTGATTTGGTATCACACTGTGTCTTTGGGACACCAGAGGTTTGGCACCTCATTGCGACTCGTCCCTGTGGTTTGACACCACCGTGGGTTGGCCCCACTTGAGAGATACGGGATTGTCGCTAGTGATTTGGTATCACACGATGGGTTGGCCCCATCATTGGATTATTCGTGACTTTGGGTCACCAGTGGTTTGGCACCACACTTTTGGATATCGTGACTTTGGGTCACCAGTGGTTTGGCACCACCAGTGGTTTGGTACCACACGGGGTAGAAAGGTGATACAGATGGTTAGGATCGGGTTGCATTAATTATGTTGCTATGTTATGATGTGTGTTAGCATGTTGTATTATCGGGAGCGGGATTTATGCACTGAGTCTTGCGACTCACCCTCTCCTTTGACATTTCAGGTGACACTTAGACGCGGACATGGAGCCGGGATGGACTCGAGGTGCTCATGCTATGCTTAAATAATGATTTGCTCAGACTTTACAAAATTGGGTACTTTAGCTTATTTATTACTATTTGGGTTTTATTGTGGATTGTAAATGGCCATTAAAATTATGTTTTTATGTTCATGTTTAAAGTAGATTTTTAATATGCTTTGATAAAATAATTGGGTTAAAATTTGCTAAAACTTGGAAAGACAATGATTTCAAAACTATAACGCAATGTGTTTTAAACTATACCATCGGGTATCACACTATGACATGGTATTAAGGAAACTCAAATGATTTTCAAACCAAAACTCGATTTTCTACTAAGTCAAAATGTTTTTAGTATCAATAAGAAACAACTCGAGTTTCTAAAAGAGATGATCTTGTTTTAGTTTCACAACCGGTTAAGTTTTCGAAATTTCTGAGTTAACAAACAAAACCTCAGTTTTAAAACAATCATGCCCAAGATTTCTACAGGAATCAAATGTGCAAAGAGGGTTTTTATCAAACTTTTTCCCGTAAGCCTAAACCTCTCAAATACATTTTTCCCTGTAACATACCAGATTCGGTCGTGGTGTATGGACTGGGTTTGGGGTGTTACAATTGTGGTATCTGAGCCAGGTTCAAAGGCTCGGCTGTGGGCCTGGGGCCCAAAATGTTTTAAAAGTCTGTTTTGATAGTTTTGTTTTTAAAAAGCATGGTTTGAAAAGCATGGCATCGAGTCCCCGGCACCAGTTCGCCCAGGTAAGTACCCCTTATTATTGCTTGTGATTTGTTGGGATGTAATGTAATTTGAGGATCAGCAATAGTGCAATACTTTAGAGACTGAAACTGATAGGATTCTGTGACCTCGCGAGAACAAAGCTTCTTAAATATTCATAAGACTTTGCTTTAACATAGCGGAATAAATACTGATGCATAAAACTCTTAAACCAGATACGTAGAAAATCTAGTCATGAGTGCTCGAGGTGGACGTGGTCGTGGACGAGGTCGTGGTAGGATGACGGTTTCTGAGCCCGTAGGATCTGGTCAGGGGTCAGAAAATGAGATACCGGTACCGCCACCAGCTGGAGGTGGTGAGTTCCAAGATCAGACCGGGGATGACGCAGTGTCACAGGCGATGCTGCGAGTGTTAGAAAGAGTAGCTGGAGTAGGTGGTGGTGCAGGAGTTAGGAAATCTGTGCCTGAGCGACTCCGGGCAAACGGGGCTGAATTCTTTCGAGGTGTTTCTGGTGTTGCTCCCAGCACTGCTGAGTATTGGCTGGAGGCAACGGAGCGGATCATGGATGATCTGGACTTGACTACTGACGAGAAGCTGAAGGGCATAGTATCGTTTCTTCGGGATGAGTCATACCAGTGGTGGCTCACGGTTCGGGACAGTGTGGCAGCAGAGGATCTGACATGGGATTATTTTAGGGCTGCATATCAGAAAAAGTACATTGGAGCTAGTTATATTGACTCCCAACGAAAAGCATTTCTGAGGCTAGTCCAGGGGAGTAAGTCTGTTTCTGAGTACGAGGCTGAGTTCTTGAAGCTGAGTAGGTATGCCAGGGGTATTGTGGCCACTGAACATGAGAGGTGTGTTCGTTTCGAGGATGGTCTGAGAGACGAGTTGAGACTGCTGATTGCTCCTCAGCAGGAGCGTGAGTTTGCTGTCTTAGTTGAGAAGGCTAAGGTAGCCGAGGGTGTTAAGGAGTCAGTGAGGCAGGGCATGGACAGGAATAGGCATAAGAGGAGCTTCGGATCTTCTGGATCATCGGGTAATTCACAGAAAAGGGCTAGACCGAGTGGGCCGAATCAGTCTGGTAGGTTTGTTGCTGCTAGGCAGGGACCGCCGCAGTGTAACCAGTGTGGGAAATCTCATTGGAGAGGCTGCTGGACCGGTGGAAAGGGTTGTTTTGAGTGTGGTTCTTTGGATCATCGCGTGAGAGACTGTCCGCGTAAGTTGGCCAGGATTCAGTCTGAGAGTCAGGGCCGTAATCAGTTCAGGAGTAATGGACCGCCACCGCAAAGGGGCCGTGGTAATGGCAGAGGAGGTAATGGTTCTAGTCGGGGCCGTGGAGCACCGGGCAGAGGTGCGGGTAGTTCTGAGGCCAGACAGCCTGGGTTAGTGTATGCAGCAAGGCGCCGAGAGGAGGGCGACACACCGGACGTCATAACCGGTACGTTCTTGATCTTTGGTTCTCCAATTACTGCTTTGATTGATGTGGGTTCGACGCATTCTTACGTGACTAGTAGTATAGTAGAGACCATGGACTTAGACTCTGAGATATCTTCTAGGCAGATGACTGTAATTAGCCCTTTGGGTCACTCTATAGTAGTAGATAAGCTGTTTAGAGACGTACCCCTAGAACTCCAAGGGGTAGTGTTTGCTGCTGATCTGATGGAACTGCCATTTGGGGAGTTCGATCTGATTCTTGGGATGGACTGGTTGGTCAAGTACCAGGGGAGATTGGATTGCGCGGCTAAGCGCATGGTTCTTAAGACGTCTGAGGGTGAAGAAGTGGCTATGATAGGTAATAGGAGAGATTACTTATCGAACGTGGTATCTGCTCTAAAAGCTGAGAAGATGGTCAGGAAGGGTTGTGAAGCGTATGTGGTTTATGTGTATGCCTTGAAGGCTAAAGAGTCCGCTGTAGAGGAAGTTCGGACAGTTAAGGAATTTGCTGATGTGTTTCCTGAGGAGCTTCCGGGTTTGCCGCCAGATCGCGAAGTAGAGTTCGGGATAGATCTGTTACCCAGAACTGCGCCAGTGTCTATTGCTCCGTATAGGATGGCACCAAAGGAGTTGGTGGAGCTTAAGGCTCAGATCCAGGAGTTATTGGATCGAGGTTTTATCAGGCCAAGTGTTTCGCCGTGGGGTGCGCCGGTACTCTTTGTCAAGAAGAAAGATGGTACGATGCGGATGTGTATAGACTACCGCCAGTTGAACAAGCTGACGATTAAGAACAAGTATCCGTTGCCACGGATAGATGACTTGTTTGATCAGCTGAAGGGTGCAGCGGTATTTTCGAAGGTCGACTTGAGGTCTGGGTATCACCAGCTGAAGGTTAAGGAGGCTGATATCCATAAGACAGCGTTTCGGACTCGGTATGGGCACTACGAATTTCTGGTAATGCCGTTCGGGTTGACTAACGCGCCTGCAGCATTCATGGATATGATGAATAGGGTGTTTCAGCAGTATTTGGATCAGTTCGTTGTGGTTTTTATAGACGACATTCTGGTGTACTCAAGGACAGAAGAAGAGCATGATGCGCATTTACGAGTGGTGCTGCAGATTTTGAGGGAGAAGCAGCTTTATGCTAAGTTCAGTAAGTACGAGTTCTGGCTTAGAGAAGTGTCTTTCTTGGGTCATGTAGTGTCAGCTGAGGGGATTCGAGTAGATCCTCGGAAGATTGAGGCAGTTTTGGATTGGAAGCCACCGAAGACAGTGGCTGAGATTCGGAGTTTTCTGGGTTTGGCCGGATACTACCGAAGGTTTGTAGAGGGTTTCTCGTTGATCGCAGCGCCGATGACCAAGTTGTTAAGGAAAGAGGTTCCGTTTGTTTGGACTGAGAAACAGCAGGAAAGCTTCGATAAGTTAAAGAAGATTCTGACAGAAGCTCCGGTTCTAATTCAACCTGAGGCTGGTAAGGAATTCACGGTATATTGCGATGCATCACATACGGGCTTGGGTTGTGTTCTGATGCAAGAAGGAAAGGTTGTGGCTTACGCTTCTCGGCAGCTGAGGCCACATGAGGTCAATTATCCGACGCACGATTTGGAGCTAGCGGCTGTAGTCTTCGCCTTAAAGATTTGGAGGCACTACTTGTACGGAGAGAGATCGATAGTCTACACCGATCATAAGAGTCTGAAGTACCTCTTGACTCAGAAGGATTTGAATTTGAGGCAGCGCAGATGGGTTGAGTTGTTAAAAGATTACGACTGTTCGATTGAGTATCATCCGGGCAAGGCTAACGTGGTGGCAGACGCGTTGAGCCATAAAGTTATTTCAGACTTAAGAGCGATGTTTGCCCATTTGAGTTTGTATGACGACGGAAGTATTCTGGCAGAGTTGCAGGTTAAGCCTACTTGGGTTGAGCAGATTAGAGAGAAATAGTTAGAGGATGAGGTTCTAAGTGCGCAGAGGTTACAAGTGCAGAATGGTGGTTTAGCAGGTTACAGCTTGTCTAGTGATGGGGTGCTGTGTTTTCAAGGTAAAGCTTGTATGCCTAAGGATGTTGAGCTGAGGCAGAAGATTCTTCAGGACGCTCATAGCAGTCCATATGCTATGCATCCTGGAGGTAGTAAGATGTATAGGGATCTTAGAGAGCAGTTTTGGTGGCCTGGTCTGAAGAAGGAAGTGACAGAGTTTGTAGGAAAGTGTCTGACATGTCAGCAGGTCAAGGCTGAACATCAGTTGCCGTCAGGTTTTCTTCAGCCAGTGAAGATTCCTCGGTGGAAGTGGGAAGGGATAACCATGGATTTTGTCAGTGGACTACCGCTTACGCCAAGCAAAAAGGATTCAGTTTGGGTAGTGGTGGATCGTCTGACTAAATCAGCTCACTTTATTCCGGTGAGGGTTGACTACTCACTTCAGAAGCTAGCGAAGCTGTATGTGTCAGAGATAGTGAGGTTGCACGGTGTGCCAGTTTCGATAATATCGGATAGGGATCCCAGGTTTACGTCAAGGTTCTGGAAAGCGTTGCATCAGGCTCTGGGTACGCGTTTGGATTTCAGCACAGCTTTTCACCCGTAGTTTGACGGGCAATCGGAAAGGGTCATTCAGATCTTAGAGGATATGCTGAGAGGTTGTGTTCTGGAGTTCAGAGGTAGTTGGGAGGAGTTTCTACCATTAGCTGAGTTCGCCTACAACAACAGTTACCAAGCGAGCATCAAGATGGCACCGTATGAGGCGTTGTATGGTAGGAAGTGTCGCTCACCTACGTGTTGGACGGAGTTGGGTGAACGTCAGTTGTTGGGACCCGAGTTGGTTGCTGAGACCGAAGACAAGGTTAAGTTGATTCAAGCTAGATTAAAGGAAGCTTCGGACCAGCAGAAGTCTTATGCCGATCTTAAGCGGAGGGATATAGAGTTTGCTGTGGGGGATAAGGTCTTCTTAAAGGTCTCGCCGTGGAAGAAAGTGTTGAGGTTCGGAAGGAAAGGTAAGCTAAGTCCGAGATTCATTGGGCCGTATAAGGTTCTGGGAAGAGTTGGACCAGTAGCGTATCAGCTTGAGTTGCCAGCAGAGCTAAGTCAGATTCATGACGTTTTTCATGTTTCGATGCTTCGACGTTATCGTTCAGATCCATCGCATGTGGTAGCAGTGGAAGAGATCGAGGTAAATCCAGATTTGACCATGGAGGAAGAACCTGTGCAGATTCTAGATCGGGATGTGAAGGTTCTGCGTAAGAAATTTGTGCCTTTGGTTAAGGTACTTTGGCGGAATCATGGCATGGAAGAAGCTACGTGGGAACCCGAGGATATGATGAGACAGCAATACCCGCAACTCTTTTGATCAGGTAATTTCGAGGTCGAAATTATTTTTTAAAGGGGGTAGAACTGTAATATCCCGGGTTAGGGGCTATTTTTGTTGTGACATTGTTTGCATGATTATGGCCTGTTATGTTGATGTTTGTATAGTTTCGGGACTTAGTTGTGAGCTAGAAGTAAGCTTGAGCAGGTAGGAAAATTTTTGTTTTTTGGCCTAAGTCAGGGGAGCTGATGGAGCTGGGATATATGAGTTTTATTTGGTGTTTTGTTGCACAAAAGGTGAGCTGGCAAAGTGGCAAGGCATGTGCCACTTGGAGCTTGAGGTTGGCGTCATATGCAAGGAGGAGAGGTCTTGTGTTCAAGCTGCGGAGATCCCCATTTTGGCTTCCATTTTGACGGCATGGAAGGAAGAGTTTGTAGGCAGTTCAAACTCTGCCTTGGACTTGGTCTACCCATTTGAATGGTGGGTGGAGAGGGATTTTAGGAGGAAGACTTGTTCAACTCATTTGAATTGAGTGGTGTGGAGTGTTTGTGGGGATATGGCCGAATTTTAGGAGAGTTTGGGGGGGGGAGTGACGGCTTGGTAGTGTGGGTGTGGGGTAGTGCCGAAATCCATTTTGAGTTTTGGTGTTTTTCGGTCAAAATCTTTAGAAGCAAATTTTCTCTTTTTGCCATACCAAAACCGAAAGTGTAAGCTCTCAATTGCCGAACCTGTGTTGCCTTTTGAGAAGGTGTTAGCCGAAATTCATCTTGGTATTTTTGGGCATTTTTATTCGGTCACTTTGTTTCAAAACAAAGTTCTTTCTTTTGTCAAGAGCCTAAGCCGAATTTCCTCCAAGTAAGTCTCTCTTTTCCCTTTTCAAAACCGAAAGCTTTAAGCAACTTCATCCTTGCCGAATTTGGCTTTGTATTTTCTCTCAAAATCCCTTGTTAAGCCGAACCTAGCACCCCACTTCCATTTCTTTTCTCTTTTGAAAGCTTGTAAGTCGAAACTCCATCTCTCCAAAACACCTTTTCCATCTTTATTCCCCTTCTTTTCCCTAAACCCAATTGCCGATTCCTCCATTTCTTTCCACCTCTATTTCTTCTTTCCTTTTACATTCAAAGCCGAAAGTAGGAGTGTTAAACACCTAGGGCCGAATATTGGTGTAGTGTTGGTGTTCATCCTGTGTTGGGCAATTGGTTAGTGAAGGTGAGTATTTGGCCGAAAGGCTATCTCTTCTCCCTCTACTTCTCTAACGATTTTGGTAAGGCAAAAGGATGATTTTCGGCTTCTGTTAGAAGAGAACTAATCTCTTGTGTAACCAATTTCTTTTTAGGGCCTTCGGGATTCGAAGCAGTCAACAAGGCCGTTATCTGAACTCGATTGATTGGTAAGTGATGGTGAGAGGTTGTTCATGGTTTATTCGTTTAGTTCTATTAAGCCAAGTTATTAAAGGTGTGACTGTTGTTGTTATAGGAGTTGGCCACTGCTTGGTTCGAGATTTGGTAGGAAACCAAATCAAATATTAGGAGCAAGTAATCAAGGGGCCTTAGATCGATTCTTTTGGTACTAAAGACTGCGTTTTAACAGGTGTGTAAACTAACACACTTCTGTTTAGTAATGTGATTAATAACCTGTATACTTATTAAAGTGACACGATATGATTGATGGATTTGGTACCCGGTGGGGTATAAGCACGGATACGGGTAAGTCCGTTTCATTAAGAGATTTGTATTGTTATATGTGATATCATGTTATGATGTAAATATTATGAGATGCCATGTTGAGCATGTTAGCATGATTACATGTTTTATATCATTTGCATCAGTATGACATGTGTGGGTGATATGAGAGGAGGAGGAGTATGATATCCGTGTCTTTGGGACACTGTGTCTTTGGGACACCAGAGGTTTGGCACCTCCAGTGGTTTGGTACCACAGATGATATTTTGTGACTTTGGGTCACCAGAGGTTTGGCACCTCAGCGTCTCGTCCCAGTGGCTTGGTACCACGGTGGGTTGGCCCCACGGTTGATTATTCGGGATTGACGCCAGTGATTTGGTATCACACGATGGGTTGGCCCCATCATCGGATTTGTGACTGCGGTCACCAGTGATTTGGTATCACACTGTGTCTTTGGGACACCAGAGGTTTGGCACCTCATTGCGACTCGTCCCTGTGGTTTGACACCACCGTGGGTTGGCCCCACTTGAGAGATACGGGATTGTCGCTAGTGATTTGGTATCACACGATGGGTTGGCCCCATCATTGGATTATTCGTGACTTTGGGTCACCAGTGGTTTGGCATCACACTTTTGGATATCGTGACTTTGGGTCACCAGTTGTTTGGCACCACCAGTGGTTTGGTACCACACAGGGTAGAAAGGTGATACGGATGGTTAGGATCGGGTTGCATTAATTATGTTGCTATGTTATGATGTGTGTTAGCATGTTGTATTATCGGGAGCGGGATTTATGCACTGAGTCTTGCGACTCACCCTCTCCTTTGACATTTCAGGTGACACTTAGACGCGGACATGGAGCCGGGATGGACTCGAGGTGCTCATGCTATGCTTAAATAATGATTTGCTCAGACTTTACAAAATTGGGTACTTTAGCTTATTTATTACTATTTGGGTTTTATTGTGGATTGTAAATGGCCATTAAAATTATGTTTTTATGTTCATGTTTAAAGTAGATTTTTAATATGCTTTGATAAATAATTGGGTTAAAATTTGCTAAAACTTGGAAAGACAATGATTTCAAAACTATAACGCAATGTGTTTTAAACTATACCATCGGGTATCACACTATGACATGGTATTAAGGAAACTCAAATGATTTTCAAACCAAAACTCGATTTTCTACTAAGTCAAAATGTTTTTAGTATCAATAAGAAACAACTCGAGTTTCTAAAAGAGATGATCTTGTTTTAGTTTCACAACCGGTTAAGTTTTCGAAATTTCTGAGTTAACAAACAAAACCTCAGTTTTAAAACAATCATGCCCAAGATTTCTACAGGAATCAAATGTGGAAAGAGGGTTTTTATCAAACTTTTTCCCGTAAGCCTAAACCTCTCAAATACATTTTTCCCTGTAACATACCAGATTCGGTCGTGGTGTATGGACCGAGTTTGGGGTGTTACATTGAAAACACTGGCGGCTTTTGTTGGCTTTGTCCTCATGACTTGCCACTGATAGTTATTCAGTGACATCTCTTCAATGAATTTGCAGACAGCCTCAGGTGTTTTGTTATTCAAGGTTCCACTATCGGATGAATCAATTAACTGCCTAGTTGAGGGGTTTACACTGTTATAAAAGGTTTGGACCTATAGCCACAGGGTAACCCATGGTGTGGGCACCTTCTCAATAGATCCTTGTATCTCTTCCATGCATCGTAAAGAGTCTCTAAATCCATCTGCTTAAAAGAAGAGATATCATTCCTCAACTTAGCTGTTTTAGCCGGCGGAAAATATTTTAACAAAAAATTTTTCGATCATCTGTTCCCATGTAGTGATTGATCCTCGTGGTAACGAGTTCAACCACTGTTGGCTTTGTTTCTCAATGAAAAGGGAAGCAACCAAGACGAATGGCATCATCAAAAACACCATTTATTTTGAAAGTATCACAAAATTCTAGGAAATTCGCCAAGTGATTATTCGGATCTTCATCCTGCAAACCATCAAACTGAACAAATTGTTGTATCATCTAAATTGTTTTAGGTTTTAGTCAAAAAATTGTTTGCAGCAATAGCAGGTCTAACAATACTTGACTCAGTTCCTGTTAAATTAGGTTTAGCATAATCATACATAGTTCAAGGAGCAGGATTTTGATTCATCGGGTTTGCAGCAACCACAGGTGGTAGCAGATTGTTATCAACCATCTCTACGGTAGTATTGGTATCGTCCTCTTACTCTTCTTCTATGTATTGTATGCTTCTCCTTATTTCTTTTTTGTTTCTGTGAACGGTACCTTCTATATCGCTGTCAAAAATAAAGGGTCCTGACGGGTTCTTTCTAGTCATAAACTAGAAAAACCTATTAGAAGTAAAGAAAATAAAAGAAAAATTAGAGAAATAAAAAAATTGCAAATAAATAAAAAATAATGGCTAAAGTAATAAAAATCAAGTGTTCCTAACATTTTAGTCCCCGGCAACGGCGCCGAAAACTTGATCGTTCAAAACTAGCTATGACAACGAATAAGGCAAGCGCACCTATCGTTTGGTAGTATAGCTATGGCAGGACTGGAAATATCATATCCTTAAGGACCAAGAGTACTAGTAATTGCTATCTTTCTATTATTTAGCCTAAGAATTAAGGGAATTGTTGTTTAATCAAAAACTAACTAATTACTAAGCTAAAGATGCTAAGACACAGAGAATGAATTGGGGAAATACTTTTGGGAAAACCAATTGATTAAGACAATACCAGATGAAGAATCCACATAGACTTCACTTGTTATTTAACTCTGAACCAGACGACTTATTCACTTGACTTGACCCGTAGGATTCCCTAATTTATATTAATACATCTCTTGAGGCTACTACGTCTAACCCTAGGTTGATTAATTAAAATCTCTTTTTAATTAAAACCCCTAGTGTTGCATTAACTCAATCTATGGACCACCATATTAGGTTTGACCCTAATCCGGCAGATTTTCGTCGTCCTATCTCTAGGAGTGCGATCAACTCCGCTTAACTATGCTAGATCTACTCTTAAACAGGGACTTTTGCTCCACTGCCTAAGCACATCAATACTTGAATCATCCTAGAGGCCATCCTTCAGGGGGTCCAGCTAGGCGTCCAGCGAGGCCAAGGAGCCGAGCCAGAGAGACCAGAATTGTGGGATTTACTCGAAGAAAGCCAGTTGATTCATCTCAAGAAGCCGAAGTTATACTCAAGACGGAGGATCTCCCCTTCAATTCCTTCAGGGTTTTTAGGGTTTTTCTTATGTTTTGTTTTATATTTTCTTCTGAGATGTATTCTTTTATTATTATGAACTAAACCCTCAGATACCTGAGGGGGATGAAACCTAAGACAGATCTTGTTATTGTTTTCTGAACTATATGATAAATACTTGATTTGTTCTTAAGTATGTGTTCTTAATTCTTATTTTAATATTCTAGGATATTGATTCAAGTATTGATGTGCTTAGGCAGTGGAGCAGAAGTCCCTGTTTAAGAGTAGATCTGGCATAGTTAAGCGGAGTTGATCGCAACCCTAGAAATAGGATGACGAAAATCTGCCAGATTAGGGTCAAACCTAATATAGGAGTCCATAGATCGAGTTAATGCAATTCTAGGGGTTTTAATTAGAAAGAGATTTCAATTAATCAACCTAGGGTTATACGTTAATAGCCTCGAAAGAGGCATTAATATAAAATAGGGAATCCTACGGATCATGTCAAGTGAATAAATCGTCTGGTTCAGAGTTAAATAACAAGTGAAGTCTAAGTGGATTCTTCCCCGGGTATTGTCTTAATCAATTGGTTTTTCCCAAAGTTAGTTTCCCCAATTCCTTCTATTTGTCTTTGCATCTTTAGCTTAGTTGTTAGTTAATTTTAGATTAGATAATAATTCTTTTAATTCTTAGGCTAAAGAATAAAAAGAAAGTTAGAATTAATACTTTTGGTTCCTTTGGGTTCGACAATCCGGTCTTGCCACTAAGCTATACTACTGTTCGATAGGTGCACTTGCCTCCATCGCTGTCATAGTTAGTTTCTAGGCTCGATCATTCTTTTTATAAATTTTTAAGACTCTGACATACATGATCAAGCTTTTGGCGCCGTTGCCGGGGAGCTAAAATATTAAGAACGCTCAATTTTTATTACTTTAGCCATATTATATTTTTGTAATTAAATTTCATTTTTATTTTTCTAAATTTTCTTCTTTTCTTCTGGCAGGTATTCTAGTTTATGACTAGGAGGTACCCGTCCGGACCCTTGATTTTTGATAGTGAAATAGAACATACCGCTTGCAGAAACCGAAGAGATGTCACTGAATAATTATCAGTGGCAAGTCATGAGGACAAAGCCTACTAAAGCAACCGATGTTTTCAACCTTTACGCGGTCACCATGTTATCTAACCAAGTAGAGGTTTTAAATAAAAAGATTGATGGCGTATGTGATTCTTTGCAGGTACATTAAGTCATGCAGTGCGGTATGAATGGAAGAGGGATGAGCAATACAGAATATCCACCTTACAACCCAAGTGCTGAAAACGAGCAAGTCAACTATATGGGTAACTACTCTAGACTTTAAAATAATCTTTACAGTAACATTTACAATGCAGGTTGGAAGTACCATCCAAATTTCTCGTGGGGTGGTCAAGGTAATCAAGGACTGCAACTTCTTCCAGACTTTCAACAACCACCTCACCAGCAGGAAAAGAAGCCGAACCTTGAGGAGATGCTAACGAAATTTATCTTGGTGTCAGAAACACGTTTCCAAAACACCGAAACAGCACTCAAAAATCAAGAAGCATCGATCCAAGGGATCAAGAACCAGTTAGGTCAGCTTGCTAAGCTTATCTCAGAAATACCACAAGATATCTTGCCTAGCAACACTGAAACTAGCCCAAAAGAGCAACCTCAAGCAATAACTGCTCACGATAGTAAAGGGTTAGATGAACCAAAATTGAAGCAAAAGAATATGGTAGAGGAAGGTAAGGTTGAAGTAAGCCATGATAAACCAAACCCGGTAATTATAGAGTACCGACCTCATGCGCCATACCCCAATGCGATAAAGAAAGACCACACAGAGGAACAATTCGGTTAAATTTCTTAAACATTCAAAGAAATTTCATATTAACTTGCCGTTTCTTAAAGCTCTTTCGCATATGCCAGATTCAAGGAAATTTTTAAGAGAGTTTTTGACAAACAAACGGAAGTTAGATGATACATCGCATGTAGAGCTAAACACAGTGTGCCCAGTAATTCTACAAAATAAACTACCACGGGAGCTCACGTTTCGTGTAAGTGACGAAGCGATCACTCTTCAGGCTCTTGACACGACTAGGACATCAAGTATTAAAAGTGGAACCAATCACTTCAAAGTTAGGGACAGGTACTGTCAGATGCAACCAACCTTCGAATAGCCGCTTCAGAGCTTAACACAAACAGTACGACTCCTTTTTAGGCACGTAAGGTCTTTCCATACGGAACGGTCGAGGTAACTCATTCTAATTTCGACACTTTTGAGGTAAATATTACCCGACTCAAACCATATGTTGACAGAATTGATAGTAAGAAAAAGGAGTTTCGACTCCGTAAACCACCATGGCCATATGAATAACAGTTAAGTCTAGCTCAAGACTTTAAACGAGCACTTCTCGGGAGATAACCCGAGCACTAACCCCACTAATATCCATATTTTTAAACTTTAGCATCTAACTAAAAACTAACCAAAATTTTTAGGTGTAGGTTTCCCTACTACACGGCCTTGGACATGGGCGTGGCCGTGGCCGTGTGGATACCACGAATTTGCACACCAGCATGGTAGAGACCGTGCGAATCAAGGATGAAAATTTCCCAAAACACAGGCTACGATAAAATGCCATAGCCGTGCGATGTGGCCGTGGTCAACACTGATTAAGCAACACGGGTGTGCGAACCTTTTCTACGGGCGTAGGAGAAATACATAAAGTTTAACACGACCATGCGATCCGGCCGTGTGATACAACACGCCTAGGACATGGGCATGGGTTGTTCCTCTATTTAAAATCCCCTTCTTCTGTTCACTCCCCCTCCAAAGTCTTCGTCCCCTTTCCCCTTTCGTTTTAAAAGCATATCCATTTTCCATTTTTACTTTTATTCTTATTTTTACTTTCTTTTTACTTTCTTTATTATATTCTTCTTATTCTTCATGCCATCTAGATTTAGCTTAGGATACAATAAAATCAGACCGGCTGCTTCGAAGATTTAATTTCAAACGATTCAAGGCGCTCCCCCAAGTTCACCTCTACAAATTCCTATCCGGTTTCTTTTCATTAACTACATCCAAAATCAGGAAGTTTCACTTCTCTCCCTATCTTATGATTTTATTACTATTTTGCTATTATCTATCTTCGTACATTGAGGACAATTTACATCTTAAGTGTGGGGGGTTAACTATAGTATTATTTGAAAATCCCTGAATCATGTCTTGTAATACCCTAGAATTAGGGGTTATGCGTTTAGTGCATAATTCAAGTGTTGATAGGTTTAATGGATGTGTGGAGGTGTTTTAGGGGTTTTGAGAACCCTAGGATGTAGGAGAAGGCTTTAGGAAATTATTGAATTTTAGGTGAAAAAGGGGAAGCTAGGCTAAGGAGGCCTTAAGGGAAATTTGTAAGGGAATTGTGACGTAAGAACCAGCTTGGTAAAGTGGCTGCAAGGCGCCACTTAAAGCCCATACAAGTGACGCCATATGCAAGGTGTGAGGGCCAATGTTCGAATCACGTTGGCAGCATAAGGTGTGGTTTTATTTTGCTTTTGCGTCAAGGCAGAGAAGGGAGAGGTTGGACGGCAATTGGACTTCTAAATTGGATGAGGATTAAGCTTGTTTTCCTTTTAAATTTCAGCTAAGAGCTAAGAAGATAATTGTTGTTTTTTCTTATTATTTTGATTAGATAAAGGGAGGATAAAATAGGAGAAATACGAGGGATTTGATAAGTAAAAGATATAGTGGCCGAATGTGGGGTTCTTTGTGTTGGTAGATTCGGTCATGTATAGGGGGTTAAGTGCCGAATTTACTTTTATTAAGCACCCATCCTCTTTATCTTTCTCTTTTAGTTGTTGGCCGAATTCTCCTAAGTCTCCTCTCCTAATCTTTTCTTCTCCAAACCTTAAAGAAACACCATTAGCTGAAATCTCTCTTACACTTTCCCCTATTGCCGAAACTGCTTCAAACTCCACACTTGTTCACTTGATAGCCGAATACACTTTTCTCCTGTGGCCGACTTCTCCATTATCATTTGAAGGGATTAGCCGAATCTTGTAAGTGATTATTCTCCTATTTGTATTTTATTTTTGTTAAACGCCATAGCCGAATCTCAAGTGTCCTTATTCTCCTTCTTCTGTCGCAAGTCTCAAAAGCCGGAAGTCAGGCACTGTTCCCTCTTGTCGACAACTCTCTTTTAGCCTCAGCAAGCAAGCGATAGTGGTAAGTATTTCCTTAAGCAATCGGTTTTATTCTTCTCATCATGGATGTGCCGAAACCATGAGTGGGCTTAGATTTATGTGAGATGGCCGAATGGTTTTAGTGCCATAATCGTGTGCTTCGTTTGTATGTAGCCGACGTGAAGGAGCCTTAGGGGAGTCTCTTGGATTCGACTACATCAAGGTAAGCAAGTGGGTAAGCATTCGGCCAAGGGCCACTTTCTTGAGTTTAAGGTTAAAGCCGATTCTAACAGTTGATTATGGGGATTTCGACAACTTCAGGTGCAAGCAAGGTTTTTGGGATTTGGAGCGCTCAAGGTAAGTGGTATGTGCTATTCGGTTAAGGGTTATTTTCTATGGATTTATGCTTAAACCAATTTTGATATGGTTTCACTCAGGGATTTCGACAGCTTCATAAGTTAAGTAGTGATTCGGGATTTCGGTAAGTAAGGTAAGTGATTCATGGTATTCGGCCATAGGCCATATTTGGTATTAAAGTTAGCCGATTCTAACTATGATGTTTTAGGGCCAAATCGACAAGAATAAAGAAAGCTTTCGAGATTCAAGATTATTTCTGTAAGGAATATTTAGTAAGATTCGATATATAGATTATGACTTTGCTGATTAACCGGTAATTCTGATTAAGTGATCTACGATGGACGCAAATGTCAGTCAAGGAGGACAAGGGGTAGTCCCTATCCCCAAGTTTAAGAGGAGATCCGTTTCTGCAGTTCGAGATTGGCCACCGGGGTGTGGACCAGCATCGAGCAGCAGAGTAGGCAGATAGCTGTACTGTTGCTTAGCGATAGTATCGGGTTTGAGGGCGTAGTTCTGTAAGTTATCAGGTGTGTAGTTAGCCTACCGTTTTCCAGGTATGTGATATGTATGTGATATATGTGTGCGTTATGAATGTGCTAACTAGTGTAGTGGAAATTGTGATATGGATACCCTCATGGGGTATGTCGAAAATCCGGTAAGTACCAAATCTGATAAAATGTGATTGTTAATATGAATATGTGCTGATATGCTTGATGAACATGCTCATGCATCATTATGTTATGGCACTATTTTATGTTGCATGTGCATGGGTGGGATATGATTATGAATGAAGGACAGGGTGTACTTCGAGTACGTGGTTGATATAGGCTTTGTGCCATATCGTGGTTATTGATGGCTTTGTGCTCATCGTGGTTTTGATGTTAGCTTCGGCTACATCGTGGATTGACGTTGACTGAGGTCGCGCTGTGGATTATTTGCGATTAAGTTCGCGTGGAAGGCATTACTTGCCAAATGGATGTGTAGCGGTTGGAGGGTGATTTAGTAATCCCCTGGTGTGTGGTGGCTGGGTACGGGGGTGTGTAGAGGATGGACCCTAGGCTGGGTGGGTGCATTGTGCATAAACCTGTCTGCTATGTGAATTAATGTGAAATGGGCCAAGCCCAGTATGTGAAGTGGATAAATGTGGTAATGGGCCAAGCCCAGTATGTGGAAACATGTGGTTAATTATATTATTATCCGATATGCGGTATGGATGTGGGCCAAGCCCAAATTGTGGAATTATGTGAATAAGTGCATTAATATCTAACATGTGGGTTAATATGTGGTTTATATGTGGGTGGAATTCAGTGGCCTAATTGCACACTGAGTCTGTTTGACTCACCCAATTTTTATCAACCTTACAGGTGATGCATATAGCTCGGACCGGGTTGGGGTGCATACAAGGTGGCCCATGCAGAAGAAGTTGTTTTCCATATTTAATAGAATTTAATATTTTCATATTTTAAGTATCCATTTATTGTAATAAGGGCCTTATAGTATTTGCTATTATTTCTATTATGGATTGATGATTAAATTACTTTGGAAATGAATTATTCTTAACAATTTATATTCTAAAATATATATATACCAAAGTTTTAATCCAGGAATTTTTAACAACCTAACTTATTTCGGAATTTTAAAATACACAAGATTTTACAAACAACCACAAATTTTTTTTTATGTTTTTACGTTAAGTCAAAATATTTTTCAAACAGTTTCCGCAGTGACATACCAGATCCGGTCAAGGCTTGTGGGCCGGGTTTGGGGGTGTTACAGTTTGGTATCAGAGCCCAGTTCAAAACTCGACTTTGAGGGTTTTGGGCCCAAAAACGTTTTTCCAAAATGGGCTTTTCAAAAATATAAGATTTTATGTACTATTTCAGGTTATTCTAGCATGGCACCTGTATCTCCGACCCGAAGTCCACCAGGTAAGTACCCCTGACTTCTGAAGTGATTTGTAACTGTGAATTGGATGGGCAATATGGGAACGTATATTAGTAAACTAGGATCTGTTGAACCCTAGGACTAGTCTACTCAAACACATGCATAAGACTTAATAACAACCGAACAAACCTGTGAAGTAAGTCACCGAGTTAGGGTGTGGCAACCATTGTGCGCATGTCTAGGAGTGGATTCGGTAAGAGCTTGGTACTTAAGCAGTCCTAGCGACTCACCTCCTCTTTACTCGAATCCTACCTGGTGCGCAGTGACGGTTCACCCTAACCAAGAGGACTTATTCACGGGCTAAACCCGATAATTAAAACCCGAAAGGGACTAGCCATAACTGTTTTATAAAAACCTTAGTTTTAAATCACCAAATTACCCCTTTGATTTGTAGAAAGATTATTCTTGAAAAGTTTTCCAAAATATTCCTGATTTACAAAATTACTCAAATACCCCTGGTTGTGAAAATTACCAAAATGCCCTTGGGTTATAAAATTACCACACTACCCTCGAATCTTTACTGAAATATTCTTACTTTGCAAAATATCAAAAACCCTATTTTATGAAATAACAAGATACCCTGATTTGGAAAATTTACGAAAACGCCCCTGACTTCCAAAATTCCTAGAATAACCCCGATTTCGGAAATTGCTGCAATACCCTTGATTTGAAAAAATTTTACCCTCGAATTTTGAAAATTTTAGAATGCTTTTGATTTGTAAGGATTATTTTCGAATTGACCCCGATTGATCACCAAAATACCCCTGTAGGAAAAATGACGAAATCACCCGTGGGTTGGGAATAGACAAGGATGCCCGTAGAAGCATGGTGAATGTTGTGGATGAATGAATGTGTCTCTATTGATGTGGATGAATGTGAATGTGAATCTCTAAATTAGAATAGTGAACTTGAGTTGAAAACTTTGATTGATCGAAAGAATCACTATTAAACTTCTTTCCATAAAACTGTTCGCGGTTAAACAAGTGGAACAAAAGTACTAATGCATAAAACTTCTTAATCAGATTAAATCGCGACGTTAGATATGAGCTCTAGTGGACGTGGCCGAGGTAGAATGGCAGTATCGAAACCGGTTGGGTCTGGCCATGGGTCAGGAAATGATGTGCCGCCGCCAGCAGTGGGCGCGAAGAATCAGGATCAGACTGGAGGAGATGACGCAGTATCGTTAGTTATGCTGCGAGTGCTAAGCGAGTCACTGGAGCTAATGCGGGCAATGGAGCTCGGAAATCAGTACCAGAAAGACTTAGGTCAAGCGGAGCCGAGATTTTTAGAGGAGTGTCTGGAGTAGCTCCGAACGTGGCGGAGTATTGGTTAGAGGCAGTCGAAAGGATTATGGATGACTTGGACTGCACTGCTGAGGAAAAGCTGAAAGGTGCTGTTTCGCTACTCCGAGACGAGGCTTATCGATGGTGGCTCACTGTCAGGCAAGGTACCCCTGCAGATCGAGTGGACTGGGAGTACTTCAAGGTTAAGTTTGAAGGAAAATATGTTGGAGCTAGCTACTTAGACTCGCAGAGAAAGGCGTTTCTGAACTTGGTACAAGGAAGTATGTCGGTAGCAGAGTTTGTGCGGCTAAGTCAGTATGCCAAGGGAATCGTGGCTACTGATTACGAGAGGTGTGTTCGATTCGAAGATAGACTGCGAGATGAGCTGCGAGTGTTGATTGCTCTGCAAAGAGAAAGAGACTTTGCCATTCTAGTGGAGAAGGCTCGGATAGCTGAAGAAGTTAAGAGGACTGTGAGACAGAACTGAGAAAAGAATAGGAACCGAAATAAGAGGAGTTTTGGATCGTCAGAATCGTCTGAAGAGTTTCAGAAAAGGCCAAGGATCGAGAATTTTGTACGTGCATCTGAACCAGTTGCTAAGAAGTTTATGTGCTCAGTGTGGGAGAGCTCATGTAGGAGAGTGTTGGGGAAATAATAAGGAATGTTTCCGATGTGGGTTTAAGGCTCATTTGGTTAAGAAGTGTCCTCTAGTGATGGATAGGGCTCGAGCAGTAGGCCGAGGTCGTGGAACATCAAGCAGAGGTGCTGAAGGTTCAGAGGCGAGACACCCAAGGATGTGATAACGGGTACGTTCCTTGTTTCTGGAGTGTCCTTTATTACCTTGTTGTTATAGAGTTAGTTCTTTTTTGTGTTGCTAGTAAAGTGCTTGGAACCTTGACTGCGAACTTTGAGATTGTGCATAGGTAACGTGTTAGTCTTATTAAGATCAGAGTGCGCATCAGTAGCGTGGTGCGGTGAAGTTAGGATGTGCGATGTTCGTTAGTAAGTAATTTCGAGGACGAAATTATTTTTAAGGAGGGTAGAACTGTAATACCCTAGAATTAGGGGTTATGCGTTTAGTGCATAATTCAAGTGTTGATAGGTTTAATGGATGTGTGGAGGTGTTTTAGGGGTTTTGAGAACCCTAGGATGTAGGAGAAGGCTTTAGGAATTTATTGAATTTTAGGTGAAAAAGGGGAAGCTAGGCTAAGGAGGCCTTAAGGGAAATTTGTAAGGGAATTGTGACATAAGAACCAGCTTGGTAAAGTGGCTGCAAGGCGCCACTTAAAGCCCATACAAGTGACGCCATATGCAAGGTGTGAGGGCCAATGTTCGAATCACGTTGGCAGCATAAGGTGTGGTTTTATTTTGCTTTTGCGTCAAGGCAGGGAAGGGAGAGGTTGGACGACAATTGGACTTCTAAATTGGATGAGGATTAAGCTTGTTTTCCTTTTAAATTTCGGCTAAGAGCTAAGAAGATAATTGTTGTTTTTTCTTATTATTTTGATTAGATAAAGGGAGGATAAAATAGGAGAAATATGAGGGATTTGATAAGTAAAAGATATAGTGGCCGAATGTGGGGTTCTTTGTGTTGGTAGATTCGGTCATGTATAAGGGGTTAAGTGCCGAATTTACTTTTAATAAGCACCCATCCTCTTTATCTTTCTCTTTTAGTTGTTGGCCGAATTCTCCTAAGTCTCTTCTCTTAATCTTTTCTTCTCCAAACCTTAAAGAAACACCATTAGCCGAAATCTCTCTTACACTTTCCCCTATTGCCGAAACTGCTTCAAACTCCACACTTGTTCACTTGATAGCCGAATACACTTTTCTCCTGTGGCCGACTTCTCCATTATCATTTGAAGGGATTATCCGAATCGTGTAAGTGATTATTCTCCTATTTGTATTTTATTTTTGTTAAAGGCCATAGCTGAATCTCAAGTGTCCTTATTCTCCTTCTTCTGTCGCAAGTCTCAAAAGCCGGAAGTCAGGCACTTTTCCCTCTTGTCGACTACTCTCTTTTAGCCTCAGCAAGCAAGCGATAGTGGTAAGTATTTCCTTAAGCAATCGGTTTTATTCTTCTCTTCATGGATGTACCGAAACCATGAGTGGGCTTAGATTTATGTGAGATGGCCGAATGGTTTTAGTGCCATAATCGTGTGCTTCGTTTGTATGTAGCCGACGTGAAGGAGCCTTAGGGGAGTCTCTTGGATTCGACTACATCAAGGTAAGCAAGTGGGTAAGCATTCGGCCAAGGGCCACTTTCTTGAGTTTAAGGTTAAAGTCGATTCTAACAGTTGATTATGGGGATTTCGACAACTTCAGGTGCAAGCAAGGTTTTCGGGATTTGGAGTGCTCAAGGTAAGTTGTATGTGCTATTCGGTCAAGGGTTATTTTCTATGGATTTATGCTTAAGCCGATTTTGATATGGTTTCACTCAGGGATTTCGACAGCTTCATAAGTTAAGTAGTGATTCGGGATTTCGGTAAGTAAGGTAAGTGATTCATGGTATTCGACCATAGGCGATATTTGGTATTAAAGTTAGCCGATTCTAACTATGATGTTTTAGGGCCAAATCGACAAGAATAAAGAAAGCTTTCGGGATTCAAGATTATTTCGGTAAGGAATATTTAGTAAGATTCGATATATAGATTATGACTTTGCTGATTAACCGGTAATTCTGATTAAGTGATCTGCGATGGACGCAAATGTCAGTCAAGGAGGACAAGGGGTAGTCCTTATCCCCAAGTTTAAGAGGAGATCCATTTCTGCAGTTCGAGATTGGCCACCGGGGTGTGGACCAGCGTCAGAGCAGCAGAGTAGGCAGATAGCTGTAGTGTCACTTAGCGATAGTATCGGGTTTGAGGGCGTAGTTTTGCAAGTTATCAGGTGTGTAGTTAGCCTACCGTTTTCCGGGTATGCGATATGTATGTGATATATGTGTGCGTTATGAATGTGCTAACTAGTGCAGTGGAAATTGTGATATGGATACCCTCATGGGGTATGCCGAAAATCCGGTAAGTACCAAATCTGATAAAATGTGATTGTTAATATGAATATGTGCTGATATGCTTGATGAACATGCTCATGCATCATTATGTTATGGCACTATTTTATGTTGCATGTGCATGGGTGGGATATGATTATGAATGAAGGACAGGGTGTACTTCGAGTACGTGGTTGATATAGGCTTTGTGCCATATCGTGGTTATTGATGGCTTTGTGCTCATCGTGGTTTTGATGTTAGCTTCGGCTACATCGTGGATTGACGCTGACTGAGGTCGCGTTGTGGATTATTTCCGATTAAGTTCGCGTGGACGGCATTACTTGCCAAATGGATGTGTAGCGGTTGGAGGGCGATTTAGTAATCCCCTGGTGTGTGGTGGCTGGGTACGGGGGTGTGTAGAGGATGGACCCTAGGCTGGGTGGGTGCATTGTGCATAAACCTGTCTGCTATGTGAATTAATGTGAAATGGGCCAAGCCCAGTATGTGAAGTGGATAAATGTGGTAATGGGCCAAGCCCAGTATGTGGAAACATGTGGTTAATTATATTATTATCCGATATGCGGTATGGATGTGGGCCAAGCCCAAATTGTGGAATTATGTGAATAAGTGCATTAATATCTAACATGTAGGTTAATATGTGGTTTATATGTGGGTGGAATTCAGTGGCCTAGTTGCACACTGAGTCTGTTTGACTCACCCAATTTTTATCAACCTTACAGGTGATGCATATAGCTCGGACCGGGTTGGAGTGGATACGAGGTGGCCCATGCAGAAGAAGTTGTTTTCCATATTTAATAGAATTTAATATTTTCATATTTTAAGTATCCATTTATTGTAATAAGGGCCTTATAGTATTTGCTATTATTTCTATTATGGATTGATGATTAAATTACTTTGGAAATGAATTATTCTTAACAATTTATATTAAAAAATATATATATACCAAAGTTTTAATCCGGGAATTTTTAACAACCTAACTTATTTCGGAATTTTAAAATACACAAGATTTTACAAACAACCACAAATTTTTTTATGTTTTTGCGTTAAGTCAAAATATTTTTCAAACAGTTTCCGTAGTGACATACCAGATCCGGTCAAGGCTCGTGGGCCGGGTTTGGGGGTGTTACATGTCTTGTTCATAAGAAATTTTCTCATATTACAATTAGAACGAAATTTCTTCTGATTTATGATTTTTATTGATATGTTTTGGATTAAGGCATTGATAATTGTGCAGTGATGATTTAAATTTTAGGAGACTAGAGAATCAAGCATGATAAGTCCATTTTCAAAAATTAAAATTTTGTTAGATTGTCTACCTGAATCTAATTATTACCTTGAAGTTTGAAATTTACGAGGTTGAAATCAAAAAGCCATAATTTTTGTGAGATTTTGAGCCTTTTAGAGCATATATTCTTTTTCTGCTCACTTTATTGATTATTAGAGTGTCAACATTAATTTGTTATTCTAGAACTTGCTTCGATTATACATATCGAGACCACACCTTTGATTTGATATACATAGATGATAAAGGCACTTAGGATTTAACCCACTTAGGATAACCCCTTTGATCCTAACAACCCTTTTTATTGACTCACCCATTAATATTAACCCAAAACCGGTCTGTATTTGTTATCACCATTCCTCTTGACCACCCTCATATCGAGATTTGATTTGATCAGTTGCCTAACTATGATCTTTATTTCGGTAGTTAAATTTATCCTTTATTAGGTACTTGATTTGTTCTTAAAAAATATATATATTCAGTATTTGTTCCATATAATTGAGCTTATACGTTTAGAAACTCCACATCTTGAAGAAGAAGCTCATATTATTAGTATTACAAGTTTTTAGTTGATGTAATTATTTAGGATAAGTTTATTTTCTAGTTAGGTAAATTGTCAATTCAATCTCGATTTTAACCCTCTAATTCAGCCTTTTCCCACACCTTTAACCCAAGCCCCATTACAACCCTTTTTAAAGACCTTTTGATTTGTATATCATCTTAATTTATAATGGTGGAGATTTGATTTTTAGGCAAGCCTATGGGATTAACTTTTCATGTTCGACTTTTGAGAGCTTAATTTTGAACCTTAAACACTTTGACTGATTTGAGTGAATCTTTAGTGAGGATGTCAACTCTTGTCGATTTTGAATTAAGGGTAATTATTTAGGTAAAGGGAAAACACCTATGTTTTCGTGCTACAAAAACCATGACCTTGATTGTTTGAATCATTAAGACCCTCTACTTAAATTATCAATATATGAATTACCTTTGAATTATGATGAAACATTATTTATGAACATTATGAATCAAGGGAAGTTCATTCTAAATTTGAGTTGAGAATTTTGCTTGAGGACAACCAAATGCTTAAGTGTGGGGGTATTTGATAAACCGTAATATGAACATATTTTAATCCCACATTTAGCATACTTTTGGATGATTTATTCCTTGAATTATGTAATTTGGTGCTCCTAATCCTTTGTTTTCATGTTTTATACTCAGGAGAGCACCGGAGGATGAAAAGAATGAGAAACGAGCCTGAAACAAAGCAAATGGACCAAAACACAAAACCGACATGGCCTGGGCCCAAGACCACACGGTCGTGCCTCATTAATAGACTCGAACACGGCTTGGCCACGATTCACAAGTGCGTGTGCCATGGGAGTGTCCCTGCCGTGAGAAAGAAGAGTTTCGTTCGGATTAGGGTACTTAGAGGCAAAGAAAGCCATTCCAAAAGCCTATACAAACACCCTAGAAGCCATCCTTCAGGGGGTCTAGTTAGGCGTCCAGCGAGGCCAAGGTGCCGAGCCAGAGAGGCCATAATTGTGGGATTCACTCGAAGAAAGCCAGTTGATTCATCCAAGATGCCGTAGTCATACTCAAGACAGAGGATCTCTCTTTCAATTCCTTGAGGGGGTTTTAGGGTTTTTCTTATTTTTGTTTTATATTTTCTTCTGAGATGTATTCTTTTATTATTATGAACTAAACCCTCAGATACCTGAGGGAGATGAAACCTAAGACAGATCTTGTTATTGTTTTCTAAACTATATGATAAATACTCGATTTGTTCTTAAGTATGTGCTCTTAATTCTTGTTTTGATATTCCAGAATATTGATTCAAGTATTGATGTGCTTAGGTAGTGGAGCAAAAGTCCCTCCTTAAGAGTAGATCTAGCATAGTTAAGCGGAGTTGATCGTAACCCTAGAAATAGGATGATGAAAATCTACCGGATTAGGGTCAAACCTAATATGGGAGTCCATAGATCGAGTTAATGCAATTCTAGGGGTTTTAATTAGAAAGAGATTTCAATTAATCAACCTAGGGTTATACGTTAATAGCCTCGAAAGAGGTATTAATATAAATTAGGGAATCCTACGGATCATGTCAAGTGAACAAATCGTCTGGTTCAGAGTTAAATAACAAGTGAAGTCTAAGTGGATTCTTCCCCGGGTATTGTCTTAATCAATTGGTTTTTCCCAAAGTTATTTTCCCCAATTCCTTCTATTTGTCTTTGCATCTTTAGCTTAGTTGTTAGTTAATTTTAGATTAGATAATAATTCTTTTAATTCTTAGGCTAAAGAATAAAAAGAAAGTTAGTATTAGTACTTTTGGTTCCTTTGGGTTTGACAATCCGGTCTTGCCACTAAGCTATACTACTGTTCGATAGGTGCACTTGCCTTCATCGTTGTCATAGTTAGTTTCTAGGCTCGATCATTCTCTTTATAAATTTTTAAGACTCTGACATACACGATCAAAAACACATAATTAAGAACAAATCAAGTATTTATCATATAGTTCATAAAACAATAACAAGATCCGTGTTAGTTTTCATCCTCCTCAGGTATTTGAAGAATTTAGTTCATGTTTATAAAAGAATACATCTTAGAAGAAAGTATAAAACAAAACATAAGAAAAACCCTAAAACCCCCTGAAGGAAATTGGAGGGAAGATCTTCCGTCTTGAGTATGATTCCGGCTTCTTGAGGTGGATCAACTGGCTGTCTTTGAGTAAATCTCACAATTCAGCCCTTTCTAGCTTCGCTCTTCGGCCAACCCCTTTTAGGTCGTACTTAGGGTGTTTATATAGGCTTTCGGAAAGTCTTTCTTTGCCCCTAAGTAACCTAATCCGAATGGAATTAAAACGAGTCACGGTAAGGACACACTCGTGTGGAACGCCCGTGTAAATCAAGCCCAGGACATGTTTGGGTCTGCTAAAGAGGCACAGTCGTGTGGTTATCTCCAGGCCGTGTGGACTCTTACTTTGGCCTATTTTCTCCATTTTTGGCCCGTTTCTCGTTTTTTTTTCATCCTCCGATGCTCTCCTAAGTATAAAACATGAAATTAAAGGATTAGGAGCATCAAATTTCACAATTCATGGGATAAATCATCCAAAAGTATGGTTGCTGCAAATTCGCTACCTCCTATGGTTGCCGCAAATCCGGTGTATCAAAATCCTGCTCCTCGTACTATGTATGATTATGCTAAACCTAATTTATCAGGAACTGAATCAAGTATTGTTAGACCTGCTAGTGCTGCAAATAATTTTGAACTGAAACCTAACACTATTCAAATGATTCAACAGTTTGTTCAGTTTGATGGTTTGCAGGATGACGATCCAAAAAATCATTTGGCAAATTTTCTGGAATTTTGTGATAATTTCAAAATCAATGGCGTTTCTGATGATGCCATTCACCTTCGGTTGTTTCCCTTCTCGTTTAGAAACAAAGCTAAACAATGGTTGAACTCGTTACCATAAGGATCAATCGCTACATGGGAACAAATGACCGAAAAAGTTTTGTTAAAATATTTTCCGCCAGCTAAAACAGCTAAGTTGAGGAATGATATCTCTTCTTTTGTCCAGATGGATATAGAGACACTTTACGATGCATGGGAGAGATAAAAGGAATTACTAAGAAGGTGCCCTCACCATGGGTTACCCTTGTGGCTATAGGTTCAAACCTTTTACAACAGTGTGAGCCCCTCAACTAGGCAGTTGATGGATTCAGCCGCCAGTGAAACCCTAAACAACAAAACCCCTGAAGCGGCTTATGAGTTTGTAGAGGAGATGTCACTGAATAACAATTAGTGGCAAGTTACAAGGACAAAGCCAACAAAAGCCACTAGTGTTTTCAACCTCGACGCAGTAACCATGCTATCAAATCAGGTAGAACTTTTAAGTAAGAAAATTGATGGTTTTTGTGGTTCTTCGTAGGTACATCCAGTGATGCAGTGCGATACGAATAGAGGAGTAACAAACAATACAGATTACCCACCCTACAACCCTGGCATAGAAAGCGAACAAATGAACTATATGGGTAACAATTTTAGACCTCAAAATAACCCTTATAGTAACACTTACAATCCAGGTTGAAGGAACCACCCAAATTTCTCATGGGGTGGCCAAGGAAATCAGAGACAACAACCCCTCCCAGGCTTTCAACGGCAACCCTACCCACAAGAGAAAAAATTGAACCTTGAAGATATGCGAGCAAGGTTTATGTCGGCGTCAGAAACTCAGTTTCAAAATACTGAAACGACATTGAAAAATTAGCAAACATTACTTCAAGGGCTTAAAAATCAAATAGGATAGCTGACCAAGTTAGTTTCCGAAAGGCAACAAAGTAGTTTACCTAGTAATACAAAACCTAAAACAAAAGAGCAAGTGAAAGCAGTAACACTAAGGAATGGGAAGGTATTGGTTGAAGTGGAAAAGAAAATGCCACAAGAAACTTGTAACACCCCTATCCCGTGTCCGTTGCCGGATTAGGGTTAAGAGCGTTGCCTGAAAGATCGGAAACATAATCAGACAATTCATCAAGTATCACATCAAATACAAACATAATGTCCCTTATTGCGGTCAACGAGACCTTAAGCATGCTTAGAAATAGGGTCGAGACTCAACCAGAACACATATAGAAATTCTCGAAAATTTAAAGCTTTTCAAAGATTCAGGGGTTACACGCCTGTGTGCCTCCCACGGCTGCTAGACACCCTCGTGTGTCTACCCCGTGGTTGAAACTGACTTGGCTCCATGGCCACCAAGCACGCCCATGTACTCTGGCCGTGGTCGATCCTGCCAAAATCACACGACTACCCAACACATCCGTGTGGCAAGACCATGTACTCTTAGCTAGCTACTAACTTAGCCGCACAGTCACTAGGCACAACCGTGTGACATTATAGGCCATTTGCAAGGCCAAAATGCCACCCAACAAGGGTCAAACTTACAACCAATTTACCAAGTCATCTAATGCATATTTGGCAACCAAGAACATACCAAATTAACCATTCAATCCATACATTCAAACCCAATCTCATTCATAACAAGTCCACAAGACCGAAACTTCTATATAATCACAAACATTATTCATCCATACTTACCCAAAAACTTAACCATTTCATGTACTTCAACCATACCAAAGTATGCATCATATAACACGTTCATTTAATGCATATTGTAACACCCCTTAACCCGTACCCGTCGCCGAATTAGGGTTATAAGGCGTTACCGAACTAGACACAATTTTTCACAGTCATTTATGGAATAAACCCAATATGCATATTTATGTTTTTCCATATCCACAAATAATGAATAGGACTTACTTTACAGACCATGTTCCATAAAGCAAATACATCATAACTCCTAATCTATACAAGTTTCGAATCAAGTTTCCACCTAACAACCCCAAATTTCGTATGTCAAACATATATGATACATCCATCTCATTAACCGAATATCAGCATATTATTTTATACATTCTGCAAATATGCATATTAAAAAGGATAGGTCCATGATACTTAAATAGCTTATCATTCACACTTATGACACTTGGACAGTATAGCATGACCAAACAAACACATCATCCTACCATAATATGCGCAATGTCCCTAAAACATAAGCCATGTCAATCCATAATTTTCAATTCATTTTACCTTATTAATTCATGGATACAAAATCATTGAATAACCTACCAAACACACATGATATGTGACTAATTCAAATTATATATATAAATACAGCCAATCCATTGACCATATATTCGGTTCTCAATAAAAAACTCATCAAAGCACAAAGTACATATATTACATGAATCGCATGTTTATAATCATGTAAATTCAACATTCATATCCATTACATTATCACACCAACAATTCTATTATTTCTATATTCATACACGTCGATTATAAGCTCAAATTCACATAACATCATTCTTAACATAATATTTCAACTCAAGTAACATTAATCACAACTTACCTTACTTCTGATGAATTCAAATGGGACTTATGCTTACCTGAGTTTTTAACTCAATAGATTCACTATGTTACACCTCAAGCAATTTATGGTTCCTTCGTTTTAAAGTATCACCGGCATTAAGCCTGCTAGGCACGAAGCCCGAATATATCACCGGCACTAGGCCTGCTAGGCACGAAGCCTGAATATATCACCGGCACTAAGCCTGCTAGGCACGAAGCCTGAATATGTCACCGGCACTAAGCCTGCTAGGCACGAAGCCCGAATATATCACTGGCACTAAGCCTGCTAGGCACGAAGCCCGAATATCGACACATTCAACTTTAGGATACACAGTATTAGTACTAAACTATTAACCATCTCATATTCTTCATTTTACTTTCACCTATTAATCCAAACATACATATTCACATTGTATTAACCAAATTAATTTCACTACAAATTCATACTCCACATTCGGCCAACATGTATATTTATGCTTTAAATATTCAAACATCATCATATACTATGTTCGTAAATAATTCTTTGGTGTATACTTGCTTAAGGACTTACCTCGACTGTCGACGGACCGCGTAAACCGGCTACTCGAGAACCTTTGTTTTCCCCCAATCCAAATCCGTTTTTCTTTGTTCTTGATCTAAACACATTAAAATTTAGCTCATTCAAGTACATTTCATCTCAATTTAGTCCCTAAACATATAAATAGGCTATTTACCATTTTACCCCTACTATTTCACATTTTCACAATTTAATCCTATTTGCATAAAACACAAAATACACCAAATTTCTCAATATTACTTAAGGGCCGAATACTCCCATGGACTATACAAGTTCCTTTCTTTCACTTATTTCGCAAATAAGCCCCTTTAAAAATTTATTTTTTGCAATTTAGCCCAAATACTCAAATTTACCAAAAATTCAAAGACAAAACATATTAATCTTTAACATATATTTAATTTAAAATCATCAAACATCATAAACCATATGAACACATCAATGGCCGAACCTCATATAAACATGATTTTCAAAAATTCAAGCATGGGTCGGGTAATTTACGAAGCAACGATCACAAAAACGTAAAAATTAACAAAAATCGAAATCAAACTAACCTTGATTTTAAGCTTTAAAGTGCCGAAAATTTAAAAGGAATGAAACCCCTTTTCTTCTTCAACATTCGGCCAAGAACCACCAAGATGATAATGATTTTTTTCTTTTATTTATTTTAACATATAATAAGTTAATACTAAATTACTAATATAGCCCTTTTAATAAAATAAATGTAACATATATAATATGTAACACCCTGGTTTTAGGGGTTATGCATCTAGTGCATATCTCAGGTGTTGGTAGGTTTCTTGTGGGCTTGTGCAAGTTTTTAGGGGGTTTGGAGAACCCTGGAAGGTAGGGAAGGCTTTGGGGAATTTTTGATTTTCAGTGGGTAAAAAGGGAGCTTGGCTTTGGGGGGTCTTAAGAGTTTTAATTGGAGGATTTTAGCACAAGAGCTAAGCTGGTGGAGTGGCAGAATAGGCGCCACTAATGCTTGTGGGTGTGACGCCAATTGCATGGAGGAGGTCCTGAGTTCAAGCTGCAGGATGGCCACTTTTTGGCTTTCATTTTGACGGCATGGAAGGGAGGAGTTGTAGGCAGTTCAAACTCTGCCTAAGACCAAGTCAAATGGTGGAATGGTGGGTGGAGAGCAAATTGTGGAAGTGGACTAATTCAAAGTGATTTGAATTAGTGGCTCGGAGTGGTTGGTGGTGTTTGGCCGAATTTGTGAGAGATTATGGGAGGGGGAGTGGACGGCTTAGTGTGGGAGAGGGGAAGGCCGAATGTACTTTTGCATTTTTGGTACATTTTCGGTCAAGTTTTTGGTAAGCTAAACTTCTTCTTTCGTCAAGCAAAAACTCTCTTTTGTCCACTTTGAAAACCAAAAGTCTAAGCACTTAGTTGCAGAGTTTTGTTTTGTTTTTGCTCTCAATTTCCTTGATAGCCGAAACTCTAGCCTCCAAAACACTTTCATCAATTCTTTTCTTTCAAAACCGTAAGTACTCTCTCTATTCATCTTTTATTCTCTTCCTGCTTCAAAACTCTTTAGCCGTTTTCTACAATTGTTCTTCCCATCTCTGTTGTGCCGAAACTCTATTCCCATTTCACATCTTCTTCCTCTCTTTTCTCACTCAAAGCCGAACCCAAGGGTGTTAAACACTTAAAGCAGAATTCCCTTTCTTTCTTTTGAAGTTTTGGTCGAATCTCTTCCTCTCCTAGTAGTTTCTCTTGGCCGAATTTTGGGGTGGTGTGGATATCTCTTGTGTGGTGTTCAATCGGGTTAGAACAAGGGCATCCAGGATTTTGGAAGCAAACAAGAGGAGCTGTCATCTTCTGTTAATTGATTGGTAAGTGAGGTAAGGGTTGGTTCTCCTAGTCCATTCGTTAGTTTTTGTTAAGATAAGGCTTCAGAGGTCTAACTGCTGTCATTTTAGTGGAAGGTCGATTGTCAGAAGAACCATTGTTGGTTCCGGATTTGGTAGGAAACCAAATCAAGGTTAAGGTAAGGATCAGCAATAATCCTTTTGGTTTATTTGTTGTCTTGGCCGAATGGTATGAGTGATAATCTTCTGTCTGATCGATTTTTTAGGAGCAAGGTTGTCGGAATTATCGAGGGTCTTAGATCGATTCTTTGGTTAAGGCTTGCAGGTGTGTACACACACACACTCTTCTAGTAATATATGTGCTTACTATATTGTGTGGACATATACACACTTCTTTGTTGTTATAAATATATGTATATGAATTGTGCGTTGTGTGGATCCATGGTAAGGTGGATGAAATACCATTAAGGTATAAGGCAAGGGGTCAGGTAAGTCCCTGCTATGATGCTTTTGGTAAGCATGATGTATCTGGTATGTGCTATATTGATTGGTTGATGATAAATATTATGTATGACACTAAACCAGCATATGGGTATAGGTCTGTTAAAATGCATATCATTGTTTATGTGGGTTGTACGAGTGGAGGGGGCAGTGATATTTTGTGCCGACGGGCACCAGTGTTTTGGTAACACACTTTGTGACTTTGGGTCACCAGAGGTTTGGCACCTCAGCGTCTCGTCCCCGTGGTTTCGCACCACAGTGGGTTGGCCCCACAAGGCGGTATTGAGGGATTGACGACAGTGATTTGGTATCACACGATGGGTTGGCCTCATCACTCGATTATTGTGACTACGGTCACCAGTGGTTTGGTACCACATTTGTGTCTTTGGGACACCAGAGGTTTGGCACCTCATAGCGTCTCGTCCCAGTGGTTTCGTACCACGGTGGGTTGGCCCCACAGTTGAGATACGGGATTGACGCCAGTGATTTGGTATCACACGATGGGTTGGCCCCATCAATTGTTTTGTGACTTCGGTCACCAGTGATTTGGTATCACATTTGTGTCTTTGGGACACCAGTGGTTTGGCACCACATTGACGGATATCGTGTCTTTGGGACACCAGTGTTTTGGTAACACATTTTGTGACTTTGGGTCACCAGTGGTTTGGCACCACCAGTGGTTTGGTACCACACGGGGTAGAGAAAGGTGTTGCGGATGGCTAGGTTGGGTGCATATTAACTGAATGCATGATGATCATGTTTATGTTTGTATATGATATTTTGCTAATCCGGGAAAAAGGTTGCACACTGAGTCTTGGTGACTCACCTTTTTCCTTTAACTTTTTCAGGTGTAGCATAACGCTGGACCGGGATCGGAGAGGACAAGGTGGCCCATGCCGAAGATGACGATTTATTATGTTATGCTTGATTTTGATGCACTCATTTTATTTTAAGTATTGGGTTGTAATAAAGGCCATTTTATTATTTTGGTATTACTTTAACTATGGTTTATTTAATTTAAATTCTTATTAAGTCAAAAATGTTTTACTCACATGTCTGAATGAAGTTTTCAAAATTACTGGGTTTAAAAAAAACAAAATAGGAGGTTTCAAACAATCATGCCCAAGATTTCTACAAGAAGAAAAAAAAAAACACAAAAAGATTTTCATCCGATTTTCCCCAGTGACATAACCAGATTCGGTCGTAGTGAATGGGCCGGGTTTGGGGATGTTACATAATAAGGGCAATGGTGACTTTAGCCACCCACTAAGTTTAAAATTAGACTATTTACTCTTTTAATACCCCACTTTAAAAATCCATCATCAAATAGGCACTTTTCACTATAGTTTGCTACTTTTACTTTTTACGCGATTAAGTCCTTTTTCTAAATTAAACACACAAACGATAAAAATTTTCTACGAGACTTTCACACACATTAATTCACATTTAATAAACACAAAATATAATATTAAAATATTTCTCGAACTCGGATTCGTGTTCCTGAAACCATCGTTCCGATTAGGGTCAAATTCGGTCTGTTACAACTCTCCCCCCTTAAGGATTTTCGTCCCCGAAAATCTTACCGTTAAACAACGTCGGATATTGTTGCCTCATTGAGTCCTCAGCTCCCATGTAGCCTCTTCAATTCCATGCCGATTCCATAGTACTTTTACTAATGGAATCCTTTTGTTTCTTAACTCTTTCATTTCCCGAGCTAAGATACGGATCGGTTCTTCCTCATACGTCATATCGGATTGGATTTCAATCTCAGATGGAACAATCACATGTGACGGATCTGATCTATATCTACGGAGCATCGAAACGTGAAATACATCGTGTATCTTTTCTAATTCAGAGGGTAACTTCAATCTATAACCAACAGGCCCAATATGTTCGATGATTTCATAGGTCCGATAAATCACACACTCAGTTTGCCATTCCAACCAAAACGAAGTACTTTCTTCCACGGAGATACTTTCAAGAATACCCGATCTCCGACTTGAAATTCTATATCTTTACGTTTCAAATCAGCATAAGACTTTTGACGATCTGATGCAGTTTTCAAACTATCTTTGATTACAGCCACTTTCTGTTCAGTCTCTTTAATCAAATTAACCCATTGTATCTTATTCTCACTGAGCTCGGTCCAGTACAAAGGCGTACGACACTTGCGGCCATAAAGAGCTTCATAGGGTGCCATTTTGATACTTGATTGAAAACTGTTATTATAAGCAAATTCAATCAAAGGTAAGTACTTTTCCCACGTACCTTCAAACTCGAGAACGCAACATCTCAACATGTCCTCAAGTGTTTGAATGGTTCGCTCAGATTGACCGTCTGTCTGCGGGTGAAAAGCGGTGCTAAAATGGAGTTTAGTACCTAAAGCATCCTGTAACTTCTTCCACAATCGCGATGTGAATCTCGGGTCTCTGTTTGAGATAATAGAACTCAGCACACCATGTAATCTCACGATTTGAGATATATACAAGCAAGTTTATCGAGTTAAAAGTCCATACGAACCGATACAAAATGAGCTGATTTGGTCAGTCTATCTACTATAACCTAGACTGCATCTTTCTTGCTCGGTGTCATAGGAAAACCAGATACAAAATCCATAGTGATTTTATCCCATTTCCATTCAGGTATCATGATCGGCTGAAGTAACCCAGAAGGCACTTGATGCTCGGCTTTTACTTGCTGACAAATTAAGCACTTTGACACAAATTCAGATATATCCCGTTTCATGCCAGGCCACCAATAAAACTGTTTCAAATCATTATACATTTTCGTGCTACCTGGATGTATCGATAATTGACCAATATGAGCCTCACTCAGAATCATCTGAATCAAATCTGAGTTCTAAAGAACACACATTCGGCTTTTAAAGTTCAAACAGTCATTTGCATCAATTTGAAACTCTGATTCCGTATCTTTTTCACACTGAATTCGTCTAGCAATCAAATCTTTGTCAACTTTCTGTGCATCACAAATTTGCTGAACAAACATCGGTCTTGCTTGTAACTCGGCTATGATCGAACCATCACCAGACATAACCATCTGTGCGTTCATCGCACGAAGAGCAAATAATGATTTTCGACTTAATGCATCTGCAACAACATTGGCTTTTCCCAGATGGTAGTCAATCACCAACTCATAGTCTTTCAACAATTCTAACCATCTGCGTTGTCTCAAGTTCAGATCTTTCTGAGTCATCAAATACTTTAGACTTTTAAGATCCGAATAAACGTGACATTTCTCGCCGAATAAGTAATGACGCCGAATAAACGTGACAATGGCGGCTTCAATTGTCTCGAAGCGTAGGCCATAACTTTGCCTTCCTGCATCAAAACGCAACCCAACCCATTCAAAGAAGCATCACTAAAAACGACAAATTCTTTACCCGATTCAGGCTGAGCTAACACTGAAGCTTCGGTCAAAAGGGCTTTCAGCTGTTCGAAACTTTTCTGACACTTTTCCGACCACTCAAACTTGACATCTTTCTGTAGTAGCCTTGTCAAAGGTGTAGCTATCACAGAAAAACCTTTTACAAACCGTCTGTAGTATCCCGCAAGGCCTAGAAAGCTTCGAATTTCAGAAACATTCTTTGGTGGTTTCCAATCGAGTATAGCCGTTATTTTGTTTGGATCCACCCGAATACCTGATGCTGAAACAACATGACCCAAGAAACTGACTTCATTCATCCAGAACTCACATTTACTAAACTTTGCATACAGTTGTTGACCTCGCAAAGTTTGTAGCACTAATCTCAAATGTTCGGCATGCTCAGTTTCATCTTTGGAGTAGATCAGTATATCATCAATAAACACTACTACAAACCGATCCAAAAACTGTCTGAAGACCCGATTCATTAGGTCCATAAAAATAGCAGGTGCATTAGTGAGTCCAAAAGGCATAACCAGAAACTCAAAATGTCC
The DNA here is from genome assembly GCA_005393395.2 of Gossypium australe. Taxonomy (NCBI): domain Eukaryota; kingdom Viridiplantae; phylum Streptophyta; class Magnoliopsida; order Malvales; family Malvaceae; genus Gossypium; species Gossypium australe. The sequence goes on along the minus strand of CM016619.1, from coordinate 108,302,299 downwards.
GTACCTCGTCCGGAATGCAGTCTTTGGCACATCTGTATCTCTGACTCGCAACTGATAATAACCCGATCTCAAATCTATTTTCGAAAATACGGAAGCCCCTTTCAACTGATCAAACAAATCATCAATCCGAGGTAGCGGGTACTTATTCTTTATAGTTACCTTATTCAGTTTCGATAATCAATACGCATTCGTATCGTTCCATCTTTCTTCTTCACAAAAAGAACTGGTGCACCCCAAGGAGAGAAACTCGGTCGTGCAAAGCCCCTATCTGTTAACTCTTGCAACTGTGCTTTCAACTCTTTTAACTCAGTAGGTGCCATCCGATACAGAGCTATTGAGATTGGAGTCGTTCCCGGTGCTAATTCAATGCCGAACTCAATCTCTCGTACTGGTGGTAAACCCGGCAGTTCTTCAGTAAACACATCTAGGTATTCACACACAACCGGTACAGATTCAATATGCTTTTCAGACACTTTATTATCCAGTACATAGGCCAAATAAGCTTCGCACCCTTTTCTCACATACTTTCAGGCTAACATCGAAGATATTACTGTAGGAAACTCACTTAAATCACTGGATCCAATTCTGATGATCTCACCGTTCTGACATCTCAAATCAATAAGCTTTCTTTTGCAATTCACCACTGCATCATGTGAAGTTAACCAGTCCATTCCCAAAATTATGTCGAACTCATCGAAGGGCAACAACATTAAATCGGCTGGGAAGCAAGAATCTCGAATCATCAACGAGCAACCTCTACACACTTTATTAACAAATACACATCTACCCAAAGGGTTGGACACACGAATCACAAACTCAGTAGACTCAACTGGCAGAGTCTTACCGAATACTAGAGTTTCACATACATATGAATGAGTCGAACCAGGATCAATCAATGTAATCACAGTAGTATCATAAAGGGTGAAAGTACCGGTAATGACATCGGGGAAGAAAGCATCCTCTCTGGCTCCTGTAGCATAAGCTCTAGCAGGAGCTCTAGCCTCTGATCGTATTGCGGTGTCCTTCATCCTTCTCTGACTGCCACCTACATTGCCTGAATGTCTTAGTGGTCTACCCCGTGTTCGCGCACTGCTCGGTCTAGTGTTCTGAGTTGCATTTTGCTCGGCTAACATCGGGCACTCTCAAATAAAATGATCCGACGATCCACATTTAAATTAGGACCGATCACGAACTCTACAACTCCCAGGATGCCATTTCTCACAATGTTTACACTCAGCCCGGTTCTGTGGAACATTACCGACACTAGCTATCGACGTGGCTTGGGAACTCACTGGAGGTCGATCACGTCTAGGCAAGTCTGAAGTGGCTTTATGTCGACTGGGGTCATCTCTGAACTTCTTATGCACAGAATGGAAAATTTTACTCGATGATCTTTTTTGAGTGTCTCTAGCTTCTACTTCAGCTTTTCTTTTCTCCTTTTCGAGCTCTCCGGCTTTACAAGCTCGCTCGACTAATGTCACAAACTCTTTGATTTCAAGAATGCCAACAAGTAACTTTATGTCTTCATTCAGGCCGTCTTCAAATCTTTTATACATAATGGCTTCGGTAGATATACTCTCCCGAGCGTAACGGCTCAATCTGACAAACTTCTGCACATATTCTGTCACAGTCATGTGACACTATTTTAATTCCAGAAATTCTTTCCATTTCTGATCGATGAATCTCTGACTGATATATTTCTTACGGAACTCAATTTGGAAGAAGTCCCAAGTTACTTTTTCTTTCGAAACTACAGATACCAGTGTGTTCCACCAGTGATAGGCAGTGTCCCGAAGTAGAGATATAGCACACTTTAGGCATTCATCTGAAGTACAAGATAACTCATCGAGTACCCGAATAGTGTTATCAAGCCACATTTCGGCTCGCTCTGCGTTATCATCATCATTGGCCTTGAATTCCTCGGCCCCATATTTCCTGATTTTATCAACGGGAGGCCTGCTAGATCTCATCGGATCTATCATCGGGGGTGCTGAAGGTACCCGAGTTGGATTATTTGGGGGTGGAGGTTGTTGTACAGCCAGATTAGTCTGAATAAACTAGGTAAACCATTCGTTCATCATCTGATAGAAGGCTTGTTTAGCCTCCCCCTCATGGCTACCCCAAACATATCGAGAGTCTAATGGTGCTGATCCACACGCGGGACCAGGCGCAACACTCTCCACGTCATCAGCTACGGCTCTATCGGGATCAGGATCCATTTACTATATAAAATACAATTGAAATTGTCAGAAGTCACCACACTATCATATATACAATTCAAAGGCATGCATAGCTAGACTCATACGCACTATGGTAGTCCTAGAATCGACTAAACTGTAGCTCTGATACCAATTAAATGTAACACCCCTTAACCCGTACCCGTTGCCGAATTAGGGTTATAAGGCGTTACCGAACTAGACACAATTTTTCACAGTCATTTATGGAATAAACCCAATACGCATATTTACGTTTTTCCATATCCACAAATAATGAACAAGACTTACTTTACAGACCATGTTCCATAAAGCAAATACATCATAACTCCTAATCTATACAAGTTTCGAATCAAGTTTCCACCTAACAACCCCAAATTTCGTATGTCAAAAATATATGATACATCCATCTCATTAACCGAATATCAGCATATTATTTTATACATTCTGCAAATATGCATATTAAAAAGGATAGGTCCATGATACTTAAATAGCTTATCATTCACACTTATGACACTCGGACAGTATAGCATGACCAAACAAACACATCATCCTACCATAATATGCTTAATGTCCCTAAAACATAAGCCATGTCAATCCATAATTTTCAATTCATTTTACCTTATTAATTCATGGATACAAAATCATTGAATAACCTACCAAACACACATGATATGTGACTAATTCAAATTATATATATAAATACAGCCAATCCATTGACCATATATTCGGTTCTCAATATAAAACTTCAAAGATCAACCCAAAGCATTAGTATATACATTTTCATGATCATCTCTGAATTATACCAAGCACATAATAATCTAAATGGAGATATTCACACGACATAATAAGCATACTTACACATATATATGATCATTTCTATACAACTACATTTAACTTCCAAGCATTATAAGCATACGTCTTATACCAAAGATTAAAACAGACCATTATATCAAACATATAAACAATGCTTAATCCCAAAGTAACAGCCTTATTGGCAAGGCCATATATATACATTTACAAAACCGAACATCATTCATTACTTATCAAAATACAGCCTATACATGCCTTTGATTCAAAAAGTAAACATATATATATACCAAAGAGAGTGATAGTGTGGTCGACTTTCTTGATGATCCCCTGAGCCCGTAGTTGAATCAAAGATCTATAAAACAGAAATACAAACACATACAGAGTAAGCTCACTAGCTTAGTAAGTCTTAAGCAAAAGATAATTCACTAATCAAGCACTTTAACATTTTAATCAATAAATGTAGGACATTGTATATGTATACTTTGATATGCAATTGATACAAAACCGAATACTAGTAATATATTAACTCAATTACTTATACTTCACTACCATCAACCTGCAACTCAGCAAAGCACAAAGTACATATATTACATGAATCGCATGTTTATAATCATGTAAATTCAAAATTGATATCCATTACATTATCACACCAACAATTCTATTATTTCTATATTCATACAAGTCGATTATAAGCTCAAATTCACATAACATCCTTCTTAACATAATATTTCAACTCAAGTAACATTAATCACAACTTACCTTACTTCTGATGAATTCAAATGGGACTTATGCTTACCTGAGTTTTTAACTCAATAGATTCACTATGTTACACGTCGAGCAATTTATGGTTCCTTCGTTTTAAAGTATCACCGGCATTAAGCCTGCTAGGCACGAAGCCCGAATATATCACCGGCACTAGGCCTGCTAGGCAGGAAGCCCGAATATATCACCAGCACTAAGCCTGCTAGGCACGAAGCCCGAATATGTCACCGGCACTAAGCCTGCTAGGCACGAAGCCCGAATATATGACTAGCACTAAGCTTGCTAGGCACGAAGCCCGAATATCAACACATTCAACTTTGCGATACACAGTACTTAGTACTAAACTATTAACCATCTCATATTCTTCATTTTACTTTCACCTATTAATCCAAACATACATATTCACATTGTATTAACCAAATTAATTTCACTACAAATTCATACTCCACATTCGACCAACATGTATATTTATGATTTAAATATTCAAACATCATCATATACTATGTTCGTAAATAATTCTTTGGTGTATACTTGCTTAAGGACTTACCTCGACTGTCGACGGACCGCGTAAACCGGCTACTCGAGAACCTTTGTTTTCCCCCAATCCAAATCCGTTTTTCTTTGTTCTTGATCTAAACACATTAAAATTTATCTCATTCAAGTACATTTCATCTCAATTTAGTCCCTAAACATATAAATAGGCAATTTACCATTTTACCCCTACTATTTCACATTTTCACAATTTAATCCTATTTGCATAAAACACAAAATACACCAAATTTCTCAATATTACTTAAGGGCCGAATACTCCCAAGGACTATACAAGTTCTTTTCTTTCACTTATTTCGCAAATAAGCCCCTCTAAAAATTTATTTTTTTGCAATTTAGCCCAAATACTCAAATTTACCAAAAATTCAAAGACAAAACATATTAATCTTTAACATATATTTAATTTAAAATCATCAAACATCATAAACCATATGAACACATCAATGGCCGAACCTCATATACACATGATTTTCAAAAATTCAAGCATGGGTCGGGTAATTTACGAAGCAACGATCACAAAAACGTAAAAATTAACAAAAACCGAAATCAAACTAACCTTGATTTTAAGCTTTAAAGTGCCGAAAATTTAAAAGGAATGAAACCCCTTTTCTTCTTCAACATTCGGCCAAGAACCACCAAGATGATAATGATTTTTTTCTTTTATTTATTTTAACATATAATAAGTTAATACTAAATTACTAATATAGCCCTTTTAATAAAATAAATCTAACATATATAATAAGGGCAATGGTGACTTTAGCCACCCACTAAGTTTAAAATTAGACTATTTACTCTTTTAATACCCCACTTTAAATAGCCATCATCAAATAGGCACTTTTCACTATAGTTTGCTACTTTTACTTTTTACGCGATTAAGTCCTTTTTCTAAATTAAACACACAAACGATAAATTTTTTCTACGAGACTTTCACACACATTAACTCACATATAATAAACACAAAATATAATATTAAAATGTTTCTCGAACTCAGATTCGTGATCCTGAAAACATCGTTCCGATTAGGGTCAAATTCGGTCTGTTACACATATCTTCAACTCATATATAGCCAAATCACATAGCTAAGTTCATATAACAAACTTATACCAAATACTAGCCTATACATGCCATATCTAGCTATATACATTTCCAAAATGTACCGAAACAAGTTGAGTAGTGTGATGAAGATCCACGATGGTCCCCGAGCCTACAGTAGCTTTGACGACCTATAAAACAGAGAAAACACACACACACACAGAGTAAGCTTTCAAAAAAGCTTAATAAGCCATAATACAAATAAACTTAACATGTAAAGAATATAAGCATATAAAAACGTTGGCATAATTCATATTCATAGAAAATTTCTCACATATATGCTTTGGTCCATATTCTTGGCCATATTTGCCATATTCATCAATTCAAGAATCATATATATATATACATAACTCTTTCATAACCATTCTTGCATCTCAGTCAGATTCTCATATTCAATCATACATTTCTTCAAATCAAAATCACTTAGGTACTTATCTTTTGTACACATTTAGTGTGCATACCAAACGTACCTGAAACGAATATACATTTATGTAATTGATCATAGCTCGAATTTTGCCCGTTGAACCGATAGGAATCTAATAGGATACTCAGAAACCTCGGAATAGTCGTATAATGCCAACGTCCCAGACGAGGTCTTACGTGTACTCGGATAACGATGCCACTGTCCCAGACAGGGCTTTACATGAATCAATACGATGCCGATGTCCCAGACATGGTCTTACACGTAAAGCTCATATCGATGCCAACGTCCCAGACGTGGTCTTACACTAAAGCTCATACCGATGCCAACGTCCTAGACATGGTCTTACACGAAATCTCAAATCAACGCCAACGTCCCAAACGTGGTCTTACATGATAAAATAGAATAGATACCTATGTCATGACATAGCTAATCCTATATTTCCTAGGTTCGTATAGGACTTCTCGAACTTTTCACTATTTTGACCTTGTCTCGAAATTCATGTACATAACATCTCATAAGCATTCATTATCATTGATAGTCATATGAGTATGCTCAATTCAATACAATTACATTTATTTTCAATATGACTTACCTCAGATTCGATTTAACGGAAATGGAAATGGCTACTTGGTTACTTTCACTTTCCCGCGATCTAAGTCTGTTTTCCTCGGTTCTTGATCTATACATATTCAGAGTTAACCCTTTTATTCACTAACTCATTCAATTCAATCCAAGGACACACATTTAGGGTTATTTGCAAATTAACCCTCACATTTGCATAATTTATCAATTTAGTCCATTTTTCTTAAAACACCAAATTCACAAAATCATCGTTTAACCATGCTTAGCCGCATGTTCATACATCTCATACAAACCCATATTTTCCAAAAAATTTGCAATTTAGTCCCTCAAATTGCTATTTTCTCAATTTAACCTTATTTAGCTAAATTCACCAAAAGTTCAAAAACAAAACATGTTCATCCAATACATATCTTTCATATTTCACTATTAAACATCAAACATATGAGTTCATCTTAGTCTCATTTCAAAAACATCATCAATTCTCAAAATTAAAGTATGGGTTTTGTAGTAAACAAAGCAACGATTGCAATAACGTAGAAATTATTGAAAACCGATTAAAACATACCTTGAATCAAAGCTTGTAATGACCGAATGCCCTAACTATTTTCTTTCTTTTCTTTCCTTCAAATTTCGGCAATATGGATGAACAAAGGCCACCATCTAATGCTTTTGTTTTATTAAAAGTATATTAGTGAACATTTTACCATATTAACCTTTCATTAAAATAAGAAACACATATATACAACATGGGCATATTTGACCTTTGTCCATCCACTATCCACATATTAGCCTATTTACCTCCTAAGGCCATAAACATTCAAAAGCCACAACACTTAAGTACTTAACAAATATCATGCAACTTTCACATTTAATGCAATTCAATCCTTTTGTCAAATTAACTTATGAAATTTTAACACATGCTTAATCACATATCAGCAACACAGAATATAATATTAGAATATAATACAGACTCGGATTTGTGGTCCCGAAACCACTGTTCCGACTAGGGTATAAACCAGGCTGTTACAATTCTCCCCCTTAGGGATTTTCATCCCCGAAGATCTTACATTTAAATAGATTCGAATATTGTTGTCTCATTGAATCTTTAGGCTCCTATGTAGCCTCTTCTATTCTGTGTCGATTCCGTAGTATTTTCACTAATGGAATTTTCTTGTTTCTCAACTCTTTCACTTCACGAGCTACAATACGGATTGGTTCTTCTTCGTAAGACATATCAGATCGAATTTCAATTTCAGATGGGGCAATCACATGTGACGGATCAGATCTATATTTACGGAGCATCGAGACATGAAATACATTGTGGATCTTTTCTAGCTCAAAGGGTAACCTTAATCTATATGCAACAGGCCCAACACGTTCAATGATCTCATACGGTCCGATAAACCTCAGACTTAACTTCCCTTTATGTCCGAATCGGAGCACTTTCTTCCACGGAGACACTTTCAGAAATACTCTGTCGCCAATCTCAAATTCTATATCTTTTCGTTTCAAGTCTGCATAAGACTTCTGACGATCAGATGCTGCTTTTAAACAATCTCGTATCAATTTCACTTTCTGTTCTGAATCTTTTATCAAATCGACACAGTGTAACTTATTTTCACTGTGCTCAGTCCAAAACAGAGGTGTACGACATTTACGTTGTAACAGCTCGGTTTAGACCCTAGTCAGAATAGTGGTTTCGAGACCACAAATCTAAGGTTGGAATAATATTTTAATATTATTCTTGGTGTTTATTATATGTGATATAGTCTGTGTGAAAATTCTGTATGGTAATTTTATCGACTGTGTGACAAAGTAAGAGAAAGGACTTAATAATATAAAGTGTAAAAGATGTGTGCTGATTTATAAGTGCCAAATTGTTGTTGTCTTTATAAAGTGGAGGACTAATGTTGTAATTAGCCAAAAATATATGTGGTGGACGGTATTAAATGTTTATATGTGTTTATATATATGTTTATATATATATATATATATATATATATATTAACTTATAAGTTAAAGTTAATATTATATATTTTAAATTATAATAAAACAAAGAAAATGAGTAGTGGATTGTTCGTCCATCTCCATCGAATAAAAAAAGAAAAGAAAAGAAAAGAAGTTTTAAAGCCTTGAACATTAGGCAAGTTTAAGTAAAAAATTAAGGTATGTTTTGGTTTCCGTTTTTCATAATTTCAATGTTTACGAAGTCGTTGCTTCATGCTCTAGCTAACCCATGTTGTAATTTTGTGAATTGATGATGTTTTTGTGATGAGCTATTGATGAATGCTTTAACTATATGCTAGTTGATAGTGAAATATGAAAACATGGTATTGGATTAACATAATTTGTATTGGAATTTTTAGAGAAATTGAGTATTTTGGACTTAATTGATAAAATGAGAAATTGAAGGGTTAAAATATGAAATAAATGAAATGTGTGAGCTTGTATTAGCATGAGAAGAATTCGGCTAAGCATATGTGTTTTGAGATTTTGTATATTTGATGATTTTATGAATTAGGGATGTAACATCCTGAAATTGGGCCTAGTAGGATTGAGCCCAATGGGCCTTAGGCGTAGTAGCGTTTAAAATTTTAGAGAACGACATTAATGCAAGTTAGACTTATTAGATAAGTGATTTTGAAAGGTTAGAGGGCTTCTATGAAGTCCCGGGATCAAATATTGGCTTTGGGGAAATTTTGGTTTTAGGTGAAAAAAAACCCTGGAAGTTGGCAGGTAGGCCTTAAGAATAAAATATGGAGAAAATGACACAAAAGGAGTGTGCGGTGTTGTGGCAAAGTGATGCCACTTAGGGGACAAGGGAGTGACGCCACAAGGAAGGAAGGAGGTCCAAGGTTCAAGTCTTGGCTTTTGCATTTTGGTTTCTTTTTACTTGGATCTTAGAATTTGGGCCATAGTTTATATTTAGTTGCGCATGGTTTAAGACGCAAGAGGAGCTTGTGGCCAAGTGGTTAGCGGCGTGGATTATGTTGCAAGGGAGCTTGGGTTCGAATCTCATGAGAAGCAATGGAGTATTTATTTTGCGGATTGGACGGCAAGAGTTTCAGTTGAATTTAAACTCTACTGGCGAAGGGATCCCACATCGGAAAGACACAAAGAATGAATGTGAAGAGCTAGCTATATAAAGAGCATCCTAGGAGGAGAGTAAACACATCTTGGAGGGCGTTTGGGCACAGGAGTGGTCGGAGCGCGGATTAACACCAGAGTCCTATCAGGTGTGCAACTCTCTCTCTACTCTAGTTGTAGAGCGGCAAATGCCGAAGTGCCGGTCACGGCAATAGTAGCCACACAAGCGTGCGAGCGCATGTGTGGGGCTTCGACGCGATAGTTGAGGCCATCAGTAGTATTCTTGTGGGTTGGGGCTGCTTGGGCCTCGATGGGCCGAAGTGGGCCAAATGGGCCTTATATACGCGATAGTTTAGTACATGCTGAACTAGACTAGGTGGAACTTATATACGGGGCTAGATTTGTGCTAGGTGGGCCACACGAGCTTGTGGGCCCGGATGGGCCGAAATTGGGTTTTAGGCCCAATTGTCTGGTACGACCGAAAATGGTAACTGAGTCGCTAGTGGCGACATTAGGCCTTCGAAAAGGCCATTGCAGGTGCAAATTTACGAAAATACCTTTGGTGGGTAAATTACGAAAATACCCTTGGTAGGTAAAATTACGATTATACCCTTAGAGGTTGATTAGCTTGATTTTGTTGTTTTATGTCTATCTGATTATGATGGTAATTCATGTTATTCTTATATTTGATATATGTTTTGCATACATGACATACTGCATACACGAATTATTATGTTTGCATGGGGTTGGGGATATGATAATGAAAAGGGGAAGTGTTCCGGTGGTTTTACCACATTATCCGGTGACTTATGTCACATATTATGTATCCGGTGACTTATGTCACATATTATGATTCCGGTGACTCAGTCACATTATCTGGTGGCCATGCCACGATTATAAGGGCGATGTGCAATTGACTGCGGCGACTGCCTTCAATGGTGTGTAGCGGATGGAGGGTCGATTTAGTAATCCCCACGGTGTGATTGGCAGGTACGGGTGGTGTGTAGAGGATGGATACCTAGGTGGGTTGGGGATTGCATTTTCATTCTTACATGTGATTTAATATGCTATGGTTCGATATGCTATGTTATGGGCTTATGGCCGAATATGACTAGAGAATGGGTTTTGCATCATTTGGCATGTGCTATCTGCTATACTGTGATGTTAGGGCTACGGCCCGATTCGATTTATGTGGGCTTCAGCCAAGTATGTTATTGTGAGGGCTAAGGCCCAATCTGCTTCTGTGGGCTTAGGCCCAGTTATCACTCGTAAGGGGAAACAGACACTGAGTTTTCGTAAACTCACCCCCTCTTTTTAAATGTTTCAGGTAATCATTAGACCGCGGATTTGGGGAGCCGAGGCAGACTTGTGGTGGCCCTGCAATGTTTTCTCGTAAACTCATTTCTTATATTTAAACTTACTTTTAATTTTGGGATTTTGATATGTAATAAGGCCTTTGGTATTTTATTTGGTTTTAGCTTTCAATTTGGTTACGGTTTACTATTTAATGTTCAATATGGGATTTTCCTGAAATGATAATAAACTGTTTTTATTGAAAAATACTTAAACTCGATTTTCACAACAAATACAATTTTATTCAAATTAATAACAACTTTGTAAAGTGGGCATTGAATGAATTGGCTTTTATAAACAAACCACAAAACGCGGAGTTTCAAAAAGAATACGAACTTTTTAACAAACGCACAGTTTTTAAACAACCCTTTTATGTGACATGCCCGATTCGATCGTAACGTTTAGGCCGGGTTTGGGGTGTTACAAGGGATTAAAGTGTCAAAATGTGAAAATGTGAGAGCTATTTTGTAAAATGCCCTAAATATGTGTGTTTGGACTAAAATGAATGATTTGGAAATTGAATGCATTGAATTTGAATGTGTATAGACCAAGAGAGGAGAGGTTCGTATCGAGATCGAGGTAAAGATAAAGTGCTCTATTAATCGAATGTTTTGATAGTTCGACATTCGAGGTAAGTTCAGATATAATACATGTTATTAAGATCTGCTTTAGCATTATGAAATGAATGTGTATATGTGTATGAAATCGAAATGCTATGTGCAAGATTTAGTTGATGGCACTAAGGGTGCAAAATTGAAATTGAAATAGAGATGAATAGCACTGTGTGTGTGATGTTATGAAAGCTTTGGCTATTTGACATGGCACTGTGTGTGCGATATCGAGATAAGTCGGTTGAAAGATTAGGCAGTAAGTGTGCGATGACTAATATGTATCGACCATGTATATGGCATTGAGTGTGCGATTAAATTGAAAGAATATCAGAGGATAATCGACTTGTAATATCAAGCATTGAGTAGCTTGGAAATTGAATAACTATGTGTTAGCTAAGGTATGTATAGAACCTTTGTGGTTGATGTAACACCCCAAACCCGTATCCGTCGCCGAATTAGGGTTATGAGGCATTGCCAAGCATAATACAAGTCATATCAATTATTAACATCTCAAATAAACATGATCGAATACAATAAATGTAAAGTGCTTTCATAGCATAGTTAAACATTTATATACAATTCATAAACTATTTATCCAAGATTTACAAAGAAACATTTTTCATTGACTATCCCCCTTACTGTTCATTTAGTCATCAAATTTTCAATGACCAAAAATGCCCATATCCATATTTAATATACCTAGGTAAGATATCAAATAACAAAACTAAATGTACATTTATATGTATAACCATGCTTACCTTATATATAATCAAATTTATCATTTATTAATTCATAACCTAAATCAAGTTCATATGCGCATATACCAATTTCCATAATGCAGCTCTTAATGTTTTTAAACACGTAATATGACCAGTTACCATTCAAGCATAATTAATCACATTCAACAATTATCTTAACCATAAAGTCAAGCATAATGAATAATGTACTATAAGATATGCTTGATTACATTGTCGATTTTACCTATTTAATGATCATGCATCAAAGTCGAATACAACCGAACCATAGCACCATAATTTAATCATCTCATTACCGAATCACATCAATTGAATTTTTAAAAAAAAAATACACATGCACCAAGGTCATTCATAACCGAATATACTATCCCATATATATATTCACCTTCCAAAGAACTAACAAAGATTCATAAATGTGATTACATATCAAACATACATATACAAACATTATGCTTGGCATGATTTTAAACTCATCCATATTCATCATCCAAATAAAACATGCACTCTTACTTTAATCAAGACTTGCATAACCTTAGAATATTTAATAATAAAACAAGCCATTTTCGCATGGCTTATAAACATCGACAAAATACCATTCAAATGTTAAGCTAGCCTATACATGCCTTAAGTTTGAAAATTCAACTTTTAAGGTACCAAAATATGTCGATAGCGTGGTAGACTTCGATGACGATTCCCTGAGCTCGTAGCTGGAACAAAATCTATAAAACAAAGTGAAAACATAACACACAAAGTAAGCTAACTAGCTTAGTAAGTCTTAAGCAAAAATATTAAATCATATGATCATTCAAGCATTTACAAAACCATAATTAATATCATAACATTTTTAAAGCTTAATACTAATATGGTCTACTAATGCCGAATGCTAATGCCTTTTCTTTGACTACCTCCAAATATCCCCATATCACCTTAAATAAGCAAACTCACCTAATACACTTAAATTTAATATGTTTCCACATCTAATCAAATCGAATAAGTGCAATATACAAATCAACCACATATAATCAATCATACACATATGTAAACATATCCATTACCCTCACATATTGCATTTACACATATGGCTGAATTTCAAAGGCACAACCAAGATCAATTTCTAATATATTATACTCATTATTTGCAAAGTTACATGCACATATTAAAATCTTACAAAAATACCTCAACTGTATTTCATATTACTAACTTCGAGTAGTAAGATAACCACTTACCTTATCCCTTGTAACTATGAAGCTTATAAATGCCTGAACATTTAGCTTATTTGCATAAATAAATTTTTACCTCGTTAATGATCCATGATCCCTCTGTTTATAATACATCACTGGCATTAATCCTGCTAGGCAACAAAGCCTGAAACACACACTGGCACCAAGCCTGCTAGACCTGAGGTCTGAAATTTAATGACCGGCATTTAGCCTGCTAGGCAATAAGCCTGATACACTTCACTGGCACAAGGCCTGCTAGGCTCGAAGCCCGAGTATCAATATAATTAAACCATTCCATACCCATTACATATTTCCAATATCACATATATCACACATAATTCATATTACTATCTCATATCAAATTCAAATAAATTGAACTACATTTCATTATTAACATCACTTATCACATTCGGCTTTGGCCAATTTCACACTTATAAATTCAAAATTCAGCATGTAATCAAGGTTATAACCGATATTAACAATATTATATTGCTTAAAGACTTACCTCGACTATCGACGGACTACGAAGACCGACTATTCGTTAACTTTCACTTTTCCCTGATCCAAGTCCGTTTTTCTTCGTTCTTGATTTGAACATATTCAAATTAAGCTCATTCAAGTACATTTCATTTCAATTTAATCCAAAAACACCTAAATGGGCAAATTACATTTTGCCCCTAATATTTCACACTTTTACAATTTAGTCCTATTTGCACAAAACATAAATTAAGCAAAATCTCACAACAACCTAGTTAGGCTGAATCTTCCATATGATCATATAAGTCCCTACATTTCATTTATTTTGCATTTTAACCCCTCAAAAATTTATTTTCTCAATTTAGTCCTATTTAGCTAAATTCATATAAAATTATGAACAAAGTATGTTCATCAATTACATATCTATCATTTAACACCATAAAACATCACAAAACACAACATAGCATCAAAGGCATTGTACACAAACATCGTCAATTCATGAAATTGAGGCATGGGTTTTAAAGCTTTCGAAGCAACAATTACAAAAACGTAGAAATTATCGAAAACCGATTAAAAACTCACATTGAATCAAGTTGGAGAGTAGCCGAACCTTAAAACCTTTTTATTTTCTTTTTCTTTTCCTTTACATTCGGCAAGAACAAGATGAAAACTAATGGCTTTCATTTTTTTTATGTTTTATGATAACATATATTATGTTTTTACTAAATTACTTAATTAGCCTTTTAATAAAAATAAATCTAACATATTAACCAAGGGCATTAGTGACCTTTACCATCCACTACCCTTAAAAATGGGCAATTTGCCCTCTAAGGCTTTCATATTAAAAAGCCACTAACAAATAGGCACTTTTTACTATAGTTTGTAACTTTTACACTTTACGCGATTAAGTCCTTTTATTTAATTAAGCACACAAACAATCAAATTTTCATACGAAACTTTCACATATAATAAACACAAAATAATATTTAAATATTTTTTGGACTCAGATTCGTGGTCCCGAAACCACCGTTCCGAGTAGGGTCAAATTCGGACTGTTACAACTCTCCCCCTTAGGGATTTTCGTCCCCGAAAATCTTACCGTTAAACAAAGTCGGATATTGTTGCCTCATTGAATCCTCAGGCTCCCACGTAGCCTCTACTATTCCATGATGATTCCATAATACTTTTACTAACGAAATTTTCTTGTTTCTCATCTCTTTTACTTCACGAGCTAAGATACAGATCGGTTCCTCCTCGTACGTCATATTAGATGGTTTCGGGACCACGAATCCGAGTCTAAAATATATTTAAATGTTATATTCTATGTTTATTATATGTGCTTTAATATGTGTGAAAGTTTCGTAGAAATATTTAATCGTTTGTATGTTCAATTTGACAAAAAGGACTTAATCGCGTAAAGTGTAAAAGTGGTAAACTATAGTGAAATGTGTTAAATTGATCATGGATTTTTAATATGGAGTATCAAAAAGGAAATTAAACCATTTTTGATAATAGTGGACGGTCATGGTCTTAAATGACCTTATATTTTATGTTATGAATTTTATTAGTAAAAGGTTAGTTTAGTAATTTGTTAAATAATAATATATGTTATAATTTACAAAGACAAAGCCACTATCATCTTTTGTTTTCTCCCATGGCCGAATATTAGCAAAAGAAAAAGGGGTTGAAGAAGCTTGATTTTCGGCAACCATTTGGTTTAATTAGGTATGAATTTTAGCTCGGTTTTTGTTAGTTTTTACGTTTTTGAGATCGTTGCTTTGTATATTAGCTGACCCATGTTAGAATTTTTGAAGTTTAGTATGCTTGATATTCGGCCATGGCTAAGAGTTGGTGTTTTAAGATGTTTGATGGAAAAAATATTAAAGTTATGTTAGAAATTTATAAGTTTTGAATTGGAAATTTTGGTAAAATTGAGTATTTAGGGCTAAATTACAAAATTTGAATTGTTGAGGGATTAAAATACAAAATAAATGAAACTAATGTATTTGTATAGACCTTGTAAACATTCGGCCCTTAAGTGGTGTCATGAAATTTTGTGTATTTTGTGTTTTGTACAAAAAGGACTAAATTGTAAAAATGTGAAATATTAGGGGAAAAATGGTAATTTTCCTATTTAGGTGTTTTTGGATTAAATTGAGATGAAATGTAATTAGATCAAGAATAAAGAAAATTGGATTAGGATCGGGGAAAAACGAAAGTTCACAAATAGCCGGTCTTCGTCGTCCGTCAATAGTCAAGTAAGTCTTTAAGCAAATATACGTCGAAAGTTTATTTATGTAACTTAATGAATGAGGAAATTTGAATATTTCAAGGATATATATATGAAATTGCCGAATGTTGGTTGTGTGATATTGGATTAATGCTATTGTGATGTGAATAAGCTTATTTGAAATTGATATGTGATAATATTATGAAATGTATGGGATATAAGTGATCTTGGCATTGAGAAAAGTTTATGAAATGGTTAATTATGTTGATGTTCGGGCTTCGAGCCTAGCAGGCCTTGTGCCGGTGATCTATATCAGCTAAAAGCCTAGCAGGCCCTGTGCCGGTGAATCTTATCGAGCTTATTGCCTAGCAGGCTAAACGCCGGTGTTTAAATCTCGGACCTTGAGTCTAGCAGGCTTAATGCCAGTGTGATTGTGATTCGGGCTAATGCCTAGCAGGTTCTATACCGGTGAACTGAAATTTCGAGCTCAGAGCATGTAACAACAAAGTTATGAATAAATTGAGAAAGTCTAAGCTTTGAAAATGAATCATGTTAATTCGGCTTTGAGGTATGTGTCTTGATTCCATACTTAAATGTTATATATGATGTTAGTAAGCAAATATTATGAGGAAGTTAATGTGTTATACATGGATTGATTTGAAATTATATATACATATTATGCCATATGAGAATTGACTACTTACAAGTATGAGAGTGATTGAAATGTTTATGTAAGTATATCAATACTTATATATGTGTTGATATATTCGGTGAATGGTATACTATGGTAAGTAAATGAAAGTTATTAGGTTGATTGATATAATGCTATTCGATTATGATGAAATTATAAGTTAAACCATGCATTTCTAATGATTTGAATTGTTATTAAAAATGCTTGGATAAGTAGTGTTATAATGTATTTGTTTAAGACTTACTAAGTTAGTAAACTTACCTTGTGTGCGTACCTCATTTCGTTTTATAGATTTTGATCAAGCTACGAGCTCCGGGGATTGTCACTGAAGTCACTCACACTATTGACTCACGTTGTTACTTTAAATGCTTAGGCTTTTGTTCTTAAGGAATGTATAGACTAGTATATATTTTGGATTAATTTTTGAAGTTGTATATATATATTAAGCCATGCGAATATGGCTTGATTATAATATATTAGCTTGAGTATATTCGATCATGGTTTAAAGATGTTTTGAAAGCGTGTTTTATGCTATAAACTGTGAGTTGGATGTATGTTTGTTTTGGAAATGTGAAGTATTATGTATGATATAAAAATATGAGTTAGCTATATAGGTTTGGTTTTGAATTGATAATTGATGAAAGCGTTTCAGGTTCATTTTGTTAGCCTAATTGACAAAAACCCATTTGGATTTGTGTGATATTTTGGTACAATGCATAATATACATAACAGTCATGATTTGATTTGATTCTGCACTTATTAAATTGGATGAATTAGTTGGATTTCATGAATTATATTACAAACATGTTTTGTTGGTTCTATGTTTACTTATTAAGTCAATTAAATGCATGGTTATGTTCGACTAATAAAATTTATTTAATAAGCTAGGCTATGAATTCACTGGTTGTGAAATGATTTACTTTGTTATGTATAGGAAATGGCATAACTTGTACTTGTTATGAGGTTGACTTTAATAGCCTAATGAGTAAAGGAATGAATTGGCTAAGTGGGAATAAAGTTTGATATGATGGTTTGTCTATAATGTTTTGTTATGGATAGCTTTGCATTGAATTTAGTTATTGATTTGGTAAAAATAAATATCTAGATATGGTTTTAACATTAGGTAATATGTATATGGTAGATTGATTAACTAAGTATGTTTAGTCATATTTCATGTCACCAATGCAGCATATATGAATGGGCTATTTAGTAGTGAAGAATGATTTATTTGATGTCTAAATTGTGAATGTGTGAAAACTTTATAATAGTAGATTGATATCCAACTAATGAAATAGTTGGCTGTTATATGTTCTGTATATAATATGTTTCGATATATGATAGAATATGTTTTAATTATGAAGTGTTGTGATTGCTAAGTTTTGTAAGAGTCGATAATTTGATTAAGTTGTGAATTTAGAAATGATTAAACTTGAGTTGGGAAGTGATGATTTTCGGTATGAACTGTGAGATGACCGGTAATGCCCGTAACCTTAATTCGGCGATGAATACGGGTTAAGGGTGTTACATTTGATTGGTATCAGAGCCAGGTCTAGTCGATTCTAGGACTACCGTAGCACGTAAGAGTCTAGCTATACATGCCTTACATTGTATATACGATAGTGTGGTGACTTCTGACATTTCAAACTGTGTTTTATATAGTAAATGGATTCCGATCCTAGCAGAGCCGTAGCAGATGATGTAGAGAGCGTAGCACCTGATCGCGCACGCGGATCAGTGCCGGTGGACTCTCGACCAGTATCGGGTAGCCATGAGGGGGAGGCCAAACAAGCCTTCTACCAAATGATGAATGAATGGTTTACCCAGTTTGTTCAGAATAATCTGGTCGTACCACAACCTCCACCCTCGAATAATCCAACTCCGGTACCTTCAGCACCCCCGATGATAGATCTGATGAGATCTAGTAGGCCTCCCGTTGATAAAATCAGGAAATATGGGGTCGAAGAATTCAAAGCTAATGATGATGACACAGAGCGAGCTGAGATGTGGCTTGATAACACTATTCGGGTACTTGATGAGTTAGCTTGTACTCCAGATGAATGCCTGAAGTGTGCTATATCTCTACTTTGGGACACTGCCTATCACTGGTGGAACACATTTGTATTAGTGGTTCCGAAAGAAAAAGTGACTTGGGACTTCTTCCAGATCGAGTTCCGTAAGAAATATATCAGTCAGATATTCATCGATCAGAAACGAAAAGAACTTCTGGAATTAAAACAGGGTCGTATGACTGTGACGGAATATGAGCGGAAGTTTGTTAGATTGAGCCAATATGCCTGGGAGTGTATATCCACTGAAGCTATTACGTGCAAAAGATTTGAAGACGGTCTGAATGAAGACATAAAGTGCTTGTTGGCATTCTTGAAATCAAAGAGTTCGTGGTGCTAGTCGAGTGAGCTTGCAAAGCTGAAGAGCTCGGAAAAGAGAAAAGAAAGGCTGAAATTGAAGCTAGAGACACTCGTAAGAGATCATCGAGTAAGTCTTTTCATTCAATGCTTAAGAAGTTCAGAGATTACTTCAGCCGACATAAAACTACTTCAGACCTGTTTAGGCGAGATCGACCACCAGTGAGTTCCCAAGCCACTTCGATGGCTAGTGTTGGTAATGCTCAGCAGAATTGAGTTGAATGTAAGCATTGTGGTAAGTGGCATTCTGGGAGTTGTAGATTTCGAGATCGTTCCTGTTTTAAATGTGGATCGTTAAATCATTTTATCAGAGAGTGCCCAATGTTAGCCGATGCAAAATACGGTTCAGAACACTACACCGAACAGCGCACCAGTACGGGGCAGACCACCCAGATATTCAGGCAATGTAGGTAGCAATCAGAGAGGGACGAAGAACACTGCGGTTCGATTAGAGCTCGAGCTCCAGCTAGAGCTTATGCTATACGAGCCAGAGAGGATGCTTCTTCCCCTGATGTCATTACCAGTACTTTCACACTCTATGATATTACTGTGATTGCATTGATTGACCCTGGTTCAACTCATTCATATGTGTGTGAAACTCTAGTATCCAGTAAGACTCTACCTGTTGAGTCTACTGAGTTTGTGATTCGTGTGTCCAACCCTTTGGGTCGCTGTGTATTTGTTGATAAAGTGTGTAAAAGTTGCCCGTTGATGATTCAGGATTCCTGCTTCCCAGCTGATTTAATGTTGCTGCCTTTTGACGAGTTCGATATAATTTTAGGAATGGACTGGTTAACTTTGCATGATGCAGTGGTGAATTGCAAAAGAAAGATTATTGATTTGATATGTCAAAACGGTGAAATCATTCAGGTTGAATCTACTGATCTGAATGGGTTGCCTACAGTGATATCCTCGATGCTAGCTCGAAAGTATGTGAGAAAAGGATGTGAAGCTTACTTGGCTTATGTGTTGGATAATAAAGTGTCTGAGAAGCAAAATGAATCAGTACCGGTAGTGAATGAATACCCAGATGTGTTTCCTGAAGAATTACCAGGTTTACCACCAGTATGAGAGATTGAGTTTGGCATTGAACTAGTTCTGGGGACGACTCCGATTTCGATAGCCCCGTATCAGATGGCAGCTACGAGTTGAAAGAGTTGAAAGCACAGTTGCAAGAGTTGACAGATAAGGGCTTTGCATGACCGAGTTTCTCTCCTTGGGGTGCACCGGTTCTATTTGTGAAAAAGAAAGATAGGACTATGCAAATGTGTATTGATTATCGTTAGTTAAATAAAGTGACAATAAAGAATAAATTCCCGTTGCCTCGAATAGATGATTTGTTTGACCAGTTGAAAGGGGCTTCAGTGTTTTCAAAGATTGATCTGAGATTGGGTTATTATCAGCTGCGAGTTAGAGATTCTGATGTGCCTAAGACTGCATTCCGAACGAGGTACGAACATTTTGAGTTTTTGGTTATGCCTTTTGGGCTTACTAAAGCACCTTCTATTTTTATGGATTTGATGAATTGGGTTTTCAAACAGTATTTGGATCGGTTTGTAGTAGTGTTTATTGATGATATCCTGATCTACTCCAAAGATGAAACCGAACATGCCGAGCATTTGAGACTACTGCTACAAACTTTGCGAGATCGGCAGTTGTATGCAAAGTTTAGTAAGTGTGAGTTCTGGATGAAGGAAGTCAGCTTTTTGGGTCATGTTGTTTTAGCTTCAGGTATTCGGGTTGATCCGAACAAAATATCGGCTATACTTGATTGGAAACCACCAAAGAATGTCTTCGAAATTCAGAGCTTTTTGGGACTTGCGGGATACTACAGACGATTCGTCAAAGGCTTTTCCATGATAGCTACACCTTTGACAAAGCTGCTACAGAAAGATGTTAAGTTCGATTGGTCAGAAAAATGTCAGAGAAGTTTTGATGAGTTGAAGGCCCTTTTGACCGAAGCTCCAGTGTTAGCTCAGCCTGAATCGGGTAAAGAATTTATTGTTTATAGTGACGCTTCTTTGACTGGTTTGGGTTGCGTTTTGATGCAGGAAGGCAAAGTCATAGCCTACGCTTCGAGACAATTGAAGCCCCACGAAAGAAATTATCCGACTCATGATTTGGAGCTTGCAGCTATTATTTTCGCTTTGAAAATATGGCGTCATTACTTATTCGGCGAGAAATGTCTTGTTTACTCGGATCACAAAAGTCTGAAGTATTTGATGACTTAAAAAGACCTGAATTTAAGACAACGCAGATGGTTGGAATTGCTAAAAGATAACGAATTGGTCATTGACTACCATCCCGAAAAAGCTAGCGTTGTTGCAGATGCTTTAAGCCGAAAATCATTGTTTGCTCTTCGTGCGTTGAACGCACATATGGTTATGACTAGTGATAGTTCGATCATAGCCAAATTGAGGGCTAGACCGTTGTTTATTCAACAAATTAGCAATGCACAAAAAGTTGACAAAGATATGACTGCTAGACGAGCTCAGTGTGAAAATGATACAAAGTCAGAGTTTCAAATTGATAAAAATGACTGTTTGAACTACAAAGACCGATTGTGTGTACCGAGAAATGTTGACTTGATTCAGATAATATTGGATGAGGCTCATAATAGTCAAATGTCGATACATCCAGGTAGCACAAAAATGTATAATGATTTGAAACAGTTCTATTGGTGGCCTGGCATGAAACGGGATATATCTGAATTTGTTTCAAAGTGCTTAATTTGTCAGCAAGTAAAAGCAGAGCATCAGGTGCCTTCTGGGTTACTTCAATTGATCATGATACCTGAATAGAAATGGGATAGAGTCACTATAGATTTTGTATCTGGTTTGCCTACAACACCGAGCAAGAAAGACGCGGTCTGGGTTATAGTGGATAGACTGACCAAGTCAGCTCACTTTGTACCTGTTCGTACGGACTATTCGCTCGACAAACTTGCTGAATTGTATGTATCACAGATTGTGAGATTGCATGGTGTACCGAATTCTATTGTTTCAGACAGAGACCCGAGATTCACATCGCGGTTTTGGAAGAAGTTGCAAGCTTTATGTAACATCCTTGAATCGGGGTCTCTGCATTTTGCTTATGTGCATGTGATGAATTGTTTATAGTGTTGATTTGTCATGTTTTGGGGTCTAGTTACAACCCTAGGTTAGGCCTGAGCTAGGGCTAAGAATTTTGTTGTGGCACTTAAGGAAATGGAGCTAAGGGAAATAGAGGTTAAGAGAAATTAGTGGGGAGTGTTGGCACAAAAGATGACTTGGTAAAGTGGCAGGAAGGCGCCACTTAAGGCTTGGAGGAGGTGACGCCACAGGGAGCAAGGAGGACCTTGGTTCGAGCTGCAGAAACCTCTCCCTGCTACTTCTTTTTGACGCCATAAGCTAGAGGAGGTGTGCTCAGGTGGGACTCTCTTGGGTGGATGGAGAGGAGAAATTTGATGAGCTTGACTTGTTCAAACAAATTCGAATTGGTGGAGGGGAGGAAATTTAGGTGTTTGAATATTTTCAAACACATTTGAAGAGTGTTGGCCGAATAAGGGACTTTGGGCAAGGGGTGCTATCGATTTTGGAGTCTTGTAGAGGTGGCCGAATGTCTATGGGGGTTAAGGGAGTGTTCGACTAGCTTTGGGAGCTCTCCTTTCTTTTTTGTTTTGTGCCGGATTAAGACCCGATTGGTTTTCTTTCTTTTCTTTTCGGCAAACCTTGTATTTGGCCGAACCATTTTTTACTTTCTCTTGGTAAAGCCGAAAACCAAACAAGCCATTCTTTCCCTTTTTCTTTTCAGTTTCCTTTGGGTAGTCTTTAGTGCCGAAATCACTTGTATCCATCCACTTCTCCATATATTTTCTTTCTAATCTATCATCCACTTTAGCCGAATCCTCCTTTCTCATTTACATTTTTCTTTCTTCTCGTTTACACTCATAAGCTATAGCCGAAATCCATTTACTCTTTATTTTCTTCTTCTTGGTTGTCACTTTGGTCGAACATCCTTAGTCCTTTTTCTTCTTCTCTTTTCGCTAGATCTTGTCCCCATTGGCAAGTGCCGAATCTACTCTTCTTTGTGGATCATAGCTGAAACTCTGGTAAGGGAACTATTTATTCGTTTTCTTTTCTTGATCAACATGGGTAATGCCGAAACCCACTTCCCCTCTATCTTCTTTTACCATTTTAGATCTAAGTATTAAAACTCTGTTCTTGTTCTTTGGAGGGAGCCGAAACCTATAACATCGTTTAGGGGTGCCGAACATTGGTGGTTGATTAACCGAATCTGTCATTGAGGTAAGGGTTCAACATTAAGATCTATTTCTTAATTGATTAAAAGCCGAAGGCTAACCTTTGTGGGTGCTAATGTTTGGCTGATTACTAGGGGGATCTATAACAAAGTTTCGGGATTTGGTTGGAAACCAAATCGGCACTAAGGTAAAGAGTTGGCTCCACGCGACATCTTTTCGGGATTTCTAGTTAAGCCGAATAGGGCTTTTGGTTACTAATTAAGCATTGGCCGATTGTAGGAGCAGTGAGGGCATACGTTTCGAGATCTCGTAGTATCGCGTAGCTTCGGAATTTCTCACTAGATCTACGTATAGTCAGGTGTGTAAACGCTTACACACTTTATTAGTTAAAAATGCTCATTATGTTACTGTATAACCTTTGGTATTTGTGACTTTGCCTTGTGGGCATGAGCTTGGACACCGGGTAAGTCCCCTGCTGTGTGATTTTTAATATTCATCATCATGGTTTGTTAAATGCTATGTTATGCCTTAAAATGCATGATACATGATATTATGACACGTATGAGATGAGCATGATGATGATGGGATTGATGAGAGGAGGGGGATGATATATTTGGACTGTCACCAGTGGTTTTGACCACAAGATGGGTTGGCCCCATCAGTTGAACTGTGACTACGATCACCAGTGGTTTTGACCACACTATTGATATGATTTGTTACTAAGTCCTAGTAGTTTTGACCACCAGTTGTTTTGACCACATGATTGATATTTGTGACCACGGTCACCAGTGGTTTTGACCACACATGGATTATTGTGACTCGTCCCAGTGGTTTGGTACCACAGTGGGTTGGCCCCACATGATATATTACGGGATTGTCATCAGTGGTTTTGACCACACGATGGATTGGCCCCATCACCGATATATTTGTGACTTCGGTCACCAGTGGTTTTGACCACCAGTGGTTTTGACCACACGGGGTAGTTAAAGGAGATTGGATGGATAGGTTATGGGGTGCATGATTTGCATGTTTTGCTGATGATCTGTGTGAGTGCATGAACTATCGAGTTGGAGATTTATACACTGAGTCTCGGTGACTCACCCCTTCCATTACATTTTGCAGATGAGGCATAGATCGCGGATATGGAGCCGAGGAGGACTCGAGGTTGGCATGCATCTTCGTTTGGTTTTGATTTTAAGCTGCTACTTCGACTTTAGTTAATTTTCCTTAAATTTGGTTTTGGTTTGTAATAAGGCCGCTAAGTTTATTTTGGGTTTTAATTATCTGCTTTTATTTGATTATTTTATGCATGTATTTTAGATTTATGAACTTGAAAGAAAATTAACCGGTAGAAAGCAACATTTTCTAAGCCATACCTCTTCGGGTTTTCAAACATTACCATCGGGTCACAAAGTTCACATAGAAATAAGGTAACCTGGACGTTTTTAAAACTCTAAATTTCAAACAACTTTAGAAGCAAATGGTTTTTAACTCGATCATACGCATTGCACCCAGTTTTAAACAAGTATCGTTTTTCTAAAGTTTGTAACAACAAGTAGATTATCAAGCATGAGTTTTAAACAATCAACACACGATTTCAATATAATCTTAAACAAGGATTTCCAAACTTTAATAAAAAGGTTTTTAGGAAAATTATCCGACAAACTTAGAAATTTTAACATGTTTTCACTCCGTAGCATACCAGATTCGGTCGTGGTGTGTTGACCGGGTGTGGGGTGTTACAATTGTGGTATCAGAGCCAGTTTCAACAGCTCGACTGTGGGCTCGAGGCTAAAAAATGTTTTAAATGGGTCTGAAAGGCTTTTATGTGAAAAATTTAGTGAGGAAAGCATGGCACCGAGCCTCTGGCACCAATCTGCCCAGGTAAGTACCCCAAACTGTTGCTTTTGATGATATGGTTATTATGATGATGGCATGATTAAATAGTAGTAGGAACTACTTTAGAGACATGAACCATAGGATGATGTGTACTCGCGAAACAATCCTCTATTAAAATTTTCCATAAGACTGGGCTTTAAGAGACAGTGGAATAAAAGTCTAACGCATAAAACTTTTAATCAGCTTGAATATATCGGTAGATATGAGTGCACGTGGACGTGTGCGTAACACTCGTGGACGAGGTAGGGGTAGGATGACAGTCTCGGAACCAGCAAGGTCCGGGCATGGATCAAAAAATGAGGTACCACCGCCGCCAGCTGTGGGCGCGGAATATCAGGATCAGACGGGTAGTAATGACGCAGTGTCACAGGCTGTACTGCGGGTACTAGAAAGGGTTGCGAGTGCAGGCGTTGGAACTGGAGCTCAGAAATTTGTGACCGAGCGACTCAAGGCTAACGGTGCAGAGGTATTTAGAGGTGTGTCTGGTGTGACACCTAGTACGACAGAGTATTGGTTGGAGGCGACGGAACGCATTATGGATGACCTAGACTTTTCAGCGGAGGAAAAGCTGAAGGGCATAGTATCTCTGCTAAGGGATGAGTCATATCAGTGGTGGCTTCACGGTTAGGGACAGAGCGATGGCAGACGATCTCACGTGGGAATTCTTTAGAATAGCCTATCAGAGGAAATACATAGGGGCTAGTTACGTTGATGCATAGCGCAGAGCTTTCTTGAACTTGGTTCAAGGCAATAAGACTGTAGCAGAATATGAGGCGAAATTTCTTCGGTTGAGTCAGTATGCTCGGGGTATTGTGGGTATCGAGCATGAGCGCTGTGTCAGGTTTGAGGACAGGCTGAGAGACGAGCTACGGATGATAATTGCCCCACAGCAGGAACGAGAGTTTGCCGTTCTAGTGGAGAAATCTAAGGTTGCTGAAGGGGTAAAACAGCCTGTAAGGCAGAATTAGGATAGGGCCTGGAATAAAAGGAGCTCTGGATCATCTGGGTTTTCTGGGAATCAGCAGAAGAGGGTTAGGTATAATGGGCCGAATCAAGCTGCTAGGCCTGCAGCTTCTAATACTCAGTGGCCGCCGCGGTGTGCTCGGTGTGGAAAGCCTCACACGGGAGAATGTTGGACTGGTAACAAAGGATACTTTGAGTGTGGCTCGATGGGGCATCGAGTCAGGGATTGTCCACAGCGATCAGCTAGGCTGCAGTCTGAGGATCAGAACCGTACATAGTTTAGGAGGGATAATCAGCAGCCACAGAGGGGCCGTGGTTTAGGTAGGGGAGGTAATGGCTCTGGTAGAGGTCGTGAGCACCAGGCAGAGGTGCAGGTGGTACAGAGGCGAGACAGCCTGGGTTGGTCTATGCAGCGAGGCGTCGAGCGGAGGGCGATGCACCGGACGCCATAACCGATACGTTCTTAATTTTTGGAGTACCTTATAATGCTTTAATTGATGTTGGTTCGACGCACTCGTATGTTGCTAGTAGTATAGTGGAAACTATGAATTTAGACTCTGAGATTACTTCTAGGAAGATGACTGTGATAAGCCCTCTAGGTCACTCTGTAGAAGTAAGTAAACTATATAGGGAGGTACCCCTAGAACTTCAAGGGGTCGTTTTTCTGGCTGACTTGATGGAACTGCCGTTTGGGGAGTTCGATTTGATTCTCAGGATGGATTGGCTAGTAAAGTATCAAGCTAGCTTGGATTGCGCAGCTAAGCGCATGGTGTTGAAGACCATGGGAGGTGAGAGGTGGTGATGATAGGTAATAGGAGAGATTACTTATCTAATGTTGTCTCTACACTGAAAGCTGAGAAAATGGTTAGGAAGGGTTGTGAAACATTTTTGGTGCATGTCTGTGCTTTGGAAGCTAAGGATGCAGCTGTAAAGAATGTCCGAACTGTAAGGGAGTTTGCCGATGTATTCCCTGAGGAACTTCTGGGTGTGCCTCAGGATCGTGAAGTTGAGTTCGGTATAGATCTGTTGCCGGGAACCGCGCTAGTATCTATTGCTCCTTATAGGATGGCGCCAAAGGAATTGGTGGAGTTAAAGGCCCAGATTCAGGAATTGTTGGACAGAGGTTTCATCCGACCGAGTGTATCGCCTTGGGGAGCTCCAGTGCTTTTTGTTAAGAAGAAGGATGGTACAATGCGGATGTGTATAGACTACCGCCAGCTGAACAAGTTGACAATCAAAAACAAGTATCCGTTGCCCAGGATTGACGACTTGTTTGATCAACTCAAGGGTGCATCGGTTTTCTCTAAGATCGATCTTAGGTCGGGGTATCATCAGCTCAAAGTGAAGTAGGCTGATATTCATAAGACAGTATTTCGTACTCGGTATGGACACTATGAGTTTCTGGTAATGGCTTTTGGTTTGACCAACGCACCTGCAGCATTCATGGATATGATGAATCGGGTGTTTCAGCCGTATTTGGACCGGTTCGTCGTAGTGTTTATAGACGACATTTTGGTGTACTCGAATCTGAAGAGGAACATGACGCACATCTTCGAGTGGTTCTGCAGGTTCTAAGAGAGAAGCAGTTGTACGCCAAATTTAGTAAGTGCGAGTTCTGGCTTAAGGAGGTAACTTTCTTGGGTCATGTTGTATCAGCTGAGGGAATTAGGGTGGATCCTCGTAAGATTGAGGCAGTGTTGGATTGGAAACCACCCAAGTTGGTTGCAGAGATTCGGAGTTTCCTGGGTTTGGCAGGATACTACAGAAGGTTCGTAGAGGGTTTCTCTTTAATCACAGCGCCATTGAATAAGCTGTTGAGGAAAGGGGTTCCGTTTGTGTGGGCTGAGAAACAGCAAGAGAGTTTTGACAAGTTGAAAAAGATTTTGACTGAAGCTCCGGTCTTGATTCAGCTTGAGGCAGGGAAGGAATTCACAGTTTATTGCGATACATCACATACCGGCTTAGGGTGTGTGCTGATGCAAGATGGAAAAGTGGTAGCGTATGCATCTCGGCAGTTGAGGCCTCATGAAGGTAACTACCCGACACATGATTTGTAGCTAGCGGCAGTGGTTTTCTGCCTTGAAGATTTGGAGGCATTACTTGTATGGGGAAAAGTCGATAGTCTACACGGATCATAAGAGTCTGAAGTACCTCTTGACTTAGAAGGATTTAAATTTGAGGCAACGAAGGTGGGTCGAATTGTTGAAAGATTACGACTGTTCGATTGAGTACCATCCGGGTAAGGCTAACGTGGTAGCTGATGCGTTGAGCCGTAAGGTGGGAGCGGACCTGCGAGCTATGTTTGCTCACCTAAGTCTTTATGATGATGGGAGTCTTTTGGCAGAATTGCAAGTAAAGTCGTCTTGGATTAATCAGGTTAAAGGGAAACAACTGACAGATGAGGTTTTAAGTGCTCGGAGGTTACAAGTGCAGAATGGTGAGTCAGAAGGTTTCAGCTTGAGCAGTGAGGGAGTACTGTGTTTTCAGGGGAAAGTATGCATGCCTAAGGATGTGGAATTGAGACAGTAGATTCTTCAGGAAGCTCATAGCAGCCCATACGCTATGCATCCTGGAGGCAGTAAGATGTATTGTGATTTAAGGGAACAGTTCTGGTGGCCAGGTCTTAAGCGGGAAGTAACAGAATTTGTGGGCAAGTGTTTGACATGCCAGCAAGCTAAAGCTGAGCATCAGTTGCCGTCAGGGTTGTTACAGCCGGTAAAGATCCCACAGTGTAAGTGGGAAAGGATACGATGGATTTCGTCAGTGGACTTCCCCTTACACCTGGTAAGAAGGACTCAGTGTGGGTAATTGTGTATCGTCTGACTAAATCGGCTTATTTTATTCCGGTAAGGGTGGATTATTCGCTTCAGAAGTTAGCCAAGTTATATGTGGCAGAGATAGTAAGGTTGCACGGTGTCCCAGTGTCAATTATCTCAGATAGGGATCCCAGGTTCACGTCGAGGTTCTGGAAAGCTTTGCATCAGGCTTTGGGTACGAGGTTGGATTTCAGCACGACTTTTCACCCGCAGTCTGATGGACAGTCCGAAAGGGTAATTCAAATTCTGGAGGATATGTTAAGGGGCTGTGTTCTGGATTTCAGTGGTAGTTGGAGGAGGACCTACCTTTCGCAGAGTTCGCTTATAACAATAGTTATCAAGCGAGTATTCAGATGGCACCATATGAGGCACTATATGGGCGGAAATGTCGTACTCCGACGTGTTGGATAGAATTGGGTGAACGACAGATGTTGGGTCCAGAGTTGGTAACAGAAACAGAGGATAAGGTTAAGGTAATTCGGGCTCGTCTTAAGGAAGCGTCGGACAGGTAGAAATCTTATGTCGATCTTAAGCGCAGGGAGATTGAGTATGCTGTGGGTGATAAGGTCTTTCTGAAGGTATCACCCTGGAAGAAAGTGTTGAGATTTTGTCGGAAGGGCAAGTTAAGTCCTAGGTTCATTGGGCCGTATACGATGTTGAAGTGAGTGGGACCGGTAGCTTATCAGCTGGAGTTGCCAGCGGAGTTGAGTCAGATTCACGACGTCTTTCATGTTTCAATGCTTAGGCGCTATCGATCGGATCAGTCACATGTGGTACCAGTTGAGGAAATAGAGGTAAGTCTTGATTTGTCCTTCGAGGAGGAGCCAGTACAAATCTTGGATCGGGATGTCAAGGTTCTACGTAGGAAGTCAGTAACCTTGGTGAAGGTATTATGGCGGAACCATGGTACGGAGGAGGCCACGTGGGAACCAGAGGATGTGATGCGGCAGCAGCACCCTCAACTCTTCTGACCAGGTAATTTCGAGGCCGAAATTATTTTTAAGGGGGGTAGAGCTGTAACATCCTTGAATCGGGGTCTCTGCATTTTGCTTATGTGCATGTGATGAATTGTTTATAGTGTTGATTTGTCATGTTTTGGGGTCTAGTTGCAACCCTAGGTTAGGCATGAGCTAGGGCTAAGAATTTTGTTGTGGCACTTAAGGAAATGGAGCTAAGGGAAATAGAGGCTAAGAGAAATTCGTGGGGAGTGTTGGCACAAGAGATGACTTGGTAAAGTGGCAGGAAGGCGCCACTTAACGCTTGGAGGAGGTGACGCCACAGGGAGCAAGGAGGACCTTGGTTCGAGCTGCAGAAACTTCTCCCTGCTACTTCTTTTTGACGCCACAAGCTAGAGGAGGTGTGCTCAGGTGGGACTCTCTTGGATGGATGGAGAGGAGAAATTTGAGGAGCTTGACTTGTTCAAACAAATTCGAATTGGTGGAGGGGAGGAAATTTAGGTGTTTGAATATTTTCAAACACATTTGAAGAGTGTTGGCCGAATAAGGGACTTTGGGCAAGGGGTGCTATCGGTTTTGGAGTCTTGTAGAGGTGGCCGAATTTCTATGGGGGTTAAGGGAGTGTTCGGCTAGCTTTGGGAGCTCTCCTTTCTTTTTCATTTTGTGCCGAATTAAGACCCGATTGGTTTTCTTTCTTTTCTTTTCGGCAAACCTTGTATTTGGCCGAACCATTTTTTACTTTCTCTTGGTAAAGCCGAAAACCAAACAAGCCATTCTTTCCCTTTTTCTTTTCGGTTTCCTTTGGGTAGTCTTTAGTGCCGAAATCACTTGTATCCATCCCCTTCTCCATATATTTTCTTTCTAATCTATCATCCACTTTAGCCAAATCCTCCTTTCTCATTTACATTTTTCTTTCTTCTTGTTTACACTCATAAGCTATAGCCGAAATCCATTTACTCTTTATTTTCTTCTTCTTGATTGTCACTTTGGTCGAACATCCTTAGTCCTTTTTCTTCTTCTTTTTCGCTAGATCTTGTCCCCATTGGCAAGTGCCGAATCTACTCTTCTTTGTGGATCATAGCCGAAACTCTGGTAAGGGAACTATTTATTCGTTTTCTTTTCTTGATCAACATGGGTAATGCCGAAACCCACTTCCCCTCTATCTTCTTTTACCATTTTAGATCTAAGTATTAAAACTCTGTTCTTGTTCTTTGGAGGGAGCCAAAACCTATAACATTGTTTAGGGGTACCGAACATTGGTGGTTGATTAACCGAATATGTCATTGAGGTAAGGGTTCAACATTAAGATCTATTTCTTAATTGATTAAAAGCCGAAGGCTAACCTTTGTGGGTGCTAGTGTTTGGCCAATTGCTAGGGGGATCTATCACAAAGTTTCGGGATTTGGTTGGAAACCAAATCGGCACTAAGGTAAAGAGTTGGCTCCACGCGACATCTTTTCGGGATTTCTAGTTAAGCCGAATAGGGCTTTTGGTTACTAATTAAGCATTGGCCGATTGTAGGAGCAGTGAGGGCATACGTTTCGGGATCTCGTAGTATCGCGTAGCTTCGGAATTTCTCACTAGATGTACGTATAGCTAGGTGTGTAAACGCTTACACACTTTAATAGTTAAAGATGCTCATTATGTTACTGTATAACCTTTGGTATTTGTGACTTTGCCTTGTGGGCATGAGCTTGGACACCGGGTAAGTCCCCTGCTGTGTGATTTTTAATATTCATCATCATGGTTTGTTAAATGCTATGTTATGCCTTAAAATGCATGATACATGATATTATGACATGTATGAGATGAGCATGATGATATGGGATTGATGAGAGGAGGGGGATGATATATTTGGACTGTCACCAGTGGTTTTGACCACAAGATGGGTTGGCCCCATCAGTTGAACTGTGACTACGGTCACCAGTGGTTTTGACCACACTATTGGTATGATTTGTGACTAAGTCCTAGTGGTTTTGACCATCAGTTGTTTTGACCACATGATTGATATTTGTGACCACGGTCACCAGTGGTTTTGACCACACATGGATTATTGTGACTCGTCTCAGTGGTTTGGTACCACAGTGGGTTGGCCCCACATGATATATTACGGGATTGTCATCAGTGGTTTTGACCACACAATGGGTTGGCCCCATCACCGATATATTTGTGACTTCGGTCACCAGTGGTTTTGACCACCAGTGGTTTTGACCACACGGGGTAGTTAAAGGAGATTGGATGGATAGGTTATGGGGTGCATGATTTGCATGTTTTGCTGATGATCTGTGTGAGTCATGAACTATTGGGTTGGGGATTTATACACTGAGTCTCGGTGACTCACCCCTTCCCTTACATTTTGCAGATGAGTCATAGATCGCGGATATGGAGCCGAGGAGGACTCGAGGTGGCCATGCATCTTCGTTTGGTTTTGATTTTAAGCTGCTACTTCGACTTTAGTTAATTTTCCTTAAATTTGGTTTTGGTTTGTAATAAGGCCGCTAAGTTTATTTTGGGTTTTAATTATCTGCTTTTATTTGATTATTTTATGCATGTATTTTGGATTTATGAACTTGAAAGAAAATTAACCGGTAGAAAGCAACGTTTTCTAAACCATACCTCTTCGGGTTTTCAAACATTACCATCAGGTCACAAAGTTCACATAGTAATAAGGTAACCTGGATGTTTTTATAACTCTAAATTTCAAACAACTTTAGAAGCAAATGGTTTTTAACTCGATCATACGCATTGCACCCAGTTTTAAACAAGAATCGTTTTTCTAAAGTTTGTAACAACAAGTAGATTATCAAGCATGAGTTTTAAACAATCAACACACGATTTCAATATAATCTTAAACAAGGATTTCCAAACTTTAATAAAAAGGTTTTTAGGAAAATTATCCAACAAACTTAGAAATTTTAACATGTTTTCACTCCGTAGCATACCAGATTCGGTCGTGGTGTGTTGACTGGGTGTGGGGTGTTACACTTTAGGTACTAAACTTCATTTTAGTACAGCCTTTCATCCGCAGACAGACGGTCAGTCTGAATGCATGATTCAGATACTTGAGGATACATTGGGATGTTGCGTCCTTGAGTTTGAAGGTACGTGGGAAAGACACTTACCTTTGATTGAATTTGCTTATAATAACAGTTTTCAATCGAGTATCAAAATGGCACCATACGAAGCACTTTATGGTCGCAAATGTCGTACACTGTTATATTGGACTGAGCTCAGTGAAAACAAGATACACGGGGTTGATCTGATTAAGGAGACTGAACAGAAAGTGGCTGTGATCAGAGATACTTTGAAAGCTGCTTCGGATCGACAAAAGTCTTACACTGATTTGAAACGTAAAGACATTGAATTTCAAGTCAGAGATCGAGTATTTTTGAAAGTTTCCTCGTGGAAGAAAGAACTTCGGTTCGATCGAAAAGGTAAACTAAGTCCGAGATTCATCGGACCGTATGAGATCATCGAACGTGTTGGGCCTGTTGCTTATAGATTGAAGTTGCCCTCTGAATTAGAAAAGATACACAAGGTATTTCACGTTTCGATGCTTCGTAAATATAGATCAGATCGGTCACATGTGATAGCTCTGTCTGAGATTGAAATTCGATCAGATATGACGTATGAGGAAGAACCGGTCGGTATTTTAGCTCGGGAAATGAAAGAGTTGAGAAACAAGAGAATTCCAATAGTGAAAGTACTGTGGAATAGACACGGAGTTGAAGTGGCTACGTGGGAGCCCGAGGATTGAATGAGGCAACAATATCCGACTTTGTTTAACGGTAAGATTTTTGGGGACGAAAATCCCTAAGAGGGGGAGAGTTGTAACAGTCTGAATTTGACCCTAATCGGAACGGTGGTTTCGGGACCACAAATCCGAGTCTGAAATATATTTAAATGTTATATTCTGTGTTTATTATATGTGCTTTAATATGTGTGAAAGTTTCGTAGAAATATTTAATCGTTTGTGTGTTCAATTTGACAAAAAGGACTTAATCGTGTAAAGTGTAAAAGTGGCAAACTATAGTGAAATGTGCTAAATTGATCATGGCTTTTTGATATGGAGTATCAAAAAGGAAATTAAACCATTTTTGATGATAGTGGACGGTCATGGTCTTAAATGACCTTATATTTTATGTTATGAATTTTATTAGTAAAAGGATAGTTTAGTAATTTGTTAAATAATAATATATGTTATAATTTACAAAGACAAAGCCACTATCATCTTTTGTTTTCTCTCATGGCCGAATATTAGCAAAGGAAAAAAGGGTTGAAGAAGCTTGATTTTCGGCAACCATTTGGTTTAATTAGGTATGAATTTTAGCTCGTTTTTGCTAGTTTTTACGTTTTTGAGATCGTTGCTTTGTATATTAGCTGACCCATGTTAGAATTTTTGAAATTTAGTATGCTTGATATTCGGCCATGGCTAAGTGTTGGTGTTTTAAGATGTTGGATGGAAAAAATATTAAAGTTATGTTAGAAATTTATAAGTTTTGAATTGGAAATTTTGGTAAAATTGAGTATTTAGGGCTAAATTGCAAAAGTCAAATTGTAGAGGGATTAAAATGAAAAATAAATGAAACTAATGTATTTGTATAGACCTTGTGAACATTCGGCCCTTAAGTGGTGTCATGAAATTTTGTGTATTTTGTGTTTTGTGCAAATAGGACTAAATTGTAAAAATGTGAATATTAGGGGCAAAATGGTAATTTTCCTATTTAGGTGTTTTTGGATTAAATTGAGATGAAATGTAATTAGATCAAGAACAAAGAAAATCAGATTTGGATCGGGGAAAAACGAAAGTTCACAAATAGCCTGTCTTCGTCGTCCGTCAATAGTCAAGGTAAGTCTTTAAGCAAATATACGTCGAAAGTTTATTTATGTAACTTAATGAATGAGGAAATTTGAATATTTCGTGGATATATATATGAAATTGTCGAATGTTGGTTGTGTGATATTGGATTAATGCTATTGTGATGTGAATAAGCTTATTTGAAATTGATATGTGATAATATTATGGAATGTATGGGATATAAGTGATCTTGGCATTGAGAAAAGTTTATGAAATGGTTAATTATATTGATGTTCGGGCTTCGAGCCTAGAAGGCCTTGTGCTGGTGATCTATATCAGGCTAAAAGCCTAGCAGGTCCTGTGCCGGTGAATCTTCTCGGGCTTATTGCCTAGTAGGCTAAACGCCGATGTTTAAATCTCGGACCTTGAGTCTAGCAGGCTTAATGCCAGTGTGTTTGTGATTCGGGCTAATGCCTAGTAGGTTCTATACCGGTGAACTGAAATTTTGAGCTCAGAGCATGTAACAACAAAGTTATGAACAAATTGAGAAAGTCTAAGCTTTGAAAATGAATCATGTTAATTCGGCTTTGAGGTATGTGTTTTGATTCCATACTTAAATGTTATATATGATGTTAGTAAGCAAATATATGAGGAAGTTAATGTGTTATACATGGATTGATTTGAAATTATATATACATATTATGCCATATGGGAATTGACTACTTACAAGTATGAGAGTGATTGAAATGTTTATGTAAGTATATCTATACTTATATATGTGTTGGTATATTTGGTGAATGGTATACTATGGTAAGTAAATGAAAGTTGTTAGGTTGATTGATATAATGCTATTCGATTATGATGAAATTATAAGTTAAACCATGTATTTCTAATAATTTGAATTGTTATTAAAAATGCTTGGATAAGTAGTGTTATAATGTATTTGTTTAAGACTTACTAAGTTAGTAAACTTACCTTGTGTGAGTACCTCGTTTCGTTTTATAGATTTTGATCAAGCTACGAGCTCCGGGGATTGTCACTTAAGTCACTCACACTATCGACTCACGTTGGTACTTTAAATGCTTAGGCTTTTGTTCTTAAGGCATGTATAGACTAGTATATATTTTGGATTAATTTTTGAAGTTGTATATATATATTAAGCCATGCGAATATGGCTTGATTATAATATATTAGCTTGAGTATATTCGATCATGGTTTAAGGATGTTTTGAAAGCGTGTTTTATGCTATAAACTGTGAGTTGGATGTATGTTTGTTTTGGAAATGTGAAGTATTATGTATGATATAAAAATATGAGTTAGCTATATAGGTTTGGTTTTGAATTGATAATTGATGAAAGCGTTTCAGGTTCATTTTGTTAGCCTAATTGACAAAAAGCCATTTGGATTTGTGTGATATTTTGGTACAATGCATAATATACATAATAGTCATGATTTGATTCAATTCTGCACTTATTAAATTGGATGAATTAGTTGGATTTCATGATTTATATTACAAACATGTTTTGTTGGTTCTATGTTTACTTATTAAGTCAATTAAATGCATGGTTATGTTCGACTAATAAAATTTATTTAATAAGCTAGGCCTATGAATTCATTGGTTGTGAAATGATTTACTTTGTTATGTATAGGAAATGGCATAACTTGTACTTGCTATGTGGTTGACTTTAATAGCCGAATGAGTAAAGAAATGAATTGGCTAAGTGGTAATAAAGTTTGATATGATGGTTAGTCTATAATGTTTTGTTATGGATAGCTTTGCATTGAATTTAGTTATTGATTTGGTAAAAATAAATATCTAGATATGGTTTTAACATTAGGTAATATGCATATGGTATATTGATTAACTAAGTATGTTTAGTCATATTTCATGTCACCAATGCTGCATAAATGAATGGGCTATTTAATAGTGAAAAATTATTTATTTGATGTCTAAATTGTGCATGTGCGAAAACTTTATAATAGTAGCTTGATATCCAACTAATGAAATAGTTGGCTATTATGTGTTCTGTATATGATATGTTTCGATATATGATAGAATATGTTTTAATTATGAAGTGTTGTGATTGCTAAGTTTTGTAAGACTCGATAATTTGATTAAGTTGTGAATTTAGAAATGATTAAACTTGAGTTGGGAAAGTGATGATTTTCGGTATGAACTGTGAGATGACTGGTAATGCCCGTAACCTTAATTCGACAACGAATACGGGTTAAGGGTGTTACACATCTGCAACAATGCTAGCCTTTCCCGGATGATAGTCAATCACTAGCTCTTAATCTTTCAACAGCTCTGACCATCTGCGTTGTCTCAGGTTCAAATCTCTTTGTGTCATTAAATACTTCAAACTTTTATGATCTGAATAAACATGACATTTCTCACCAAACAGATAATGGCGCCATATCTTTAACGCGAACACAATGGCTGCTAGCTCTAAATCATGCGTCGGGTAATTTCTTTCGTGAGGCTTCAATTGTCTCGAAGCATAGGCTAAAACTTTACCTTCCTGCATTAAAACGCAACCCAAACCATTCAAAGATGCATCACTATAAACAACAAATTCTTTACCCGATTCAAGTTGAACTAACACTGAAGCTTCGGTCAAAAGAGCTTTCAACTGATCGAAACTTTTCTAGCACTTTTCTGACCATTCAAATCTAACATTTTTCTGTAATAGCTTTGTCAACGGGGTAGCTATTATAAAAAAACCTTTCACAAATCGTCTATAGTAGCCAGCAAGTCCCAGAAAACTTCGAATCTCAGAAACATTCGTCGATGATTTCCAATCAAGTATAGCTGATATTTTATTCGGATCAACCCGAATGCCTGATGCTGAAACAACGTGACCCAAAAAATTGACCTCATTCAACCAGAACTCACACTTACTAAACTTTGCATACAACTGTTTATCACGCAAATTTTGTAGCACAAGTCTTAGATGCTCAGTATGCTCGGTTTCATCTCTGGAATAGATCAGAATATCACCTATAAACACTACTACAAACCGATCCAAAAACTATATGAAAATCCGATTCATCAGATCCATCAAAAACAGCAGGTGCATTAGTAAGTCCAAAAGGCATGACCAAAAACTCATAGTGTCCGTACCTCGTTCAAAAAGTAGTCTTTGGCACATCGGAATCTCTGACCCGCAACTGATAATAACCCGATCTCAAATCTATCTTTGAAAACACTGAAGCCCCTTTCAACTGGTTGAACAAGTCATCAATCCGTGGCAACGGGTATTTATTCTTTATAGTCATCTTATTTAGCTGTCGATAATCAATGCATATCCGCATTGTCCCGTCTTTCTTTTTCACAAATAAAACTGGTGCTCCCCAAGGAGAGAAACTCGGTCGTGCAAAGCCCTTATCTCTTAACTCTTGCAACTGTGCTTTCAACTCTTTTAATTATGTAGGTGCCATTCGATACGGAGCTATCAAAATCGGAGTCGTCCCTGGTACTAACTCAATGCCAAACTCTACTTCTCGAACAGGTGGTAAACCCGGTAGTTCTTCCGGAAACACATCTGGGTACTCACACACGATTGGAACAGATTCAATCTTCTTCTCAGTCACTTTACTGTCAAGCACATAAGCAAAATAAGCTTCATACCCTTTTCTCATATACTTCTGAGCTAGCATCGAAGATATTACCGCTGGTAACCCATTCAGATCATTAGATTCAATCCGAAAAATTTCACCGTTCTGACATCTCAAATCAATGGTCTTTCTTTTGCAATTCACAAGAGCATCATGCAAAGTCAACCAGTCCATTCCCAGAATTATATCGAATTCATCGAAAGGCAACAACATCAAATCAACTGGGAAACATGAATCCCGAATCATCAACGGGCAACTTTTACACACTTTGTCAACCAGAACGAACCAACCCAAGGGGTTTGATACTCGAATCACAAACTCAGTAGACTCAACAGGCAGAGTCTTACTGGATACTAACGTTTCACACAGGAAAGAATGAGTCGAACCAGGATCAATCAACGCAACAATAATAGTGTCATAAAGAGTGAAAGTACCGGTAGTAACATCTGGAGAAGAAGTATCCTCCCGGGCGTGTATAGCATATGCTCTAGCAGGTGCACGAGCCTCTGATCGAACTGCAGTGTTTTTGGTTCCTTTCTGACTACCACTTACATTTCCCAATTGCCTGGGTGGTCTGCCATGCACTGATACATTGCTCGGTCTTGTATTCTGAGCAGTATTTTGATCGGCTAGCATTGGACACCCCCGAATAAAATGATCCAATGATCCACATTTAAAACAGGATCGATCACGAAATCTACAACTCCCGAAATGCCATTTCCTACAATGCTTGCACTCAACCCGGTTCTGCTGAACATTACCAACACTGGCCATCGAAGTAGCTCGGGAACCCACGGGAGGTCGATCTCGTCTAGAGAAATCTGAAGTAGCTTTATGTCGGCCGGATTCATCTTTGAACTTCATCGATACAGAATGAAAGGTTTTACTCGATGATCTTTTACAAATGTCTCTAGCTTCAAATTCGGCTTTTCTTTTCTCTATCCCAAGCTCTTCAGCTTTACAAGCTCGTTCAACAAGTACCACGAACTCTTTAATCTCGAGTATGCCGACCAGTAACTTAATGTCTTCATTCAAACCATCTTCAAATCTTTTACGCATAATAGCCTCAGTTGACACACATTCACGAGCATATTGGCTCAGTCTCACAAATTTCCCCTTATACTCAGTCACGGTCATACGACCTTATTTTAATTCCAGAAATTCTTTTCATTTTTGATCAATGAATCTTTGACTGATATATTTCTTACGGAACTCGGTCTGAAAGAAATCCTAAGTCACTTTCTCTTTCGGAACCACCGATACTAGTGTATTCCACTAGTGATATGCGGTGTCCTTTAATAGTGATATAACACACTTTAAGCATTCATCGGGAGTACATGATAACTCATCGAGCACACGGATATTATTATCAAGCCACAGCTCAGCTCGTTCTGCGTCATCATCATCATTAGCTTTAAATTTTTCGGCCCCGTGTTTCCTGATTTTATCAACAGGAGGCCTTCTAGATCTCATCAGATCCAACATCGAAGGTGCTGAAGGTATCAGAGATGGATTATTCGGGGGTCGAGGTTGTTGCACAGCCGGATTAGTCCGGATGTATTGTGTAAACCATTCGTTCATCATCTGGTAGAAGGCTTGCTTAGCCTCCCCCTCATGGCTACGCGAGATAGGTCGAGAGTCTACCGGCGCAGTCACATGCGCAGGATTAGGAGCTACGCTCTTGACATCATCAGCTACAGCTCTGTCAGGATCCATTTACTATATAAAAACACAATTTAAAATGTCAGAAGTGTCCACACTATCGCATTATAAAATTAAGGCATGTATAGCTAGACTCATACGCGCTACGGTAGTCCTAGAACCGACTAAATCGTAAGCTCTTATACCAACCAAATGTAACACCCCTAACCCGTATCCGTCGGCGAATTAGGGTTATGAGGCATTGCCAAGCATAATACAAATCATATCAATTATTAACATCTCAAATAAACATGATTGAATACAATAAATGTAAAGTGCTTCCATAGCATAGTTAAACATTTATATACAATTCATAAACTATTTATCCAAGATTTACAAAGAAACATTTTCATTGACTATCCCCCTTACTGTTCATTTAGTCATCAAATTTTCAATGACCGAAAATGCCCATATCCATATTTAATATACCTAGGTAAGATATCAAATAACAAAACTAAATGTACATTTATATGTATAACCATGCTTACCTTACATATAATCAAATTTATCATTTATCAATTCATAACCTAAATCAAGTTCATATGCGCATATACCAATTTCCATAATGCAACTCTTAATGTTTTTAAACACGTAATATGACCAGTTACCATTCAAGCATAATTAATCACATTTAACAATTATCTTAACCATAAAGTCAAGTTAAGAACATCCATCATGAATAATGTACTATAAGATATGCTTGCTTACATTGCCGATTTTACCTGTTTAATGATCATGCATCAAAGCCGAATACAACCGA
The DNA here is from genome assembly GCA_005393395.2 of Gossypium australe. Lineage (NCBI taxonomy): Eukaryota > Viridiplantae > Streptophyta > Magnoliopsida > Malvales > Malvaceae > Gossypium > Gossypium australe. Next base: position 108,261,266 of record CM016619.1, on the reverse strand, counting down.
ACCATAGCACCATAATTTAATCATCTCATTACCGAATCACATCAATTGAATTTTAAAATAAAATATACATGCACCAATGTCATTCATAACTGAATATACTATCCCATATATATATTCACCTTCCAAAGAACTAGCAAAGATTCATATATGTGATTACATATCAAAAATACATATACAAACATTATGCTTGGCATGATTTTAAACTCATCCATATTCATCATCCAAATAAAACATGCACTCTTACTTTAATCAAGACTTGCATAACCTTAGAATATTTAATAATAAAACAAGCCATTTTCGCATGGCTTATAAACATTGACAAAATACCATTCAAACGTTAAGCTAGCCTATACATGCCTTAAGTTTGAAAATTCAACTTTTAATGTACCAAAATATGTCGATAGCGTGGTAGACTTCGATGACGATCCCCTGAGCTCGTAGCTGGAACAAAATCTATAAAACAAAGTGAAAACATAACACACAAAGTAAGCTAACTAGCTTAGTAAGTCTTAAGCAAAAATATTAAATCATATGATCATTCAAGCACATACAAAACCATAATTAATATCATAACATTTTTAAAGCTTAATACTAATATGGTCTACTAATGCCGAATGCTAATGCCTTTTCTTTGACTACCTCAAAATATTCCATATCACCTTAAATAAGCAAATTCACCTAATACACTTAAATTTAATATGTTTCCACATCTAACCAAATCGAATAAGTGCAATATACAAATCAACCACATATAATCAATCATACACATATGTAAACATATCCATTACCCTCACATATTGCATTTACACATATGGCCGAATTTCAAAGGCACAACCAAGATCAATTTCTAATATATTATGCTCATTATTTGCAAAGTTAAATGCACATATTAAAATCTTAGAAAAATACCTCAACTGTATTTCATATTACTAACTTCGAGTAGTAATATAACCACTTACCTTATTCCTTGTAACTATGAAGCTTATAAATACCTGAACATTTAGCTTATTTGCAGAAATAAATTTTCACCTCGTTAATGATCCATGATCCCTCTGTTTATAATACATCACCGGCATTAAGCCTGCTAGGCAACAAAGCCTGAAACACACACCGGCACCAAGGCTGCTAGACCTGAGGTCTGAAATTTAATCACCGGCATTTAGCCTGCTAGGCAATAAGCCTGATACACTTCACTGGCACAAGGCCTGCTAGGCTCAAAGCCCGAGTATCAATATAATTAAACCATTCCATACCCATTACATATTTCCAATATCACATATATCACTCATAATTCATATTACTATCTCATATCAAATTCAAATAAATTTAACTACATTTCATTATTAACATCACTTATCACATTCGGCTTTGGCCAATTTCACACTTATAAATTCAAAATTTAGCATGTAATCAAGGTTATAACTGATATTAACGATATTAAATTGCTTAAAGACTTACCTCGACTATCGACGGACTACGAAGACCGGCTATTCGTTAACTTTCGCTTTTCCCCAATCCAAGTCCGTTTTTCTTCATTCTTGATCTGAACATATTCAAATTAAGCTCATTCAAGTACATTTCATTTCAATTTAATCCAAAAACACCTAAATGGGCAAATTACATTTTGCCCCTAATATTTCACACTTTTACAATTTAGTCCTATTTGCACAAAACATAAATTAAGCAAAATTTCACAACAACCTAGTTAGGCCGAATCTTCCATATGATCATATAAGTCCCTACATTTCATTTATCTTGCATTTTAACCCCTCAAAAATTTATTTTCTCAATTTATCCCTATTTAGCTAAATTCATATAAAATTCATGAACAAAGTATGTTCATCAATTACATATCTATCATTTAACACCATAAAACATCACAAAACTCAACATAGAATCAAAGGCATTGTACAAAAACATCATCAATTCATGAAATTGAGACATGGGTTTTAAAGCTTTCAAAGCAACGATTACAAAAACGTAGAAATTATCGAAAACCGATCAAAAACTCACCTTGAATCAAGTTGGAGAGTAGCCGAACCTTAAAACCTTTTTATTTTCTTTTTCTTTTCCTTTACATTCGGCAAGAACAAGATGAACACTAATGGCTTTCATTTTTTTATGTTTTATGATAACATATATTATGTTTTTACTAAATTACTTAATTAGCCTTTTAATAAAAATAAATCTAACATATTAACCAAGGGCATTAGTGACCTTTGCCGTCCACTACCCTTAAAAATGGGCAATATTCCCTCTAAGGCTTTCATATTAAAAAGCCACTAACAAATAGGCACTTTTTACTATAGTTTGTAACTTTTACACTTTATGCGATTAAGTCCTTCTATTTAATTAAGCACACAAACAATCAAATTTTCATACGAAAGTTTCACACATAATAATTCACATATAATAAACACAGAAAATAATATTTAAATATTTTTTAGACTCGGATTCGTGGTCCCGAAACTACCGTTCCGATTAGGGTCAAATTCGGACTGTTACAGTTGATGAGTTTGTAGATAAAGCTATGAATGGATGAATGAATAATTTTAGCTATGGATGATATGGTATGTATAAGAGAGAATTGATCTATGTGATGGTTGGTTTAGTTTAATGTTTTATATCACGAACTTACTAATCTTTATAAAGCATACTGTGTGATTTGTTTCTCTGCTTTGCAGGGTTAGTAAAGCTAGCTCGGATCCGGGAATCATCAGCATCTCAATCACACTATTGGCATTCTATTTTGGTACTTTTGGAAAAATGTACATAGTTGAAATATGGCATGTATAAGCTAGTTGTTTTGACTCATATGTGAGATGTGTAAATAGCCATATGGTATGGCTAGCTAAATATGCATATGGTATTTGGTGCATATTTTGATATAGCATGATGGTAATGAATTAGCTTATAAATGGTGAGTTCAATGATGAATTAATGCCTTAGTGATTTAGTGAAGTTATGGATGATTTATACCTAAATTTACATGTAATTTGGTTGTAAAAAATGGCATGCTTAGAAATGAGATTATATGTGATGATATGATGATTATTGGACATGAAATTGGTTGCCAAATTGTGTGTATAAAGATGCTCAAATGTGCTTGTAGGATTGACCCATGTGGGTGGCATTTTGGCCTTGCAAATGGCCTATTTTTGCCACACGGTTGTGGCACACGGGCGTGCCTAGTGACCTTGGGCGTAAGTCAGTATATGGCCTAAGAGCACACGGCCACGGCACGGCCAAAGTACACGGGTGTGCTTGGTGGCCGTGGAGTAAATGTCAGTTTCGACCACGGGGAGGACACACAGGTGTGTCTAGCAGTCGTGGGAGGCACATGGCCTACCCCCACGGGCGTGTATCCCCTGAAACTTAGAAATGTTTTAAATTTCCATGAAGTTTCTGTATGTGTTTCGGTTTAGTCCCGACCCCTTTCTAGCATGTGTTTAAGGTCTTATACGCCATAATAAGGGACTAGTTGTTTATGTTTGATGTATTATGATGATGATTGACTTTGTGTCGTAAATGAGTTGTGAAATGATCCTATTGTCCTGTAATGCCTCTTAACCCTAATTCGACGACGGTTTTGGGTTAGGGGTGTTACATTTTTATTGGTATCAGAGCTACGATTTAGTCGATTCTTGGACTAACGTAGCGCAGTGAGTCTAGCTATACATGCCATATTATAAAATTGCGATAGTGTGATGAATTCTGACATCTAAAAATGTGTTTTCATATAGTAATGGATCCCGATCGAGCAATTGCTAACGATGTAGAAAGCAATGTGCCTGCTCCCGCTCAAGGGACAGTGCCGGCCACATCTAGGCCGAATGACAGTGGTGAGGGAGGAGAGGCTAAACAAGCCTTCTTCCGAATGATGAGCGAGTTGTTTACGGAGTTTGTTCGAACAAATCCGGCTGCTCCACAACCTCCGCCCCCACAAGTACATGTTATGCCACAAGTTGTAGATCCGATCAGATTGAATAAACCACATGTAGACAAGATTTGAAAATACGGGGCCGAGGAGTTTAGGGCCACATCTTATGACGATGCTGAGCGAGCTGAGTTTTGGCTTGAGAATACAATCAGAGTATTCGATGAGATGTCGTTGAATCCTGATGAGTGTATTAAGTGTGCAGTTTCCTTGTTGAGAGACACGACTTATAACTGGCGAAAAACATTGATATCTATGGTTCCGAGAGAGAGAATCACTTGGGACTTCTTTCAGGCCGAGTTTAGAAAGAAGTATATCAGTCAACGCTTCATTGATCATAAACGTACAGAGTTTCTAGAATTGAAACATGGCCGTTTGTCTGTTACTGAGTACGAGTGGGAATTCGTAAGATTGAGTCAATACGCGAGAGAATGTGTTTCGACCGAAGCTACTATGTGTAGACGTTTCATAGAGGGATTCAATGAAGACATTAAATTGTTGGTTGGGATACTTGATATAAATGAATTTGTTGTGTTAGTCGAAAGAGCATGCAAAGCTGAGGAGCTCAGTAAAGAAAAGAAGAAAGCTGATTCTGAGGCTCGTAATGAAAGAAAGAGATTGATGAATAAGTTCTCTCAACCTTCAGCAAAGAGATATAGAGATGCAAGCAATCATTCAAATGTTTCGTCTGGACATCCAACTAGAGATCGTTCGAGACAAAGTATTGGTTCACGAATTCAAGCTCCGAATGAATCGAGTGTTGCTAGCATTAAGAGTAACAAGCCTAAGTGTAGACAGTGTGAAAGACGACATGTGGGAGAGTGCTGGGGCAAGTACAACAATAGAGTTTGTTATAAATGTGGATCCCGAGATCATTTTATTTGAGATTGCCCGAAGATGGTGGAAGAGGAAAATGTTCAGAATGAAAGACCAAGTAATGTGACGGCTAGAGGTAGACCACCCAGAAACATCAGAAATGTGAGTGAAAGTCAGAGGGGGACAACTGACATAGCTGTGAGGTCAGAAGCGAGAACACCTGCCCGAGCCTATGCTATACGTGCACGAGAGGAAGCATCATCTCTAGACGTCATCACCGGTACTTTCACTTTATTTGATACTGATGTCATTGCATTGGTAGATCCAGGATCAACTCATTCCTATGTGTGTATGAACTTAGTATTGAATAAGAATCTACCTGTTGAATCTACTGAATTTGTGGTTAGAGTGTCGAACCCCTTAGGCAAGTGTGTCCTGGTATATAAAATATACAAGAATTGCCCATTGATGTTTCATGATATATGTTTTCTGGCCAATTTGATGTTACTACCATTCAATGAGTTTGACATAATTCTGGGTATGGATTGGCTTACTCTGCATAATGCCATCGTGAATTGTAAAAGAAAGAGTATTGAGTTGAAGAGTCATAATGGTGAGATAGTTAGAATTGAATCCAATGATATGAAAGGATTACCAGCTGTTGTATCTGCGATGAAAGCTATGAATTATGTGAGAAAAGGGTGTGAAGCTTATTTGGCGTATGTGATTGATACAAAAGTGTCGGAAAAGAAAGTTGAATCTGTGCCTGTGGTATGTGAGTTTCCAGATGTGTTTCCTGAAGAGCTGTCGGGATTACCTCCAATTCGGGAAGTGGAATTTGGTATTGAATTAGTGCCGATGACCACTCCCACTTCTATAGCTACGTATAGAATGGCACCAACAGAATTGAAAGAGTTAAAATAGTAGTTGCAAGAATTAATTGATAGAGTATTTGCACGACCGAGTTTTTCACCCTGGGGAGCTCCTAGGTTATTTGTGAAAAAGAAAGATGGAACTATGAGAATGTGTACTGATTATAAACAATTGAACAAAGTGACGATAAAGAACAAATATCCGTTGCCTCGTATTGATGATTTGTTTGATTAGCTGAATGGAGATACAGTGTTTTCTAAGATAGATTTGAGATCAGGCTACTATCAATGGAGAGTTAATGAAACTGATGTGCCGAAAACTACTTTCAGAACAAGGTACGGACATTACGAATTTTTAGTGATGCCTTTCGGACTGACAAATGCTCCCGCAGTGTTTATGAATCTAATGAATCGGATATTCAGACCGTATTTAGATCGCTTTATGGTGGTGTTCATTGATGATATTTTGATCTATTCGTGCGACGAGACGCAACATGCTGAGCATTTGAGAATCGTGCTATAAACTCTACGTGAGAAATAGTTATCTGTAAAGTTAAGCAAATGTGAATTTTGGTTGCGCGAGGTTGGGTTTCTGGGACATATTGTATCAGCTGCTAGAATACGAGTTGATCCGAGTAAAATCTCTGCTATTTTGGAATAGAAGCCTTCGAGAAATGTGTCTAAAGTTCGTAGTTTTCTGGGACTAGCGGGATATTATAGACGATTTGTGAAAGGCTTCTCGACGATTGCGACCCCATTGACAAAGTTGTTATAGAAGGATGTTAGATTCGAATGGTCAGAAAAATGCCAATAGAGTTTTGAACAGTTGAAAGTGTTATTAACGGAAGCACCAGTGTTGATTCAACCCGAATCAGGCAAAGAGTTCATAGTTTACAGTGATGCATCATTAAATGGTTTGGGCTGTGTGCTGATGTTAGAAGGGGAAGTCATTGCTTACGCTTCGAGACAGTTAAAATCGCATGAAAAGAATTACCCAACACATGATCTTGAATTGGCTTGGATTGTGTTCGCATTGAAGATTTGGCATCACTATCTATTTCAGGAAAAATCTCACATCTATACTGATCATAAGAGTTTAAAGTACCTGATGACTCAGAAAGACTTGAATTTGCGACAGAGAAGATGGTCAGAATTATTGAAAGACTACGAACTTGTGATAGATTACCACTCTGCTAAAGTTAACGTTGTAGCTGATGCCTTGAGTCGAAAATTGTTATATGCTTTGCAAGCTATGAGTAATTGGATAGATTTACGTGATGATAGTGCGGTGGTAGCTGAATTGAAAGTAAAGCCGATGTTTGTACAGCAGATTTGTGATGCTCAGAAAAATGAAGTTGAAATGACGGTAAAACGAACTCAATGTGAATTGAATGCTGAATCAGAATTTCGAGTTGGTAGTGATGATTGTTTGAGATTTAGAGATCGGATTTGTGTTCTGAGAAATTCAAAGTTGATTTCAATGATTTTGAATGAAGCTCACAATAGTCATTTGACTGTACATCCAGGGGGTACAAAAATGTATAATGATCTGAAACAGTTCTATTGGTGGCATGGCATGAAAAGAGATATTTCTGACTTTGTGTCAAAATGTTTAGTTTGTCAGCAAGTCAAGGCTGAACATCAAGTTCCGTCTGGTTTGTTACAACCGATTATGATTCCTGAGTGGAAATAGGAGAGAATTATGATGGACTTTGTGTCGGGTTTGCCCTTATCTCCGAGTAAGAAAGATGCAATCTGGGTGATAGTGGACAGATTAACGAAATCAGCTCATTTCGTTCTGATGAGAACCGGTTATTCTTTAGATAAGTTAGCTAAATTGTATATCGATGAGATTGTGAGATTGCACGGAATACCGTTATCTATAGTGTCAGACAGAGATCCGAGATTTACCTCGTGATTTTGGAAGAAATTGCATGATGCTTTAGGCACGAAATTGCATTTCAGTATTGCTTTTCATCCGCAAACGGATGGTCAATCCTAGCGAATCATTCAGATTCTCGAAGACATGCTGAGATGTTGCATACTTGAATTTGAAAGTACGTGGGAAAAGCATTTATCATTGATTGAGTTTGTGTATAACAACAGTTTTCAATCTAGCATTAAAATGGCACCATATGAAGCTCTTTATGGTCGAAAGTGTCGAACTCCATTGTATTGGACTGAGCTGAGTGAGAATAAGATTCACAGGGTTGATCTAATAAAAGAGATTGAACAGAAAGTGGAAGTAATTCGTGACAATTTGAAAGCAGCTTCAGATCGTCATAAGTTTTATGCAGATTTGAAACAAAAGGATATTGAATTCAAAATTGGTGATAAAGTGTTTCTGAAAGTGTCTCCGTGGAAGAAAATACTTCGATTTGGCCGTAAGGGCAAGCTGAGTCCGAGGTTCATCGGACCGTATGAGATTATTGAACGAGTTGGGCCGGTTGCTTATAGATTGAGATTGCCATCTGAGTTAGAAAAGATTCATAACGTGTTTCATGTGTCAATGCTTCGACGGTACAGATCAGACCTGTCTCATGTGATTACTCCTACTGAAATTGAGATTTAGCCAGACTTGTCGTATAGTGAAGAACCGATTCGAAATTTGGCACGAGAGATTAAAGAGTTAAGAAACAAAAGAATTTCCTTAGTGAAAGTATTATGGCATAAACATGGAGTTGAAGAGGCTATGTGGGAGCCTGAGAACATTATGAGAGAGCAATATCCACACCTATTCACTGGTAAGATTTTCGGGGACGAAAATCCCTAAGGGGGAGAGTTGTAACAGCCCGATTTAGACCCTAGTCGGAATAGTGGTTTCGAGACAACAAATCCGAGGTTGGAATAATATTTTAATATTATTCTTGGTGTTTATTATATGTGATATAGTTTGTGTGAAAATTTTGTGTGGTAATTTTATCGACTGTGTGTCAAATTAAGAGAAACGACTTAATCGTATAAAGTGTAAAAGCTATGTGCTGATTTACAAGTGCTAAATTGTTGTTGTCTTTATAAAGTGGAGGATTAATGTTTTAATTAGCCAAAAATATATGTGGTGGATGACATTAAATGTTGATATGTGTTTACATATATGTTTTTATATATATATTAACTTATAAGTTAAAGTTAATATTATATATATTATAAGCTATAATAAAACAAAGAAAAGGAGTAGTGGATTATTCATCCATCTCCATTGAAAAACAAAGAAAAGGAGTAGTGGATTATTCATCCATCTCCATTGAAAAACAAAGAAAAGAAAAGAAGTTTTAAAGTCTTGAACATTCGGCAAGCTTTAAGTAAAAAATTAAGGTATGTTTTGGTTTCTGTTTTTGATCATTTTTACGTTTTCGAAATCGTTGCTTCGTGCTCTAGCTAACCCATGTTGTAATTTCGTGAATTGATGATGTTTTTGTGATGAGCTATTGATGAATGCTAAAGCTATATGCTAGTTTATAGTGAAATATGAAACCTTGGTGTTGGATAAACATAATTTGTATTCGAATTTTTAGTGAAATTGAGTATTTTGGACTTAATTGAGAAAATGAGAAATTGAAGGGTTAAAATGTAAAATAAATGAAATGTGTGAGCTTGTATTAGCATGAGAAGAACTCGGCTAAGCATATGTGTTTTGAGATTTTGTATATTTGATGATTTTATGAATTAGGGACTAAAGTGTCGAAATGTGAAAATGTGAGGGCTATTTTGTAAAATGCCCTAAATGTGTGTTTGGACTAAAATGAATGGTTTGGAAATTGAATGCATTGAATTTGAATGTGTATAAACCAAGAGAGGAGAGGTTCGGATCGAGATCGAGGTAAAGATAAAGTGCTCGATTAATCGACTGTTTCGATAGTTCGACGTCTGAGTTAAGTTTGGATATAATACATGTTACTAATATATGGTTTAGCATTATGAAATGAATGTGTATATGTGTATGAAATCGAAATGCTATGTGCAAAATTTAGTTGATGGCACTAAGGGTGCAAAATTGAAATTGAAACAGAGATGAATAGCACTGTGTGTGCGATGTTATGAAAGCTTTGGCTATTTGACATGGCACTGTGTGCGATATCGAGATAAGTCGGTTGAAAGATTAGGCACTAAGTGTGCGATTAAATTGAAAGAATATCAGAAGATGATCGACCTGTAATATCAAGCATTGAGTAGCTTGGAAATTGGATAACTATGTGTTAGCTAAGGTATGTATAGAACCTTTGTGGTTGATGAGTTTATAGATAAAGCTATGAATGGATGGATGTATAATTTTAGCTAGGGATTATATGGTATGTATAATAGAGAATTGATCTATGTGATGGTTGGTTTAGTTTAATGTTTTATGTTACGAACTTACTAAGCTTTATAAAGCTTACTGTGTGATTTGTTTCTCTGCTTTGCAGTGTCAGTAAGGCTAGCTCGGATTCGGGAATCTTCAGCACCTCAATCACACTATCGGCATTCTATTTTGGTACTTTTGGAAAGATGTACATAGTTGAAATATGGCATGTATAGGCTAGTTGTTTCGATTCATATGTGAGATGTGTAAATAGCCATGTGATATGGCTAGCTACATGTTGGTAATGTGCATGAGTTAATATGGTATTTGGTGCATATTTTGATATAGCATGATGGTAATGAATTAGCTTATAAATGGTGAGTTCAATGATGAGTTAATGCCTTAGTGATTTAGTGAAGTTATGGATGATTTATACCTAGATTTACATGTAATTTGGTTGTATAAAATGGCATGCTTAGAAATGAGATTATATGTGATGATATGATGATTATTGGACATGAAATTTGTTGCCAAATTGTGTGTATAAAGATGCTCAAATGTGCTTCTAGGATTGACCCATGTGGGTGACATTTTGGCCTTGCAAATGGCCTATTTTTGCCACACGGTTGTAGCATACAAGCGTGCCTAGTGATCGTGGGCATAAGTCAGTATATGGCCTAAGAGCACACGGCCATGGCACATGGACGTGCCTGGTAGCCGTGTGGTTTTTTTATAGAATTGGCCACGGCCAAAGTACACGAGCGTGCTTGGTGGCCGTGGAGAAAAGGTTAGTTTCAACCACGGGGAGGACACACGGGTGTGTCTAGCAGCCGTGGGAGGCACACGGCCTACCCCCACGGGCGTGTATCCCCTGAAACTTAGAAAAGTTTCAAATTTCCATAAAGTTTCTATATTTGTTTCAGTTTGGTCCCGACCCCCTCTAGCATGTGTTTAAGGTCTTATACACCTTAATAAGGGACTAATTGTTTATGTTTGATGTATTATGATGATTGATTTTGTGTCGTAAATGAGTTGTGAAATGATCCTATTGTCCAGTAATGCCTCTTCATCCTAATCCGGCGACGGTTTCAGGTTAGGGGTGTTACATACGTCCATACAAAGCTTCATATGTTGCCATTTTGACGCTTGACTGAAAACTGTTGTTGTACGCAAATTCAATCAATGGTAGGTACTGCTCCCATGTACCGTCAAATTCAAGAATGCAACATCTTAGCATATCTTCAAGAATCTGAATAATTTGTTCGGATTGACCATCTGTTTGCGGATGAAAAGTGGTAGTAAAATGCAATTTCGTGCCCAAAGCTTCTTGTAATTTCTTCCAGAATCTTGACGTAATCCTCAGATCTCTATCAGACACAATAGATAACGGCACCCCGTGCAATCTAACAATCTCAGAAATATAAAGCTTGGCTAATCTATCAAGTGAATAGTCAAATCTTATCGGAATAAAATGGGCAGATTTCGTTAATCGGTCAACTATGACCCCGCATCTTTCCTTCTCGGAGTCTGAGGCAAACCAGAAACAAAATCCATTGTCACTCTATCCCATTTCCATTCAGGAATCAGAATTGGCTGTAGCAAACCAGACAGAACTTGATGTCCGGCTTTCACTTGTTGACAGATTAAACATTTTGAAACAAAGTCAGTAATATCACGTTTCATACCGGACCACCAATAGTGTCGTTTCAAATCATGATACATTTTCGTACTCCCCGGATGAACAGATAGATGACTTTTATGTGCTTCACTCATAATCAGTTGAATCAACTCCGGATTTCTCGGAGCACAGTTACGACCTCGAAATCTCAAGCAATCATCAATAACTCGAAATTCAAATTCAGAATTCGAATCACACTAAGCTCATTTCAATAACAACTCATTCTCAACTTTCTGAGCGTCACATATCTACTGTATAAACAACGGTTTCACTTTTAATTAAGCTATCACAGAATTATTATCAGACAATTCTAGCTGAGCATTCAAAGCACTTAGTGCAAACAATGATTTTCTACTTAAGGCATCAGCAACAACGTTTGCTTTACCCGGATGATAATAAATCACAAGCTCATAATCTTGTAACAGTTCTAACCATCTTCTTTGATACAGGTTCCAATCTTTCTGAGTCATCAAATATTTCAAACTTTTATGATCGGAAAACACGTGACATTTCTCACCATATAGATAATGGCGCCAGATCTTTATTGCAAACACAATCGCAGCTAGCTCAAGGTCGTGCATTGGATAGTTCTTCTCATGAGGCTTCAATTGTCTCGAGGCATAAGCTACAACTTTGCCTTCCTACATTAAAACACATCCCAGACCATTTAACGAAGCATCACTGTATATAACAAATTCTTTACCCGATTCTGGCTGTACTAGCACTGGGGCTTCTATTAACAAAGTTTTCAACTGATCAAAATCTTTCTGGCATTTATCAGACCATTCAAATCTAACATCTTTCTGAAGTAGTTTAGTCAACGGAGTAGCTATCATCGAAAAGCCTTTTACAAATCTGCAGTAATAACCAGCAAGTCCCAGAAAACTACAGACTATAGACACGTTCCTCGGTGGTTTCCAATCCAAAATAGCAGAAATCTTGCTCGGATCTACTCAGATTCCAGAAGTTAACACAATATGTCCCAGAAAACTAACCTCGTGCAACCAGAATTCACATTTATTAAATTTCGCATATAATTGCTTCTCTCTTAGAGTTTGCAAGACGATTCTCAAATGTTCAACATGCTCATTTTCATCACGTGAATAAATCAATATGTCATCTATGAATGCCACAACAAATCGATCTAGGTACGGCCTGAAAATTCTGTTCATCAGATCCATAAAAATAGTAGGAGCATTTGTTAATCCAAATGGCATAACTAAAAACTCATAATGCCTGTACCTCGTTCTGAAAGCAGTTTTCTATATATCTGAATCTTTTACTCTCAACTGGTAGTATCCTGATTTCAGATCAATCTTGGAAAATACAGTTGCTCCTTTTAACTGATCAAATAAGTCATCAATTCTGGGTAATAGATATTTATTCTTTATTGTCACCTTATTCAACTGACGATAATCGATGCACATTCTCATCGTGCCATCTTTCTTTTTCACAAATAGAACAGGAGCACCCCAAGGCGAAAAACTCGGTCTAACGAATCCTCTATCAGTCAATTCTTGCAACTGTGACTTTAGCTCTTTCAACTCTGTTGGTGCCATTCTATACGGAGCTATTGAAATAGGTGTTGTACCAGGAAATAAATCAATACCAAACTCAACTTCCCGAATCGGAGTCAAACCCAGTAATTCTTCAGGAAATACGTCAGAAAACTTACAGACAATAGGCATTGATTCAACTTTTTTTCAGACACTTTCAAATCAATCACATAAGCAAAATGTAACACCCTGGTTTTAGGGGTTAGGCGTTTGATGCTTAGCTCGGGTGTTGGCACACTTTAGGGTGTGGTTGGGTAAGTTTTAGGGGTCCTGAGAACCCTAGGTGGTGGTGGAATGATTTGGAAATTTTTTTGTTTTAGGGGCTAAAAAGGAGAACTTGGATAGAGGGGGTCTTAAGAGAATTTTTGGTGGAGTTTTGGCATAAAGAGTGGCTTGCCAGAGTGGCAAGGAGGCGCCACTTAGAGCATGGAGAAGTGACGCCATTTGCAGGGGGAAGGGGCTCAGGTTCGATCCGCAAGGGCAGCATTTGGGGCCTTGTTTTTGCGTCAAAGAGGATAGAAGCTGGGCGGTTTTTGGATGCTTGAAAGGTGGAGAAGACTTGGTCATCTTTTTTTTAAATTTGGCTAGGTAAAAGTTTGACTCATTCAAACTTTTTGAATGGATGTTAGGGAGGATTTGTAGGAGGAAATAATGGGATTTGAAGGGGAGTTGAGTGCTTGGCCGAATAGTATAAATAGGGGGGGAGGTGCTCATTGTTCATTCACCATTTGCTTTACTTTCTCCCTCACTAAAAGTTCTTGCTTCTTCTATTTTATTTTTTCCCTTAGTCTCTTGCCGAAAATAAGTCAAGAACACCCTTTCTTTTCCTTTCATTTTGTTGTAGCCAAAGTCGGAGGTTGGCTTATCCATTTTCCCCTCTCCCCTCACCCCTTTTCTTTGTCCTTGCTTCAAATCGAAATCACCCTTAAAAGCCTACCATTGCCGAATATCTCAGCACCATCTAAGGAGCCTTGCCGAATCTTTTGTTCTCCTATTTTCTCCACTTTTGTTGCAAGTCCCTGAGCCGAACCTTACTTCCTTGGTGGTGGTCGTTTTTAGCTGGAGCAATAGGGAGTGGTTAGCAAGGTCGTTTAGTCAGCAGTTGCAGTGGCATAGAGTAGCGTTCGGGATTCAAGTTGAGTTGGTAAGAGATATTTATTTAGATTAAATACTTAGGTTGTGTTTTGGAAGGTTAACCTGTTTATTTAATTAAGTGTGTTAATGGAGGCAACGACCAGTCAGAGTGGGCAAGGGAAGGCATCTATTCCGAAGTTCAAGAAGAGGGCTGTCTCGGCGGTTCGGGATTGGCCACCGGGGTGTGGGCCAGCAGCAGGAGATAGCTATAGGCAGATAGCTGTTGTTTCTTTGAGCGATAGCTTAGGGATCGAAAGCGTAGAACTGCAGGTGTTAAGGTGCGTAATCATCGCACTATTTCTGTGGTTTTGGTTTGCTAACGTGTTTATATGTGTATTATGTGTGGAAGCCGTTTATAATGGCATAAGTGAGGAGAACTGGTGATGGTAAGATTATTTGTAACGTATTTATGTATGTATAAATATTTATATACTTATGTGATATGATGACTTAACATGTTGCATCTACATATTTGCATGAGGTGGGGCTTGATTCGATGAAGGAGGAAGAGTACACAAGTTGTACGTGGCCTAATGATAGCTCCGGCTACATTAGCGCTTGAGGGTTAGCTTTGTGCTACCTCAAGGGAGGTGTGGCTCGGTGCCCATCTCGGCGGTTGATGGCTATGTGCGTCACCGTAGACGGTTTACGATATTGGATCACTTGGGTTGATCGGTGGCTCAGCCACGGCCTTGAGCAGCGAGCTTGCCAAGGTAAGATGTTTTGGATCACGATGTGATCGGTGGGGAGTTTCCCACGGCCTTAGGCGGGGAGTCTGCTAAGGTTGGTGTACGGTTGGACAATGGGTTGGGCTGAGATGCATTCTTGCATGATTTGTTTCGATGGCTGTGGGCCAAGCCCATACGAATGGAAATATGTGTTGTGGTTATGCACTGAGTCAGTGGACTCACTCTTTCATTAACCATTTCAGGTGACGCGTAGTTGGATCGGGTTCGGAGAGGACACATGGTGGCCCATGCAGAAGAAGAGATTAAACGTTTTAGGCTTACTTTAAGTATTTGGGTTTAAATAGAATATGTAATAAAGGCCTTTTGACTCTTATTTATTTTTGTTATTATTTTATTAGTATTTATTATGGTTTGAAGGATTTGAAACACTATGTGAAGATGATTATATTTTTCCAACCTACTTATTCAATTTGGCTTGTATATATTAATCTTTTAGAATGAGTATATTTTAATAACAAAGTTTTACTCATAAGTTTAAATAAACATGGATTTTTCAAAAGGTAGCAAGTTTTACTAAATTTTTTTTCTAAGTTAAATAGATTTTCCACCGTCTTTTCCGCACTAACAGTTAAATAGATTTTCCACCGTCTTTTCCGCACTAACATAACCAGATTCGGCCGTAGTGAATGGGCCGGGTTTGGGGATGTTACACAAAATATGACTCATATCCCTTTTTCACATATCTTTGAGCTTTCAATATAGATATCACGGCAGGCAATCCATTTAAATCATTAGACTCAACCCGTGCAATTTCTTTATTCGGACGTCTTAGATAAATAGTCTTTCTTTTATAGTTTACAACAGCATCATGCACTGTCAACCAGTCCATACCCAAAATGATATCAAACTCATCAAATGGAAAAAGCATCAGATCAGCAGAGAAATAGATATCTCAAAACATTAACAGACAATTCTTGCACACTTTGTCAACAAGGACACTTTTACCTAAGGGGTTCGATACTTTTATAGCAAACTCAGTAGACTCTACAAGTAAAATCTTACTGAATACTAAATTTATACATATGTATGAATGTGTAGAACCAGGGTCTATTAATGCAATCACAGAAGTATCATAAAGTATAAAAGTATCCGTTATAACATCAAGTGATGAAGCTTCCTTACGATCTCGGATAGTATACGCTCTGGCAAGCACTCTAGCTTCAGATCTTACAACAGTGTCTCTCGTAGTTCTTTGATTACCACTGACATTTCTTACATTCTTCGAAGGTCTACCTCTCATAGGTGCATTATCAGATCTCAGATTTTGAACAGTCTCTACCTCGACAGACTCAAGGAAATCACGGATAAAATGATCAAGTGATCCACATTTGAAGCAAGCTCTGCCATTTAATCTACAACTCCCCGGATGCCTTTTTCCACAATGCTTACATTCAGGTCTCTCGGTCCGAGCATTACAAACACTGGCCACTGAAGTTGCTGGAGTTTTGGAACTCATTTGTGATCTAGCTCTATTTCTATTCGAATGTCCCACATTATCTCTTGAACGATTTTGATCATCTCTGAATCTCTTCGAAGTAGACTGGAATGATTTGCTCGAAAATCTCTTTCTCGTATCTCGGGCTTCAAATTCAACTTTTCTTTTATCTTTCCCAAGTGCCTCAGATTTGCACGCTCTATCAACGAGTACTACGAACTCTTTTATTTCTAAAATCCCGACTAACAAACGAATGTCTTCATTAAAACCACCTTCGAACCTTTTGCGCATTATCGCTTTAGATGATATACATTCTCGGGAATACT
This sequence comes from Gossypium australe, assembly GCA_005393395.2. Taxonomy (NCBI): domain Eukaryota; kingdom Viridiplantae; phylum Streptophyta; class Magnoliopsida; order Malvales; family Malvaceae; genus Gossypium; species Gossypium australe. The sequence continues at coordinate 108,244,484 of CM016619.1, read as the reverse complement.
GACTTAATCTCAGGAACTCTCGTTCATACTCAGTAACAGTCATTCGGCCTTGTTTTAGTTCCAGAAATTCCTTTCGTTTCTGATCGATGAATCTCTCACTAATGTATTTCTTCCGAAACTCGATCTGCAAGAAATCCCATGTAACTCGTTCTTTTGGAACAATAGAAATCAGAGTTTTCCACCATTGATAAGTTGCATCTCGGAGCAAAGGTATAACACATTTTATGCACTCTTCAGGAGTTAGAGACATTTCATCGAATACTCGAATAGTATTTTCTAACCAGAACTCGACCTTTTTAACATCATCATCATTAGTAGTCTAGAACTCTTCAGCCCCATACTTATGGATTTTGTCAACCAGAGGTTTGTTTAACAAGTTCAGATTCATAGTCGGAGGCATAACAGATGTCTGAGGGTGATTAATAGAGGGTGAGGGTTGTGTAATAGTCGGGTTATTTCTTAAGAATTGAGTGAACCACTCACTCATCATCTGGAAGAAAGCTTGTTTAGCTTCTCCCTCATGACCGCTAGTAGCCGGTCTCGAATCGGAAGGCTCTGTCCCTTGCGCGGGAGCAGGTGCATTACTTTTTATGTCATCAGCTACAGCTCTTTCGGGATCCATTGCTATACAAAAATCACATTTTATGGGTCAGGATTCATCAAACTATCTCAATTCAGATATATGGCATATATAGCTAGACTTTGACATGCTATGTTAGTCCGAGAATCGAATAAACCGTAGCTCTGATACCAACCAAATGTAACAACCCTATCCCGTGTCCGTCATCGGATTAAGGTTAAGAGCGTTACCTGAAAGATCGAAAACTTAATCAGACAATTCATCAAGTATCACATCAAATACAAACATAATGTCCCTTATTGCGGTCAACGAGACCTTAAGCATGGTTAGAAATAGGGTCGGTGAAACACCCCAAACCCGGCCCACGAGCCTCGACCGGATCTGGCATGCTCCTTGGGTAAAACATTTCAAAAACTCGTTTGTACTTTGGGAAAATTTGGATAGTTTTGAAACAAAAATCGATTTGTGTTGTGTTGTTCTTGAAGTCTAGATTTTATTAAAACTTTATTATTATTTTTCAAAACTATAAGTTAAAAGAATTGCCGAGTTGGTTTAGAGTGCACTTTTAAATTGAAAATCATTTGTGTTTAGGTGTCAAACTTATAAAAATTTATTTTCAAGAAAAGTTGTTTAACCTTGATTTAATAATAATTGTATCATAATAAAATCAAATAAATTGCATGCATAAAACAGTTAATAGTAATGGCCTAATTACATCAAAGCAAAACCCGAAATAAATCCAAAATACTTAAATATAAAGATTCAAAATAAAACAAATGCTGAGCTAAGCATGGCCACCACTAAGATCCTGCCGACCTGGTCCATCTACTGAGTGTCACCTGAAAAGATATCCCACAAAGGGGTGAGTCAACAGACTCAAGGTGCAACAACTAACACAAATTCCCAATCGATTTAGGCATATCAAATCATACATAGCAAATATAAGCAATGATGCAACCCAACCCAAACCTAGATAACCATCCTTTACACATCACCCGTACCAACCAATCACACCGTGGGGATTACTAAATCGACCCTCCATCTGCTACACACCATCGAAGGCAGTCGCTGCAGACGACTTGCACATCACCCTTATAAATTGTGGCATAGCCACCAGATAATGTGACAGAGTCACCAGATAACAATTTGTGACATAAGTCACCACATTCAGATTATGTGACATTAGTCACCAGATATTGTGGTAAGAACCACCAGATCACTTCCCCTTTTCATAATCACCCATATGCCCATGCATTCATACAGAAATCATGCCATATTCCTTATCCCATATTCATACGAATTCACATTCAATATTCATAATATTATAACATGGTATTGAAGGTCAACGTACCTGAATAATCTGTACCATTGAATGGTACCTCTAGCCACATTTTCATATCTCCATTAACACATACATATAGCAAACAATACCATAAATCTATCAAGAATTAGTGTAGGGCTACACACTTGGTTACTATCGTGTTCCCTGAATCTCGAAAGTCTACCGAAACAGCTTATACTCCTCCCTAAAAATCAATGTCAGAATCGACTAGCCACTAATACTTAATATGGCCTTGGCCGAATATTAATACCTTCTTACCTTGCGATTCTAAATCCCGAAAATAGTCACTTGGCTATGAAGATGTCGAAATCCTACATGGTACCTGTTAAGGTCAGCCTATTGCACAAGATCTATGAAAAAGGCCCTTGGCCGAATACCACACATGACTTACCTTGGATCTTAAAATCCCGAAGAACTCCTCCTTATAGTCGACAATAACCAATTCCCGAAACCCCTTCATAGTTTCGGCCAAAGAACAGTAAAAGGGATTAGTTCCTAAATTTCGACAAGTCTAAAAGAAAGAGATAGGAAAATAAAATGCTACGATTCCCTTACCAACTCAGTTGAATGCCCTTGCTTGGGTCAGAGAGATTCAGCTCCTGATTAAAAGATCTAATCGGCTCCAAGAGGGTAGAGGAGCATTCGGCTATGGCCACAAAATAGGGAATTCGGCTTAGGCAAGGAGTGAACAATCGATTAGGGCTAGGAAAGACTTACTTTCAGCTTTTAGAGGGTTGTGGAAAGAAGAAGAAGAGAAGAAAAGAGATATTCGGCCTTAACAAATGGAAGAAAAGAGATGAAGAGAGGTTCGGCATTGGTGAACTTTGGGAGAGATTTTGGCTTATGAAAGTGAGTAGCAAAAAGGAAGAAAAGAATACAAGTTGAATTCTTTGGAATTTTCGGCACGATTGAGAGAAATGAAGAGAGAACTAACTTTCGGCACACCTATGCTACTATCATCAACAGAAAATGCCATCAAGAAAGTCCTTAGGCCGGCCAACACTCTCCCCCTTATCAGCTTCCTCCTTTTTCTCCTATTTTCTCTCTTCCTTACCCATTCAAGATAATCTGACTAAATCAACTATTATCTTCCTACCTTAGCCGAATTTTAAAAGGGATTTGACCACATCTAAAGCTCATCCACTCAGTCTCCCAATGCCGTCCACCTCTGCTTCTCCTTGCTGCAAAATAAAAACTCCCATTTGCTTCCCTTGCTGCTCGAACCTAGGCCCTGCATACTGCTGGTGGTGTCACTGCTTAAGGCTTTAAGTGGCGCCTCCTTGCCACTTTAACAAGCCAATTCTTATGTCCAATTTCCCCTATAAATTTTCTTAAGACCTCCTCTGCCTAGCTCCCCCTTTAAAACTAAAAATCTAATATTTTCTAAGGCATTTTCCTACACTCTAGAGTTCCCAAAATTCTATAAAACACATTCAGAACACACATAGGCATGCTACTTCATACACTTAAGAAAAAATGCACATGCCCACAATCCCGGATATTATAGTTCTACCCCCTTAAAATAATTTCGACCTCAAAATTACCTGTCTAAAATAAGTGAGGGTATTGCTGTCGCATTGCTTCTTCCGGCTCCCATGAGGCTTCTTCCGATCCATGATTACGCCATAACACTTTGACTAGAGGAACTGATTTCCTCCGTAATACCTTCACATCTCGTTCTAGAATCTGAATTGTCTCTTCCTCGTAGGACAAATCTGGTCTCAGCTCCACCTCCTCCACTGGCACTACATGAGATGGATCCGATCGGTAACGACGTAGCATGGAAACATGGAATACATCGTGCATCTGCTTCAATACCGGAGGTAATTCTAACTGGTATGCCATTGGTCTAACTCGCTTCATAACCCGATAAGGTCCTATAAACATGGGACTTAACTTCCCTTTACGACCAAATCTTATCACCTTCTACCAAGGCGAAACTTTAAGAAACACCTGATCTCCCACAGCAAACTCCATTTCCTTCCGCTTGAGATCTGCATACAACTTTTGCCTATCAGATGCCTCCTTTAACCGTGCCCGAATTACCTTAACCTTCTCTTCGGATTCTGCCACCATCTCTGGACCCAAAACTTGTCTTTCCCCCAATTCTGTCCAACACGCAGGAGTACGACACTTCCGTCCATACAGCGCTTCATATGGTGCCATCCGAATACTGGCTTGATAGCTATTATTATATGCAAATTCAGCTACAGGCAAATATTCTCCCCAACTTCTTCTGAAATCTATCACACAGCCCCTTAACATGTCCTCTAACACTTGGATCACTCGCTCAGACTGGCCGTCCGACTGTGGATGAAAAGTCGTACTGAGATCTAATCTGGTGCCTAGAGCCTGATGTAGTGCTTTCCAAAACCGAGAAGTTAACCTTGGATCCCTATCCGAAATAATCGACACCGGCACTCCATGCAACCTCACAATTTCCGCCACGTACAACTTCGCCAACTTCTGCAAAGAATAGTCAACCCGTACTGGTATGAAATGCGCGGACTTTGTCAACAGATCCACTATCACCCATACCGATTCCTTCTTAGTAGGTGTAAGGGGAAGCCCACTAACGAAGTCCATGGTGATTCTCTCCCACTTCGACTGCGGAATCTTTATCGGCTGAAGCAATCCTGACGGAACTTGGTGTTCAGCCTTAACTTGCTGACATGTTAAACACTTCCCTACAAATTCTGTAACTTCCCGCTTAAGACCAGGCCACCAAAACTATTCCCGTAAATCTCTGTACAACTTACTACCTCCAGGATGCATAGCATAAGGGTTACTATTCGATTCCTGAAGAATTCTCTGCCTTAACTCCTTATCCTTAGGCATACAGACCTTACCTTTGAAACACAATACTCCATCACTGTTAACACCATAATCCTCCAACTCCTCATTCTGCACTTGCCGTAGCTTAGCACTTAAATCATCATCTACCAGCTGCCTTTCTTTCACCTCATTCAACCATGTCGGCTTGACTTGCAACTCCGCTAACAAACTTCCATCGTCATACAAGCTAAGATGTGCAAACATCGCCCTCAGATCTGACACTACTTTCCCACTTAGGGCATTCGCCACTACATTCGCCTTGCCCGGGTGATACTCTATAGAACAATCGTAGTCTTTCAATAACTCCACCCACCTCCGCTGTTTCAGGTTCAGCTCTTTCTGAGTCAACAGATACTTAAGGCTCTTATGGTCTGTGTAGATCACCGACTTTTCTCCATATAAATAGTGCCTCCATACCTTAAGAGCAAAGACCACTGCCGCCAATTCCAAATCATGCGTCAGGTAGTTAACCTCATGTGGCCTCAATTGTCGAGGCGCATAAGCGACTACCTTCCCGTCTTGCATCAGTACGCATCCCAAACCTGTATGAGAATCATCACAGTACACCACAAAATCCTTCCTTGCCTTAGGTTGAATCAGAACCGGAGCTTCAGTTAAAACCGTCTTAAGCTTCTCAAAGCTCTTCTGTTGCTTATCTGTCCATACGAAAGGTACTTCCTTCCTTAGCAACTTTGTCAAAGGTGCAGCTATCGACGAAAACCCTTCTACGAACCTTCTATAATAGCCTGCTAACCCCCAGAAACTGCGAACCTCAGCCACAGACTTAGGTGGTTTCCAATCTAACACTGCTTCAATCTTCCGAGGATCCACCCTTATTCCTTCCGCAGACACCACATGCCCTAAAAACGCTACCTCCTTAAGCCAAAATTCACACTTACTGAATTTGGCATACAACTTCTTCTCCCTTAACACTTGCAACACCGTACGGAGGTGTTCATCATGTTCCTCCTCAGACTTGGAATACACTAGGATGTCATCTATGAACACAACGACGAACTGATCCAAGTAAGGTTGAAAAACCCGGTTCATTATATCCATGAACGCAGCTGGGGCGTTTGTCAATCCGAACGGCATTACTAAGAACTCATAATGCCCGTATCTTGTCCGGAAAGCTGTCTTATGGATATCTGCTTCCTTCACCTTAAGTTGATGATACCCAGACCGTAAATCTATCTTTGAGAACACTGCTGCCCCCTTAAGCTGATCGAACAAGTCGTCTATCCTCGGCAAAGGTTACTTGTTCTTGATGGTCAGCTTATTCAACTGACGCTAATCTATGCACATACGCATAGTTCCGTCCTTCTTCTTTACGAACAAGATCGGTGCTCCCCATGGAGACACACTGGGTCGGATAAACCCACGATCAAGCAACTCTTGGATTTGAGCCTGGAGCTCAACCAACTCCTTTGGTGCCATTCTATACGGAGCAATTGACACAGGAGCTATTCTCGGCAGTAAGTCAATTCCGAACTCCACCTCCCTGTCCGGGGGTATTCCAGGTAATTCCTCCGGAAAAACATCCACAAATTCCCTTACCGTTCTAACTCCACTAACTCCCTCTTCTTTCGCATCCATCGCACTAACGAAGGTAAAAAATGCTTTGCACCCTTTCCGTACCATCTTATTAGCCTTTAACGCGGAGACTACGTTAGACATATAGTTTCTCCTTTCTCCTATCATAATTATTTCCTCATCCTCTGGGGTCCTTAACTCCATTCGCTTAGCTGCGCAATCCAACTTAGCCCGATGTTCCACTAGCCAATCCATGCCAAGAATGAGATAGAATTCTCCAAAAGGTAGTTCCATCAAGTCAGCAGGGAATACCACTCCTTGAATCTCTAGAGGTACACTCCGAAATATCCTATTCACCACTACAGTTTGACCTAACGGGCTTACTACAGTCATCTCCCTATCAGACAGTTCAGATGCTATATCTAACGTTCCAACTACTATACATGCAACATAAGAGTGGGTCGAGCCAACATCAATTAAAGCAAAGTAAGGCTTATCAGCTATAAGGAACGTATCGGTTATGACGTCCGGTGCGTCTCCATCCTCCCTCCGGCGAACTGCATACACCAGACCCAGCTGTCTTGCCTCTGTATTACCAACACCTCTGCCCGGTGTTCCCCGTCCTCTTCCAGAACCATTACCCCTTCCATTCGGACCACGACCCCGCGGTGGCTGCTGTCCACCTCTTCCAGCCTGATTAAAACCCTAACCTGCTGGTCGATTCCCATCTGGTTTCATAGGACAGTCCTTAATCATGTGATCCTTGGACCCACACTTAAAATAGCCCCCTGTCTTCTTCCAACACTCTCCTAGATGCATATTTCCACACTGAGCACAAGTACGGTACTACCCTCCTACAACAACCTGCTGCCCTCGCGGCCCATCAACTCTAGGCCTCTTTTGCACATTCCAAGATGACCTTGATGACCCAAAACCTCTCTTCTGCCTATTCATATCCGTATTCTGTCTCACAAATTCCTTAACTCCTTCGGCTACCTTAGCCTTCTCCACCAACACAGCAAACTCCCGCTCTTGCTGTGGAGCTATCAACAATCTCAGATCATCCCTCAGGCCATCCTCGAACCGGACACATCGTTCATGCACCGTGGCCACGATTCCTCGAGCATACCGGCTCAACCTTAAGAATTCCGCCTCGTACTCTGCTACGGACTTACTTCCCTGAACCAGCCTCAGAAATGCCTTCCTCTGCGCATCGATATAGCTAGTCCCAACATACTTCTTCTGATACGCCGCCTTGAAATACTCCCAAGTGAGATCCTCAGCTATAGCACTATCCTAAACTGTGAGCCACCATTGATATGACTCATCGCGAAGTAGCGACACCACTTCTTTCAGTTTCTCCTCAGCAGTCAGATCCAACTCATCCATGATTCACTCTGTCGCCTCCAACCAATACTCAGCTGTATTGGGCTCCAAACCGGATACACCACGAAATACCTCAGCTCTATTACCTCGGAGTCGCTCGGGTACAGATTTCCGAGCTCCCATACCTCCACCTACTCCAGCCACCCTCTCAAGAACCCGCAGCATCGCCTGCGATACTGCATCATCCCCCGTCTGATCCTGATGTTCAACCTCAACATCTGGTGGTGGTGGTGGTACCTCATTCTCAGACCCTTGACCAGACCTAACGGGTTCCGATACGGCCATTTTGCCTCTACCACGCCCTCGCACATTACGACCACGTCCCCTAGAACTCATGTCTACGATCGCGATCTAATCTGATTTAAGAAATTTTATGCATTAGTATTTTGTTCCACTGATTATCCGCGAACAATTTTATGAAAAGAAGTTTAGCAGTGGTTCTTTCGATCATTTCAAGGTTTCCATTTCAAGTCTTCTATCCTAATTCAGAGAAAACACATTCATTCGATAGTATCAACTACACACATTCACCACTCAAGCATTTTCGTTCATTCCAATCCCAGGGGTATTTTCGTAATTTGTCCTATATGAGGTATTTTGGTAATTTTCCAAATCAGGGTATCTTGATTTTTTGCAAGATAGCGGTTTTTGGTATCTTTGTAAAGTAAAAGTATCTTAATAAAAGTCGAGGGTAGTATGGTAATTTTATAAACTAAGGGTGTTTTAGGAACTTTACAAACCAAGGGTATTTAAGTAATTTTGTAAATCGGGAATTTTTCGAAAGATTTTTTTTTTCAACGTCTACAATGGTTTTTACAAATCAAAGGGGTAATTTGGTGATTTTAAAACTAAGGTTTTTATAAAACAGTGTAGCTGGTCCCTTTCGGGTTTTAATTATTGAATTTAGCCCGTGAACAAGTCCTCTTGGTTAGGGTGAACCGTCACTACGTACCAGGTAGGATTCGAGCGAAGAGGAGGTGAGTCACTAGGACTGCTTAAATACCAGGCTCTCCCTGAATCCAATCCTAGACATGCGCACAATGGTTGCCACACCCTAACTCGGCGACTCAGTCACAGGTTGGTTTAATTAGACTTTAAAGTGTTATGTAATTCTGTGTTGGGGTAAACTAATCCTAGGGTTCCATAACTTCTATTGTACTAATCTACGTTCCCGTTATAACCACATACGAATCATACAATAAATCATACAACAGTTAGAGGTACTTACCTGGTGGACTTCGGGTCGGAGACATAGGTGCCATGCCAGAAAACCTGCTCATTTCCAAAAATTTTCACCAAAACCTTTTTGGGCTAAATTTTGAAAATGTTGTGGACTTTAAACCCAAGGCCGAGAGTTAAAACTGGGCTCTGATACCAAATTGAAACACCCCAAACTCGGCCCACGAGCCTCGACCGGATCTGGCATGCTCCTTGGGTAAAACATTTCAAAAACTCGTTTGTACTTTGGGAAAATTTGGATAGTTTTGAAACAAAAATCGATTTGTGTTGTGTTGTTCTTGAAGTCTAGATTTTATTAAAACTTTATTATTATTTTTCAAAACTAAAAGTTAAAAGAATTGCCGAGTTGGTTTAGAGTTCACCTATAAATTGAAAATCATTTGTGTTTAGGTGTCAAACTTATAAAAATTTATTTTCAAGAAAAGTTGTTTAACCTTGATTTAATAATAATTGTATCATAATAAAATCAAATAAAATGCATGCATAAAATAGTTAATAGTAATGGCCTTATTACATCAAAGCAAAACCCGAAATAAATCCAAAATACTTAAATATAAAGATTCAAAATAAAACAAATGCTGGGCTGAGCATGGCCACCACTAAGATCCTGCCGACCCGGTCCATCTACTGAGTGTCACTTGAAAAGATATCCCACAAAGGGGTGAGTCAACAGACTCAATGTGCAACAACTAACACAAATTCCCAATCTATTTAGGCATATCAAATCATACATAGCAAATATAAGCAATGATGCAACCCAACCCAAACCTAGATAACCATCCTCTACACATCACCCGTACCAACCAATCACACCGTGGGGATTACTAAATCGACCCTCCATCCGCTACACACCATCGAAGGCAGTCGCTGCAGACGACTTGCACATCGCCCTTATAAATTGTGGCATAGCCACCAAAAAATGTGACAAAGTCACCAGATAACAATTTGTGACATAAGTCACCACATTCAGATTATGTGACATAAGTCACCAGATATTATGGTAAGAAATCACCCATATGCCCATGCATTCATACAGAAATCATGCCATATTCCTTATCCCATATTCATACGAATTCACATGTGTGCCATTTTCAACATTCATAATATTATAACATGGTATTGAAGGTCAACATACCTGAATAATCTGTACCATTGAACGGTACCTTTAGCCACATTTTCATATCTCCATTAACACATACATATAGCAAACAATACCATAAATCTATCAAGAATTAGTGTAGGGCTACACACCTAGTTACTATCGTGTTCCCTGAATCCCGAAGGTCTACCGAAACAGCTTATACTCCTCCCTAAAAATCAATGTCAGAATCGACTAGCCACTAATACTTAATATGGCCTTGGCCGAATATTAATACCTTCTTACCTTGCGATTCTAAATCCCGAAAATAGTCACTTGGCTATGAAGATGTCAAAATCCTACATGGTACCTGTTAAGGTCAGCCTATTGCACAAGATCTATGAAAAAGGCCCTTGGCCGAATACTACACATGACTTACCTTGGATCTTAAAATCCCGAAGAACTCCTCCTTATAGTCGACAACAACCAATTCTCGAAACCCTTTCATTTCGGCCAAAGAACAGTAAAAGGGATTAGTTCCTAAATTTCGACAATTCTAAAAGAAAGAGATAGGAAAATTAAATGCTACGATTCCCTTACCAACTCAGTCGAATGCCCTTGCTTGGGTCAGAGAGATTCGACTCCTGATTAAAAGATCTAATCGGCTCCAAGAGGGTAAAGGAGCATTCGGCTATGGCCACAAAATAGGGAATTCAGCTTAGGCAAGGAGTGAACAATCGATTATGGCTAGGAAAGACTTACTTTCAGCTTTTGGAGGGTTGTGGGAAGAAGAAGAAGAGAAGAAAAGAGATATTCGGACTTAACAAATGGAAGAAAAGAGATGAAGAGAGGTTCGGCAATGGTGAACTTTGGGAGAGATTTCGGCTTATGAAAGTGAATAGCAAAAAGGAAGAAAAGAATACAAGTTGAATTCTTTGGAATTTTCGGCACAATTGAGAGAAGTGAAGAGAGAACTAACTTTCGGCACACCTATGCTACTATCATCAACCGAAAATACCATCAAGAAAGTCCCTAGGCCGGCCAACACTCTCCCCCTTATCAGCTTCCTCCTTTTTCTCCTATTTTCTCTCTTCCTTACCCATTCAAGATAATCTGACTAAATCAACTATTATCTTCCTACCTTAGCCGAATTTTAAAAGGGATTTGACCACATATAAAGCTCATCCACTCAGTCTCCCAATGCCGTCCACCTCTGCTTCTCCTTGCTGCAAAATAAAAACTCCCATTTGCTTCCCTTGCTGCTCGAACCTAGGCCCTGCATACTGCTTGTGGCGTCACTGCTTAAGGCTTTAAGTGGCGCCTCCTTGCCACTTTAACAAGCCAATTCTTATGTCCAATTTCCCCTATTTTCTTAAGACCTCCTCTGCCTAGCTCCCCCTTTAAAACTAAAAATCTAATATTTTCTAAGGCATTTTCCTACACTCTAGAGTTCCCAAAATTCTATAAAACACATTCAGAACACACATAGGCATGCTACTTCATACACTTAAGCAAAAATGCACAAGCCCACAATCCCGGATATTAAAGTCGGGACTCAACCGGAACACATACAGAAATTCTCAGAAATTTAAAGCTTTTCAAAGATTCAGGGCTTACACACTCGTGTACGCAGGCCGTGTGCCTCCCACAGCTGCTAGACACCCCCTGTGTCTACCCCGTGGTCGAAACTGACTTGGCTCCACGGCCACCAAGCACGATCGTGTACTCTGGTAGTGGTCAATCTTATCAAAATCACACGACTACCAGGCATGTCCGTGTGCCAAGACTATGTACTCTTAGCTAGTTACTGACTTAGCCCCACGGTCACTAGGTACGCCCTTGTGCCATAACCGTGTGACATTATAAGCCATTTGCAAGGCCAAAATGCCACCCAGCAAGGGTCAAACTTACAACCAATTTACCAAGTCATCTAATGCATATTTGGCAACCAAGAACATACCAAATTAACCATTTAATAAATACATTCAAACCCAATCTCATTCATAACAAGTCCACAAGACTGAAAATTATATAATCACAAACATTATTCATCCATACCTACCCAAAAACTTAACCATTTCATGTACTTCAACCATACCAAAGTATGCATCATATAACACATTCATTTAATGCATATCTTCAACTCATATCTAGCCAAATCACATGGCTAAGTTCATCTAACAAACTTATACCAAATACTAGTCTATACATGCCATATCTAGCTATATACTTTTCCAAAATGTACCAAAACAAGTTGAGTAGTGCGATGACGATCCACGATGGTCCCCGAGCCTACAGTAGCTTTGATGACCTATAAAATAGAGAAAACACACACACACACACACACACACACAGAGTAAGCTTTCCAAAAAGCTTAGTAAGTCATAATACAAATAAACTTAACATGTAAAGCATATAAGCAAATAAAAACGTTAGCACTATTCATATTCATAGCAAATTTCTCACATATATGCTTTGGTCCATATTCTTGGCCATATTTGCCATATTCATCAATTAAAGAATCATATATATATATATATATATATATACACACAACTCTTTCATAACCATTCTTACATCTCAGTCACATTCTCATATTCAATCATACATTTCTTTAAATCAAAATCACATAGGTACTTACCTTTTATACACATTTAGTGTGCATACCAAATGTACCTGAAATGAATATACATTCACGTAATTGATCATAGGTCAGATTTTTCCCGTTGAACCGATAGGAATCTAATAGGATACTCAGAAAGCTCGGAATAGTCGTACAATACCAACGTCCCAAATGAGGTCTTACGTGTACTCAGATAATGATGCCACTGTCCCAGACAGGGTCTTATACGAATCAATACGATGCCGATGTCCCAGACATGGTCTTACACGTAAAGCTCATATCGATGCCAACGTCCCAGACGTGGTCTTACACGTAAAGCTCATATTGATGCCAACGTCCCAGACATGGTCTTACATGATAAAACAGAACAGATACCTATGTCATGACATAGCTAATCCTATATATTCCTAGGTTCGTACGGGACTTCTCGGACTTTTCACTATTTCGACCCTGTCTCGGAATTCATGTACATAGCATCTCATAAGCATTCATTATCATCGATAGTCATATGAATATGCTCAATTCAATACAATTACATTTATTTGCAATATGACTTACCTCGGATTTGATTTAACGGAAATGGAAACAACTACTCGGTTACTTTTGCTTTCCCACGATCTAAGTCTGTTTTCCTCGGTTCTTGATCTATACATATTGTGAATTAACCATTTTATTCACTAACTCATTCAATTTAATCCAAGGACACACATTTAAGGTTATTTGCAAATTAACCCTCACATTTGCATAATTTATCAATTTAGTCTATTTTTCTCAAAACACCAAATTCACAAAATCATCTTTTAACCATGCTTAGCCGAATGTTCATACATCTCATAGAAACCCATATTTCCATCAAATTTGTAATTTAGTCCCTCAAATTGCTATTTTCTCAATTTAGCCCTATTTAGCTAAATTCACCAAAAATTCAAAAACAAAACATGTTCATCCAATACATATCTTTCATATTTCACTATTAAACATCATAAAACATATGAGTTCATCTTAGTCTCATTTCAAAAACATCATCAATTCTCAAAATTAAAGTATGGGTTTTGTAGTAAACAAAGCAACGATTGCAATAACGTAAAAATTATTGAAAACTGATTAAAACATACCTTGAATCAAAGCTTGTAATGACCGAATGCCCTAACTATTTTCTTTCTTTTCTTTCCTTCAAATTTTGGCAATATGGATGAACAAAGGCCACCATCTAATTCTTTTGTTTTATTAAAAGTATATTAATGAACATTTTACCATATTAACCTTTCATAAAAATAAGAAACACATATATATAACATGGGCATATTTGACATTTGTCCATCCACTATCCATATTGATCGTTTTTTTTTTCGAGTTTTAAAATTTATAAAGAGAATGACCGAAGCTGGAAACCAACTCTGACAGCGATTTAAGGCAAGTGCACCTATCGAATAGTAGTATAGCTTAGGCAAGATCGGATTGTCGAACCCAAAGGAACTAAAAGTACTAATACTAACTTTCTTTTTATTATCTAGCCTAAAATAAGTGAAGTTGTTGTTTAATCTAAATTTAACTAACTACTAAGCTAAAGACTCAAGACAAAAAGAACGAATTGGGGAAATATTGTTGGGAAAACTCAGTTGATTACGACGATACCCTAAGAAGAATCCACCTAGACTTCACTTGTTATCTAACATAGAACCAGACGATTTCTTCACTTGACTTGATCCGTAAGATTCCCTAAGTTATATTAAACCCTCACTCAAGGCGAATAACGTCTAACCCTAGGTTGATTAATTGAAATCTCTTTCTAACTAAAACCCTTAAAATCGCATTAACTCGATCTATGGACTCCCATATTAGGTTTCACCCTAATCCGAAAAAATCTCGTCACCCTATCTCTAGGCGCGCGATCAACTCCACTTAATTATGCTAGATCTACTCTTAAACAGGGACTTTTGCTCCTCAACCTAAGCACATCATACTTGAATCAATATCCTGGAAATATTAACACAAGGATTAAGCACACATAATTAAGAACAAATCAAGTATTTATCATATAGTTCAGAAAACAATAACAAGATCCGTCTTAGGTTTCATCCCCTTCAAGTATCTGAAGGGTTTAGTTCATACTAATAAAAGAAAACATCTCAGAAGAAAAGATAAAACAAAACATATGAAATCCCTAAAACTCCCTAAAGGAATTGAAAGAGAGATCTGCTGTCTTGAGTAAAACTTCGGCTTCTTGAGATGGATCAACTGGCTATCTTCGAGTGATTTCCACAAATCTGACCTTTTCGGCTTGGCTCCTTGGCCTAGCTAACCGCCCGTTCCGGCTTCTGCCGAACTCCTCTTCAAGTTGCCCCCTTGGGTGTTTATATAGACTTTGAGATGCCTTACTTGGTCCTTAAGTATCCTAATTCAAGTAGAATTCCTATTAAGGTGTTTGAATAGGCTTTGCAATGTGTTTCTTTGCCTCCAAGTATCCAAAACCGAGTAAAACTTCTCTTGGCCGCGACAGGGGCACACCCGTGTAAGTCGTGGCCAGGCCGTGTTCAACCCCGTTGAATGGGGCACGGCCGTGTGGATCATGATTAGGCCGTGTTCTAGTAGATCAATAAGGCACGGCCGTGTGGACTTGGGCCCAGGCTGTGTGGATTTCGTGATATGGCCCATTTACTCCGTTTTGGGCCCGTTTTACTTTCTTTTCATGCTCGGGTGCTTTCCTGAGTATAAGACATGAAAAGAAAGGATTAAAAGCACCTTTTTACGTGAATCAAGGAATAATTCATCCAAAAATATGCTAAATGTAGGATTAAAATATGTTACTTTTACGGTTTATCACACACCCCCACACATAAGCTTTTGCTTATCCTCAGGTAAAATTCTCAACTTACAATTAAAACGAACTTTCCATGATTCATAACTCTTTATCAACGATGTCTCATCATAATTCATAGATAATTTATACATGGATAATTTAACTCGAAGAGTCCTAAAGATTCAAACAATATAAGTCATACATTTGTATCACGAAAACGTAGGTGTTTTCCCCTTACCTAAATTATTACCTTTAATTCAAAACTGACAAGGATTGACATCCTCACAAAAGATTCACTCAAATCACTCGAAGTGTTTAAGGTTTAGGTAAAAGAGCACTCAAAAGTCGAACCTGAAAAGTTAATCCCATAGGCTTGCCTGAAAATCAAATCTCCACCACTCTAAAATGAGATGATAAACAGATCAAAAGGTCTTTAATAGGGTTGTAACGGGGCTTGGGTTAAAGGTGTGGGTAAAGGCTGAATTAGAAGGTTAGAATCGAGATTGAATTGACAAGTTGCCTATCTAGAAATACTGAGACGATAATAAATAATTACATCAACTGAAAATTAATAAACCTAATAATACGAGCTTTTCTTTTGATAGAGTTTAACTGTATAGGCTCACTGAATATACTTCGATTTTTATTAAAGAACAAATCAAGTAATAAAGGATAAATTCAACTACCAAAATACTATAATTAGGTAACTAATCAAATCAAATCTCGATATAAGGGTAGTCAAAAGGAATGGTGATAACAAATACGAAGGGTTTTGGGGTAATATTGGTGAGTGAGTTAATAAAAAGGGTTGTTAGGATCAACGGGGTTCACTAGGGGTTGATTATGAAGGTAGGCTTTTTAGTGGAGTAAGTGGGTAAAAACCTAGGTGCCTTTATCATCTCGGTATATCAAATCATAAGTGTGGTCTCAAAATGTATAATCGAGGCAAATTCTAGAATAACAGTTCAATGTTGACACACTCATAATCAATAAAGTGAGCATGAAAAAGAATATATGCTCTATAAGGCTTAAAATATCACAAAAATTATGGGTGTTTTTGACATCAACCTCGTAAATTTTAAATTTCAAGGTAATATTCAGATTCCGATAGATAACCTATTCAAAAAAATTTCATTCTGAAAAATAGACTTATCATGCTTGATTCTCTAATATTCTTCTAATTTAATCATCAATGCACAATAAACTATGGCTTACTCAGAAACACGTCAATAAAGATCATAATTCATCAGAAATTTCATCCTAATTAGTAATATGAAGAAATTTCTTAAGAACAGAATATAATTAAGGGATTTGAGAATAATGAAGAAAGTTAGGCCGTATATGAGAATAATACAAAAAGTTAGGCACTTTCTCGAAATAGATATTCACCCCCCACACTTAAGATGTACATTACCCTCAATGTACAAAGATGTATATTAAATTTAATAAGGAGAGAGTGGTGAAACTTCCTGAATTTGGATGGTTTCCTTGAGGTGAAAGTTCCGAGGGGTGGTAGTTTCTTCTGAGCTCTGCGCTAAATGAAGAAATTGGGAAGCTCGTGAAGAATTAGCCAGGGATGATTGAAACATATTGAAAATAAACTAATTATATATATAAAGACAAGAAAGATAAAGAGAAAGAGACTAAGAAGGAAAATAAACTAAGGCTAGAAGATAAAGGGGCTTGAGAATCCTTATTGATAGATGGTTCGTGAGGTGGGTGTGACTTTTAAGGCGACGGAGGTGCTGGTGGTGGCGGAAGTGGCGTGATTGCCAAGCAGCCTTTTGAACCTGACACTAATAAACTAAAGTAAAATAAACTAAATTAAGCATAAGATAGTCAAAGGGAAGGAAATTGAAGCAAAAGAGAAAAGAAAAATAGAAACTAAATGGTCTCAAAGACCCTTGGCTTGTTGTTTGGATGAAGCGGCCGACAAGAACTTATGTATTGGGGTCTCCTTTGAGGAGACTACGTTTGTCATCTTTCGCTTCTTCGACATGGATATGTGTAGCGCAAGAGGTTGGAGACTTTGTTATGGAGAGGGGAGAATTTTTGGAGAAAAAGGAAGAAAAGAGGTGGAAAGTAGATGAGAAGAATAGGGAGTGTAACATCCGAGAATTAGGGGATTTGCATCTGTTATGCTTCTGTGTGTTCGGTATGCCCTATCTGTTAATTTGTTATGTTTGGGGGCCCCAGGGAGGCTCGGGGTTAAGCTGAAGTCTTGGTGAAAATTTTAATTTTGGGCACTTTAGGGGAGAGCTAGCTGGGATAGGCTTTAAGGATTATTGCTTGTGTTTGTTGACACGAGAAGTGAGGTGGTAAAGTGGCAAGGAGACACCACTTAGGATGCAGGTAAGTGGCATCACAAGGAAGCAGCTTGGAGAAGGGGTTCGAGTCACGTAGATAGTATGCAGGAGCTTATTTTTTTGCACTGAGGAAGCTGAGGTGGTGGGTTTCGGCATGGACACTTCAAGGGGTGAGTGTTGAAGGGGTCAAATATTTTAAATGGGTGGCCATGAGAGAAAGGTGGAGTTTGAATCATTCAAACCGATTCAAATGAGTGAACATGAGTGAATGTAGGAGGAAAATATGGGATTTGAGGTTGGTGGGGAGGTTGGCTGGTTGTGGGAAGCTTGTTAGGGGGAGGGTTGAATTCGGGTTAGTGTTAGCTAGGGGTGTGCCAAAACTTGCCTTGTTGCTTTTGGCACTTTCGGTTTTAGGGAGTGAAGGTGTGCCGTTTCGAGGTGCTTTTTGGGTAACTTAAACCTTGAAAGTGCCGAGTGTCCATAACCCTTTTCATTTTTCGGCAAGTAATCTTTTCTTAGCAAGCATCATTTGTTCTTCCTTTTGCTCTCGAATCAAATCATCTTTTGGTGACTAACCGAATCTCTTCACATCATTTCAATTTTCTGCTTTTACAACCCTCTTTTTCTTCTGTTACATACTCATTCTACACTTTACTTCCCCTTAACCGAACCCTCCTATCACCTTCTCCTTTGTCAAGCCAAAATTCTCACTCCCCTCTACCATTTTCTATTCTAGTCGAACATAAGAGTAGTGATGGTGCCTTCTCCATATAATTTTTTCTTCCATTTGTTTCTCTTTAGCCGAATCTTCATCTCACTCCTTGGTGATTCATCTTTCTTTCTATTTTCTTCTACTCAAGCCCGAAACATATTTCCCATTCCTCCTCTTTGAGTTTTGTTTTCACTTTTTCTCTTTAGACGAATCTCCTTGTGTGTTGGTTTCTCTTCACTCGTTCTTGTTCCTTGGATTGCCGTCACTCATTCTCCTAACCTTCTCAAATCAGTTCCTTCTTGTTTGGTGGTAAGTATTCTTCTTCTCTTTCGGTTCTTTCTTTTCCCTTGCTGGTTGTTAAACCGAAAACGATAACGTTGTACTTTGGTGCATTGGCCGAATGTAGGGGGCCTCGTCTTCATATTCTTTCTACATCTGGCTAATGTTTGGGCGATCTTTGGGGGCAATCAGATTTTGTCGATTTAGGTAAGGGGGCTCTTACCAACTTGTTTGGCCGAAAGGCCACTTCTTCTAAACTATTTTGGAGAACCAATTCTATTGTGGGGATTGTGTAGGGAATCAGCCGATTTCCTAATACAAACTTGTTAGCTCTCGGGTTCTATCGATCTAGGTAAGAAACTTCTTCATTTTAAGCATCTATTCTCACTTTCATCTTCTTCAATATCTTAACCCAGTCTTCTAACCAAGATCTTCTCATGGATTCGAATGCCAGTCAAGTAAGGGAGAGGGTTGGACTCGTAGCCCCTGCCTCTAAGTTCAAACGGCGCACAGTGTCAACAGTTCGGGATTTTCCACCGAGTTGTGGGCTGGCTTCGGATCGGGATAGGCAGATCGCTATTATTCCTCCAATTGAGGGTGTCAGCGAGATTGAGAGTTTGGTTCTTTGCATTTACAGGTGTGTAATTCTCACACCTTTGCCTGTTGTTTTTGTTAATTTGTATATGCATTACTAAATACCGAAACTTCGGTATTGACTGTTGGGTTACCCATGGAGGGTAAAGACGAGACATCAGGTTAGTGACTTCTGATTATGCTATATAAACGATTACGTTGACATGATATTATGTATACTCTGAACATCTTATATATGTCGATATCTGCTGCATTCATACATCATGATTTTATGTTGCATGGGAATGGGCATATGCTATTAATTGGAAGGGGAAGCATATCTGGTGACTATGTCACAATATTTGGTGGCTCTGCCACACTCTGTTCTGGTGGCCATGCCACATAATCTGGTGACTCTGTTACAACTCTGACGATGAGCAGCTAACTGCAGCATGACTGCCATCGATGGTGTGTAGCGGTGAGGGTCGATTGTAGAAATCCCCACTGGTGTGATTAGCAGGAACGGGTGGTGTGTAGCGGTTGGAAACTTAGGTTGGGTTGGGTTTTGCATCATTTTGCATATGTTATGTAACACCCCAAACCCGACCCAAAACACCACGGCCGAATCCGGAACGTTACTGGAAAAGTGTTGAAGAAAAGCAGTTTTGATGGTGTAAATAAATTTGTAGTTGTAAAATAAACCTTCCGCTAAAAGGGGTTTGTCATTTAAAAATAGTTGTTTGCTGACGAGTGAAAACTTCCAAATTGTATAAAGTTCGATTCGTTATTTGTACTGGGGATTCGAGAAAATGATTGTTATAAATAATCCGAATTTTTAAAACTTCATTTTTGAACTCATGTTGTAAATATCTTAAAAAATCACTTTTTAATTAATTAACCGAGGAAAATCAAACTTAAAACCATAATATCCCAAAACACTTAAAGTGGCCTTATTACATAATAAAAATATCCCAAATAATAACTAACAGTTTAAATAAATAGAGTAAACGAAAACAGCTTCTGCATGGCCACCTCGAATCCACTCCAGCCCGGTCAAACGAGTCATGAATTACCTGCATTGTTTTGAAAACAAGGTGAGTCACCAAACTCAGTGTGCAATTAGTCCACACAAATCCACAAATGGGCTTGGCCCCAAATCCACATCAAAACAATATACCACGCACAATGATGCAATATGTTAACCCAACCCAGCTTAGTATCCATCCCCTACACACCACCCGTATATCCAACCTCATACACACCTGGGGATTTCTACAATCGACCCTCCATCTGCTACATACCTCTTTGGCAGTCTATGCCGACAGACACACTGCTCAAAGTCCACAGTCTAGCCATTGATCCATGTGATTAAATCACAAATATCCATGATGAGACTCAAGGTCATCATCAATCGTGACAGAGTCACCCACATAAGAATATACACTTCCCTTTTAATCATTATATCCCGAAACCCATGCACATGCATCATAATATGATAAATGGCAATATAATAAAGTGTGAACATATCCCGATATGCATAAACAACATACTCACAAACACCCACAATAATTTATCCACAACTTTTAACGAAGGTAGTATACTATCCTGGTTTTACCGGTTTACCCAATATAGGTGATAACACCACCAGAGCCACCCTTTTTGGCTACCACACATGATACATACATTTAATTAAAATAACTAAGAAAACAGTGTGATAATTACACACCTGATAACACGTAATACCACGGCCTCTATGTCGACAGTATCGCTAATCGACACTACCGCTATTTGCCTACGATCCTGCTCCGAAGCTGGCCCACACCCCGGTGGCCAATCTCGAACCGCTGAAACTGACCGCTTCTTGAACTCAAAATCCCTATACAAACCCATATTAGATTCGGCCCCACACTTATGGTCAAAAGAAGCGGCCTTCGGCCGAACGTTATAACCTTCTTACCTTGATTGATCGAATCCCGAAAGATCCTTAACCTCCCTTAACGCTGGCTTAAAACAGAAGACCCGAAATCAATCCTTCATAGATTCGGCCACACACAAGAAATGGAGTTAGACTCTCGATTTCGGCAACCCAAAGAGAAAAGAGCAAGATTCAAATAAAAGAGAAACCCCTTACCATAATACTAGAACCCGATTGGGAGAGTTGGCACTAAAAGAATGACGGCGCTTCCTCTAACAATTGACAAACAAAAAGTGTTACCACCAAAAGTGAGATATTCGGCTTTGGTAAAATACCAAGAATTGAAAGAACACCCAAAAGATGAAAAGAAAATAGATTCAAAGAGAAAGAGTAGAAATATTTCGGTTAAGAGATGAGCTTGCAACGAACGAATAAAAGAAGAAATAGAGATGATCAAAAGGTTCGGCTATGGTTCATAAGTGAGAGGTACATTCGGCCACCAAAAGAAAAGATATAGGGAGAGATGAAATTCAGCTTGTAAGGCAATCAAGTGAAGAGGGGAAAAGAAAATGAGAGAAGCTTGATAGGAGGTTCGGCTCTTAAGGTTGAAAGAAGAATAAAAGAATGAGAAGAGAATGCTAGAAGAATTCGACAAAACACCAAAAGTAACAAATAGAGAGGAGAGGTTGCTTACCCACTTTCGGTCCTAAAAGCAATATGCCGAAAAGAAATCAGAGAACCAAAGGCTTTTTGCCAGCACTTTTTGATAGCAACTTAAAAAAAGACAGAAAAAGAAAAACCAAAGATGCACACACTCACTACCAAAACTCCTAAATTTGGCAACTAAGGCCCCCTAACCGAACCACTCTCCTCATGACCGAAAATGCCACCCCCTAGAACCCCAAATTCGGCCAACTATCACACCCCACTCCTCATTCCTTCTTTCCATCCTAAATTTCCTCCCCTCCACTCATTCAAACAAGTTTGAATGATTCAACCTCCTAATAATTCTCTCCACCAATCATTCAAAATGTTTGACCCATTCAAACCTCCACCTTTCAAGTTCCCTTGCCGAATCCACTACCTCCCCCTCTTGACGCAAAATACAACTCCCAAAATGCTGTCCATGTTGCTCGAACCTCCTCCCCCCTTGGAACTCCCTTTTGACGCAACTCCCTTGCACACCAGATGGCGTCTCCTTGCCACTCCACCACTTCACTTGTTGTGTCCTTAATCACCACTTTTAATCCATTAAGGCCTAGCTCCCCTAGCTCTCCCCTTATCAGCTTTAACCAAAAATTTTCACTAAGGCTCCAACCTAACCCCAAGGTTTCCCGAAGCCCCCAAGCACACTCAAACAGTCATGCAACACACAAGAACACACAAATACGAGATAACATGCAAGACCCCTAAATCCTGGATGTTACATGTTATCTACTATACTGTGCTATAGGGCTAAGGCCCAATCTGATTTCGAGTGGGCTCTGCCCAATGTGATTATGCAAGGGGCTAAGGCCCAAATGGTATATGAATGGGCTTGGGCCTAGTGATGGTGCTTGGCAATTGCACACTGAGTCATTTGACTCACCATTTCTACTTAACATTTTTGCAAGTGATACGTAGTGCAGTGGAGTTGGGCCGGAGAGGACTACGAGGTGGCCATGCACGGTTTTATTTAACAAAACTCTACTTACTTTAATTTTCAGGATTCTGTTATGTAATAAGGCCACTGTTAATTTGGTTTAATTTTGATTTAAATTTAGACGTTTGAATACAGATGTTCGATAAGTCGTTTTTACAAAATGCAAATAAAAGATTTTCTCACAACTTAATTAACGATTTTATAAATAGATTTTTACGACAAACTGCTAGAATAATCTAATATAACAATATGTGTTTCCAAATGTCACCTAAACACAAGGATTGGGCTAATTAAAATTTTCCTTAAATGAATAAAGAGTTTTCGAACGAACTACCAACTTGGAGTTTCGAAAGGGATTTAAAAAATTTCCAAAGTTTGCCAAATTTTATAAATTCTTTCCAAGTAACACGACAGATTCGGTCGTGGTGTTTGGGTCGGGTTTGGGGTGTTACAATTTTGGTATCAGAGTCATGTTTTAAAAGCTCGACCATGGGTTTTCGGTTCAAAATGTTTTCCAAATTTGGGTTAAAGATGGTTTAGAAAGAAAATACATATATATGTACATGATTTCTGGAAGCATGGCACCCGAGTCTCCGGCACCAAGTCCATACGGTAAGTTTTTCTTACTGCATTGGGTGAATTGCATGAATTAGATATATTGTGTCATGAAATGTAGAATTAAGAAACTTTACCTTAGAAATGAAAACCTTTAGGTATATGTGTGTTTTGCGGAAAACTACTTAAAACTCTATTACCTTAAAACTACTCATTAATCAACAGTGAAAAGAAATGCTAATGCATAAAATTTGTAAACCAGATTAAGATGAAACGGTAGACATGAGTACTAGAGGACGTGGACGTGTTGCACGCGGTCGAGGTAGAGGCCGGGGTGTTGAGGCTGAGTTCCCGGAAGCAAGGAATGAGCTTGAAGGTTAAGCGCCAGCATCACCTGTGGCAGAAGCAGGATCTCAAGATAGAACTGGTGGGGATGATGCCCTGTCTCAAGCAATGCTGCGTGTGTTGGAGCGAGTTGTTGGGGCAAGCACTGGGATAGTATCTCGAAATTCTATTCCTGAGTGACTTCGAGCAAACGGAGCTGAAATGTTTAGGGGTATTTCTGGTGTGGCCCCAAATGTAGCTGAGTATTGGCTTGAGGCAGTCGAGCGGATTATGGACGATTTAGACTGCACGGCAGAGGAGAAATTGAAAGGAGCGGTGTCTCTTCTTCGGGATAAGGCATATCAGTGGTGGCTCACCGTAAGAGAGGGTACTCCAGCGGATCGAATTGACTGGGATTTTTTTAAGAGGGCATTTCAAGGGAAATACGTTGGGGCAAGTTATGTGGATGCTCAGAGGAAAGCATTCCTAAATTTGGTACAAGGGGGAAAATCCGTAGCTGAGTATGAGGTGGAATTTTTGCGCTTGAGCCGTTACGCTCGAGGAATAGTGGTGACTGATTATGAGTGTTACGTGCAGTTCGAAGATGGGCTGCGGGATGAGTTGAGAGTATTGATAGCTCCACAACGGGAGAGAGACTTTGCCGTGTTGGTTGAGAAAGCTAAAATAGCCGAGGAGGTAAAGCAGACTGAGAGACAGAATAGGGATAAAGATCAAGGTAAAAACAAGAGAAGTTTTGGGTCGTCGGGATCATCTGGGGGTATTCCGAAAAGGCCTAGGTCTGATGGGCTAGCTCGAGTTTTGACGTCTGCCGCCGTGGGTCAGTTTTGACCATGTGCTTTGTGTGGGAAAATGCATTCTGGTGAGTGTAGGAGGAGAACCGGTGGATGTTTCAGGTGTGGATCTATGGATCATATGGTTAAAGATTGTCCACAAGTAGATCAGGTGCGGCCAGTTGGACAGGGTTTTGATCAGTTCAGAAGGGGTGGTCAGCAACCACAGAAGGGTCGTGGTCCAGCTAGAGGGGGAAACGGTTTCAGTCGGGGCGTGGAGCACCAGGCAGAGGTGTTGAGAATACAGAGGTGAGACAGCCCGGGTTAGTTTATGCCGCTAGACACCGAGAGGAGGGTGATGCACCGGACGCCATAACGGGTACGTTCCTCATTTTTGGTTTGCCCTTTACTGCATTGATTCATATTAGGTCGACGCATTCCTATGTTACTAATGTGGTGTCTGGAACTTTAAACATGAACTTTGAGATTGCTTCTAGGGAGATGACTATACTTAGCCCTTTAGGACAATCTGTAGTGGTAAAGAAACTCTTTAGGAGTGTGCCTCTAGAAGTACAAGGGTTGGTTTTCCCGGCTGATTTGATGGAACTGCCGTTCGGATAGTTCGATTTAATCCTGGGTATGGATTGGTTGGTAAAATATTGAGCAAACTTAAATTGTGCTGCTAAGCGCATGGTGAGGATAAAGAAGTTCTAGTGATAGGCGAAAGGAGAAACTACTTATCCAATGTAGTGTCTGTTTTAAAGGCGGAAAGAATGGTGAGAAAAGGATGCAATGCTTTCTTAACTTTTGTTCGTGCTCTGGAGGCCAAGGAGTTGACTGTGAAGAAAGTCAGAACAGTGAAGGAGTTTTTCGAGAAGTCAGTGTCCTTTCCCGAATTAGATTGCTCTTTCCAGTGACAGGGACACGGCCATGGCACACGCCCGTGTGAATCGTGGCCAGGCCGTGTCCAGACTTTTAATGAGGCACAGCCGTGTGGTCTTTGGGCCAGGCCATGTCAATTTCTTCCTTGGCCCAATTTGCTTCGTTTTAAGCCCGTTTCTTGTTCTTTCTATCCTCCGGTGCTTTCCTGAGTATAAGACATGAAAAGAAAGGATTAAGAGTGCCTTTTTACATATATCGAGGCTTAAATATCCAAAAGCATACTAAATGTGGGATCAAAATATGTTACTTTTACGGTTTATCAGTAGCTAACGAAAAGAATGAATTGATTCCAACAAGAACAGTCACAGGTTGGAGAGTTTGCATTGACTATAGGAAGCTGAATGATGCCACGAGAAAGGATCACTTTCCTTTACCCTTCATTGATCAGATGTTAGAAAGATTATTTGGGCATATGTACTACTACTTCCTAGACGGACTCTCTGGCTACTTCCAAATCCCAATAGCTCTTGAGGATCCAGAAAAGACCACATTTATGTGTCCATACGGTATGTTTGCTTATCGCAGAATGCCTTTTGGATTATGTAATGCCCCTGCTACTTTTCAGCGTTGCATGTTAGCCATCTTTGATAAACTCGTGGAAGATATTATGGAGGTATTTATGGACGACACCTACTTTTTATGGTGCATGGAAAATGGGCGCGTCTTCAACATAGCTTATTTCATCGCCTCTGCCATTCATCATCAAATGGAGCAGCAAAGGAGAGGGGTCATCTCCATGGGCCCATACATCACGCGCCTGGCTCGATATTTTGGGCTCCTCAACACCGCAGCTCAATCCTCCTCGCTCACCCTTATCGGGTAGATGTCCTCGCAGGGCATTCAGATAATGCTCCACATGAGGATGATTAAGCGCCGACGTGGGTTTGAACCTCCCAAGTATCGGCACTCGTAACCCACCGGGCAGGACGACCCAGAGGATATTACTGATGATGTCCCTCCACAGCATGAGGAGCCACCATTTGCGCCACCACCACCACGCCGACCAGCTCATGCGACAGCTTCACTGAATGACATTTATGAGCGCCTCACTAGGTTCAAGCAGTATTCTATGCAGCAATTTAATGACAACGCTCGACCATTCGACGGCATCGAGGCGACGCTGCAATAGATTTGTCAGCATTTTCACATATCGTCGCCACCCCCACCTCATGATCATCTGGGGATGAGGATCGTTGAGTCCATTTATTTTCCTTTTTCTTTTCATTGTCTTTATTTTATTTAAAGTTTTAAACCATTGAACTATTTCCTTTTCTTGAATCTAAATTATATTAATTATATTGATTTATTTTTATCTTTGGCTGTTTTCGAGTAATCATAACAAAACCCATTTAATAATACTCCCTAAAACTTTACTGATGACTCCGCAGTTTCAAAAGGTTCAAGGTGAACCTAAAAAATTGGAATATTCTTCCCCACCTTCACCTCTGTTTAGTTCACTCCATTGCTACAAGTTTCATTTTCAAGGATTTCATCCATGATTCAGGAAGTTTCACTCCTCTCACTCTCTTATAATTTTCTTACTATATTATCTATATTTGTACATTGAAGACAATGTACACCTTAAGTGTGGGGAGGTTAACTATAGTACTATTTGAAAATCCCTGAATTGTATCTTGCTCTATAGAAATTTTCTCATATTACTATTAAAATGAAACTTCTATTGATGTATGATTTTCATTGATATGTTTTGGATTAAGTCATAGATAATTGTGCATTGATGGTTTAAACTGAAGACATTAGGGGATTGATCGCTGTAAAATCAGAGCTTTAAATATTTATAAAAGAATGATCAAACTTGGAGACTAACTCTAACAACGATATTAAGGCAAGTGTACCTATCGAACAGTAGTATAGCTTAGGCAAGACCGGTTATCGAACCCAAAGGAACTAAAAGTATTAATACTCACTTTCTTTTTATTATTTAGCCTTAAAGTTAGAGTGAAGATTACTTTTGACGAAGACTAAACTAAGGACATAAAAACAAAAAGGACGAATAGGAAAATAACTTTGAGGGAAAACTCAGTTGATTACGACAATACCCTCAGGAAGAATCCACCTAGACTTCACTTATTAATTAACCCAAAATTATATGATTTCTTTTACTTAGCTTGATCCGTAAGACTCCCTAACCTATATTAATCCCTCTCTCGAGGCGAATAATGTCTAACCCTAGGTTAATTAGTGGAACTCTCATTCGCTTATAATAACCCCCTAGGATAGCAGTAAATCGATCAATGGATTCCCATATTAGGTTTCACCCTAATCCGGCAAAATCTCGTAACCCTATCTCTAGCCGTCCGATCAACTCCGCTTAATTATGTTAGATCTCCTCTTAGGCAAGGTCTATTCCTCCTCCACCTAAGCATATTAGATTTGGATTAAGCAACATAATTAAGAAAAACTAAGTAATTTATCATATAACTTAAAAATCAAATAATAAAATCCATCTAGGTTTCATCCCCTTCAGGTATCTGAGGGGTTTAATTCATAATAAATAAACAAACCATCGCAAGAGAAAAGATAAAACAAAACATAGGAAAAATCCTAAAACCCCTTGAAGGAATCAAAGGAGAATTCCGCCGTCTTGAGTATAACTCCGGCTTCTTGGGATGGATCAACTGGCTATCCTCACGTTATTCCCTAACTCTGACCTTCTCGGCTTGGCTCCTTGGCCTCGCTTTCGCTCCCTTCAATAGGTGATACTTGGGGGTTATTTATAGGCTCTTGAAACGTGATTCCTTCTCCCTATTATCCTTTTCCGACTAAAATTTCTCTTTCCAGCGTCAGAGGCACGTCTATGTCACACGCCCGTGTGAATCGAGTCCTGACCGTGCTCGGATTTCTCTTGAGGCACGGCCGTGTGTGGTGGGGTTGAGGCTGTGTTCTAGGTGTTCGTCAAGGCACGACCGTGTGTGCTTTAGGCCAGGCCGTGTCGATTTCGTGTTAAGGCCCATTTACTCTGTTTTAGGCCCGTTTTGTGTTCTTTTCATCCTTGGGTGCTTTCCTGGGTATAAGACATGAAAAGAAAGGATTAAAAGCACCTTTTTATATAAATCAAGGGATAAATCATCCAAAAGTATATTAAATGTGGGATAAAAATATGTTACTTTTACGGTTTATCAAATACCCCCACACTTAAGCTTTTGCTTGTCCTCAAGCAAAATTCTCAACTTACAATTAAAACGAACATTCCATGATCTATGATTCTTATCAACAATGTCTTATCATAGTTCATGGATAATTTATACATGGATAATTTAATTCAAAGAGTCCTAAAGATTCAAACGAGATAAGTCATGATTTTGCTCCTCGAAAACATAGGTGTCTCCCCTCTTTTAAATAACTACCTTTTCAATTCAGAACCGACAAGGATTGACATCCTTACAAAAGATTCACTCAAATCACTCAAAAAGTGTTTAAGGGTCAAAATTAAGCACTCATAAGTCGAACATGAAAAGTTAATCCCATAGGCTTGCCTGAAAATCAAATCTCCACCACTGTAAAATGAGATGATAAACAGATCAAAAGGTCTTTAACATGGTTGTAATGGGGCTAGGGTTAAAGGTATGGTCATAGGCTAAATTAGGAGATTAGAATCGAGATTGACTTGATAAATTACCTAACCAGAAAAAATGAACTTAATCTTTAAACACTAATAGAACAAGCTTTTTCCTTGAGAAATTGAAATTGGACATACAAGCTCACTTATTATCATACTAATAATGAATATACTTCGTTTTGTTTTTTGAAACAAACTATCATAATAGTAAGGAAGAATTTTTTCAACCAAAATATAGAACATAGTTAGGAAACTTATTCAAAATCAAATCTCGACAAAAAGGGTAATTAAAAAAATTGGTGATAACAAATACAAAGGGTTTTTGGTTACAATTAGTAGGTGAGTTAATAAAAAGGGTTGTTAGGCTCAACGGGGTTCACTAGGGGTTAACTCTGAAGGTAGGCTTTTAAGAGGAGTAAGCGGGTTAAAGCCTAAGTGCCTTTATCATCTCGGTATATCAAATCATAACTGTGGTCTCGACATGTATAATCAAGGCAAATTCTAGAATAACAGTTCATAGTTGACACACTCATAATAAAAAAAAAATGAGCATGAAAAAATATGTATGCTCTATAAGGTTCAAATACTCACAAAAATTATGGGTGTTTTGATATCATCCTTATAAAATTCGAATTTCAAGGTGATATTCAAAATTGGATCACCAACCTAGTAAAAATTTTAATTCCTGAAAAATAGACTTATCATGCTTGATTCTATAACATTCTTTAAATTTAATCATCAATGTACAATTAACTATGACTTATTTTAAAACATGTCAATAATCATCACAAATCATCAGAAATTTCATCCCAATTAGTAATATGACAACTTTGCATAAAACAAGACTAAATCAGGGATTTGAGAATAATGAAAAAAGTTAGGTTCTTTTACCCCCGCACACTTAAGATGTACATTTTCCTCAATGTACAAACATAGATAATAACATGTAATGGATAAATTAAAAGAGAAGGGGAAAGAATAACTCCCTAATTTGTGGATGTTTTCCCGGATGAGTGTCTTTGGTGGCGGTGATGGTCAGTCGAGATAACGAACCTGTGCTAGATGAAGAAATTGGGTAGCGCCTTGAGAAGTAGCCAGGCTTTATTAAGACCTAATAAAAATGAATTTAATATAAAATAATAGAATAATAAACTAAAGGGAAGGAAACTAAGAAGAAAACTAAAATGAAAAGAAAATATTAATGGACTGTGAAGTCCTTATTGAAGGATGGTTCGCAAGGTGGATGTGACTTCTAAGGCTGGAGTGGTGCTGGCGGTGGCGAAAGTGAAGAGGTTATCATGGTGGTCGACGTGATTCCCTAGCAGCCTGACGAACCTGACACTACGACACTAAATTAAGTTAAATTAAATTAAACATAAGATTATTAAAGAAAAGGAGAATGAAAGGAAAGAGAAGTGAAAAATAAAAACTAATTAGTCTCAAAGATCCTTGGCTTGGTGTTGAGGTGAAGCTGCCGGCATGAACTCATGTTGATCGTTCTTTGTTAAGTAGCCTATGCTTAGCTTCCTCCGCTTCTTCGGCATGGTGTTGGCTTGCTCAAGGATCTAAAGTCTTAGTAAGTGAAGAATCTGAGATGGAAGAGAGTGAGAAAATAAGGATGAAAATCAGATGGAAGGAAGGGGAAGAGTTGAGGGGTTTAAATAGAGGTTCAAATCTGGTGCTTCCCTACGGTCGTGGTCCTAGGGTGTGTCGATTTACACGGCTATCTTGCACGGTCGTGTTCTAGGGTGTGTTGTCACCCTTTCGGCCGTGCTTGGTCCTCCTATGCCCGTGCTTGTGAACTCTTTCTTTTGGCACAGTCATTATGCACCGGCGTGCCTCCACCATGTTTTATAAGTCAGTAACCTCAGTAATTTCACACGGTTGTGTAGCACGGGCGTGTTCTGGCCGTGGTGTGCAAGTCAGTAGCTTTAGTAATTTCACACGGTTGTGGGCATAGGTGTGTCCTTTCTGTCGGTGGCCGTGGGGAGGGTTTGTTGGATCCGTGACGTTGGGGAGGGTGGTTGGGCTGACTGTACGGCCTGTGTCCTGTCAGTGTGGTGGTTTAGGTGGTCCACGCAGCCACGGACACAGCCGTGTATAAGGCCGTGTGGCCTGGAAATCCTGCATTTTTGGTTAGTTTAAAAAGGAATAAATAGAAGAAAAAGGAAAAGATAAATAAAACAAAGGAAAAAAAATAAGGTTAGTGCTCGGGTTACCTGCCGAGAAGCGCTCGTTTATAGTCTTTAGCTAGACTTTCTCGTGTTTGAAAATTTTAGGGAGGTTTAAAGGTTTGAATATCTTCCCTCATGCTTACAGTTCCGTTTTCTTGATAATGTTGAAGTCGAGAAGCGTTTTCTTTGGAAGTGCCGAACATTGGATTGCTTACCTCGACTATGCTGTTTGGGAAGATATCATGTACTTTAAGAAGGATCTCTCTCTTTGCTTTCAGGTCTGTGATAGTGATTTGGGGATCGATTTTGCCTAACAATACTTGATCTCCTATTTTGAAGTGATTTGATGTCCCCATGAGCTCTTCTTGTGGTTCCTCAGGTTTTTCTTCGTGTGAATCTAGCTCTCTTTTGATTTCTGTCTTCTGATTCTCTAAATTGTCTATATGAGCCGGCTCAGGGCTTAGGCTTTGTGCTGTTTCCTGTGATGAAGATTGAATAATATGGTTATTAACTGAAATGGCTTTCTTACCTTCATCGACTGCTGTCCTGGTCGAGTCAAGAGCTTGAAGATTAATTGATTCATCGCCTACACGAAGTATGAGCTCACCTGTAGCAACATCAATTTTAGTTCTGGCGGTTGCTAGAAAAGGTCTTCCTAAAATTAAAGGGATTGAATTATCCTCATCCATGTCTAAGACAACAAAGTCTACTGGGAAAACAAATTTATCGATTTTTACAAGAACATCTTTAATAATGCCTCTAGGAATTCTAATAGTTTTATCAGCTAATTGAATACTCATCCTAGTTTGTTTGGGCTTCCCTAGACCTAGTCGTTTAAACAGTGAGTAAGGCATGACGTTTATGCTTGCCCCTAGATCAGCTAACGCATTGTTAATATGTAGGCTACCAATTAAACATGGAATTGTAAAACTCCCTGGATCTTTTAGTTTCTGTGGTAGTCTGTTTTGTAATATTGCTGAGCATGTTGCATTTAGTTCCACATGGTGTTCTTCATCTATTCTGCGTTTGCTGGTCAAGAGCTGTCTTAAAATTTTCTCGAATCTTGCATCTGAAAAAGAGCTTCAAGAAGAGGTAAGTTAATATGTAATTTCTTTAAAAGTTTAAGAAACTTACCAAATTATTCCTCTGAATCGTCTCTTTTTATGGCTTCAGGATAAGGTATGCGAGGTTGATATTCCTTAATTATCGGTTTTGGCTTCTCTTGTGGTACCTCTATTTTACCTTCATCTACTTTCTTTTCCGGTATTGAATTCGATTCAGCTAATTCGTTATTGTCCTGAGCTGTGATTGCTTGAATTTGCTCCTTAGGATTAACTTCAGTGTTCCTTGTTAGACGTCCTTGCGGTCGTTCTGACATTAGTTTTGCGAGTTGTTCGACTGCATTAGTCACCTCCTTGACTGACTTAGCAATTTCATTGAGTCGTATCTCGTTACTTTTGACTGCTCTATCAGTTTCTTGAAGATGTTCCTCGAAGGATGGTTTCTTTTCTTGTGGATAGGGCTGATTTCGGAAGTTTTGAGGAGGTTGTTGCCTTTGATTTCCTTGGTTTCCTTGTCCTCCCCACGAAAAATTTGGGTGGTTCCTCTAACCTGGATTGTAAGTGTTACTATAAGGATTATTATTAGATCAGAAATTATTACCTATATGGTTCATCTGTTCATCTTCTACTCCTGGTTGGTAGGGTAGGTACTCAGGATTCGCCACAGTTCCACTTGTATCGCACTGCATGACTGGATGTACCTGTGATGAACACAAATTATCAAGCTTTTTATTCATCATCTCTAGCTGTGTTGATAGCATGGTCATGGCATCGATGTTGAAAACTCCTGCCGATTTTGTCGGTTTGGTCCTTGAAGCTTGCCACTTATAATTGTTTAATGACATCTCCTCAATGAACTCGTAGGCCGCTTCTGGGGTTTTGTTGTTTAGTGTTCCATCGGCGGCTGAATCTATAAGTTGTCTCGTTGAGGGGTTTACAACGTTGTAAAAGGTTTGGACTTGTAGCCAAAAGGGTAGGCCATGGTGTGGGCACCTTCTCAAGAGATCTTTGAATCTCTCCCATGCATCGTATAGCGTCTCTACATCCATTTGCACAAAAGAAGAGATATCATTCCGTAATTTGGCCGTTTTGGCCGGAGGGAAATATTTCATCAAAAACTTTTCGGTCATCTAACCCCATGTAGTGATTGACCCTCATTGTAACGAGTTTAACCATTGTTTAGCTTTATTTCTTAATGAAAAAGGGAATAACCGAAGACGTATGGCATCATCAGAAACGCCATTTCTTTTGAAGGTATCACAGAACTCTAAGAAGTTAGCTATATGCGTGTTTGGATCTTCGTCCTACAAACCATCAAATTGAACAAACTGTTGAATCATTTGTATTGTGTTAGGCTTTAATTCAAAATTGTTAGCAGATATAGCAGGCCTAACAATACTAGATTCTGCTCCTGTTATATGTGGTTTCGCATAATCGAACATTGTGTGTAGAGCGTTGTTGTCACCCATATCGCGTGGTGGTGGGTTGTTTTCGTCCATCCCTTCAGTAGGATTGGATTTATCTTCTTCCTCTCTCTTCGTGTAATCTAGGGCTCGCCTGGTTTCCCAACGATTCCTATGAGCGATAGCTTCGATTTCATTGTCGAATACCAAAGGTTCCCTCGGGTTCCTTCTAGTCATAAACTAGAGGTACCTGTTTGAAAAGAAAGAGAGAAAATTTCAGTAAACAAAAATAAAAACAAAAAGAAAAATAAATTACGAAAAATAAAAATTAGGGCTAAAGTAATAAAAATAGAGTTTTCTTAATATTTTAGCTCCCCGGCAACGGCGCCAAAAACTTGATCGCTGTAAAATCAGAGCTTTAAATATTTATAAAATAATGATCAAACCTGGAGACTAACTCTGACAACGATATTAAGGCAAGTGTACCTATCGAACAGTAGTATAGCTTAGGCAAGACCTGTTATCGAACCCAAAGGAACTAAAAGTATTAATACTCACTTTCTTTTTATTATTTAGCCTTAAAGTTAGAGTGAAGATTACTTTTGACGAAGACTAAACTAAGGACACAAAGACAAAAAGGACGAATAGGAAAATAACTTTGAGGGAAAACGCAGTTGATTATGACGATACCCTTAGGAAGAATCCACCTAGACTTCACTTATTAATTAAACCTAAATTATATGATTTCTTTTACTTAGCTTGATCTGTAAGACTCCCTAACCTATATTAAACCCTCTCTCGAGGCGAATAACGTCTAACCTTAGGTTAATTAGTGGAACTCTCGTTCACTTATAATAATCCCCTAGGATAGCAGTAAATTGATCAATGGATTCCCATATTAGGTTTCACCCTAATCTGGCAAAATCTCGTAACCCTATCTCTAGGCGTCCGATCAACTCCGCTTAATTATGTTAGATCTCCTCTTAGGCAAGGTCTATTCCTCCTCCACCTAAGCACATTAGATTTGGATTAAGCAACATAATTAAGAACAAACTAAGTAATTTATCATATAACTTAAAAATCAAATAATAAAATCCATCTAGGTTTCATCCCCTTCAGGTATCTAAGGGGTTTAGTTCATAATAAATAAACAAACCATCGCAAGAGAAAAGATAAAAAAAACATAGGAAAAATCCTAAAACCCCCTGAAGGAATCGAAGGAGAATTCCGCCGTCTTGAGTATAACCCCGGCTTCTTGGGATGGATCAACTGGCTATCCTCGCGTTATTCCATAACTCTAACCTTCTCGGCTTGGCTCCTTGGCCTCGCTTTTGCTTCCTTCAACAGGTGATACTTGGGGGTTATTTATAGGCTCTTGAAACGCGATTCTTTCTCCCTAAGTATCCTTTTTCGACTAAAATTGCTCTTTCCAGCGTCAGAGGCAGGGCCATGTCACACGCCCGTGTGAATCGAGACCTGACCGTTCTTGGATTTCTTTTGAGGCAAGGCCGTGTGTGGCGGGGTTGAGGCCGTGCTCTAGGTGTTCGTCAAGGCACGGCCGTGTGTGCTTTGGGCCAGGCCGTGTCGCTTTCGTATTAAGGTCCATTTACTCCGTTTTAGGCCCGTTTTGTGTTCTTTTCATCCTTGGGTGCTTTCCTGGGTATTAGACATGAAAAGAAAGGATTAAAAGTACCTTTTTATATAAATCGAGGGATAAATCATCCAAAAGTATATTAAATGTGGGATAAAAATATGTTACTTTTACGGTTTATCATGGATTAAGCATGATAAGTCTATTTTCAGAATTAAAATTTTATTAGGTTGTTTCCCTAATCTTAAATATTACTTTGAAGTTTGAAATTTGCAAGCTTGACATCAAAAACCATAATTTCTGTGAGATCTTGAGCCTTTTAAAGTATATATATTTCTTGCTCACTTTATTGATTATGAGTGTGTCAATATTGATTTGTTATTCTAGAACTTGCTTCGATTATACATGTCGAGACCACACTTTTGATTTGATATACTGAGATGATAAAGGCACCGAGGTTTTAACCCACCTACTCCATAAAAAGCCTACCTTCATAATTAACCCCTAGTGAACCATTTTTAGCCTAATAAACCATTTCTTGACTCACCCATTAATATTAACCCAAAAGCAAAATTTTACTTCTCCTCATTTAACCCCCTTATGTCGAGATTTGATTTAATCAGTTGCCTAACTATTTTTGGTATTTCAGTTGTTAAATTCTATTTTATTATTTTAATTACTTGTTCTTAAAAAATAGGTGCAGATTTATTCATTATTAGTGATTATGAGCTTAAATTGTTAATTTCATATCTTTAGAAGAAGCTCGTGTTATTTAGTGATAAGTTTTCAATCAATATAATTATTCATTATTAATGATCGCTGGAATCAGAGTCTTAAAATTTATAAAGAGAATGATCGAACCTGGAAAGTAACTCTGACAACGATTAAAGGCAAGTGTACCTATCGAACAGTAGTATAGCTTAGGCAAGACCGGATTGTCGAACCCAAAGGAACTAAAAGTACTAATACTAACCTTCTTTTTATTATCTAGCCTAAAATAAGTGAAGTTGAATCTAACTACTACTAACCTAAAGACGCAAAGACAAAAAGAATGAATTGGGAAACAACTTGAAGGAAGACTCAGTTGATTGAAGACGATACCCTCAAGAAGAATCCACCTAGACTTCACTTGTTATTTAACCCTGAACCATACGATTTATTCACTTGACTTGATATGTAGGATTCCCTAAGTTATATTAAACCCTCTCTCGAGGTGAATAACTTCTAACCCTAGGTTAATTAATTGAAATCTCTTTCTCACTTAATAATCCCCTAGAATAGCAGTAAATCGACCTACGGATTCCCATATTAGGTTTCACCATAATCTGGCAAAATCTCGTCACCCTATCTCTAGGCGCGCGAATGACTCCACTTTAATTATGCTAGATCTATTCTTAAGCAGGGACTTTTGCTCCTCCACCTAAGAACATCTGACTTGAATCAATATCCCAGAAACATTAACACAAGAATTAAGCACACATAATTAAAAACAAATCAAGTATTTATCTTATAGTTCAGAAAACAATAACAATAACCATATAGGTTTCATCCCCTTCAAGTATCTAAAAGGGTTAGTTCATATCAAATAAAGAAAACATCTCAGAAGAAAAGATAAAACAAAACATAAGAAATCCCTAAAACTCCCTAAAGGAATTGAAGGAGATATCCGTCGTCTTGAGTAGAATTCCGACTTCTTGAGATGGATTAACTGGCTATCTTCGAGTGATTCCCACAACTCTGACCTTTTCGGCTTGGCTCCTTGGCCTAGCTAACCGCCCTTTTTCAGGTAACACTTTGGGGGGTTTATATAGGCTCTTGGAATGTGTTTCTTTACCCAAAAGTATCCAAATCCAAATGAAATTGCTCTTTGCCACGACAGGGACACGGCCATGTCACACGCCCGTGTGACTAGTCTTCAAGCCGTGTTCGGACTTCTTTAATGAGGCACGACCGTGTGAATCGAGGGTAAGGCCGTGTTCCAGATGATAAATGCGGCACGACTGTGTGGGCATAAGTCCAGGCCGTGTGGATTTCGTGATATGGCCCATTTACTTCGTTTTGGGCCCGTTTTATGTTCTTTTCATCCTTGGGTGCTTTCCTGAGTATAAGACATGAAAAGAAAGGATTAAGAGCACCTTTTTACATAAATCGAGGCTTAAATCATCCAAAAGCATACTAAATGTGGGATTAAAATATGTTACTTTTACGGTTTATCAAATACCCCCACACTTAAGCTTTTGCTTGTCCTCAAGCAAAATTCTTAACTTACAATTAAAACAAACTTTCCATGATTCATAATTCCTATCAATAATGCCTTATCATAATTCATAGGTAATTTATACATGGATGATCTAACTCGAAAAGTCCTAAAGATTCAAATAGTCAAAGTCATACGTTTGTAGCATAAAAACGTAGGTGTCTCCCCTTATCTAAATAATTACCTTTGATTCAAAATCGACAAGGATTGACATCCTCACTAAAGATTCACTTAAATCACTCGAGGTGTTTAAGGTTCAAAATTAAGCACTCAAAAGTCAAATCTGAAAAGTTAATCCCATAGGCTTGCCTGAAAATCAAATCTCCCCCACTGTAAAATGAGATGATACACAAATCAAAAGGTCTTTATTAGGGTTGTAACGGGGCTAGGGTTAAAGGTGTGGATAAAGGCTGAATTAGAAGGTTAGAATCAAGATTGAATTGACAAGTACCTATTTAGAAAATACTGAGATAATATTTACATTAACTGAAAAGTAATAATCCTACTAACACGAGCTGTTATTTCGAAAATAGACTTTAACTGTATAAGCTCACCACTAATACTGAATATACTTCAATTTTTTTTAAGAACAATACAAGTGATAAAAGATAAATTTAACTACCGAAATAATATAATTAAATAACTAATCAAATCATATCTCGATATAAGGGTAGTCAAAAGGAATGGTGATAACAAATACAAAGGGGTTTTGGGTTAATATTAGCTGGTGAGTCAATAAAAAAGGTTGTTAGGATCAACGGGGTTCACTAGGGGTTAATTATGGAGGTAGGCTTTTTAGTGGAGTGAGTGGGTTAAAACCTAGTTGCCTTTATCATCTCTGTATATCAAATCATATGTGTGGTCTCAATATGTATAATCGAGGCAAGTTCTAGAATAACAGTTCAATGTTGGCACACTCATAATCAATAAAGTGAGCATGGAAAAGAATATATGCTCTAATAGGCTCAAAATCTCACAAAAATTATGGGTGTTTTGACATCAACCTTGTAAATTTCAAACTTCCAGATAATATTCAGATTCAGCTCAACAACCTAGCAAAGATTTTAATTTTGAAAAATAGACTTATCATGCTTGATTCTATAATATTCTTCTAATTTAATCATCAATGCACAATTAACTATGACTTAATCTAAAACATATCAATAAAAATCATAAACCATCAGAAATTTCATCCTAATTAGTAATATGAGGAAATTACTTAAAAACAAGACTAAATTTAGGGATTTGAGAATAATGAAGAAAGTTAGACACTTTTACCCCCCACACTTAAGATGTACATTGCCCTCAATGTACAAAGATAGATAATGTCAATTAAAATAAAATCAAAAGAGAGGGGAGAAAGTAACACTTCCTGGATTTATGGATGATCTCCTTGGATTGGCAGAGGTCATGGTTATGGATGACTTATGTAGTAGTGAATTACTCCTAGTGATTTGTTCGTTTATATGGAGTGTTCATTTGATACTGCGAAGTCACCAATTAGAAATCTTGGAGGTGTATTTAAATAAATATATGTTAGGAATACTCGAGGGTTAGATGTGAATGATAATCATGATAAAAGTTTGTAAAAAAGTTCAAACTAAGACAAATAGAAATTAAAATAAATGGAAAATAAAAGTAAAAACTTAAAATAGATAAAAGATAAACTAGATAAAAGGACTCAGAAGTCCTCATCATCGGCCGGGTCCTGTGGTGGTGTTGGTGATGAGATATGGAAGTGATGGCATATCTGCTAGAGGGTGGCCTTAATCCCATCAAAACATCGAACGGTGTCACTGAACTGCTGGGTACAGTACTGCTCGAACTGGGTGAGGCGTGTAGAGATATCCGACTATGGAGCTACTGCATGCGATGGTCGCTGGCTCGGGTCTAGTGCCTCCTGTAATGGTGGTGGGACATCGTCAGTAATGTCCTCGGGTTCTTCCCTGATTATGGGGATGGCTAATCGGTACTGAGGAGGGTCGATCCCATGAAGATATTTAATCATCCTCATATGTAGCATCGTCTGGATTCCCTGAGGTACCTTTTGGCCCATCAATGTGAGTGAAGAGGTTTGTGCGTCTGTGTTGAGAAGACCAAAGTGTCGAGCCAATCGTGTGATGTATGGCCCCATCGATAAAATCCCCTTCCAGTGTGGCTCTGTCTGGTGCTGAATTACACCGGCTATGAAGTATGAGAGGTTAAAAACGTGCCCGTTCTCCATGCACGATAAGTGTAGACATTGTGCGTATTCACCACGCCAGTGTGAGCGAGAATGGCATGAATGTACCTCAGATCTGGGGGAAGGGATGTCGCCTTGGAGCGACTGGGGTCGTAGATGCCTGTGGTGATGGCTAAGCTGTGCCAACAGCTGGTGGGGGTGCAATGGAACTTGCGGTTTAGTTGGGAGAGTGTATTTTCCTCTATAAACTCATATGTATAGAGTCCAAGTGCCGTGCCGAATTGTGGTACGCTTAATCGACGTACCGTGCCCCCTAGCCTGAATTGAACTGTGCTTGGGTCATCATATTCTGCCATCACGGTCTATAGGGTGAAAGTGGCGCAAAACTCGAGGGTGAGTTCTAAATATGAGGGCACAATGGATTATTCTAAAAGAATCTAACTAATACTTAAAAAAATAAAAAAATAAAAGTCATTGTAAGCAAAACAAAACAAACTTTATCAAATAGTTAGTTAAGAGAATGAAGTAATTGAGGGAACCAGGGGTTGTGATGGTGTAAATCGGCTGGACACGGGCGGAGCACGGTGGTGCTGTGAGGTTTTCTACAGGTGCACGGCTGTGGTGAGGGCGTGGACTACTGCAGCACGGCGGTAGCGTGGGCGTGGGGTGCGGTTTTGTAAGGTTTTTGGAGAAAAATGAAGGTTGAGAGGTTTTTAGGGGGTTGAGGACGTGGGTGTGGCCGAAATTGGGAGAAAAGGGGCTGAGGAATCGTTTAGGGTTGATTTTGGGGAGGGTGAGTGGTTTAAGTTGCTTAAATAGGGTGTCGAACACGGGCAGGGGCCACACCCGTGCTTGTTTTTTTATGCGCCCATGTTTTTCGTGATTTTGAATTTTGGGCGCGTTTAGGTGCTTGGCCACGTCCGTGGGTTTAGTGGCACACCCGTGTTATGCTTCACACGTTCCTTTAGAACGGGCTGTTTCGCCCGTGTTCGACAAGTCCGTATCTTCACACGGTCGTAAGGCACAGGCGTGTTATGCCCGTGGTTGGCAAGTCAGTATCTTCACACAGTCGTAAAGCACGATCGTGTTCTTTCCGTGTTTAAGAAAAATTTTACATTTTGTCATGCACGGCTATAAGTACGCCCGTGTTTCATGCCCTGGCTTCCACGGTCATGGGCACGCCCGTGTGTAAGGCCGTGTGTCCTAAACCTGCACTTCATTGGTATGGAGTTAGACGCTTAAAAGTGAGATGTTAGTGAATTAGTGCTCGGGTTGCCTCCCGAGAAGCGCTCGTTTAAAGTCTTAAGCCAGACTTACCCTATTTTCATTTCTAAATAAAGGTTCATGGAGCTGAAACTCCTCTCTCATATCCCTAAAATCTGCACCATTATAAATTTTGAGTCGGTGACCATTTACCTTGAATGTGCCTTTAGTGGGGTGAGTTACCTCGATTGTGCCATATGGAAAAATTGTTTTGATTATGAATGGGCCTGACCATCTTTATTTCAGTTTCCTAGGAAATAATTTAAGCCTTGAGTTGTATAGTAGGACCAAGTCCCCTACTTTGAATTGTTTCGACTTCTTTAGACAAGCATCGTGGCGTCGCTTTGTTTCCTCCTTGTATAGTTTCGAGTTTTCGTAGGCCTCAGATCTCCATTCGTCTAACTCACTCATCTGCATCATTCTTTTCCTTCCTACAGTTTTATGATCGAAATTTAAAAACTTTATGGCCCAAAAAGCTTTGTGTTCTAACTCGAATGGTAGATGACAGCTTTTCCCATATACAAGTTTGTATGGGGATGTCCCTAGAGGGGGTTTTAAATGCTGTTCTATAGGCCTATAAGGTATCATCTACTTTTAATGCCCAATCTTTTCTATTTGATTCAACTGTTTTTGTGGGATGCGCTTGAGTTCTCGATTTGCTACTTCAACTTGCCCACTAGTTTGAGGGTGATATGGGGTAGCTATCCTGTGGTGTACTCAATATTTTTTTAGAAATTTTTTAAATTGAGTATTATAGAAATGAGTGCCCTATCACTAATGATAACTCTAGGTGTTCCAAATCGAGAGAACAATTTCTTGAGAAACTTAACTACTACTCTAGCATCATTGGTAGGTAAAGCTTCAGCTTCCACCCATTTTGACATGTAATCAACTGCCACTAGGATGTATTTATTTCCAAATGAACTAGGAAATGGTCCCATAAAATCAATACCCCATACATCAAATATTTCACATGATAACATATATGTTTGAGGCATTTCATCACGTTTAGAACTATTACCTATTCTTTGGCATTTATCACACGAAACGACATACTTGTTGGCATCTTTAAATAGAGTGGGCCAATAAAAACCTGATTCGAGTATTTTATGTGCTGTCTTAATGCCACTGTAGTGTCCTCCTGAAGGTCCTGAATGGCAATGTTCCAGGATTTTGCTTGCTTCTGCTTTTGTAACGCATCTTCGAATTACTTGATCTGCACATATGCGGAAAAGAAAGGGATCTTCCCAAAAATAATTTTTCGCATCAGCAAAGAACCGCTTCTTTTGGTGATGTGTTAGTCTTTTTGGCAAGATGTTAGCGGCTAAATAATTCGCGATATTTGCAAACCATGGTACCTCAGAATGTGTTATAGAAAAGAGTTGGTCTTTGGGAAACGAGTCATTTATCTCACTTTCATCGAGCTCTTCGATATGTGGATTCTCAAGTCTGGAGAGGTGATCTGCCGCAAGATTTTCAACTCTCTTCTTATCTTGTATTTCCAAATCAAATTCCTGTAGAACTAAAATCCATCATATGAGTCGAGGTTTTGCATCAGATTTAGTTAAAAGATAATGAAGAGCTGAATGGTCAGTGTAAATGACAACTTTAGACGATATTAAATACTGCCTAAATTTGTCAAAAGCAAAAACTACAGCTAGCAATTCTTTCTCTGTGGTGGTGTAGTTTTCTTGTGCCAGTGTTAATGTTCTGCTAGCGTAGTAAATTGGTTGAAAATGCTTGTCTCTTTGTTGTCCCAAAACTGCACCTACTG
The DNA here is from genome assembly GCA_005393395.2 of Gossypium australe. Taxonomy (NCBI): domain Eukaryota; kingdom Viridiplantae; phylum Streptophyta; class Magnoliopsida; order Malvales; family Malvaceae; genus Gossypium; species Gossypium australe. Next base: position 108,201,744 of record CM016619.1, on the reverse strand, counting down.
CAAAATCACTTGCATCTACTGCAAAATCACTTGCATCACACATTAGTTCAAAGGGTAAATTCCAATCAGGTGCAATTATAATCGGAGCATTTATTAATTTATCCTTACGGACATTAAATGCGTCTAAACATTCCTGATTGAAATTGAAAGGAACATATTTTTCTAGTAATTTTGTTAAAAGCTTAGCTATTTTAGAAAAATCTTTAATAAATCTTCTATAGAACCCTGCATGTCCTAAAAAGCTTCTAATAGCCTTAACTGAACTAGAGGGAGGTAATTTTTCTGTGGTTTCAACTTTTTCTTTGTCTACCTCAATCCCTTTACTAGAAATCTTATGTCCTAAAATAATCACTTCTCTAACCACAAAGTGACATTTTTCCCAATTCAAAACTAGGTTTGTTTCCTCACATATCATTAGAACTCGTTTTAAATTTTTAAGGCAAACATGGAAAGAATTACCGAATACTGAGAAATCATCCATAAATACCTCCATAATTTCCTGCACAAGTTCGTCAAAGATTGCCAACATGCAGCGTTGAAATGTAGCAGGAGCATTACATAATCCAAAAGGCATTCTACGATAAGCAAATGTACCGTATGGGCATGTAAATGTGGTCTTCTTTTGATCTTCAGGAGCTATTGGGATTTGGAACTAGCCGGAGAGTCCGTCCAAGAAACAGTAGTACATATGCCCAGATAGTCTTTCTAACATTTGATTTATGAAGGGTAGAGGGAAGTGATCTTTCCTGATGGCATCATTCAGCTTTCTATAGTCTATACAGATTCTCTAACCTGTAACTGTTCTTGTAGGGATTAACTCATTCCTTTCATTGGGCACCATAGTCATACCTCCTTTCTTTGGAACTACCTGCACAGGACTTACCCAAGTACTGTCAAAAATAGGATAAATTATTCCTGCATCTAGAAGTTTAATTAGCTCAGCTTTGACCACTTCTTTCATGTTGGGGTTTAACTATTTCTGAGGCTGTACACACGGCTTGTATTCCTCTTCCATTAAAATTTTGTGGGTGCAGAATGATGGGCTTATACCCTTGATGTCAGAAATTTTCCAAGCTATGGCCCTTTTATGTTCTCTTAGTACCTGTATCAACTCCTCTTTTTCCTTGGGTTTTAGTTCTGAAGAGATAATTACCGGTAGCGTAGAATTGTCCCCAAGGAATGTGTATTCTAAGTGTTTTGGCAACTGTTTCAATTCCAGATTGGGCGGTTCATCAATGGGGGGTTGTTGTTTCAGTTCGTTATTGACTTTAATGCTTTCTTCATCCATTTGTCTAGATAAAGTATATTCAAATTCAACTCGTGGTCTTCATCTTCTTCCCCCTATTCTTGAGTTAGGAAAAATTCCATCGTGTCATTATGTATGATTTACTGTAATGAGTTTTGAGTGGTATGATCAGCAGTATCAACAAAATAACAGGCATCATCTTGTTCTCTAGAATATTGCATGGCATCATAAATTTGAAAAATAATTTCCTCGTCACCTATCCTTAATGCAAGTTTACCGTTACCTACATCAATAACAACCCTAGCAGTAGCTAAAAAAGGACGCCCTAAAATTAAGGGAATGTCAATGTCTTCATCCATGTCTAACACGACAAAATCAACAGGGAAAATAAATTTATCAATTTTCACCAAGACATCTTCGATAACTCCTCTAGGATATTTAATAGATCTATCAGCTAACTGAATACTCATCCTAGTGGGTTTTGGTTCCCCAAGATCTAGTTGTTTAAACATTTTGTAAGGCATTAAATTTATACTGGCACCTAGATCAGCTAATGCCTTCTTAATATTTAGGCTACCAATTAAACAAGGAATAGTAAAACTTCCTGGGTCTTTTGATTTGGTTGGTAATTTTTTTTGGAGGATGGTTGAGCATTCTTCATTAAGTTCCACCGTTGATACTTCTTCAAGCTTCCTTTTATTCGTCAGGAGTTCCTTTAAGAATTTTGTGTACGTCGGCATCTGTGAAATGGCTTCAACAAAAGGTAAGTTAATATGTATTTGTTTAAAAAGTTCAAGAAACTTACCGTATTGGGCATCTAATCGTTCTTTCTTCAACTTTGCTGGATATGGGATTGGTGGTTTACTTTCTTTGCGTACTAGATTTACGTCCTCAACTCCCTCATCCTTCGTGTTGTTATCTTCGTGTGGTATTTTTTTCTTTGGTTCGACTAACTCCTTTCCACTTCTTAGTGTAACTGCTTTTACCTATTCTGTTTTTTTAAAAAATCTCTGCCCATATTTCACAAATCATCTCAGTAAATAGTCCAACTGACTTAGTGAGTTCCCCAACTGACTTAGTAAGTTCCCCGACTCGGTTCTTGGTCTCTTCAACCGATGTTTGTTGATCTTTAAGTGTTTTCTCAGTATCTTGGAGACAATTTCCTGTGGCTGTCATGAATTTTGTTAGCATCTCTTCAAGGTTCGGCTTATTCTCTTGCGGATATGGCTAATTTTGGAAATTTTGAGGAGGTTGTTGTCTTTGATTTCCTTGATTTCCTTGACCTAACCATGAAAAATTTGGGTGGTTCCCCCAACATGGATTGTAAGTATTACTATAAGGATTATTATTGGATCTGAATTTATTACCTATATAGTTCATATGCTCCTTTCTGCGCCCGGTTGGTAGGGTGGGAACTCAGGATTTGCCACAGTTCCACTTGCATCGTACTGCATGACTGGGTGTGCCTGCGAAGAACACAAACTATCATGCTTTTTATTCATCATCTCTATCTGTGTTCATAGTATGGTCACTGCATCGAGGTTGTAAACTCCGACTAATTTTGTCGATTTAGTCCTTGTAACGTGCCACTGATAGTTATTCAGTGACATCTTTTCAATGAACTCGTAGGCAGCTTCAGGAGTTCTGTTGTTCAGGGTTCCACCGGTGGCTGAATTAATTAATTGCCTCATTGAGGGGTTTACACTGTTATAGAAGGTTTGGACTTGTAGCCATAAGGGTAAACCATGGTACGGACACCTTCTCAAGAGATCCTTGTATCTCTCCCATGCGTCGTATAATGTCTCTAAATCCATCTGCACAAAAGAAGAGATATCATTCCGTAATTTGGCCGTTTTGGCTAGTGGGAAATATTTTAATGAAAAATTTTCGGTCATTTCTTCCCATGTAGTGATTGACCCTCGTGGTAACGAGTTTAACCACTATTTGGCTTTATTTCTTAATGAAAAAGGAAATAACCGAAGACGTATGGCATCATCAGAAACACCATTTGTTTTGAAGGTATCACAGAACTCTAAAAAATTAGCTATATGAGTGTTTGGGTCTTCGTCCTGTAAACCATCAAATTGAACAAATTGCTGAATCATTTGTATTGTGTTAGGCTTTAATTCAAAATTATTAGAAACTATAGCAGGCCTAACAATACTCAATTATGCTCCTGTTAAATGCGGTTTAGCATAATCAAACATAGTACGTGGAGCATTGTTTTCTCCCACATCATGTGGTTGTGGATTATTCTCGTCCATCCCTTCAGTAGAATTGGATCTGCCTTCTCGATTTTCCTCTGTGTAATTTAGGGCTCGCCTGATTTATCTGCGAGTTCTTTGAGCGGTAGCTTCAATATCACTGTCGTATACTAAAGGTCCTCTCGGGTTCCTTCTAGTCATAAACTAGAGGTACCTACTGGAATAGAAAGAAAGAGAATTTAGCAAAATCAAATTTTAACCTAAAATTTAAAGTAAATTGCGAAAAATAAAAAAAATGATGGCTAAAGTAATAAAAATAGAGGTTTCTTAATATTTTAGTTCCCCAGCAACGGCGCCAAAAACTTGATCGCTGGAATCAGAGTCTTAAAATTTATAAATAGAATGATCGAACCTGCAAACTAACTCTGACAACGAATAAAGGCAAGTGTACCTATCGAACAGTAGTATAGCTTAGGCAAGACCGGATTGTCGAACCCAAAGGAACTAAAAGTACTAACCTTCTTTTTATTATCTAGCCTAAAATAAGTGAAGTTGTTTAAATCTAATCTAACTACTACTAACCTAAAGATGCAAAGACAAAAAGAATGAATTGGGAAACAACTTGAAGGAAGACTCAGTTGATTTAAGACGATACCCTCAGGAAGAATCCACCTAGACTTCACTTGTTATTTAACCTTGAACCATATGATTTATTCACTTGACTTGATCCGTAGGATTCCCTAAGTTATATAAAACCCTCTCTCGAGGCGAATAACGTCTAACCCTAGGTTAATTAATTGAAATCTCTTTCTAATTAATAACCCCCTAGAATAGCAGTAAATCGACCTATGGATTCCCATATTAGGTTTCACCCTAATCTGGCAAAATCTCTTCACCCTATCTCTAAGCGCGCGAACGACTCCGCTTTAATTATGCTTGATCTATTCTTAAGCAGGGACTTTTGCTCCTCCACCTAAGAACATCTGACTTGAATCAATATCCCGAAAACATTAACACAAGAATTAAGCACACATAATTAAGAACAAATCAAGTATTTATCTTATAGTTCAGAAAACAATAACAATATTCATCTAGGTTTCATCCCTTTCAAGTATCTAAAAGGGTTAGTTCATATCAAATAAAGAAAACATCTCATAAGAAAAGATAAAACAAAACATAAGAAATCCCTAAAACTCCCTAAAAGAATTGAAGGAGATATCCGCCGTCTTGAGTGGAATTCTGAATTCTTGAGATGGATCAACTGGCTATCTTCGAGTGATTCCCACAACTTTGACCTTTTCGGCTTAGCTCCTTGGCCTAGCTAACCGTCCTTTTTCAAGTAACACTTAGGGGGTTTATATAGGCTCTTGGAATATGTTTCTTCGTCCCAAAATATCCAAATCCGAATGAAATTGCTCTTTACCACGACAGGGACACAGCCATGTCACACGCCCTTGTGACTAGTCTTCAAGTCGTGTTCGGACTTCTTTAATGAGGCACGACCGTGTGAATCGAGGATAAGGCCGTGTTCTAGATGATCAATGCGGCACGGTCGTGTGGGCTTAAGCCCGGGCCGTGTGGATTTCGTGATATGGCCCATTTACTCTGTTTTGGGCCCGTTTTATGTTCTTTTTATCCTCGGGTGCTTTCCTGGGTATAAGACATGAAAAGAAAGGATTAAGAGCACCTTTTTACATAAATCGAGGCTTAAATAATCCAAAAGCATACTAAATGTAGGATTAAAATATGTTACTTTTACGGTTTATCAATTAGTTATTTTTCTAGTTAGGTAATTGGTAAATTCGATCTCGATTCTAACCTTCTAATTCAGCCTATATCCACACCTTTAACCTAAGCCCCATTACAACCCTTTTTAAGACCTTTTGATTTGTGTATCATCTCATTTTTTAGTGGTGGAGATTTGATTTTCATGCCAGCCTATGGGATTAAGTCTTCATGTTTGACTTTTGAGTGCTTAATTTGAACCTTAAACACCTTGAGTGATTTGAGTGAATCTTTAGTGAGGATGTCAATTCTTGTCGCTTTTAAATCATAGGTAATTATTTAGGTAAGGGGAAACACCTATGTTTTCGTGCTATAAAAATTTATGACTTAGATTGTTTGAATATTTAGGACTCTTTCAGTTAAATTATCAATGTATAAATTATCTATGAATTATGATGAAATATTATTGATAAGAATTATGAATTGAGGAAGTTGATTTTAATTGTGAGTTGAGGATTTTGCTTAAGGACAAGCAAAGGCTTAAGTGTGGGGATAGTTGATAGACCATAATTTACACATATTTTAACCCCATGCTTGGCTTATTTTTGGATGATTTTCCATTGGATTTGATGAATTCGATACTCCTAATCTCTTAATTTCATGTTTTGTACCCAGGAGAGCTTAGGAAGTCAAAAAGAACGAGAAACAAGCCAAAACAGGACAAAATTGGCCTACATGGCCTAGACCACTGCACACGGGCGAACCACAGGGCTGTGTGTGACAAACAGAATCGAACATGGCCTGGACTATCGACCACGGGTGTGTCCCTGCCAACCCTAGGTTTAATTCTATTCGAAAAAGGATACTTATGGACAAAGAAAGGCATTCCAAAGTCTATATAAACACCCTAGGGGGCAACCTAAAAGGGGAGGCGGAGAAGACGTCGAGTAGACACCGAGTAGAAGGTAGAAAATACTCCAAGACAACCGTCAGGAACAGCTTAGGAGAAGGATCTTCATCAAGACTTAAGATCTCCTATCAATTTCGTTTGAAGTTTTTGGGTTTTCTTATGTTTTGTTATTTTCTTTATTCTAAGATGTTTTCCTCTATCAGTATGAACTAAATTCCCTAAATACCTGAGGGGATGAAACCTAAAACAGATCTTATTATTATTTGATTTATAAGATAAATACTTGTTCTTATTCTTAATTGTGAGTTCTTATTCTTGTTTTGATAATTTAGGTTATTGATTCAAGTCGAATGTGCTTATTTAGTGGAGCAAAAGACCCTGTTTAAGAGTAGATCAACACAATTAAGCAGAGTTGATTGCAACCCTAGAAATAGGGCGACGAAAATCTGCCGGATTAGAGTCAAATCTAATAAGGGTATCCATAAATCGAGTTAATGCGACAATAGGGGTTTTAATTAGAAAGCGATTTCAATTAATCAACCTAGAGCCAGTTGTTTTTAGTCTTGAAAGAGATATTAACATAAATTAGGGATTTCTACGGATTAAGTCAAATAAATAAATCATATGAATCAAAAGTAATAAGTGAAGTCTAGGTGGATTCTTCCTTAGGTATTGCCTATCTCATATTAAGTTGTCTAAAATGTATTTTCCTAATTCATTATCTGTCACGTTCATAGTTAATTAGTTAGTTAAAAATTAGATTAAAACAAACCCCCTTTAATTATTAGGCTAGATAATAAAAAGATAGTAATTACTAGTAATTTTAGTCCTTGAGGATACAATATTCCGGACTCACCACAACTATACTACTATTCGATAGGCGTGCTTGCCTTTGTCGAAATTATTAGTTAATTTTGAGCCCATCACTTATCGTGAGAGAGGGTACTCAGGCCGACCGGTTAACATGGGAATTCTTTAAAGCTACATTTCAAGGGAAATATGTGGGTGCAAGTTATGTGGACGCCAGAAGAAGGGAATTTCTGAACTTGTCTCAGGGGGATAAGTCTGTGGCGGAATACGAGGCGAAATTTCTAAGACTTAGTCGTTATGCTTGAGGTGTGGTGGCAACTGAATATGAGCGTTGTGTTCATTTCGAGGATAGCCTCATGGATATTCTACAGATTCTGATAGCTCCCCAGAGGGAGCGAGATTTTGTCGCGTTAGTGGCAAAGTCGAAGATCGCTGATGAGGTAAAACGGGTCGAGCGTCAGAACCTCGAAAAGGAAAGGAGCAGAAATAAGAGGGATGCTGAACCCTCAAGTTCGTTTGTGAGGCCTAATAAAAAGGCCAGAGTTGATGGGCCAGTCAGAGTTAGGGCCCCTGTTGCTGTTGCTGGATCTCAGCCTTGTACGGATTGTGGAAAGAGCTATTATGGTGAGTGCTGGAAAAGGATTGGAGCCTATTTAAGATGCGGATCGATGGAGCACTGTTTCAGAGAGTGCCCACGGAGACCCGATCAGTGCAAGCTACTGGTATGGGTAATGTACAACCGTCGAGGGGTGGTCAGCAGCCACCTAAAGGCCGTGGAAATGTATGGGCCGTGGTCGTGGAGCACTTCATGCGGAGGCGAGGCAGCCAGCTCTGGTGTATGCTGCATGTCGCGGAGAGGATAGAGACTCCCCTGATGTGAATACCAGTACGTTCTTTATCCATAATGTATGATCGTGTGTCTATCGAGTTTTAAAATTTATAAAGAGAATGATCGAACCTAGAAACTAACTCTGACAATGATTAAAGGCAAGTGTACCTATCAAACAGTAGTATAGCTTAGGCAAGACTGGATTGTCGAACCCAAAGGAACCCAAAGTACTAATACTAACTTTCTTTTTATTATTTAGCCTAAAATAAGTGAAGTTGTTTTAATCTAATCTAACTACTACTAAGCTAAAGACGCAAAGACAAAAAGAATGAATTGGGAAATAACTTGAAGAAAAACTCAGTTGATTAAAACGATACCCTTAGGAAGAATCCACCTAGACTTCACTTGTTATTTAACCCTGAACCATACGATTTATTCACTTGACTTGATCCGTAGCTAAGTTATATTAAACCCTCTCTCGAAACGAATAATAACTAACCCTAGGTTGATTAATTGAAATCTCTTTCTAATCAAAATCCCTAGAATTGTATTAACTGGATCTATGGATTCCCATATTAGATTTCACCCTAATCCGGCAAAATCTCGTCACCCTATCTCTAGGCGCGTGAACGACTCCGCTTTAATTATGCGAGATCTATTCTTAAGCAGGGACTTTTGGTCCTCCACCTAAGAACATCTGACTTGAATTAATATCCCAGAAACATTAACACAAGATAATTAAGAACAAATCAAGTATTTATCTTATAGTTCAGAAAACAATAACAAGATTCATCTAGGTTTCATCCCCTTCAGGTATCTGAAGGGTTTAGTTCATAATAAATAAAGGAAACATCTCAGAAGAAAAGATAAAACAAAACATAAGAAACCCCTAAAACTCTCTGAAGGAATTAAAGGAGAGATCCGCCGTCCTGAGTAGAATTTCGGCTTCTTGAGATGGACCAACTGGCTGTCTTTGAGAGATTCCCACAACTCTGACCTTTCTGGCTTGGCTCCTTAGCCTAGCTTGAACACCCTCGACAAAAGCCCTGGGTTTCGGATTCTACCGAACTCCTCTTCAAGTTGCCCCCTTGGGTGTTTATATAGACTTTGAGATGCCTTACTTGGTCCCTAAGTATCCTAATTGAAGTAGAATTCCTAATAGGGTGTTTGAATAGTCTTTGGAATGTGTTTCTTTGCCTCCAAGTATCCAAATCCGAGTAAAACTCCTCTTGGCCGCGGTAGGGACATGCCCATGGCACATGCCCGTGTAAGTCGTGGCCAGGCCGTGTTCAATCCTGTTGAATGAGGCACGACCGCATGAATCGGAAGACGGTCGTGTTCTAGTAGGACGGGAGGCACGACTGTGTGGTCTTGGGCCCAAGCCGTGTGGATTTCGTGATATGGCCCATTTACTCTATTTTGGGCTCGTTTTCTGTTCTTTTCATCCTCGGGTGCTTTCCTGGGTATAAAACATGAAAACAAAGGATTAAAAGCACCTTTTTACGTAAATTGAGGCTTAATTCATCCAAAAGCATACTAAATGTGAGCTTAAAATATGTTACTTTTACGGTTTATCAATGTACTATATACCTAATTTGGAACTAGAGTGCACAGCGGGAGCGTAGCGATGTAGTCTATATATGCGACCATCCTAATAGTTGGAAATTTTGAGGACAAAATTTCTTTAAGGAGGGGTGAATTGTAACGCCCCAAATTTGGGCCTAGAAGGAATGGGCCTTGAGCAGGGGAACAATGAGGGCTGCACATAAGTATTTGGATGTGCAAGGGAAGGACACAAATAAATAACTGCTTGAGTGGTTAAGGGTCCTGAGAAGTGTTGGAGAAGTCTCGGGTTCAAACCTGGGCTTTAGCAAAAAATTTAGTTTTTAAGTGAATAAAACCCTTGGTGCTTGATAGTAGGCCTTTTAGATATGTGTGGTTAAAATATGACACAAGGAGCTGATTGGTAAGGTGGTTAGTGGCGTGGTTTAAGTTGCAAGGGAGCTTGAGTTCGAGTCTCATGTTGTGCAAGGGAGTATTTATTTTACTTCCTTTCTACATGAGAGGTGGAGCTTGACTGAAACTTTGCAAATTGGAATTTTAAATGGCCATGGAGGAAGTTAAGGAGAGATTCGGGGAGATAATCTGGGTTGTTAGGAGAGAGTATGATGAAATTTTGAAATATGAGGTTGGAGGAAATTGTTGAGCAAGTCAAGGAATTCAAAATTGGGAGTGGTGTAACCGAATGGGGAAACTTGTGTATGAGAAATTCGGCTAGGAGGGAGAGTTTATGAGCATTATTGGTTTTGGTGGTGTTCTTTTGGTTTGGTTTCATTTTTGGGTTTTTTGGAAAAATAGTGTCGGCTCCTATCAACACTGTTCCCTATGGTGTCGAATTTCTCCTTTTTTTTTTTTGCTCTCTGTTTCTGACTTGTCGTTAGTCTCTCTTCTTTGGCCGAATATACTCTTCATTCCCTCCCTAGGTTCTTTTTGGTTATAATTGTCTTTCTCTGCATCTGACATTGGTGACCAAATACATATTACCTTTTCCCTCCTCTGTTCTTTTCAAATCATTCCTGCTATCACCCTTTCTTTTTAGCACTCAAGCCATTTTACTGCACCCCTTACTCCTTCAGTTCTGTCTTCGATTCAACAACTAAGCTCTGGCAACCGGCCGATCTCTCTATCGCAACTTTCTTTTCTTTGGTTGTTGATTTTGGGTAGCAGAATCTTCCATCTCTGGTGTGTACGTTTCTTTACGTGCCTTGGTTTAGGGCATACTCTTGTGGGCCGATTCTTCCTTCTCTTAATATTAACTATGCGATTCGGTAAGTATGTTTTATTAAGGATCAAGTATTTTCACATATGTGCGTTAATGGGAGGTTCGATTCGTTTGCAGATAATCATTGAGGGGTCTGTAATCCTCTTTCATCAGCTATCTAAGTAGGTTAAATCCACGCTCATTCAAACAAGGCGATAGTAAGTAATCTTTTGAAGAGGTTTCGGTTAGTGTCTCTTTCAACTCGTGTGTTAAGTATTTAACCGAAGCTTCTGTTATAATAGGTTGGAGTGTACATGGGCTAGTTTACTCGTTATCACGAATAGGTGTGTAACTGTTTTCTGTAAATGATAATCGGATTAAAAGCCGAAAGGGTGTGTAACCATACACCAAATTTGTTACTGTCAAAACCTGAAAAGGTGTGTAATCACACCTCTTTTACTGTAAATTGGCAAAAGCCGAAAAGCTGAAAAATACAGCGTTTAAGGCCATATGGGCATGCGATCGCTCGTGTGGTAAGCTGAACCCACGATATATGGGTATCTAACTGGAGAGGCCGCCATGAGCGTTCTCATAGGTTTGGGTCGATTTGGGCCACGTTGGGCCGAAATGGGCCGTGTGGGCCCGACGGGCTCATGGGCTCCATACGAATAAATTCCACAAAAATATGGTAAATACTTGACCCGACTGTGTCGTTCACACGGCCAAGGTCATTTCTGGGCTTCGTGGGCCACACGATCTTGTGGACCCATATAGGCCACCTAATGGGCCTTAGGCCTATTTGCACTGTATTGACTGTTAAGGTAGAATGATAGTAATGCCCCTGTAGGGTAAAATGACCGAAATACCCCTATAGGGTAAAATAACTGTTATACCCCTAGAAGATGAAATGACTGTTATGGCCTTATATTTGTATGACTGATTCTGTGCATAACGTTCTGCATACACGACATATTGCATGGGGTTGGGACACTGTTATGGAGAAAGAATACCGTACTGGTGGCTGTGCCAATATACTGATACTGGCAGCTTTGTTGCGAATTTTGGTTAGTGCTGCAACAGGTGCTAACATTGTAAGTGTAGGGTTGGGTGGGCGATTTATTCCCCACAGTAAGTGCAGGGTTGGATGGCGGCAAGTGTAGGGTTGGATGGGATAACATGCATTATTCATATGGGATTTGGTACTGATATGGGCTAGGTCCAACTGATACTGTTATGGGCTAGGCCCAATTGTTGCTATAATGGGCTTAGGCCCTGACTGTTGCTGCATTCTGCATACCTGATTGATTGCATATTAAGGGATTACACACTATGTTTTCGTAAACTCACCCCATTTTTAATTGTACAGGTAATCCCCAGCGTTAGGCGGATAGGTGCTGCGAGGGACTCGGAGATGGCCACACTACTGCTCTTGTTTCCTTTTATTTGACTTTAATTTTCTATTAAATTTCGTTCTGGGTTTTTGAATTATGTAATAAGGCCTTTCAATAATTTTTCTAGCTTTTAATTTTGGATTTGATTCATTGTGATTTACATCTAATAGAAGTAGAACGCGGTTTTCCATAATGATAACTATTTTCAAAACATCAAGTTTCACAATACTGTTGAGATGCTTTCGCAACAAACTGTGTTTTAAAAGTAATGCCCTTTTAAAATGGATAAGAATTGGCTAGAATGAGTTGTGTTTTAACATAGAGGATTTAACCTTCTTACGGATTTTACCAACAAGTGCAAGTTTTCAAAAAGCACTCCAATGTGACACCGCCAGGTTCGGCCATAACGTCTAGGCCAGGTTTGTGGTGTCACACGAATGGTTTGTTGTATCTTGTTTAATTCTCGTTATTTATCACTGGTTCTTTTGTTAACTTTAACTTCGTTGGGTCTTGTCTTGCTCCTCATTAAATAATGATTGGGGTAATTTTGTCTTGACAGTAAGGAACCATTTGGAGCAAGGTCCCTTTTCTGTGGAGTCTTAGCATTTGCGTTCGAGGTTTCAAGGTTGGTACCGTGCTTTTATCTTGGAAGTGTTTTCGGCTATATGTTATGGTGCTAGTGGTGAGTGAGACTAACGATAAAATTGAAATGTTCGAATTTAGGTACTATTGGTCTCGAGCCTGGTTTACTGCGAAACCATAACAGGTGTGTAAACACAATCATGATTATGGAAGTCGGCAAAAGTAGGAATAAGTGAACATCGACGCCACAGGGCGTGCACTTGCCCGTGTGATAGGTCGTGTGACTAAACATGGGTGTATGATCGACGAGGTCTGCCATGTGCGATTTCATGGGTCAGACTGAATTGGGCCATCTGGGCCCTACCAGCGTGAGGAAATTGTTGGGCCAGGTCGTGCATTTCACACAGCCAAGCCCATTATGGGCCGTGTGGGCCACACGTGTGTGTAGGCCAATATGGGCTAGCAACATGGGCTCATGGGCCCATTTTCACTGTTTGACTGCTAAGGTTGCAAGGGTTGCCCGAGTCAACTGTGGACCTACTGTTGGGTCGGTAAGCTTACTTAGACCCCTAATTGACCAAATGACTGTTATGCCCCTGTGTGATATATTTATATATATGTACATGTAAGGCTATATTTTCGCATGCTATGTAGACTCTACTGAATACATACACGATACTATGATATGACATGACATGATTGCATGATGCATTGCATGGGGATGGGTTGTTATTGATAAGAGGAAGTGTACTAAAGGGCTTCGAGCCTAAATTACTGGCAGCCCAGCTGCATGTCACTTTATAGTGCCGCATTCGGTACTCACTAGAGTGTAAGGATGGGTGGATTGATTATATCCCCACATGGAGTGTAGGGTTGGATGGAGATGGAGTGTAGAGGCTGGATGGGTAAGACTTGTATACTATTTCATATGTTACTGCACTGATTAATGTTACTGTAATGGGCCAAGGCCCAAGCACATGACTGTTGTGTACTGAGATGGGCCAAAGCCCAAACTAAAATTGTCACTGATACTGAAAAAGGGCTTAGGCCCAGACTGTATTTATTTTCTGTCTGTTTGCTAATATGGGATTACACACTGAATTTTCGTAAACTCACCCATCTGTTTTAACTGTACAGGTAATCCCCAGTCATAGGCGGATTGGTGCAACAGAGGACTCAGCGATGGCCACACGACCCATCTAATTCGATTTAGTATTTTATGATTTCAACTTAATTTTTGGGGTATTTTATGGTAATAAGAGGCTTTGGATTTATATTTTTAATTTGGGACTTTATGGTTGTTTGGTTTATAATTGCTAGCAGTAGGAAAAGTCGCAAGTTTTCAGAAAGATAAATGTTTTATCAAAATCTCCTTAAATACGCAATTGTTTGAAAAGCTTCCGCAATAAATGACGCTTTGAAGATTAATGATGTTTTTAAATGAATAACTTTTCAATGATTCATGCTTTGAAAATGAACGACCCGTTTTTTTAGACTCATCATTGAATAACACAAAGTGATTAAATAGAAAGAAGGATTGCAACGACAACATATTTTACGAAAAAAACTTCAATGTGACATCGCCAGATTCGGCCATAACGTCCGATTAAATTTATGTTTCTATACTTAGGTGAGCATAGGGAAGTGAAAGACAAAGAATGGGCCAAAATCAAACAAAAAGAGCTGTTTTCAGGAACCATACGGCCTGGGCACTTCTACCCGGGCTGGGCACATGTCCTTGTGAGCCACACGGGCTGGCTACACGCCCATGTGCCAGCCCATGTCAATATCGCTCCCTGTTTCCCAAACACGCAGAAAAACCCAATTTTTAAGCTTTCTAAGCATTCTAAAGCCTATAAATACACACTAGAAGAGGACTTAAGGGAGCAGGCAGATAAGAACGAAGAAACGACTCGTAGAACGCCAGGGGATTCAACTCAGAAGCAGGATCTCCTTCAAGATTGAAGATCTCCCTTCAAGTTCTTTAGAAGTTTTATTGGGTTTCTTTATGTCTTGTTGTTATTCTAATTTTGAGATGATTACACTCCAAATTATGAATTAAATTCCCTAGATACCTAGGGTGTAACACCCCAAACCCAGCCTAGACGTTATGCTCGTATCTGGCAATGTCACATGATAGTGTTTTTGAAACGTCGTTGTTACGATGAAAACATTCCATGTTATTATCTTTAGTAAACCTTTGTTAGAACTTAGGAAGTTGTCTTTATTCATTTAAAACACTTGTTTTGAAACATCCCTCGTTGCGGAAGCTTTAATAAAATAGTCTAGGTGATCATGTGTTTAGGAATATTTTAATTTTTGAAAACTGAATTTCCTATGACCAGCAGGTATAAATCCGTAAAGTAAAAAATAAAAAATAAAAACCCAAATTTAAAACCAAAGTCTCAGAGGGTCCTTAAATTACAACCCAAGTAATCAATAATAATCAAATCATAAACCATAAATTGAAAACCATGAAGTCCAAAAATTACTGTGGTCACCGCTGAGTCCTCTGTCGCACCGATCCGCCTAAGTCTGTGGATTACCTATGCGCATTAAACAAAAAGGGTGAGTTTAAGTAAACTGAGTGTGCAATCCCGCAGAAACAAACAAACAATCAGTATTCACACTGCATAGTTGAATAGTCTTGGGCCTAAGCACTTTTCAGTATTAGTGACAGTTTGGGCCTTAGCCCATCCCAGTACAGTGTTAAAAATGTAGTAAGGCCTTAGCCCATCACAGTATCAGTAGCAGTAACAGTTATGCAGTAGCAAAATCCTACCTAACCAGCCTCTACACACCATCTCCGTCCAACCCTACACTCCATGTGAGGATATAATCAACCCACTCATCCCTACACTCCAAGTAGTACCGAATGCGGCACAAAATAGTAGTTTGCAGTTGAGCTGCCAGTAAATTAGTCTTAAAGCCTTTCAGTACACTTCCTCCGAATAACAACCCCCAACCAGGTGCAATGCAACATACAATGGATGACATGCTATTAGGCAATTTCAGTACATATATTCAGTTCAGATATTAACATGCCCAGTACATATATCATTCAGTCAATTTCACACATTTAGGGGTCTAAGTAGCGCTTACCGACCCTACAGTAGGTTCACAGTCGACATGGGCGACTCGTGCAACCCTAAACTTTTTTGGTAAAAATGGGCCCACATGCCCATGTGACCTACTCGTGTGGCCCACTCGGCCGAAATTGACCTTGACCGTGTGATCCATTTTTTTAAAGTAACCCATGCTAGCTCAATACTCATATGTTTTCAATATTTACTTATATGTTCATTCAAAGTTCTCTACTTGAGTCATTATCACTAAACTATTTATATCTTGAGCTACAAAATTCCAAATTAAGATCCGCTTGTTGTTTTTGAGACTATACTCAAATACATTTCTACCATAAAATTTTCAGAATTTATAGTTTATCAAATAAGTACAGTAAAATCTTTAAAGTTATCCATATTCTACTGTTTGATAGCTTTGACATTTCCTTGCTAAAAATTATTTATCTCTTAGTACGAATTTTAGATGATGTTTCTATTTATTTCTCTTAAAAATATACCCATTAAGGATTTAAATAGATAAATTTAAGCCTCCAATTATTTTTTTAAAATTTTTTATGATTTTCCAAAATTAGAACAAAGGAACCCAAAATCATTTTGACCTTTTCTTACAAAATTTATTATAACTCATGATTTACAATTCCATTGCTTACACTGTTTCTTCATGAAAGACTAGACTCGATAAAATTTAATTTCATATCTTATTCAACCTCTAACTCAATTTACACTATTTTTGATGATTTTTCAAAGTTAGACTACTGCTGCTATCTAAAAATGTTTTAGTACAAAATGTTGATTTCCTAGTTTTTAACACCCTTATTTCCTTTCTCTACAATTTTTCACATCATTTTCTCTTATTTCTCGACAGCAAGCAATTTTGGCTTTTTGCCGAACCCCGTTTTCTACATTTCGGGTACACACCTAGTATCGTTTTGATGCCTAATCACTCTCGAGCACTTCAAGGCCTAAAATCAAGATACTCAACATCAAATTAACGGATTTACAAGCAAATTGACAACCAAGAACGAATAGAAACCCAACTTACCACCAACGATAACCCTCTATTCAACTACTGTTAAGACAGGAACACTGAATTCACCAGTCCGAGCCTCCCCATACACCCAAATCGCAGAGAAAAAACATTACCACTTCAGTCGCTAAGAGATTCATGACAGAAACGAAGAGAAACACTTACCGAAACTAAGTGAGCACTAACTCCGTGCGAAAACGAAGGAAAATAAATGGATTAGGGAAAATCAAGAAGAAGAAAAAGAAGAGAAAGATGGAAAAACTCATAGGATTTCGGCAAGAGGAGAGGGAGAAGAATAGACGGCGGAATTATTTTTTTTGGAAAAGGGAGCCAAAATTCGGTTATGGGAAAAAATAAAATAAAATCCTGATAACGCTCAAAATCCCTTAATCTTCTTGGGAAAAAATAAAATAAAATCCTGATAACGCTCAAAATCCCTTAATCTTCTCCCCTGATTCCCACTTCACATCCACTACTCAGAATCCCCTTATTACATAACTCTATCCCGAAATCTGAGCAAAAAATAATAATAATACCTTTGCCTGCGTAGGGATTTTAACACAAGACCTCCACCATAATAACACACCACTTAACCACCAGACCAGCAGGCCCATTCTAATTTAATTTACCTAACATTTAAACTTAAGCCCTTTGCACAAGGTTAAGGCTTTATTTATAAAAATACCAAAATTTTCCCAACTAGGGCTTGAACTTGGGACCTCTCACACACACCCAGAACACATAACCACTGAAGCAGATAGACATTGTGTGTCACACATACACGAAATCAAAAATTAAAATTTTGGGGCGTTACAATTCTACCTCCTAAAAAGAAATTTCGTCCTCGAAATTTACCCTGTCAAAACAGATGAGGATATTGCTGACGCATCGTATCTTCAAGCTCCTACATAGCCTCCTCAGTGCTATGATTACGCCAAAGAACCTTAACCAGTGGAATAGATTTCCTCCTCAGTACTTTAACATCTCAATCCAGAATCTGAACCGGCTCCTCCTCAAAGGTCAAGTCTGGCCTGACCTTAATCTCCTCAACGGAAACGATGCGAGTAGGATCAGAGCGGTAGCACCTCAACATTGAGACGTGGAACATGTCATGGATACGATCCAACTCGGGAGGTAGCTCCAACTGATAAGAGACTGGTCCCACTCGTTTCAAAATACGATAAGGTCCAATAAACCTATGGCTCAACTTGCCCTTACGACCAAACCTCAGTACCTTCTTCCATGGCGAGACCTTAAGCAATACAAAGTCCCACACCGAATAATCAATCTCACGTCGCTTCAGGTCTGCATACGATTTTTGTCTATCAGAAGCCGCTTTCAGTCGATCCCTAATTAGTCTAACCTTATCCTCTATCTCAGAAACCAACTCAAGACCCAGAACACGTCGTTTTCCCAACTCATTCCAACATAAAGGAGTGCGACACTTACGACAATACAGCGCCTCGTAAGGTGCCATCTGGATGCTATACTGGAAACTATTATTATAGGCAAACTCCGCTAATGACAAATACTCCTTCCAACTACCACGGAAATCAAAACTCGCACTTGCTAAACAAAGCATAGAGTTACCTTTCCTTCAAAGTCTGAAAGACAACTCTAAGGTGCTCATCATGCTCATCCTCACTCTTCGAATAAACCAGTATATCGTTGATGAACACCACCACAAACCTATCCAAATAGGGCTAGAATACTCAGTTCATCAAGTCCATGAAAGTTGCCGATGCATTCGTCAGTCCAAAAAGCATCACTAGAAACTCGTAGTATCCATAACGAGTCCTAAATGTTGTCTTAAATACATCAGCCTCCCTAACCCTCAACTGATGATATCCAGAATGTAGATCAATCTTGGAGAACACAGAAGCCCTACAGAATTGGTCAAACAAATCATCAATCCTCGGACGTGGGTACTTATTCTTAATCGTTAGCTTATTCAGCTACCGATAGTCTATACACATCCTCATCATCCCATCCTTCTTTTTTCACAAACAACACAGTTGCTCCCCATAGAGACACATTGGGACAAATGAACCCACGATCCAATAGCTCTTGAATCAGAGCCTTAAACTCCGTAAGCTCCTTCGGTGCCATTCGGTAGGGGGCGATAGACACTGGAGCTGTACCAGGAAGAAGCTCAATCCCAAACTCCACTTCACAATTTGGAGGTAAACCCGGTAGCTCTTCAGGAAAAACATTCAGAAAATCCTTTACAGTTTTGATGTCCTTGACAGTAGAATCCCCAAAAACAGAAACACTCACATAGGCCAAAAATGCCTCACAACCCTTACGAACCAATTTCTCAGCCACCAGTGTAGAGATCACATTAGTCAGATAATTCTGTCATTCCCCAATCATGACTACCTCAGTATCCTCCTCGACGATCTTCGCCTTCTCCACTAGTGAAGTAAAACCTCGTTTCCTCTATGGAGCTATCAGAACCATCAGATTATCCCTGAGACCATCCTCGAAGTGGATACATCTCTCATATTCAGTTGCCACCATACCTAGCGCATAGTGGCTCAGTCACAGAAATTTGACCTCATACTCAGCCACTAATCTATCTCCCTAAGTCAGATTCAGAAACTCTCTCCTATGGGCATCCACGTAACTGGTCCCCACATATATCCCCTGGAAGGCAGTCTTAAAATACTCTTAAGTCAGTCGTTCGGGCTGAGTGCCTTCCTTAACAGTGAGCCACCACTGATAAGCCTCATCACGCAGCAGCGACACTGCACCCTTTAATTTTTGCTCGGGGGTGCAGTTCAGATCATCCATGATCCTCTCTGTGGCCTCAATCCAATACCCGGCCACTCTAGGGGCGACCCCAGTGACACCCTTGAAAAGCTTAGCTCCATTGGACCAGAGTCATTCTGTAACCGACCCTTGGCCCCTAGTTCCAGTATTGGGCCTAGCCACCCTCTCAGTAGTAGGCGACACTAATGTCTCACTCGTATCCAAATTCAGTATGCTACCCAGTGAAGAGGACTCAGCTCAAGCCCCTCTACGGCCTCTACCTCGGCCTCTAGTAACCCGTCTGCGGATACCTCGTGCGCTCATTGTCTAATCACATTTATCTATATTAACAGTTTTATGAATCAGTTACAGTTCCGGTGTTTATTAACAAATGTTTTATGTAAAGCAGTATCGATTATTCAGAGTTCATTTTTGTAAATCGCAGTCTCACTACAATTTTCAGTTTCTCTACAATTTTTAGTATACACTAACTAGAGTGTTTTCAGTACAGTTTACTACCTATAGTAGTTTCAGAATATACTATCCATAACAGTTTTAGTTTAAAACAAATCACAGTCCAAAATAGTTACAGGATCGGCGCTGGGGACTCGGTGTACCACTTATTCAGTAAAAACATTTCAAATCACTTGGAAATCAATCAATTTTCGAAAAGCCCATTTTTTATAAAACCCATAATCCATAGCTGAGTTTTGTAACCTGGCTCTGATACCACTAAATGAAACACCCCAAACCTGGCCTAGACGTTATGGCCGTATCTGGCAATGTCACACGATGGTGTTTTTAAAACCTCGTTGTTACGATGAAAACATTCCAAGTTATTATCTTTAGTAAACTTTTGTTAGAACTTAGGAAGTCGTCCTTATTCATTTAAAACACTTGTTTTGAAACATCCCTCGTCGCGGAAGCTTTAATAAAATAGCCTAGGTGATCATGCGTATAGGAAATACTTTAACTTTTAAAAACCGAATTTCCTACAATCAGCAGGTATAAATCCATAAAGTAAAAGAAATAAATAAAAACCTAAATTTAAAACCAAAGTCCCAGAGGGTCTGTAACACCCCAAACCCGGCCCATACGTTTCGACCAGATCTGGTATGCTACAGGTTGTACATTGAAAACTTTTGCATTGTTGGTTTTGGAAATCGTAAGTTTATTAGGTAATATTTGAATAAATAAATGACATTTGGAAGAAAACCTTGTATTATTATTATTTTGTATAATTAAATCTTTGACATAATTTCATAAGTTGCAAATTTTAAAAACTACTTAGGTGAATATAAACTATGGGGCCTTATTACATAAATATTCCCAAAATAAAAACTTAAAGGAAAACCAAAAATAATCTATAGAAATAAAAACTTGATGGCCCCTCGAGTCCGTCTTGGCTCCCATGTCCACGACCTACTGCTCATTTGCAAAGTTAGGGAAAAATAATAGGGTGCGTCACCAAGACTCAGTGTGCAAATCTCGAAAACACATAAAAAGCTTGGGCCCACAAACACATTAGCCCATACACAATGGCAACAATCATATTTAGACAATAGATAATAGATAATGAGTAGCCCAATCCATCCTAGAAATCCATCCTTTACACACCAACCCGTACCAACCATCACACCTTGGGGATTTCTACAATCAACCCTCCATCCGCTACACACCATATCGACAGCTGTGCTGCCTGTCATAAAGACCGATCACTATGTGACCTATGAGGCGAAGCCACCGATTGCTATGCGACCTTAAAAATATATCGACAGCTGTGCTGCCTGTCATAAAGACCGATCACTATGTGACCTATGTGGCAAAGCCACCGATCGCCATGCGACCTTAATAATTCATAGTAGCATTTCGACAGCTGAGCTGCCTATCATAAAGACTGATCACTATGTGACCTATTATGCACTTCCTCTTCAATATCATAATCCCACCCATGCATACACACATAAAGAAAACATCATGTAGGATTACATATATTTCGGTACACATAGGGAGTTCTATGTTTACGTACCTGACATCCTTGCCAGACCCTTTTAGGGTTCCATTCGACTGTCTATACAGCCTTTTTCTGGCTTTTTAGCCCATAACATATATATAGACATACATACAGGATTAATAGTGTGTTAGAGATCTACACACCTGATTACTGATAAAATGATGCTTTCTATGTCGACGCTATCCGTAGTCGACACAACTGCTATCTGCCTAAGGTGTTGTTCAGAAGCCGGTCCATAACCTAGTGGCCAATCTCGAACGGCAGATACTGCTCGTTTCTTAAACTTAGGGATTCTCTCCTTTGCCTGATCCATATTTAATTCCATCACAAATCCTTGTCAGAACTACAACATCTAATCGTTAATCCTCATCATAGAGTTAAGATCTTGCATGCGATGAACGAATCTAATAAAAATCTAGGGAAAATCACCTTACCTTGAAATCCCAAAATTGGAGACTAGCGATTTTCGGCTTTTAGATCTAGACAACCAAGTTTCCTTCAAATCTCGGAATGCCACCCAACATAGAACCATTAAACTATTAGCTTTTCGGCTTTTGCCTTTCAAGAACCGGAATAGAACATGAGAACTAACAGAAGTCGACACTTACCTTAACACAGGAAATTCGGCTAGCACTGGAGAGAAGATTCGACAATGCCAAAGAAAAAGATTTAAATGCCGAAAGAATATAACTAACTCACAAATGGGATAAATAGAGAAAAACTATGGAGATTTCGGCTTTTTATGGAAAAGAGAGTGAAAGGAGATGTTTCGGCTTTTGAAGAAATTAAAGAAAGAAATTGTAGAGGAAGAGGCTAAGAATTTCGGCACAAAGAGTGAAGAGAAAATTAGGGTTTAAATGCCAGAATCAAGGAGTTATCCCCCCTATTTATAGAAATTTTGGTACCTACTGCTTAAAACCAAAAACGCCCTTCTTGATAATTAAAATTCAGGCTAATAAAAGGGAAAATTCGGCACCCCTTTTCCATGAAGTAGTCGAATGCTTTACTCCTCTAGGTGGTGGATTTTCGGCAATCACATTTCCTTGATAGCTCATATCATTTCTCCTTTTTATCTTCTATATTATCAATTATAAAATCCACATTATCCCATTCACATAAATCCTCCTATTTTTGAGCCTTGTTGCCATCCACTCCAGCTAACCCTAATGGCAAAAAATAGCTAACTTAAATTAAAAGAATTGGGCTCCATGAAACTTAAATTTGGGCCCCTTACTCCCTTGTGTGGCGTCACCTCCTAATATTGGGCCACAAGCCCACTTTGGTATTTTAAACACAGATACTACCTTTTAAACCCTATAATGCCCAAACAGATAATTTTAATCAAGGCCTCTATCTAAGCCTGAGCCCAATTTGGACCCTTAACACTTAAATTAACACATTAAACATATCCACCCATTAAACGCATAGGCCCAAAAATTCAGGATGTTACAGTTCTACCCCCTTAAAGAAATTTCGTCCTCGAAATTTCCAACTAACTACTAATCGTACTACCCAAGTCTCACCACTATGCTTTTGCTGCGCACTCTAATTTAATAATATATAAACATTGCACGCATACAGTTTCTATACCCAAAAATATAACATCCACACAAAATATACCCGACTTAATAGTGGTTGAACAATCCCGAGCCTTATGCTCCTCAGACCCACATCTTAAACACGTTCCTGACTTCCTTCAACATTCACCCGGATGACGCCTTCTGCAATATTCGCAAACCCGAAAGTTTGGACGTACCTTAACATGCTTCACAGAATGAGACTGCAACCCTAGAAAACTACGATCTCTTTTTTTCTTACAGTCCACGCACCTAACCCGAAGTGTTTCACCGATTTTTTTAACCTCCTTCAGTACCTCCCTAACTAGATGAGTCAGCACATCAATCCTAATACTTCCGCGGCCTCGGCCGCGGCCTCTTCTTCCTCCTCTAGCGCTCATCGTTGATTCTCGTATTATCTTAATTAGAAGTTTTCTGAATTATTAATTTCTTTCACTGATTAACCACGAACAATCTTATGGACAGTAGTTTCAAAAGTAGTTCTTTCGAATTTGAACCTATCTACAGTTTCAGTCTCAAGTTTATCTCCTAATTCTAGAAACCACATACATTCAACCATCACACATCAATATACATATAACATTCATCACATAAGGGTATTTTCGTCATTTCACTACCCAGGGGTTTTTCCGTAGTTTTGCCCTACAGGGTATCTTTTTTTCCAAATAAAGTATCTTGGTAATTTTCTTTGAATTAGAGGTACTTTGGTACACATTTTTTTTAAAGCAAGAGTATTTTGCAAAACAAGTTTTTTTTTTTCCGAAATAGAGATATTTTGATGTTGTTGTTGTTTTTTTTTTTTTGCAAACAGGGTTCTTTTGTAAATCTAGGGGTTTTCGAGTAAATTTGCAAAATATGGGTATTTTATAAAATCACGGTTGGCTTGGAAATTTTCACAAACCAAGAGTATTTCAGAAATTTTGCCAACCGAAGTGTTTCGGTAATTTTCACAAATTTTGGTAATTTTACAATTCTGGGGTATTCTGGGAAATTTTCACAAATCAGGTATATTTCGGGAATTTTACAAAACTTGGGGGTATTTTGATTGCGAAATAGGGTGGCTGGTCTCTTTCGGGTTTTAATTATAAAGTTTGGCCCATCAACAAGTCCTCTTGGCTAAGGTGAACAGTCACTACGCACCAGGTAGGATTCTAGTGAAGAGGAGGTGAGTCACTAGGACTGCTTAAGTACCAAGCTCTCCCTGAATCCAATCCTAGACATGCGTATGCCTGTTGCCACACCCTAACCCTGCGACTTGTTAACGGGTTTGTTTGGATAGATTAAGTCTTATGAATTTAAAGAGTTGTTTAAACTAAGCCCAAAGTCCATCAATACTATCATACTAGTCTACATCCATAAAGCCCATCAACCCAACAAGTATATCACATCAAGGGTTAGAATACTTACCTGCGTGGATCGGGTGCTGGTAGATTCGAAGGCCCTATCTTCTTCCAAAATTTTTTTCAAATTCACATCAACTTTACAAAACATTACTAGGCCCATTTCACAGCCCGAGCTCTGAACTGGGCTCTGATACCAAATTGTAACACCCCAAACCTGGCCCATACGTTTCGACCAGATCTGGTATGCTACAGGTTGTACATTGAAAACTTCTGCATTGTTGGTTTTGGAAATCGTAAGTTAATTAGGTAATATTTGAATAAATAAATGACATTTGGAAGAAAACCTTGTACTATTATTATTTCGTATAATTAAACCTTTGACATAATTTCATAAGTTGCAAATTTTAAAAACTACTTAGGTGAATATAAACTATGGGGCGTTATTACATAAATATTCCCAAAATAAAAACTTAAAGGAAAAACTGAAAATAATCTATAGAAATAAAAACTTGATGGCCCCTCGAGTCCGTCTCGGCTCCCATGTCCACGACCTACTACTCATCTGCAAAGTTAGGGAAAAATAATAGGGTGAGTCACCAAGACTCAGTGTGCAAATCCTGAAAACACATAAAAGGCTTGCGCCCACAAACACATTATGGGCCTTAGCCCATACACAATGGCAACAATCATATTTACACAATAGATAATAGATAATGAGTAGCCCAACCCATCCTAGAAATCCATCCTCTACACACCAACCCGTACCAACCATCACACATTGGGGATTTTTACAATCAACCCTCCATCTGCTACACACCATATCGACAGCTGTGCTGCCTGTCATAAAGACCGATCACTATGTGACCTATGTGGCGAAGCCACCGATCGCTATGCGACCTTAAAAATATATCGACAGCTGTGCTGCCTGTCATAAAGACCGATCACTATGTGACCTATGTGGCAAAGCCACCGATCGCCATGCGACCTTAATAATACATCGTAGCATTTCGACAGCTGAGCTGCCTGTCATAAACATTTATCACTATGTGACCTATCATGCACTTCCCCTTTAATATCATAATCCCACCCCATGCATACACACATAAAGAAAACATCATGCAGGCTTACATATATTTTTATACACATAGGGAGTTCTATGTTTACGTACCTGGCATCCTTGCCTAACCCTTTTAGGGTTCCATTCGACTATCTATACAGCCTCTTTCCGGCTTTTTAGCCCATAACATATATATAGACATACATACAGGATTAATAGTGTGTTAGAGATCTACACACCTGATTACCGATAAAATGAGGCTTTCTATGTTGATTCTATCCGTAGTCGACACAACTGCTATCTGCCTAAGGTGTTGTTCAAAAGCCGGTCCACAACCTAGTTGCCAATCTCGAACAGCAGATACCGCTCGTTTCTTAAACTTAGGGATTCTCTCCTTTGCCTGATCCATATTTAATTCCATCACAAGTCCTTGTCAGAACTACAACAGCTAATCATTAATCTTCATCATAGAGTTAAGATCTTGCATGCGATGAACGAATCTAGTAAAAATCTAGGGAAAACTACCTTACCTTAAAATCCCGAAATTGAATACTAGTGATTTTTGGCTTTTAGATCTAGACGACCAAGTTTCTTTCAAATCCCAGAATGCCGCCCAACATAGAACCATTAAACTATTAGCTTTTCGGCTTTTGCCTTTCAAGAACCGGAATAGAACATGAGAACTAACAGAAGTCAACACTTACCTTAACACAGGGAATTCGGCTAGCACTGGAGAGAAGATTCGGCAATGCCAAAGAAAAAGATTTAAATGCCGGAAGAATAGAACTAACTCACAAATGGGATAAATAGAGAAAAACTATGGAGATTTCGGCTTTTTAGAGAAATCGACACAAGAGGAAAAGAATGGAAAAGAGAGTGAAAGGAGAGGCTTCGGCTTTTGAAGAAATTAAAGAAAAAAATTGTAGAGGAAGAGGCTAAGAATTTTGGCACAAAGAGTGAAGAGAAAATTAGGGTTTAAATGCCAAAATCAAGGAGCTATCCCCCCTATTTATAGAAATTTTGGCACCTACTGCTTAAAATCGAAAACACCCTTCCTAATAATTAAAATTCAGGCTAATAAAAAGGGAAAATTCGACACCCCTTTTCCATGAAGTAGTCGAATTCTTTACTCCTCTAAGTGGTGGATTTTCGGCCATCACCTTTCCTTGATAGCTCATATCTTTTCTCCTTTTTATCTTCTATATTATCAATTATAAAATCCATATTATCCCATTCACATAAATCCTCCTATTTTTGAGCCTTGTCGCCATCCACTCCAGCTAACCCTAATGCCAAAAATTAGTTAACTGAAATTAAAAGAATTGGGCTCCATGAAACTTAAATTTGGGCCCCTTACTCCCTTGTGTGGCGTCACCTCCTAATATTGGGCCACAAGCCCACTTTGGTATTTTAAACACAGATACTACCTTTTAAACCCTATAATGCCCAAACTGATAATTTTAATCAAGGCCTCTACCTAAGCCTGAGCCCAATTTGGACCCCTAACACTTAAATTAACACATTAAACATATCCACCCATTAAATGCATAGGCCCAAAAATTCAGGATGTTACAGGGTCCTTAAATTACAACCCAAATAATAAATAATAATCAAATCATAAACCGTAAATTAAAAACCATGAAGTCCAAAAATTACTGTGGTCGCCGCTGCGTCCTCCGTCGCACTGGTCTGTCTAAGTTTGGGGATTACCTGTGCACATTAAACAAAAAGGGTGAGTTTATGTAAACTGAGTGTGTAATCCCGCAGAAACAAACACACAATCAATATTCACAGTGTACAGTTGAACAATCTTGGGCCTAAGCCCTTGTCAGTATCAGTGACAGTTTGGGCCTTAGCCCATCTCAGTACAGTGTTAAAAATGCAGTAGGGCCTTAGCCCATCATAATATCAGTAGCAATAATAGTTATGCAGTAGCAAAATCCTACCCAACCAGCCTCTACACACCATCTCCGTCCAACCTTACACTCCATGTGGAGATATAATCAACCCACCCATCCCTATACTCCAAGTAGTATCGAATGCGGTACAAAATAGTAATTTGCATCTGAGCTGCCAGTAAAATAGTCTTAAAGCCTTTCGGTACACTTCCTCCGAATAACAACCTCCAACCCAATAAAATGCAACATACAATGGATGACATGCTATTCTGCAATTTCAGTACATATATTCAGTTCAGATATTAACATGCCCATTACAGATATCATTCAGTCAATTTCACACATTTAGGGGTCTAAGTAGCGCTTACCGACTCTACAGTAGGTTCACAGTCGACTTGGGTGACTCGTGCAACCCTAAAAACATTTCAGTAAAAATGGGCCCACACGCTCATGTGACCTACCTGTGTGGGCCCACACACCCGTGTGGCCCACTATGCACGAATTGGCCTTGGTCGTGTGATCCATTTTTTTTAAAGTAACCCCATGCTAATACTCATATATGTTTTCACTATTTACTTATATGTTCATCCAAAGCTGTCTACTTGAGTCATTATCACTTTATTATTTATATCTTGAGCTACAGAATTCGAAATTAAGATTCACTTGATGTTTTTGAAAATAAACTCAAATACCTTTCTACCATAAAATTTTCAGAATTTATAGTTTATCAAATAAGTAGAGTAAAATCTTTAAAGTTATCCTTATTCTGCTGTTTGACAACTTCGACCTTTCCTTACTAAAAATTATTTATCTCTTAGTACGGAATTTAGATGATATTTTCGTTTCTTTCTCTTGAAAATATACTCATTAAGGATTTAAATATATAAATTTAAGCCCATAATTATTTTTTTACAATTTTTGATAATTTTCCAAAGTCAGAACAGGGGAACCCAAAATCATTCTGACCTTGTCTCACAAAATTTATTATAACTCATGATTTACAATTACATTGCTTACACTGTTTCTTCCAAGAAAGACTAGACTCAATAAAATTTAGTTTCATATTTTATTCAACCTCTAACTCAATTTACACTATTTTTCATAATTGTTCAAAGTTAGACAACTGCTGTCTAAAATTGTTTTAGTTCAAAATGTTGATTTCCTAGTTCTTAATACCTTTATTTCCTTTCACTGCAATTTTTTGCATCATTTTCTCTTATTTCTCTTATTTCTCTACAGCAAGCAATTTTGGCTTTTCGTCAAACCCCATTTTTTGCGTTTCGGGTACACACTTGGTATTGTTTTGATGCCTAATCATTCCCGAGCACTTCAAGGCCTAAAATCAAGATACTCAACTTCAATTTAACGAATTTACAAGCGAATTGACAACCAAGAACAAATAGAAGCCCCATTTACCACCAACGATAACCTTCCTTTAACTATTGTTATGACAAGAACACTGAATTCACCAGTCCGACCCTTCCCCTACGCCCAAATCGCAGAGAAAAAACATTACCACTCCAGTCGCTAAGAGATTCGTGACAGAAATGAAGAGAAACACTTACCGAAACTAAGCGAGCAGTAACTGTGTGCGAAAATGAAGGACAATAAATGGATTAGGTAAAAATCAAGAAGAAGAAAAAGAAGAGAAGGATGGAAAAACTCAGAGAATTTCGGCAAGAGGTGAGGGAGAAGAATAGACGACAGAATTTGTTTTTTGGAAAAGGGAGCCAAAATTCGGTTATGGGGAAAAATAAAATAAAATACCGATAACCTCCAAAATCCCTTAATCTTCTCCCCTAATTCCCACTTCACATCCACTACTTAGAATTCCCTTATTACACAACTCTATCCCAAAATCTGAGCAAAAAATAAATAATATCTTTGCCTGCGTAGGGATTTGAACACAAGACCTCCACCATAATAACACACTGCTTAACCACCAGACCAGCAGGCCCATTCTGATGTAATTTACCCAACATTTAATCTTAAGCCCTTTGTACAAGGTTAAGGCTTTATTTATAAAAATACCAAAATTTGCCCAAGTAAGGCTTGAACGTGGGCCTCTCACACACACCTAGAACACTTAACCACTGAAGCAGATTGACATTGTGTGTCACACATACACGAAATCAAAAATTAAAATTTTGGGGCATCACATAAGGAAGATGAAACCTATGATGGATCTTGTTATTTAATTTTTGATTTACATGATAAATACTTGAATAATTATTCTCAATTATGTAAGCTTATTTCGTGTTTTGATATATTTAGGATATTGATTCATGTTAAATGTGCTTATTCAGTGGAGCAAAAGTCCCTGTTTAAGAGTAGATCTAGCATAATTGAGTGGAGTTGCATGCAATCCTAGAAAGAGGATGACATAAATCTACCGGATTAGAGTCAAATTTAATAGGGGAATCCATAGATCGAGTTAATACGACAATAGGGGTTTTAATTAGAAAGAGATTTTGATTAATCAACCTAGAGTCAGTTATTCTTACTCTTGAAAGAGATATTAATACAATTTAGGGATTTCTACGGATTAAGGCACAAGTGAACAAATCGTTTAATTCAGATTTAGAACAATAAGTGAAGTCTAGGTAGATTCTTCCCTGGGTATTGTCTATCTGATTGGTTTTCTTCAAATATTTTCCTAATTCATTCTTTGTTGCATTCTTAGTATTTAGTTAGTTAATTTTAGATTAAAATCAATCCCATTAATTTGTAGGCTAAATAATAGAAAAATAATCTTTTAGTCCTCGTGGATACGATATTCCCGACTTACCATAGCTATACTATTATTCGATAGGTGCGCTTGCCTTTATCGTAATTTTAGTTAGTTTAGTGACTCATCAATCGTGTTGGTAGAATGTTCAGAAACAACTTAGACTGCCTAATCCAGAACACAAGTATGATTTTGGTAAAAGGGTTTGTCCCTATAAATATGACAACTGCTTGGTTTTAGAAATTTTTTATTTTTTTGTTGTTCAAATAAATCATTTTCTAAACGAATGTTTCCAACACAATCAAGAATGATCTCTAATTTCTAAATTGAATAGGTCACTAATAATTACTTGGTCTTTACAGTCCACAGCCAAATTGTAACAGTCTGGTTTAGACCCTAGATGGACCAGTGGTTTTGAGACCACAAATCTGAGTTATAAAATTACTTTAATATTTTTTTTGGTGTTTATAGCATGTGATTATATATGTGTGAAAGTTTCGTGGTTTAATTTTATCGATTGGATGCCTAATTTGATAAAAGAACTAAATCGCGTAAAATGCAAAAGTTGCATTCTATTTGTTTAAAGTGCCTAATTGCTATGATTTATTAAATGTGAAGTCCTTATGTTGTAAATTAACCATTAAAAGGGTGAGTGGACAAAGATGGACATTCATTATGTGTTTATTAATGTTTATAACCAAGGGTGTTTTAGTAAACTAGTAATTAATCTAAATTAAATAAAACAAAAGCCATTTTCTCTCATTATCATTATTTAGCTGAATTTGAAGAAGAAAAAGAAAGATTTCATGTTCACTTAGGGTTTGGCACTCGAGAGCTTCAATTGGTAAGCGCTTTGAGCTCGATTTTTAATGATTTTTACGTTTTTTAGATCGTTGCTTTGTATTCTAGCTAGCCCATGTTTTAATTTTTGAATTTGATGATGATTTTGTGTTTTGACATTGATGATAGCTAGTGGTTTTTTTGTTTGATGATGGAAAATAAAAGATATGTGATAGATTAATAAGTTTTGTCTTTGGATTTTTTATGAATTTGAGTAATTTTGGCTAAATTGTGAAAATAATAAATTGAGAGACTAAAATGTGAAATAAATAAAATGTGTGGACTTATATGAACTATATGAATATTTGGCCAAGCATGGGAAACATGAAATTATGTGTATTTTGTGATTTTATGAAATAGGAACTTAAATGTCAACATATAAATTTTAAGGGCTAAAGTGCAAAATGTCTTAATTATGTGTTAGTGGTTGGAATTGAATGAAATATGTTATTAAATAGCCAAATTTGAATTTATATAGATCAAGAACAAAAGAAAAATGAATTAGATCGGGGGAAGTCGAAAGTGGTCGAGCAGTCGATTCCATCCGTTCGTTTTTGTACGAGGTAAGTTCATAAGTAAATAAATACGTTTACAATTTATGTGAACACATTTTATAATATCGAATTGAATTGTATAATTGTATAAATGTATTTCTGAATTGATATAAGCTTGGAATGACTTGTGTCGAGCTTGAATCGATTAAGATACGACGTCCGAAAGTCCCGTACAAACCTTAGGAATAGTTAAGATACATATGTCATGACATAGGATTCCGATATGTGATTTCGTGTAAGACCACATCTGGGACGTTGGCATTGACATGTGTTTACGTGTAAGACCATGTCTGGGACATTGGCATCGTATTTGATTTCCTGTAAGACCCTGTCTGTGTAACACCCCAAACCCGACCCAAACACTACAATCGGATCTGGTATGTCACTAAAGTAATTTTGTAAAAAGATGTAGCACTTTGGAAAATAATTATCAGGTTTAAATAATTATACCGAAAACTTAATAGTTTATTAAGTCATCTAAGATATAAAGTTATAAATTACCTTGGTGAATTTCAAATAAGGACCGAGATTAATTTAAATATAAAATTTAAATGCCAAGTAATAAAAGCCCAACATAAAACCAAAACATAAATAATAGTCTAGTGGCCCATGGCCTTATTACAATAAAATTTAAAACCCTTAATCAAAAATATTAAGAAAACAATATTCTAGGTGAAATCTTTTGCTGGATAAAGTACTCTCTCGCATGGCCACCTCGTGCTCCTCTCCAGCCCGGTCCAATGCACTAGGTATTACCTAAAATTGTTAAATAATAGGGTGAGTCGCGAGACTCAGTGTGCAACCCTCATGCACCATTAGACTTGGGCGTTAACCCCACAGAACATATAACAAAATATAATATATCAGAAAATATGCAAAGCCCAACCCAAATCCTAGGTTTACATCCGCTACACGCCACCCATACCAGCCATTCACACCATTGGGGATTTCTACAATCAACCCACACCGCTACACGCCATTGATGGCAGTCTTGCTGCTCATCGTCAGATCATTGCCGTAGCCACTACAACAGGTCATGGCAAAAGCCATTACAACAGGTCAGGGCAAAAACCGCTACAACAGGTCACGGCAAAAGCTGTTACAACAGGTCACAGCAGAAGCCGCTACAACAGGTCACGGCAGAAGCCGCTACAACAGAACACTTCCCCTTTCAATAAACCCAACCCCATGCAATCACAGAAAATAGCATCCTTATCACATATGTAATCTTAACAGGAACATTCACTTAGGAATGACAGAGATCACTAACCTGGTGATTCGCTTTTACCCTCCTTGGGTTTCAATCATTATGCCGGGATTTCGGCATTTATCGGAATATAACAGATTAATAAACATATTTTAACAGACAATTTAACTGGTGTGGAAGTGTAACACACCTGATATCACGTAGTACTACACTCTTAGTCAATATCCTTGCTATCCGGCTCTACTTCCCTCAATCTATAACTTGGCTCAAAAGCCGGAAGAATACGAAGATTAGGCCTCCCCTACATTCGGCCAAGGTTAATAAATACCCGAATTTACATGCTAAAAACAATAGATCTCCTTACCTTGTAATCTTGAAAGTAACACGATTCGAGTGTTACTGAACTCTGACTTAGAGATCTAAGCAAATGAATCCCCTTCAAATCCTGGAATGCCGCAAATGAGAGAAAACACGAGATTAGCCAACTATTTAACCATTCGGCTATAGTCTCCAAAAGCCGAAAACGATCAAAAGAAAACCCAAATCGATACTTACCTCTATAGAAGGTTTCGGCTATCCCTTGTAGAAAGATTCGGCTATCACAGAATAAGATTGAAGCGTATAAGATTAGAGATCTAGGAGTTTTCGGCTTTTTAAGGAAATCCCGAAAAGATGAACTAGATATGTTTTTCGACTTTTAGAAGAATTGAATGAGGAGTTTCGGCTTTTAGTGAATGGGAGAAGAATAACAATGGAGATCAGAAGATTCGGCTAAAATGAAATTTGAAAGAAAAAGAAAGAAAAGGTGAGAAAACAATGGTGATTTTCGGCTTTTGGAAGAGAAAAGATGAGAAAAGAAAACAAGTGAGATGGCCTTCAAATTTTTGGCACAGGAAGAGAAGAAAGAATAGGGTTCCAATGCCAGAATTGATTAGCTATCCCCCCTATTTATAGAAATTTCGGCACTTACCTAACCTTGCAGATAAATCCTATCTTTTCTCCTTTATCTTAATCTACTAACTCATCTAAAAGAGACTTAATTATCTCTAACTCTTCCTTCCTTTATCAGCTTAATTATCCATATATTAAAACATGAAATAAATCCCTAAATAATAGCCTTGTGCTGTCCCCCTAGCTCCTCTTTATATGCCGGATTTGGCCCAAAAACATGGGCTCCAAGTGGCCAAAACTTGGGCCTCCTCCATTACCAGTGACGCCAACTCCCTTCCCTCTTAGTGGCGCCATTTTACCACTGGGCCACAAGCCCAATCTTGATATTTTTAACATAGATAACTATCTTTAATACTTATAATGCCCAAAAAGAATAGTTTAACTGAGGTCTCAGCCCATTCCTGAGCCCAATTAATACCTCAATTCTCAATTTAACATATTTAAGCATTCATTACACAAAATGCACAGGCCCTAAAATTCAGGATTTTACAGTTCTACCCTCCTTAAAGAAATTTCGTCCTCTAAATTTCCAACTAACTAGTAATCGTACTACCTAAGTCTCACCACTATGCTTTCGCTACGCACTCTAATTTAATAATATGTAAACATTCCACGCATACAGTTTCTATACCCAAAAATATAGCATCCACACAAAACATACCCGACTTAATAGTGATTGAACAATCCTGAGCCTTATGCTCCTCAGACTCGCATCTTAAACACGTTCCTGACTTCATCCAACATTCACCCGGATGACGCCTTGTGCAATATTCGCAAACCCGAAAGTTTGGACGTACCGTAACATGCTTCACAGAACGAGACTGCAACCCTAGAAAACTACGATCTCCTTTTTTCTTATAGTCCACGCACCCAACCCTAAGTGTTTCACCGATTTCTTTAACCTCCTTCAGTACCTCCCTAACTAACTGAGTCATCACATCAGTCCTAACACTTCCACGGCCTCGGTCGCGGCCTCTTCTTCCTCTTCTAGTGCTCATCGTTGATTCTTGTATTATCTAAATTAGAAATTTTATGAATTATTAAATAATAGTCTAGTGGCCCATGGCCTTATTACAATGAAATATAAAACCCTTAATCAAAAATATTAAGAAAACAATATTCTAAGTGAAATCTTCTGCTGGATAAAGTACTCTCTCGCATGGCCACCTTGCGCTCCTCTCCAGCCCGGTCCAATGCATTAGGTATTACCTGAAATTGTTAAATAATAGGGTGAGTCGCGAGACTCAGTGTGCAACCCTCATGCACCATTAGACTTGGGCCTTAACCCCACAAAACATATAACAAAATATAATATATCAGAAAATATGCAAAGCCCAACCCAAATCCTAGGTTTCCATCCGCTACACGCCACCCATACCAGCCATTCACACCATTGGGGATTTCTACAATCAACCCACACCGCTACACGCCATTGATGGCAGTCTTGCTGCTCATCGTCAGATCATGGCCGTAGCCATTACAACAGGTCATGGCAAAAGCCACTACAACAGGTCACGGCAAAAACTGCTACAACAGGTCACGGCAAAAGCCGCTACAATAGGTAACGGCAGAAGCCGCTACAACAGGTCACGGCAGAAGCTGCTACAACAGGTCACGGCAGAAGCCGCTACAACAAAACACTTCCCCTTTCAATAAACCAAACCCCATGCAATCATAGAAAATAGCATCCTTATCACATATGTCATCTTAACAGGAACATTCACTTAGGAATGACGGAGATCACTAACCTGGTGATTCGCTTTTACCCTCCTTGGGTTTCAATCATTATGCCGGGATTTCGGTATTTATCGGAATATAACAGATTAATAAACATATTTTAACATGCAATCTAAATGGTGTGGAAGTGTTACACACCTAATATCGCGTAGTACTACACTCTTAGTCAATATCCTTGCTATCCGGCTCTACTGCCCTCAATTTATAACTTGGCACAAAAGCCGGAAGAATACAAAGATTAGGCCTCCCCTACATTTAGCCAAGGTTAATAAATACCCGAATTTACATGCTAAAAACAATAGATCTCCTTACCTTAAAATCCCGAAAGTAACACGATTCGAGTGTTACTGAACTCTGACTTAAAGATCTAAGCAAATGAATCCCCTTCAAATCCCGGAATGCCACAAATGAGAGAAAACACGAGATTAGCCAACTATTTAACCATTCGGCTATAGTCTCCAAAAGACGAAAAAGATCAAAAGAAAACCCAAATCGATACTTACCTCTATAAAAGGTTTCGGCTATCCCTCGTAGAATGATTCGGCAATCAGAGAAGAAGATTGAGGTGTAGAAGATTAGAGATCTAGGAGTTTTCGGCTTTTTAAAGAAATCCCGAAAAGATGAACTAGATGTGTTTTTCGGCTTTTAGAAGAATTGAATGAGGAGTTTCGACTTTTAGTGAATGGGAGAAGAATAACAATGAAGATCAAAAGATTCAGCTAAAAGGAAATTTCAATGAAAAAGAAAGAAAAGGTGAGAAAACAATGGTGATATTCGGCTTTTGGAAGAGAAAAGATGAGAAAAGAAAACAAGTGAGATGACCTTCAAATTTTCGGCACAGGAAGACAAGAAAGAGTAGGGTTCCAATGCCAGAATTGATTAGCTATCCCCCCTATTTATAGAAATTTCGGCACTTACCTAACCTTGCAGATAAATCCTATCTTTTCTCCTTTATCTTAATCTACTAACTCATCTAAAAGAGACTTAATTATCTCTAACTCTTCCTTCCTTTATCAGCTTAATTATCCATATATTAAAACATGAAATAAATCCCTAAATAATAGCCTCGTGCCGTCCCCCCTAGCTCCTCTTTAAATGCCAGATTTGGCCCAAAAACATGGGCTCCAAGTGGCCAAAACTTGGGCCTCCTTCTTTACCAGTGACGCCAACACCCTTCCCTCTTAGTGGCGCCATTTTGCCACTGGGGCACAAGCCCAATCTTGATATTTTTAACATAGATAACTATCTTTAAAACTTATAATGCCCAAACAGAATATTTTAACTGAGGTCTCAGCCCATTCCCGAGCCCAATTAATACCTCAATTCTCAATTTAACATATTTAAGCATTCATTACACAAAATGCACAAGCCCTAAAATTCAGGATGTTACAGTTCTACCCTCCTTAAAGAAATTTTGTCCTCAAAATTTCCAACTAACTAGTAATCGTACTACCTAAGTCTCACCACTATGATTTTGCTGTGCACTCTAATTTAATAATATATAAACATTGCACGCATACAGTTTCTATACCCAAAAATATAGCATCCACACAAAACATACCCGACTTAATGGTGATTGAACAATCCCGAGCCTTATGCTCCTCAAACTCGCATCTTAAACACGTTCCTGACTTCTTCCGACATTCACCCGGATGACGCCTTCTGCAATATTTGCAAACCCGAAAGTTTGGACGTACCTTAACATGCTTCACAGAACAAGACTGTAACCCTAGAAAACTAAGATCTCCTTTTTTCTTACAGTCCATGCACCCAACCCTAAGTGTTTCACGGATTTCATTAACCTCCTTCAGTACCTCCCTAACTAACTGAGTCAGCACATCAGTCCTAACACTTCCACAGCCTCGGCCGCGGCCTCTTCTTCCTCTTCTAGCGGTCATCGTTGATTCTCGTATTATCTGAATTAGAAATTTTATGAATTATTAATTTCTTTCACTGATTAACCACGAACAATCGTATGAATAGTAGTTTTAAGAGTAGTTCTTTCAAATTCGAACCTATCTACAGTTTCAGTCTCAAGTTTATCTCTTAATTCTAGAAACCACGTACATTCAACCGTCACACATCAACATACATATTACATCCATGAACTCACATTCATCACATAAGGGTATCTTCGTCATTTCACTACCTAGGGTTTTTCCGTAGTTTTGCCCTACAGGGTATTTTTTCCAAAATAAAGTATCTTAGTGATTTTCTTTGAATTAGAAGTTCTTTAGTACACTTTTTTTTTATAAAGCAAGGCTATTTTGGAAAACAAGTTTTTTTTTTGAAACAGGGGTACTTTGGAAAATTTAATTTCGCAAGCCGGGTTACTCTTGTAAATCTAGGGATTTTCGGGTAAATTTGCAACACATGGATATTTTATAAAATCACGGTTGTTTTAGAAATTTTCATAAACCACGGGTATTTTGGAAATTTTGCCAACCAAAATGTTTCGGTAATTT
Organism: Gossypium australe; assembly: GCA_005393395.2. Lineage (NCBI taxonomy): Eukaryota > Viridiplantae > Streptophyta > Magnoliopsida > Malvales > Malvaceae > Gossypium > Gossypium australe. The sequence continues at coordinate 108,164,054 of CM016619.1, read as the reverse complement.
CACAAATTTTGGTAGTTTTACAATTCTGGGGTATCTTGGAAAATTTTCACAAATCAAGTGTATTTTGGAAATTATACAAAACTTGGGGTATTTTGATTGCGAAATAGGGTGGCTGGTCTCTTTCAGGTTTTAATCACAAAGTTTGGCCCGTCAATAAATCCTCGTGGCTAGGGTGAATAGTCGCTATGCACCAGGTAGGATTCCAGCGAAGAGGAGGTGAGTCACTAGGATTGCTTAAGTACCAGGCTTTTCCAAATCCAATCCTAGACATGCGCATGCCTGTTGCCACACCCCAACCTAGCGACTTGTTCATAGGTTTGTTTAGTGAAATTTAGTCTTATGAGATTTAGGGAGTTGTTTAAGCTAGGCCTAAAGTCCATCAAGTTCTAATTCAAATAATCTACGTCCCATAAAGCCCATCAAGCCCACATACATTTATAACATACAGTGAGTTCAGAATACTTACCTCGCGGACTTGGGCCGGTGACGCAGGTGCCATTCCGAGCTAACAGGCTTGTATAATTTATAAATGTGCAAGCTTCGAAAACCCAACTTTAGAAAACGTTTTGAGCCCAAAAACCCCCAGAGCCGAGTTTTGAACCAGGCTCTGATACCAATTTGTAACACCCCAAACCCGGCCCAAACACTACAACTGGATTTGGTATGTCACTAAAGTAATTTCGTAAAAAGATGTAGCACTTTGGAAAATAATTATCAGGTTTAAATAATTATACCGAAAACTTAATAGTTTATTAAGTCATCTAAGATATAAAGTTATAAATTACCTTGGTGAATTTTAAATATAAACCGAGATTTTATACATGTCTTAACTTAATTTAAATATAAAATTTAAATGCCCAGTAATAAAAGCCCAACATAAAACCAAAACATAAATAATAGTCTAGTGGCCCATGGCCTTATTACAATGAAATTTAAAGACCTTAATAAAAAATATTAAGAAAACAATATTCTAAGTGAAATCTTCTGCTGGATTAAGTACTCTCTCGCATGGCCACCTCGCACTCCTCTCCAGCCCGGTCCAATGCACTAGGTACTACCTGAAATTGTTAAATAATAGGGTGAGTCGCGAGACTCAGTGTGCAACCCTCATGCACCATTAGACTTGGGCATTAACCCCACAGAACATATAACAAAATATAATATATCAGAAAATATGCAAAGCCCAACCCAAATCCTAGGTTTCCATCCGCTACACGCCACCCGTACCAACCATTCACACCATTGGGGATTTCTACAATCAACCCACACCGCTACACGCCATTGATGGCAGTCTTGCTGCTCATCGTCAGATCATGGCTGTAGCCACTACAACAGGTCATGGCAAAAGCCACTACAACAGGTCACGGCGGAAACCGCTACAACAGTTTACGGCAAACGCCGCTACAACAGGTCACGGCAGAAGCCGCTACAATAGGTCACGGCAGAAGCCGCTACAACAGAACACTTCCCCTTTCAATAAACCCAACCCCATGCAATCACAGAAAATAGCATCCTTATCACATATGTCATCTTAACAGGAACATTCACTTAGAAATGACAGAGATCACTAACCTGGTGATTCGCTTTTACCCTCCTTGGGTTTCAATCATTATGCCGGGATTTTGGCATTTATCGGAATATAACAAATTAATAAACATAATTTAACAGGCAATCTAAATGGTGTGGAAGTGTTGCACACCTGATATCGCGTAGTACTACACTCTTAGTCAATATCCTTGCTATCCGGCTCTACTGCCCTCAATCTATAACTTGGCTCAAAAGCCGGAAGAATACGAAGATTAGGCCTCCCCTACATTCGGCCAAGGTTAATAAATACCCAAATTTACATGCTAAAAACAATAGGTCTCCTTACATTAAAATCCCAAAAGTAACACGATTCGAGTGTTACTGAACTCTGACTTAGAGATCTAAGCAAATGAATCCCCTTCAAATCCCGGAATGCCGCAAATGAGAGAAAACACGAGATTAGCCAACTATTTAACCATTCGGCTATAGTCTCCAAAAGATGAAAAAGATCAAAAGAAAACTCAAATCGATACTTACCTCTATAGAAGGTTTCGGCTATCCCTTGTAGAAAGATTCGGCAAGCATAGAAGAAGATTGAAGCGTAGAAGATTAGAGATCTAGGAGTTTTCAGCTTTTTAAGGAAATCTCGAAAAGATGAACTAGATGTCTTTTTCAGCTTTTAGAAGAATTAAATGAGGAGTTTCAGCTTTTAGTGAATGGGAGAAGAAGAACAATGGAGATCAGAAGATTCAGCTAAAAGGAAATTTCAAAGAAAAAGAAAGAAAAGGTGAGAAAACAATGGTGATTTTCGGCTTTTGGAAGAGAAAAGATGAGAAAAGAAAACAAGTGAGATGGCCTTCAAATTTTTGGCACAGGAAGAGAAGAAAGAGTAGGGTTCCAATGCCAGAATTGATTAGCTATCCCCCCAATTTATAGAAATTTCGGCACTTACCTAACCTTGCAGATAAATCCTATCTTTTCTCCTTTATCTTAATCTACTAACTCATCTAAAAGAGACTTAATTATCTTTAACTCTTCCTTCTTTTATCAGCTTAATTATCCATATATTAAAACATGAAATAAATCCCTAAATAATAGCCTTGTGCCGTCCCCCCTAACTCCTCTTTAAATGTCAGATTTGGCCCAAAAACATGGGCTCCAAGTGGCCAAAACTTGGGCCTCCTCCTTTACCAGTGACACCAACTCCCTTCCCTCTTAGTGGCGCCATTTTGCCACTGGGCCACAAGCCCAATCTTGATATTTTTAACGTAGATAACTATCTTTAAAACTTATAATGCCCAAACAGAATATTTTAACTGAGGTCTCAGCCCATTCCTGAGCCCAATTAATACCTCAATTCTCAATTTAACATATTTAAGCATTCATTACACAAAATGCACAGGCCCTAAAATTCAGGATGTTACAGTCTGGGACAGTGGAATCGAGATGTGATTACATGTAAGACCACGTCTAAGACGTTGGCATTGTACGAGCTTTCTGAGTATCCTTAGTAATTTCGAATGGTTTAACGAGCAATATCGAGTCATGTGAAATCGAGCTAAAGAGTCAGGTATGTGCTAAGTTAAATGCTTGGAAAGTAAGGTAAGTATATACTTAAGATGAATATATGAAATATGCATTATGAAAGTGAGTAAATATATATGTTTAAGTATATATGTGTATTCGGCCAAGTTAATATATTTTGATATTGTTCAATGAATGATATATGAGTTACAAGTATGAAAATGTGTATTTGATTAAAGATTTCTTGATTTAGCCTAATTGATGTAATACTAGTGTTCATTTGATTATTATTTGCTTATGATTTACTAAGCTATAAAAGCTTACTCTATGTGTGTTTTTGTTCATTGTTTTATAGATTATTAAAGCTACGTGAAGCTCGGGGACTGTCGAGGATCATCACCACACTATCGAACTATATTTTGGTACCTTTTGAATGTGCACATATTTAAGTATGGCATGTATAGGCTAGAAGTATTAGAATGTGTTTTGAGATATGTAAAAATAGCCATGTGTTATGGCTTGTTAATGAATGTGTTTATGAATGAGTTTTGTTCATGCTTATTGATGCATAACTTTGAATGTTTTTGATGTGCTCTTGAATGGCTAATTGAAATGGTTTATATTGGTAAGTTCATGGTTGATTTGGGAAATTGATATGATGAGAAATAATATGAAATGAAATGGTTTTAAATGAAGTATTAGTCATATGTTTTGATGTGAAACTTTATGTTTTGAATTGGTATGTTTGAGTAGAGTTTGTATATGGAAATGAATGATGTTGTAAAGAGTCAAATTGTGCATGATTTGGTATGTTTTGGTTGTAATTAGATAATGAATTAAGGCTTGTTGGATGTTTGCAGGTTTGACTCAAATTTTGGGTGGCAAATTGACCTTGTAAATGGCCTATATTAGCCAACACGGTGAGCACACGGATGTGTGTCTCGACCGTGTCTCTCATGGTTGCATTTTGAATCAAGTCAGGAAGCCACACATGCTGGACACACGGGTGTGTGACTGGCCATGTGAGCAAGTCAGTAGCCTCCCTAATTTCCACACGGCTTGGTACATGGGCGTGTCTTATGGCCGTGTGGACAAGTCAGTATGTATGCCTTGTTTTGCCACGGCCTAGACACACGGGTGTGTTTAATGCTGTATGTGGCACATGGCATGCCCACACGGGCGTGTGACCCCTGTAACTTTGAAAATTGTTTAATTTTTGGAAAAAAATTTCTATGTGCTCAATTTAGTCCCGACCCCTTTTCCAATGCATGTTTAATGTCTTGTAGACCTTTAAAAGGGACTCTACGTATATGATTTGCTATGATATGATGATGGTGTATTGTATGTTTGTGAAATGATCGTAAAATTTCTGATATGTCTGGTAATGCCTCTTAACCCTATTCCGACGATGGTTACGGGTTAGGGGTGTTACCCAAATCTAGTGCTTTTCTAATCTCCCAAGCTTTTTTGACAAACTTGCACAGTGTCTTTCTTCACGAATGTTTGAATCTATTGAGGACTCATTAACCACATTATTCAATAATGACGTGACATCGTTTTATGTTTACTTATTACATATAAAAAAATTTGAACCACAAAATGGAGAATGAGAAAAAAAATTTTGGAACTGTAAATAGATTTTTAAAAAGGAACGATATTTAAATCGAGATTAAGTGTAATATTTGGGTATTTTACGATTGTCACTTAAAGATCCCAAAATTCGTTGATGCGAGTTGGAGTTTTTGCTTTTAGATTCTCAAAGGTTAGTCTCTTTTTTTGATTAAGTGTAATGTGGAGCACATGGTCGTGTCCCAGCCCGTGTCCTACCTCGTGTCCAAACAAGTGAGCTTACTGACTTGGGTCACACGGCCAACACACACTAGTGTGTCTAGCCCGTGTGCCTTTCGAAATGGCCACATATGCTCGTGTGCCAGGCCCTGTGCTATGCCATGCCAAACCTGTAGGGTATATTGACCTATGCCACACAGCCAAGTCACATGCCCGTGAATGAGGTCGTGTGGAGCATACTAACTTGATTTCAATTTCAACATCAGGGGACATACGGCTGTGTAACATGACCGTGTGTCACACATGGCTGAGACGCACGCCCGTGTCTTTGCCCGTGTGGACAAAAATAGCCTATTTACCAAGCCATTTTGCCACCCAAAATACAAGTACCTACATTAAACCAATTGGCACCAATTCAAGGCATAATTAAACATTACATGAACCTTGTTCAAACATAATTCATATCATTTCAACACCAACCAATAAAAATACATCCATACTACAATATACCATCTAAGTTCATACCAATCTTTATCTTCTCAAATCATCAAAATGACATTAACAAATATGCATTATTTGGTCAATACTCTCAAGCATTTCAACCATTTAATACTAGACTATTAGCTAACTATAATGCTAATTAGCCACAAGCATAACATGTCCAACATCCCAAACATCACACTAGTCACATACACTTATGTAAATACATGATTTAAACATAACAAAACAATCCAAAATAAGCCATCACTCATGGCTATATATACAAACCAAAATATAAACATTTACAAGCCTATTCAAATGGCCAAAAACATAACCAACATGACCAAAGTCCCCATACATGCCACATACTTAAAATACCAAAGTTTATAGGTACCAAGAGATCGGTGGATAGTGTGAAGAAATCTCTGACGATCCTCGAATCCGAGCTAGCTTAATAACACTATAAAACACGGGAAAAATAAACAAAGTAAGCTATAAAGCTTAGTAAGCTCGTATACAATAAATTAAATTCAATCTCAAGATTATAATTCAACAGTTTGAATATATCAACATTTAGCATATATTAGCTAACAAACCTTTCATATACACAATTACGATATCAATCACATTCTTTACAAGTTTCTTCGAACCAAGACTTATACATGTCATGTACGTACTTGTACCGTCTCATATCATTCTCATACTCAGTCACATCTTTCGTTTACTCGTTGAACCATTCGGAATATAAGTCGGATACTCAAGGGTCTAGCACAATAAGTACCTATACCATGTCCTGAAGCCAAATCAAGGTAACTTATACCTGAAATACTGATATCATGGCCTGAAGCCAAATCAGCCGATATTCATGGCCCGAAGCCAAATTGGTATAACTCGCACCCGAAGTGCTAACATCATGGCCTAAAGCCAACTCAATGTATCCCTTAATGACATGTCACTAGTATCCTAAACTATTCCTAAGGTTCAACTAGGATTTCAAACACCAAATTACCATCGAGTCATTGTCGAAATTATCCGAAGTCTCGTATTCATAACTTATACAATATCAAAGCATTTAAAATACATTTATAATGAAATTTATCACATACGAACTTACCTCGGGTTCAAAAACGATGAAATTGATCGATTAATCGAGTACATTAGTTTTCCCCCGATTTAGATCTGAATTCTACTTTTCTTGATCTAAATATATTCAAAAATTAACATATTTAATCATCTCTCTATCAATTTAATCCAAAACACATATTTAAGCACATTTACACATTTACCCCTAATATTTCACAACTTTTACAATTTAGTCCGTATTTCATAAAATCACAAATTAATGAAATTTAATACTAACCTATGCTAGACGATTTACCAGTTAGTCCCTAACAGCCCATATTTTTCAATTTTTCACACATTTAATCACACATTTTCACAAATAAATCCCTATTTTGCATTTTTACTCAAAATCACTTTACAAAATATGTAAATCTAACAACAAGATTTCATAATTCATCATGAAACATCAAAGAACACGTATTTTCACCAATGGAAACTTTCAAAATCTTTAACATTTTTTGCAAAATAGTCCCTAGGCTAGCTAGTACTAGTTGCAACGATCACAAAAACATAGAAACCGTTAAAAACAAAACAAAAACGGGCTTATAATTGAATATCGAAGTGACCAAAACTTGCAAGCCCTAAAATGGCTTTTCTCCATGCTTCATTCGGCAAAGAAGGATGAATGAAACAAAATCCTTTTGTTTTGTTTTAATTAATTAATCTTATTAAACATATTATGAAATTAACCTTGTTAATAAAACATTTATATCATCCATTTCATGTCCATTAATGTCCACTTACCTTAATAATGGTCCATTTATCACTTAAGGACATCCACATTTAATATTCATAGTCATTTAGTGCATTTAACAAATAGAATTCAACTTTTACACTTTACGTGATTTAGTCCTTTTTACCGAATTAAGCATTCGAACGATGAAATTACTTCACGAAACTTTCACACATACATACTATCATGCTATAAACACTTAAAATAGTATTAAAATAATTTTTTGACCTTAGATTTGTGGTTTCAAAACCATTATTCTGATTTGACCTAAAACGGGATGGTACAACTCTCCCCCTTAGGGATTTTCGTCCCCAAAATTCTTACCAGTGAATAGGTTAGGGTACTGTTCTCTCATAGCTTCCTCGGGCTCCCACGTAACCCTCTTCGACACCGTGACTTTGCCACAAGACTTTCACTAAAGCTATGCATTATTTCTCAGCTCTTTAATCTCTCGAGCCAAAATTCTGATCGGTCTTCGTTATACGTCATTCGGGTTGAATGTCTATCTCTGAAGGGGAAATTACATGTGATGGGTCTGATCTATTTCAACGCAACATCAATACATGAAACACATTATGGATTTTCTCTAACTCAATTGGTAACGCTAGCCGATATGCCACTGGCCCTATTCGTTCAATAATCTCATACGGCTCGATGGATCGCGGACACAACTTGCCTTTGCGACCAAATCTAAGGATTTTCTTCCACAGAGATACTTTCAGAAACACTTTATCACCGATCTAAAATTCAACATCTTTTCGTTTCAAATCCGCATACTATTTTTGTCTATCTGAAGTTGCTTTCAAGCTATTGCAAATTACTTTTACTTTTTCTTCAGTCTCTCGGATCAAATCAACCCCGTGAATCTGTTTCTTGCTAAGCACAGTCTAGTACAATGGAATTCAGCATTTGTGACCATACAATGCTTCACACAGTGCCATTTTTATGCTCGATTGAAAACTGTTATTATATGCAAATTCAACCAACGGTAAAAATTTCTTCTGGTTGCCTTCGAACTCTAAAACACAACATTGGAGCATATCTTCGAGAATTTGAATTACTCTCTCAGATTGTCCGTCGATTTTCAAATGAAATACAGTTCTAAAGTTCAACTTTGTACCCAAAGCTTCTTGCAATTTCTTCCAAAATCTTGAAGTAAACATCGGATCTCTATTCGAAGTAATTGAAATTGACATTCCATGCAATCTAACAATCTCAGCAATGTACAATTCAGCTAATCGATCAAGCAAAAAATCAATACATACCGGGATGAAATGTGTCAATTTCGTCATTCAATCAACGACAACCCAAACAACATCTCTCTTTTTCGGAGTTAGGGGCAATCTCGATACAAAATCCATCGTAACTCTATCCCATTTCCACTCAGGTATCATTATTGGTTGTAGTAGTCCCGAAGGTACTTGATGTTTGGCTTTCACTTGCTGACAAATTAAACATCTTGATACAAACTCTGAAATATCTCGTTTCATGCCCGGCCACCAATATAATTGTTTCAGATCATTGTACATCTTAGTACTTCCAAGATGAACGGATAAACAACCACTATGTGCCTCGTGTAAAATTTTCTGAATGAACTCTGAATTCTTTGGTACATAGACTATTTCAGAACATTAACAATCATCAACTCCAATCTGATAATCTGAATCATTATTCGGCTCACATTGTATTCTTTTAGTTTGCAACTCGGTATCACACTTTTGAGCTTAACAAATTTGCTGAAGAAAATTCGGTTTAGCTTTCAACTCGGCTAATATCGAACCATCATTAGACATAGTCAATCTCGTATTCATCGCTCTCAAAGAAAATAGAGATTTTCTACTCAAAGCAACTGCGACTACATTAGTTTTCCCCAGATGATAATCTATTACTAATTCGTAGTCTTTCAGTAGCTCAAGCCATCTCCGTTGTCGCAAATTCAAATCTTTCTGAGTCCTAATATACTTTAAGCTCTTATGATCGGTAAAGATCTGTCACTTTTCACCATACAAATGATGTCGCCAAATTTTCAATGTGCAAATGATAGCAGCCAACTCTAAATCGTGCGTTGGATAATTATTTTCATGCGGCTTTAACTGTCTAGAGGCATAAGCAATAACTTTTCCCTCTTGTATCAACACACAACCCAAACTGTTCAATGACGCGTCGCTATAAATCACGAATTCTTTACCCAAATTAGGTTGAACCAACATTGGTGCCTCAATTAACAATGCTTTTAACTGCTCGAAACTTTGTTGACATTTCTCAGACCATTCAAACTTCCCATCTTTCTGAAGCAGTTAACAACTGTTGAAATTTTGCTCAGGTCAAGTCTAATACCTTCTGCTGAAACAACGTGTCCCAGAATTTTGACTTTTCTGAGCCAAAACTCACATTTACTGAATTTAGCATACAGTTGCTTATCCCTCAAGGTTTGCAACACAATCCTCAAATGCTCGGCATGTTCAGACACATCTCAAGAATAGATCAGAATGTTGTTGATGAACACAATAACAAATCTATCTAAATACGGTCTAAAGATCCGATTCATCAAATCCATAAAAATGGCAGGAGAATTAGTTAATCCAAAAGGCATAACAAGGAATTCATAATGTCCGTACCTCGTTCTGAACGCAATTTCCAGCACATCTGAGTCTTTAACTTGCAACTGATAATAGACAGATCTCAAATCAATATTTGAAAACACTGTTACACCTTTCAATTGATCAAACAAATCATCTATTCTCAGTAACGAATACTTTTTCTTTATTGTAACCTTGTTGAGCTATCTATAGTCAATACACATTCTTATTGACCCGTCTTTCTTCTTTACAAACAACACTAGCGCACCCCAAGACCAAAAACTAGGTCTAAAAAACCTCTATTTGTTAATTCTTGCAACTGAGCTTTCAACTCTGCTGGAACCATTCTATACGGAGCTATAAATATCGGTGAAGTTCCCGGTACTAATTCAATAGCAAACTCAACCTCTCTGGTCGGTGGTAGTCCAGGCAATTCTTCTGGAAACACATCCGAAAACTCACAAACTATCGGTACTAATTCAATCTTCGATTCAAACACTTTTCTCACATATCTCTAAGCTGACATAGAAGAAATCACAACAGGCAATTCACTCGACTCATCATATTAAATCCGAAGAATTTCACTATTCTGACATTTCAATTCAATAATCTTTCATCTACAGTTCACAACGGCATCGTGCAGAGTCAACCACTCCATACCCAGAATCACATCTGATACGAGCATGCCTGGGGCGCCAACGGATTCCATGTCGATGAAGCTCGAATTCAATGCCCCAAGTGCCGTGAAGCAGATATGCACTCTGGTGCACTTCCAAATTGAGCCGGATTAGTTCATTTGAGCTCAATTTAAGCTCATTCGAGCTCATTCCAGCTCATTGAGCTCGTTATTAGCTCACCCTTAGCTCATTTTAATTAGTTAATTGTCGGAATAAAAATTAATTAACTTAGTTTGAGTTAATTAAATTACTGGAATGAAATTTAATTAATTTAGTTTAAGTTAATTAAATAATTTAATATGTGCTAGTGACTGCGTGTTTTAATATGTTTGTGTTAGCCATAGCTGAATTTAATATGTCTTGTTTAAGACTTTATTAAATTTGTTTAGTTTAGTTTATGCGTCAATTAGCGTGTCTTATTTTTATTTTAATTGTTATCCAGCTGATTTTGTTCAACTTAAATTAAGTTCTTGTATGGTGCAGGTATAGCCGAATATATGGTGCCCAATTTTCCCAATTTAATATGATGATTTTTAGAGACAATGGAATAATTCAAATGCTGCACACTTAATTGCTACAGCCGAATTTGGGGAGTATGAAGCATGGACGGCACATGGAGTTGAATTAAATATTTGGCCAGCATGTTCTTGATATAGTGGACGGTATGAAAAAATATTTCAAGAAATATGGAGCCAAAACATTTAAAGTGTTGGACTTTTGAACGGCAAGTGGGATTAAATAATTGAAGAATTCCTTTCCAAGTGGGAGCTTGATGCAAGATATTGAAGCTATGTGGTTGCTTAGTGGAATATAAGCTTGGACGGCATTGGGGGAATTGGAGCATGAAATGGTATGAAATGGAATCATGATTATTTTATGGGATAATAGATAGACTATGGACGTCAATGAGCATGATAAGGATAATGCAAGCATTGTTGAATAAAATAAAACAAATGGGGAGCATGGGAATTTACCTTGGACGGCCAAATGGAGCTAATATTGAATAAAATAATACAAGCACCATGAAACACTCATCTATGGTTGGACGGCAAGAGCATGGTAGAGAGCATGTGGAATTTAAAAATCCATGAGCATGATTGAAATATTATGGGGTCTTGAAATTCTTTAATCAAGATCATGGGCGACAGGGCCAAAGTGAGATTAAAAGAATTAAATATGCCATGGTTATTGTAACCACGTGGGAATTATTTTTCCATAGTTGGACAACCAAGCTTCCACTGCAAATTAAGGAGCATTTGTGCTAGGATTTAATTTTTAATTTTTATGTTGATGTTTCAGCCACAACAAGCTACCTTAGGCTTATAAATAGCTTGTCAAATTTCAATTGTAAGGGACTTGAATTTTTATGAATGAATTTTTATGAACGTTGTTCATTTGAGTGAGTTTATCTCCTCTCTATCTTTCGTACGAGTTTCGATTCTGACTTATCAAGCTTTGCTTGTGGCGTCAGTCGTTTCTCATCCATCAATTTATACCATAGGTTCTTATCTTTATAGATAACGGGTCTTGGTCCATCTTCGAATTTCATCTTTCCACCTTAACGATATAAGAAACGGGGTGACACTATTATATAGTGTTGAATCTTTCTTAAATTAAGTTCGTATTTCCATTTCCATCTTTGATTACCATCTATCCACCTTAAACATTATAGAACCCGGGGTGACACTCTTTAGTGTTGAATCGTTTCTCATTTAAGTTCTTTTATCCATTTCTATCAAATTATCTTTTATCTATTTTATTTTCATTTCATTGCATTACACCGAACCATCTCCTATTTTATTCACTTAAAGCTTCTGCAAACTCATCCATATTTTTCGATAATTTTCCGAAGGCTTGATGTCCTCCTCGTAGACAATTGGGCAACCCGCATACGTTTCGACTCATCCCGAGCCGGTTCGTATCATCTGGTATCAGAGCTAGTTAAACCGAGAACTACGAAGCTTCGACGACTAACCCGAAGTCCTTTCAAAGACGGGACGTATCAATTGATACCAGATCGTATCATCTGGTATCAGAGCTACAAATGAGGAGTTCCGACGACGACGATAGCCGGAAGTTAGTCCGTAAGTTTTAAAAAAAGTTCATAAAAAAAATTTCAAAAAAAATATATTCAAGTTGTAATTTTTGTTTCTTGTATTTCATTATAGTATATTTGAAGTTGAAAAAAAAAACAAGAGATACAAAAAAAAAGTTCAAAAAAAATCGAGGTTACAAAAAAAAATTCGAGTCAAAAAAAAAAGAGAGAAGTTAAAAAAAAAGTGTGAAGTTTGCAAATTTTGCTTTACTTTCATATTTCTACCCGATCTTCAAAAAAGAAAAATCTTCTTTTTGTTTCAGCCTACCTATACCTGTAAATCATTTAACCCTTGTAACTAACTTGAAGCCGACCCTCAAGCCGCAATAAGTCTTTTTAAAACGAAGTACGAATTTGTGAGACGAGATTGAGTGGTAAAAGGCACAAGTGATTCATTAAAAAAAAGCCTTATACGAGTGAAAATACGAGTGTGAGCGAATTTTTTTTTTGTGAGTGACTTGTGAGTTGTTGTGGTAAGTATTTTTAACTTTTTATGTTTATTTTATTTTATTTTTTTTTCTTGATAACATATTTCTTTCAACAACGATAGCATGTCTTTATATTTTGAAAGAAGAAGTATTACAGATGGCGATTGGTTCGATCCATCATACAACCAAAGCGAAAGGCGTCGTGATCAAAGAAACCGAGGCTTTAGAGATCAAGGATGTTTTAATGACGTCGAGAGGAATAACAAGTCAAACATTCCACTGTTTCAAGGTAGAGCCGATCCGGATGTATACTTTGAATGGGAAATGCGAGTAGAAATGGTTTTTGGGTCCCACGATTATTTGGAAAGCAAGAAAGTAAGGCTGGCGGAAAATAGTTTCACCAATTATGCCATGACTTAGTGGGATCAATTCATCAAGAGTCGAAAACGAAATAGAGAGTACCCAATATTAACGTGGCCCGAAATGAAAGAAGTGATGCGCAAGCGGTACCTCCCATCTTCCTATCATCGAGGGCGAACTTCTTCAACACAAAGGACGGAGTTAAGATCAGCACGACAATACCCGACCAAGGACTATTCTAGAAGAGATTATTACCAGGAATCCTACTCAATGCAGCCTTCGAGACGGAGAGAAGAAAGTTACGAGCTCGATTCTTTCAAGGCGACGGACAGGAAAGCACGAGTTATTCGACGTATGATTCAAAGAAATCCTACACGGAGTATTCTTCCCGATGCAATTATCGTGATTTATTTGTAAATAATTGTTCTTCTCTTAAACCAAACAATTACCATCTTGATTCTTTTGTAACGTCATGTAATAGAAACAAAGCAAAAGAAAATGAAAATGAAATAAAAAGAAAAGAAAGAAAAGAGGCAAGAAAGAGAGAAAATGAGCAAGTTTTGAGAAAGCTTGAAAAGGCCATTGATAAGATCTTTGAAAAAGAACAAAAAGACTTTGAAAAAGAAAAAGAGAGAGAAAAGGAAGAGGAATTTGAAAGGAAAAGAAAAGAGCTTGTGAGAGAAAAAGAAACAAAAGAACAAGAAGAGCGAGAAAAGATGAGTGTTGATTTAATTAATCCACTTGAAGTTTGTTCTATTTCTTCTTCTCAGGTTTCCGAGGAGCCAAGAGATGAATATCAACTTCAATACATTTCCGATGAAAGACGCTTTCATTTTATCGGTAAAGGTAAGTTTAAAAATGAAGTTGAACCCCACGAGCCGGAAGGTAAGCGAGATAAGGAAATTTTGATAATCAAGTCGCAGAAATTCGATTTGACATTTGTCAATGAAATCTTTGGTGACTTAGTTTTTAAAAGCTTTCCTTATTTTCATCCGATCGATTTTTGCTCATTACATATGGTTGATATTTTTTGTTCTTCTTGACAAAACCCAATGATTTTGCAAAATGACAAGTTTTCACAGAAAGCAAATAAATTGTTCAAATACGGTGATTTAGTGAATCAATTTTTGTCTCTTGAATAATCGTTGAATTTGTGAAATTTTGTTTTAACGAGTACAAAGAGTTTTATTCATATGACGTCGTGTATGCAAATTTCTTTTTGGTTTAACATGTTTAATTTAACGAAACCATTGATACATTTTGACTTAGATAATCAAACGCATGTTTTTAAACCGGGAATATGTTTTGTGTCATCCGGTATATTTTGTGGGAAAATCAAGTCTCAACAATTGCGTATGAGAAATTCCCATCGATTTGATACTTGGTTCCTGACTAAGGTAACGAATGTTGTCAACTTTGTTTTCCATTTTTATTCGTTCCTTAAACAATTATTATGGTTGTTCACTTACCATTTGAAAATGATTGAATCGAACGCGAAGTTTCGATTACACTACTTGGTTGTGAAGAGAAGGTTTGTATTACTCGATCAAGGTAAGACTGATCTTTATCTTTCTGAGTATAAGGGTAAGTCTTCTGAAATTGTTGATGCGTTGTTGCTCTCTTCGGATTACGATAAGCTTTTGTTTTTGCCAAACATCTAGATCATGTTATGATTAATTGTCCTATTTTACCTATTGATGGTCTATTGGTTTTGATGGTCGACAAAAGGATTCTTGTGTCTGATACTTGTTACCATTCGTGTATGAGAGAGCCCACATATCGAACAATGCAAGGTTTGGTTGTTCAATTATGTGTGCCATTTGAATTTTGTCATCTATCTGCTTGTGATGCTTATGTATATCATTTAATTTACTCTTCGCATGATAAGCATAATTTTTGGATTCCACGTAGATCGTATGCACACCTTGGGAGCTTTTCAAATTTGTTGCAAATGTTTGACAAGGCATTACTTCTTTTGTACGATAATTTGGTGCTGCCCGATCACATGCGATTTACTTGTTTGATGGTGTCCATATTTGGGTTGCAAGATTGTTTGAAGCAAATCTTGCTAATTCTTGGTTATCTTTTGCAGGTATCGCGTTTATCATCCGTCCCGTTTGATCGAGGAAACACGAGCAAGGAGTTTTGTTCGGACAACCAACGGGTCGATTCGAGGACGAATCGTCTTGAAGAGGGAGGGGATGATACGAGCACGCCTGGGGCGCCAATAGATTCCATGTCGATGAAGCTCGACTTCAATGCCCCAAGTGCCGTGAAGCGGATATGAACTCTGGTGCACTTCCGAATTGAGCTGGATTAGTTCATTTGAGCTTAATTTAAGCTCATCCGAGCTCATTCCAGCTCATTGAGCTCGTTATTAGCTCACTCTTAGCTCATTTTAATTAGTTAATTGTCGGAATAAAAATTAGTTAACTTAGTTTGAGTTAATTAAATTTCTGGAATGAAATTTAATTAATTTAGTTTAAGTTAATTAAATAATTTAATATGTGCTAGTGATTGCGTGTTTTAATATGTTTTTGTCAGCCATAGCTGAATTTAATATGTCTTGTTTAAGACTTTGTTTAGTTTAGTTTATGTGTCAATTAGTGTGTCTTAGTTTTATTTTAATTGTTATCCAGCTGATTTTGTTCAACTTAAATTAAGTTCTTGTATGGTGCAGGTATAGCCGAATATATGGTGCCCAATTTTCCCAATCTAATATGCTGATTTTTAGAGACAATGGAATAATTCAAATGCTGCACATTTAATTGCTACAGCCGAATTTGGGGAGTATGAAGCATGGACGGCACATGGAGTTGAATTAAATATTTGGACAGCATGTTCTTGATATTGTGGACGGCATGAAAAAATATTTCAAGAAATATGGAGCCAAAACATTTAAAGTGTTGGACTTTTGAACGGCAAGTGGGATTAAATAATTGGAGAATTCCTTTCCAAGTGGGAGCTTGGTGCAAGATTTATTGAAACTATGTGATTGCTTAGTGGAATATAATCTTGGACGGCATTGGGGGAATTGGAGCATGAAATGGTATGAAATGGAATCATGATTATTTTATGGGATAATGGATAGACTATGGACGTCAATGAGCATGATAAGGATAATGCAAGCATTTTTGAATAAAATAAAACAAATGGGGAGCATGGGAATTTACCTTGGACGGCCAAATGGAGCTAATATTGAATAAAATAATACAAGCACCATGAAACACTCATCTATGGTTGGACAGCAAGAGCATGGTAGAGAGCATGTGGAATTTAAAAATCCATGAGCATGATTGAAATATTATGGGGTCTTGAAATTCTTTAATCAAGATCATGGGCGACAGGGCCAAAGTGAGATTAAAAGAATTAAATATGCCATGGTTATTGTAACCACGTGGGAATTATTTTTCCATAGTTGGACAACCAAGCTTCCACGGCAAATTAAGGAGCATTTGTGCTAGGATTTGATTTTTAATTTTTATGTTGATGTTTCAGCCACAACAAGCTACCTTAGGCTTATAAATAGCTTGTCAATTTTCAATTGTAAGGGACTTGAATTTTTATGAATGAATTTTTATGAACGTTGTTCATTTGAGTGAGTTTATCTCCTCTCTATCTTTCATACGAGTTTCGATTCCGACTTATCAAGCTTTGCTTGTGGCGTCAGTCGTTTCTCATCCATCAATTTATACCATAGGTTCTTATCTTTATAGATAACGGGTCTTGGTCCATCTTCGAATTTCATCTTTCCACCTTAACGATATAAGAAACGGGGTGACACTGTTATATAGTGTTGAATCTTTCTTAAGTTAAGTTCGTAATTTCCATTTCCATCTTTGATTACCATCTATCCACCTTAAACATTATAGAACCCGGGGTGACACTCTTTAGTGTTGAATCGTTTCTCGTTTAAGTTCTTTTATCCATTTCCATCAAATTATCTTTTATCTATTTTATTTTTATTTCATTGCATTACACCGAACCATCTCCTATTTTATTCACTTAAAGCTTCTGCAAACTCATCCATATTTTCCGATAATTTTCTGAAGGCTTGATGTCCTCTTCGTAGACGATTGGGCAAGCCGCATACGTTTCGACTCATCCCGAACCGGTTCGTATCAACATCGAACTCATCAAATGGTAAAAGCATCGAGTTAGCCAGAAAACAGTAACCCCGAGTCAATAAAGGACAATTCTTGCATACATTATCAACTAGAACGTACTTGCCTAAAGGGTTCGATACTTTAATCACAAAATTAGTAGACTCAACATGCAAACTCTTACTAAACACTACATTTATACAGATATACGGATGAGTCAATCCAGGATCAATCAATGCAATCACATTAGTGTCGTAAAGAGAAAATGTACCGGTAATAACATCTGGTGATGACACTTCTTTGCGAGCATGAATAGCGTAAGCTCTGGCTAGTGCTCTAGCTTCGGATCTCACAGCTGAATTGTAACACACCATACCCTTATTAGACGCCAGAACAGGGTACGAGGCATTACTGAACTTACATCACAAGCAATCATACAATTTTTGAGTCATAAATTTGCGTCCAAATTAAAAATCATTTGCATCTATAATAAAGTCCCTAATAAGAGCCTACGAGGCCCAAAACATGATTTGGAAGTGGTTTAGAACTAAACCGAGAACTATAGAAAATTTTACAACACTTAGAAAAGTTTTCATGTTATAAGGTTCACACGCCCGTGTGGTCCAAGGGAGACGCCCGTGTGACCCTAAGACACGCCCGTTGTAACAGCCCAGTTTTAGCTTAATTAAAATAGTGGTTTTGGAACCACAAATCCAAAGTTAAAAAATTATTTTTGTATTATTTTTGGTGTTTACAACATGTTATTTGATATGTGTGAAAATTTTGTGAACTAATTTTATTATTTGAAGAGTCAATTTGAGAAAAAGGACTAAATGGCGTAAAATGCAAAAGTTTCATTCTACTTGTTAAAGGTGTCAAATAGCTTTGGCTTTTAAATATGAGGGCCTTAAATGGTAATTAAACCATTAATCACTTGAGTGGACATATTTGGACATTACATGGATGATATAAATATTTTATTATTAAGGATAATTTGGTAATTTGTCAAATTAAGTTAAATTAAATGAAACAAAAATAAAACATGCTAACACTATCATCTTCCACCACCGAAAATACATATTTTGAGAATCCATTGAAGCTTTCTAGGGTTCGTCACTTGTAAACTTTAATTGGTAAGTGTTTTGAGCTCAGTTTTTAATAATTTCTACGTTTTTGAGATCGTTGCTTCGTATTCTAGCTAGCCCGTATCTTAGATTTTGAAACTGTTAAAGATTTTGAGAGTTTCCATTATTGAATATATGTGTTCTTTTAATGTTGAAATATGAATGCTTGATGACAGTTCTACACGTTTTGTAAAGTGATTTTTGACAAAAATGTGCAAATTGAGGGGTTAAATTGTGAAATGTGCAAATTGAGGGGTTGAAATGTGAAATAAATGAAATTTTTGGGTTGCTATGGGCTTATGCGTAATTTGGAAAAGCTTTGGTTTAAAGAAATTATGTGAGTTTTGTATATTTGTAAAATTGGGACTAAATTGATTAAATACGTAAGTTTAGGGGCTAATGTGTAAAAATGCTCAAATGTGTATTTTTGGACAAAATTGAAAGAATATATGATTGAATAAGTCAATTTTGAATTCATATAGATCAAGAAAGGAAGAATTCAGATTTAGATCAGGGGAAAGCAAGATTATCGAGTAGTCGACTTGATACGTCAATTTTGAATATGAGGTAAGTTCATATAATTGAATTTAAATGTGTATTTATTTATTTGATGGATGAAATTGAGATAATAATTATTCTATTGGATAAATGTTGAGATATTAAATGAAATATACAAATTGAGTAAGGCAAGTTGCCAAATAAGACCATAGCGGGGCTATGGCAATCGCATAATAGGATCATAACCGGGTTAGGCATGTAAATGAAAGACCACGGCAGGGCCTTGGCAATGTATGTGTAAGAACATAGTTGGACTATGGCATCAGAAAATCGATGAAATTTTTTATGTAAGCATTTATAAACCGGAGTGGTTTGATAAGAGTATTAATGACAATTAAATATGTATCAGTACAGGTATGTATGGAAAACTATTCAAGTATCTAGTTAGATGAAGTTGAGAACTTATGAATGATGATATGGATAAATTTTATGTTAGCTCATGAATTAATGCTTTAAATGTTATTGATATTATCCATTTTGAATTGCTAATGAATGTTGTGATTATTTCATATTCACATACGAATTCAGTAAGCTTTATAGCTTACGTTGTGTAAATTTTGATGTTTTATAGTTCTACAAAGCTAGCTCGGATCCAGGGATCATCAGAGACTTCATCGCACTATCGATCATCTATTTTGGTACTTTTGGAGTTATGTATATATGGTATATGGCATGTATAGGCTTGTGTCATTTTGGTATGTTTGATGGATATGTATTTTGGCCATTTGAGTTGGCATAAGATGATGAACTTGATGATGTTTATGAATGTGTATATAGTTCTATTTTAATGTTTGGTAACTGACCTATATTGAGTGAATGGGGTTGAATTGATTATGTATGTTTGGATTGGTTTAGTTAAAGGAATTGTACATGTGAATTATGTTTAGTAAAGCAAGTTAGGTTGATAGGTATTTGAATAGGTAAATGGCATTGAATTGACTATTGAAATGGTTGAAATGGATTTAGTATGATTGTGTATTAGTTGATGACTTTTGGTTGCATATTTGTGTCTTAAAATGGTACCATTTTTGCTTATGTAGGTATGTGCAAATTGGGTGGCAAAATGGCTTGGTAAATAGCTATTTTTGTCCACACGGGCAGAGACACGGGTGTGTGTCTCAGCCGTGTACGACACACGGTCATGCTACATGGCCGTGTGTGCCCTGGTGTTGAAACTGAATTGAATTCAGTATACTCTACACGGACGTGTGATTGGCCGTGTGGCACAAGTCAGTATACCCCCTAAATGGCACACGGCCTAGCACATGGGTGTGTGACTTGGCTGTGTTGCATAAGTCAGTATACCCTACAGGATTGGCACGGCCTAGCACACGGGCGTGTATGGCCACTTCGAAGGGCACACGGGCTAGACACACGGGCGTGTGGTCGGTCGTGTGACCCAAGTCAGTATGTATGCCTTATTTTCACGGGGGCATGTCTAGAGTCGTGTTAGGCACACGGCCTGTGCACACGGTCGTGTGACCCTTGTATGTTTAAAATTTTTCTAAGTTTCCAAAATTTTTATTTGTTATCGATTAGTCCCGACCCATTTCTCAAACATGTTTGAGGCCTCGTAGGCCCTTATAAGAGACAATGTGAATATGATTGAATGGTATTTGAGTTTGGATGCATAAATGTATAAGTTATGTATGTTAAAGGATGTTTATTGATCGGTAATACCTCGTAACCCTATTCTGACTGTGAATACGGGTGAGGGGTGTTACATTTATTGGTATCAGAGCTACGCTTTAGTCGATTCTAAGACTAACTTAGCGTGTGTACGAGTCTAGCTATACATGCCATATATAGTATGCGATAGTGTGATGATTTCTGATAGCTTAAATTATGTTTTCGTATAGTAGTGGATCCAGAATGAGCTGTAGCTGATGGTATAGAGAGTAATGCGCCCACTCCTGCTCAAGGAGCAGCGCCATCTGACTCTAGACCTATAATGAGTAGCCATGAGGGAGAGGCTACACAAGCCTTTTTCCGGATGATGAGTGAGTTGTTCACGGAGTTCATTTGAATGAATCCGGCTGCTCAACAACCTCCACCCCTACCTATTCCTCAACAAATCCCTATTGTTCCTCAAGCTATAGATCTGATACAGTTGAGTAAGTCACCAGTAGATAAGATACGTAAACACGAGGCTGAAGAGTTCTGGGCTACTGCTGATGATGATGCTGGGAGAGCTAAGTTCTGGCTCAAAAATACAATCCGAGTATTCGATGAATTGTCTTGTACTCCTGATGAGTGTATTAAAGCTGTTGTAACTTTGCTGAGAGATACTGCGAATCAATGGTGGAACACGTTGATATCTGTGGTTCCGAAAGAATGGATTACTTAGGAGTTCTTTCAATCTGAATTCTGAAAGAAATACACAAGTCAGCGATTCCTCGATCAAAAGCATAAAGAGTTTTTGGAGTTAAACGAGGGTTGCAAGACTGCCACTGAGTATGAAAGAGAATTCGTGCCATTAAGCAAGTATGCTCGAGAGTATGTGCCTACTGAAGAAATAATGTGCAAGCGGTTCGTTGACGGGTTGAATGAAGATATAAAACTACTAGTTGGAATTCTAGAGTTGAAATAATTTGTCGTTTTGGTAAAAAGGGCTTGTAAAGCTGAGGATCTTAGCAAAGAAAAGAGAAAAGTAGATTCAAAATCTAGAGACTCAAGAAAAAGATCAATGAGTAAGTCGTATCACTTTTCATCAAAGAAATCTCGAGATTTGTTTAGTTGATCAAACACACCAGTGGAATACTCTAATAGAGATCGTGGCAAACAAATTACGAGCTCAAAAACTCCAGCTGTGTCATTGACAAGTGTGGGTAATGTTAGATCAAATAAACCTGAATGTGGACAATGTGGAAAATGACATTTTGGAGAGTGTAGATTGAATGATAAAGCTTGTTTTAGATGTGGCTTTCTTGAACATTTCATCCGAGATTGTCTTGAGCTAGATGAGAAAGATAAATCTCAAAATGTAAGATCAAGTAACTCTATTGTGAGAGGAAGACCATTCTGTAATGTTGGAAATGTGAGTGGTGGTAGAGGTGCGACACAAGATATTACTATGAGATCCGATGCTAGAGCACCTGCCAGAGCCTACGCTATTTGCACTCACGAAGAAGCGTCATCTCCAGATGTTATCACTGGTACTTTCACTCTCTATGATACTAATGTGATTGCATTGATAGATCTAAGATCAACTTATTCTTATATATGTGTGAATTTAGTATCCAATAAGACTATACCTTTAGAGTCCTGAATTTGTGATTAGAGTATCGAACCCCTTAGGCAAATGTGTTTTGGTTGACAAAGTCTACAAGAATCTTCTGTTAATGCATCGAGATTTCTATTTTCTAGCTAATCTGATGTTGTTGCCATTCGATGAATTTGATGTGATTGTGGGTATAGATTGGCTAACGGTGCATGATGCTATAGTGAATTGTAGAAGAAGAAATTTCAGAATAATGAGACTATTAGAATTGAATCCGATGATCTGAATAGTTTGCCAGTTGTGATCTCGTCTATGTCAGCTCAGAGATGGGTGAAAAAGGGATGCGAAGCTTATCTTGCATATCTACTTGATACGAAAGTGACAGAAACAAAGATTGAATCAATACCAGTTGTGTGCGAGTATCCAGATGTATTTCCCGAAGAGTTACCGAGTTTACCACCTATCAGAGAGGTTGAGTTTGGTATTGAATTAGTACTGGGAACAACACCGATTTCAATTGCTTCGTACAGAATGGCTCTGACAGAGTTAAAATAATTGAAAGCTTAGTTGCAAGAGTTGACAAATAGGGCAAGAGTTGACAGATAGGGGTTTTGCTAGACCGAGTTTCTCTCCCTGGGGTGCATCGGTATTGTTTGTGAAAAAGAAAGATGGCATGATGAGAATGTGTATTGACTACCGACAGCTGAATAAAGTGACTATAAAGAATAAATATCCTCTACCGTGGATTGATGATTTGTTTGATCAGTTAAAAAGAGAAACAGTGTTTTCGAAAATTGATTTGACTTCAGGTTATTACCAGTTACGAGTTAAAGACTCGGTTGTGCCAAAAACTGCATTTAGAACAAGGTACAAACACTACGAATTTCTTGTTATGCCTTTCAAACTAACGAATGCACCTGCTGTTTTTATGGACTTGATGAATCGGATTCTCAGGCCGTACTTAGATCGATTCGTAGTTGTGTTTATTGATGACATTTTGATTTACTCTTGTGATGAATTCAAACATGCCGAGCATTTGATAACCGTGTTACAAACTTTGAGAGATAAATAGTTGTTTGCAAAGTTCAGCAAATGTGAGTTGTGGTTACGAGAGGTTGGTTTTCTGGGACATGTAGTTTCAGCTGCGAGTATCCGAGTTGATCCGAGCAAAATTTCTACAATTATAGATTGGAAGCCTCCGAGAAATGTATCTGAAGTCTGTAGTTTTCTGGGACTAGCTGGCTATTATAGACAATTTATGAAGGGTTTTTCGATGATTGCGACTCTGATGACACGATTACTTCAAAAAGATGTTAAATTTGGGTGGTCAGAAAAGTGTCAACTGAGCTTCGAGCAGTTGAAAGTATTCTTGACAGAAGCACTAGTGTTAGTTCAGCCTGAGTTGGGTAAAGAATTCGTAGTTTTCAGTGATGTATCGTTAAATGGTCTGGGTTGTGTTTTAATGCAGGAAGGAAAAGTTGTAGTTTATGCCTCGAGACAATTGAAGCCGCACGAAAAGAATTATCCAACGCATGATTTTGAATTAGCAGCAATAGTGTTCGGATTGAAAATTTGGCGTCATCACTTGTTTGGTGAGAAATGCCATATTTATACCGACCACAAAAGTTTGAAATATTTGATGACTTAGAAAGATTTGAATTTGCGACAGTGGAGATGGTTAGAATTGCTAAAAGAATATGAATTAGTGATTGATTATCATCTGGGGAAAGCAAACATAGCTGCTGATGCATTGAGCTGAAAGTCCTTATTTGATTTACATGGGTTGAACACACAATTAGCTTTGTTTGATGACGGCTCAATAGTAGCCAAGTTGAAAGCAAGATCGTTATTTCTACAGAGGATTTGTGAGGCTCAACAATTTGATAATGAATTGCAAGTAAAACGAACTCAATGTGAGTTGACTTCTGATTCAGAGTTTCAAATAGGGCTTGATGATTGTTTAATGTTTCGTAATAGAATATGCGTACCAAAAAATTTTGAGCTCATTTAGAAGATTCTAAACAAAACACATAGTAGTTGTTTATCAGTACATCCAAGAACCATGTAAATGTATAACGATTTGAAACAGCTTTATTGGTTGTACGGCATGAAACGAGATATTTCACAATTTGTTTCGAAATGCTTGATTTGTCAGCAAGTCAAAGCTGAGCATCAAGTGTCGTCAGGTTTATTACAGCCTATTATGATTCCTAAGTGGAAGTGGGATAGAGTGACAATGGATTTCGTATCGGGTTTACCACTATCTTCGAAAAAGAAAGATGAAATCTAGATTGTTGTCAACAGATTGACGAAATCAGCTCATTTTATTCCGGTACATACAGATTTCTCGCTTGATAAATTGGCAGAGTTGTATATCTCAAAGATTGTTCAATTGCACAGAGTGCCACTATCTATTATTTCGGATAGAGATCCGAGATTCACTTCGCGATTTTGGAAGAAATTACAAGAAGCTTTAGGTACAAAGCTGCACTTTAGCACAGCATTTCACCCACAAACGGATGGTCAATCTGAATGAGTTATTCAGATACTTGAGGATATGTTACGATGTTGCATTCTTGAGTTTGAAGGTAGCTGGGAGAAATATCTACCGCTGATTGAATTTTCTTATAATAATAGCTTCCAATCGAGTATAAAGATGGCACCATACGAAGCTCTATACAGTCGTAAATGTCGAACACCGTTGCACTGGGCTGAGCTGAGCGAAAATAAGATTCACTGGGTTGATCTGATAAGAGAGACTGAAGAAAAAGTGAAAGTAATTCATGATAGTCTGAAAGCAGCTTCAGATTGATAGAAATAGTACGCAGATTTGAAACGAAAATATATTGAGTTTCAGATCAAGGATAGAGTGTTTTTGAAAGTGTCGCCTTGGAAAAAGATATTGTGGTTTGGTCGAAAAGGGAAATTGAGTCTGCAATTGGGCCAGTTGCTTATCGACTATCTTTACCATCTGAGTTAGAGAAAATACATAATGTGTTTCATGTATCGATGATTCAACGATACCGATCCAACCCTTCACATGTCATTTTCCCGACCGAGGTTGAAATTCAGTCTGATATGTCATATGCTGAAGAACCAAATCAAATTTTAGCTCATGAGATCAAAGAGCTGAGAAATAAGAGCATTGCATTAGTGAAAGTATTATGGCATCAACACGGGGTTGAATAAGCTACATGGGAGCCCGAGGATGCTATGAGAAAACAATACCCGAACCTATTCACTGGTAAGATTTTCGAGGGTTGTAACAGCCCAGTTTTAGCTAAATCAAAACATTGGTTTCAGAACCACAAATCTAATGTTGAGAAATTATTTTAATATTATTTTTGGTGTTTACAGCATGTTATTTGATATGGGTGAAAATTTTGTGAACTAATTTTATTGTTTGAATAGTCAATTTGAGAAAAACGACTAAATCGCGTAAAATGCAAAAGTTGCATTGCACTTTTTAAAGGTCTCAAATATCTTTGGCTTTTATATGAGGGCCTTAAATGGTAATTAAACCATTAAACACTTGAGTGGACATATTTGGACATTAAATGGATGATATAAATGTTATATTATTAAGGATAATTAGGTAATTTGTCAAATTAAGTTAAATTAAATGAAATAAAACTAAAACATGTTCATACTATCATCTTCCTCCACCAAAAATACATATTTTGAGAAGCCATTGAAGCTTTCTAGGGTTCGGCACTTGTAAGCTTTAATTGGTAAGTGTTTTGAGCTCGATTTTTAATAAATTCTATGTTTTTGATATTGTTGCTTCGTATTCTAGCTAGCCCGTATCTTAGATGTTGAAACTGTTAAAGATTTTGAGAGTTGCCATTGTTGAATATATGTGTTCTTTGATGTTTAATGTTGAAATATGAAAGGTTGATGATAGTTTTACATGTTTTGTAAAGTTATCTTTGACAAAAATGTCAAAAATGGGTTAAGTTGTGAAATGTGCAAATTGATGGGTTGAAATGTGAAATAGATGAAAGTTTTGGGTTGCTAAGGACTTATATGTGATTCGGCTAAGCTTTGGTTTAAAAAAATTATGTGAGTTTTGTATATTTGTAAAATAGGGACTAAATTGATTAAATGCATAAGTTTAAGGGCTAATGTGTAAAAATGCTCAAATGTGTATTTTTGGACTAAATTGAAAGAATATATGATTAAATAAGTCAATTTTGAATTCATATAGATCAAGAAAGAAAGAATTCGGATTTAGATCGGGGGAAAAGCAAGGTTATCGAGCAGTCGACCTGAAACGTCAATTCCGAATACGAGGTAAGTTCGTATAATTGAACTTAAATGTGTATCTATTTATTTGATGGATGAAATTGAGATAATAATTATTCTATTGGATAAATGTTGAGATATTAAACGAAATGTACAAATTGAGTATGGCAAGTTGCCAAATAAGACCATAGCGTTGCTATGGCAATCGGATAATAAGACCATAACCAGGTTATGGCATGTAAATGAAAGACCATGGCAGGGCCTTGGCAATGTATGTGTAAGACCATAGTTGGACTATGGCATCAGAAAATCAATGAATTTGTGACATAAGCATTTATAAATTGGAGTGGTTTGATAAGAGTATTGATGAGAATTAGATATTTATCAGTACAGGTATGTACGAAAAACTATTCAAGTATCGAGTTAAATGAAGTTGAGAACTTATGAATGATGATATGGATAAATTTTATGTTAGCTCATGAATTGATGCTTTAAATGTTATTGACATTATTCATTTTGAATTGCTAGTGAATGTTGTGATTATTTCATATTCACAAATGAACTTACTAAGCTTTATAGCTTATGTTGTGTAAATTTTGATGTTTTATAGTTCTACAAAGCTAGCTCGGATCCAGGGATCGTCAGAGACTTCATCACACTATCGATCATCTATTTTGGTACCTTTGGAGTTATGTATATATGTTATATGTCATGTATAGGCTTGTGTCATTTTGGTATGTTTGATGGATATGTATTTTGGCCATTTGAGTTGGCATAAGATGATGAACTTGATGATGTTTATGAATGTGTATATGGTTCTATTTTAATGTTTGGTAACTGACATATATTGAGTGAATGGGGTTGAATTGATTATGTATGTTTGGATTGGTTTAGTTAAAGGAATTATACATGTGAATTATGTTTAGTAAAGCAAGTTAAGTTGATAGGTATTTGAATAGGTAAATGGCATTGAATTGACTATTGAAATGGTTGAAATGGATTTAGTATGATTGAGTATTGGTTGATGACTTTTGGTTGCATATTTGTGTCTTAAAATGGTACCATTTTTGCTTATGTAGGTATGTGCAAATTGGGTGGCAAAATGGCAAAACGGCCGTGTGTCCCCTGGTGTTGAAATTGAATTGAATTCAGTATACTCTACACGGCCTCACACACAGACGTGTGATTGGCCCTGTGGCACAAGTCAGTATACCCCCTAAATGGCACACGTCCTAGTACACGGGCGTGTGACTTGGCTGTGTTGCATAAGTTAGTATACCCTTCAGGATTGGCATGGCCTAGCACACGGACGTGTGTGGCCACTTCGAAGGGCACACGGCCTAGACACACGGGCGTGTGGTCGGTCGTGTGACCCAAGTCAGTATGTATGCCCTATTTTCACATAGGCGTGTCTAGATGCGTGTGAGGCACACAGACGGTTCAAACGGGCGTGTGACCTTTGTATGTTTGAAAATTTTTCTAAATTTCCAAAATATTTTTATGTTATCGGTTTAGCCCCGAACCATTTCTAAAGCATTTTAAAGGCCTCATAGGCCTTTATAAGAGACAATGTGAATATGATTGAATTGTATTTGAGTATGGATGCATAAATGTATGAGTTATGTATGTTAAATGATGTGTATTGATTGATAATACGTCGTAATCCTATTCTGACCGTGAATACGGGTGAGGGGTGTTACACCTGTGCTACAGGCTGTGTTCAAATTAGGGTGCTCTCTGACTTGTGCCACACGGTCGTGCCACAAACTCGTGTGCTAGGCAGTGTGGATATTTATTTTAATTCAACTTAAGTGCAGGTTTGACATGGTTAAGACACACGTCCGTGTTCTAGGGCGTGTAGCACACACTGCAGAGACAAATGTCCATGTCTCTGCCCGTGTGCTATATTGTAACACCCCAAACCTGGCCTAGAAGTTAAGCCCGAATCTGGCGTGTCACATTGAAGTATTTTTTGAAAACCATGTTTTCGAAAAAACCCTTCTTGTTTAAAAGCTTAAGTAAAAATCCCAGTTACGTTAGTTTATTCTTAAAACGTGGTACATTGAAAAATTATTAGTTTTATTCCCAATACATCTTTTCAGTTGTGGAAGCTAATTTTGAAAGAAATTGATTTATGAAAAATATTAAGTCACGAAACCATTTTTAAAAGGTTGCGAAAACATAGTATTGTATTAAAAATAGTTAACATTTTGGAAAACCGTGATTTATTTCTAACAGATATAATTCAAAGTAAATAAAAACCCCAAGTTAAAATCCAGAACCTTAAAGAGGCCTTATTACAAAAATGAAAACCCAAAACAGAAACTAAATCATAAATGAAGTCCAAAGGCAGTCGTGTGGTCACCTCCGAGTCCATCGCAGCACTGATCCTCCTAACGCTGGGGATTACCTACACAGTTAGAAACGGGGTGAGTTTGCGAAAACTCAGTGGGTAATCCCCCTTACTAGAGTAATAGTCAGTATACAGAAACAAAAATCGAAACAGTTTGGGCCAAAGCCCTTTAACAGTAATAGTATAGTCCAAATCAGAGCATACATGGGCCAAAGCCCACAACAATATCATTTGGGTCACAGCCCATAACAAAATCAGTTGGGCCTAGCCCAAACCAATAATAGAACAAGTGGCCTAAGCCCAGTACAGTGACAGATCTCATAAACAGATATGCAATGGTATGAGGATGCATCCCACCCCGATCCAGCCAACACACCACCCGTACCAACCCTACACTCCTGTGGGGATAAAATCGACCCACTCAGCCAACACACCAAGCTTAGCACCGATTGTGGCACTAAGTCAACAAATAGCTAAAACCCATAAACATCGCAGCAATGTAGCCAGTTAACAGAACTGCTAAAAGCCATAAACAGAATGGTTATAAAACATAATCAGGATGTCACAGAGCCATAATCAGGATGGCACAAAGCTATCGATAACTGTAATAAGTTTGACACATGGCCATCAGTGACGGTAATATAATCGGCACACAGCCCCGGGTAATTATGATTAACACAGAGTCATCAATATATATGTTAGGCACATAGACATGGGTAAATACGATTGGCACAAAGCCATAATGAAGATGGCACATAGCCATATTTAGGTTGGCACAGAGCCATAATCAGATTACGCGACTTTAAGTTGTCCGTCGGTCCACAGTCGTCTCATGCGACCCCTGCAACCTTAACAGATCAATACTGGATCCACAGACTTCTCATGCGACCCGTGGGACCCTATCAGAACTTCCTCCGTATCAATGTCCCAACCCCATGCAATATGTCGTGTATGTCATGCTCAATCATTACACGTGTACGCAAAATGGCCATGCTCAAAAACAGTCATTTAAACATATATTAAAAGCATATCAGTCACACGACCACAGTCAAGTCAGTTAAAACACAGTCATACGATCATAGTAAAATCTGTCAAATTCATAGTCTAAGTCAGTCATTTACCCACAAGGGCAAAGCAGTCATTTTACCCCATAAGGGTATTTAGGTAATCCTACCCTTTAGGGTTATGTCGGTAATTCTACCCTACAGAGGTATTTCGGTAACTTTACAAATCGGGAGTATTTCGATAATTTTACAAATCGGCAGTATTTCGGTAATTTCACCAACTGAGGGTATTTCGATAACTTTACAAATCGGGGTATTTTAGTAATTTTGCAAATCAGGGTATTTAGTAATTTTGCAAATTGAGGGTATTTCAATAATTTTGCAAAACCGGGGGTATTTCAGTAATTTTGTAAACTGGGGGTATTTCAGTTATTTTACAAACTAGGGGCATTTTGGTAATTTTGCAAACAGACGGTATTTCGAAAATTTTGCAAAATGGGGGTATTTCGGTGATTTTGCAAATTAGGGCATTTCAATAATTTTGTAAATCGGGGATATTTCAATAATTTTGCAAAATCAGGGGTATTTTAGTAATTTTGCAAAACTGAGGTATTTCGTTAATTTTGCAAACCGGGGGTATTTCGAAAATATTGCAAATCGAGGGTATTTTGGTAATTTTACAAATTAGGGTATTTCAGTAGTCTTGTAAATCGGGGTCTCAACGACCCAACAGAAGGTCCACCTTCGCCTTAGGCGACTTAAGTAACCACCTGAGTGGTCAAGGTAAAATTCGGCTACCCAAATAACAAAAGTGAAAAAATATGCAGAAGGGGGAAAAACCACCGAGAACAGAGCAAAACCGGAACAAAAATGACCAAAACTATCAAAAAATGAGAGGAAATTACACCTTAGCCAAATTTCCTAGGCTTCTAATCACTAAGTCAGCACAAACTCCCTTCCAAATCAAACTCCTTAATTCTCCTCTAAAAATCTCTCCACATTTCCTCCTCCAAATCCCCAACAACCATCATCCATATCCCATGATACTCTCCCCCTTTTACCAAGTCCACAACCACTCCAAAGAGTTTGAATCCACCACAACTCTTGCCATCCATGCTGCAAAATAAAACCTTCCTTGCTCCTTAGGAGACTTAAACCCAAGACCACAAGCTTCACTCCCTACGCCACTTACCACTAAGCCACCAGCTCCTTTTGTGTCAGAATTTAATCTTAATTACTTAAGGCTTAGTACCAGGAGTCAGGGTTCCCCTAATGCTAAAAATAAAAATTTCCCAAATGACATGACTTGAAACCAGGACTTCTTAGAAGCCCCCTAACTTTCCAAAATCACTCTCCTAATAGATCCAACATGCATTTGTGTTGCTATCTTGTTCTCAAAAATTTTACACACTCCCATGCCCAAGGCCCAATAGGCCCAATTCTACTAGGCCCAAAAATTCGGGGCGTTACAACTCACCCCTCCTTAAAGAAATTTCATCCCCGAAATTTCCAACTATTAGAACAGTCGCACAACCCAAACTCTACCATCGCGCTTCTGCTGTGCACTTTATTTCCAAAACATTACCTCTTACGCACACCCAAAATACCTATTCGTTAGAGCATATAGATATCATACAAATACAATTTCCATATCCACAACATCACACAGAATAAATACAAAATCTAAACTTAAGCATCACAATACAGTCTAATATCTAGAGTAATCACAGTGTTTCTTATCACAGCAGACAACGATATTTAGAAAACTTACGGTTTCGGCGCCGGAGACTCGGTGAACCACACTTTCAGAAAAACAGTCAATACAACATTTTAAAAACTTCAACCTTTTTCAATCCTTTCTTAAACAATTCTGTTGGAAATTCAATTTTAAAGACCCACTCCACAGCCGAGTTTTACAACTCGGCTCTGATACCACTAAATGTAACACCCCAAACCTGGCCTAGAAGTTAGGCTCGGATCTGGCATGTCACATTGAAGTGTTTTTCGAAAACCATATTTTCAAAGAAAACCCTTCTTGTTTAAAAGCTTAAGTAAAAATCTCAGTTACGTTAGTTTATTCTTAAAACGTGGTACATTGAAAAATTATTAGTTTTATTCCCAAAACATCTTTTTAGTTGCAGAAGCTAATTTTGAAAGTAATTGATTTACGAAAAAGTTTAAGTCACGAAACCATTTCGAAAAGGTTGTGAAAACGTAGTGTTGTTTTAAAAACAGTTAACATTTTAGAAAACCGTGATTTACTTCTAACGTGTATAATTCAAAGTAAATTAAAACCCCAAGTTAAAATCCAAAACCTTAAAGAGGCCTTATTACAAAAATGAAAACCCAAAACAGAAACTAAAACATAAATGAAGTCCAAAGGCAGTCGTGTGGTCACCCCCGAGTCCCTCACAGCACTGATCCACCTAACGTTGGGGATTACCTACACATTTAAAAACGGGGTGAGTTTGCCAAAACTTAGTGTGTAATCCCCTTACTAGAGTAACAGTCAGTATACAAAAACAGAAACCGAAACAGTCTGGGAAAAAGCCCTTTAACAGTAACAGTATAGTCCAGTTCAGAGCATACGTGGGCCAAAGCCCACTACAATATCATTTGGGTCACAGCCCATAACAGAATCAATTGGGCCTAGCCCAAACCAATAACAGAACAAGTGGCCTAAGCCCAGTATAGTGACATATCTCATAAATAGATAGGCAATAGTATGAGGATGCATCCCACCCCGATCCAGCAAATACACCACCCATACCAACCCTACACTCATGTGTGGATAAAATCGACCCACCCAACCAACACACCAAGCTTAGCACCGGTTGCGGCACTAAGTCAACAGAACGACTAAAAGCCATAAACATCGCAGCAACGCTACTGATTAAGAGAACGGCTACAAGCCATAAACAGAATGGTTATAAACCATAATCAGGATGGCACAGAGCCATACTCAGGATGGCACAAAGCTACCGGTAATTGTAATAAATTTGGCACATAGCCAACAACGACGATAATATAATCGGCACAAAGCCCCTGGTAATTATGATCGACACAGAGTCATCAATATATATGTTAGGCACATAGCCACGGGTAAATACGATTGGCACAAAGCCATAATCAAGATAGCACAGAGCCATATTTAGGTTGGCACAGAGCCATAATTAGATTACGCGGCTTTAAGCCGTCCTTCGGTCCACTGTCGTCTCATGCGACCCGTGCGAACTTAGCAGATCAATACTGGATCCACAGTCGTCTCATGCGACCTGTGCAACCCTATCAGAACTTCCTTTGTATCAATGTCCCAACTCCATGCAATATGTCGTGTATGTCATGTTCAATCATTACACGTGTATGCAAAATGGCCATGCTCAGTAACAGTTATTTAAACATATATTAAAATCATATTAGTCATACGACCACAGTCAAGTCAGTTAAAATACTGTCATACGATCACAGTCAAATCAGTTAAATTCATAGTCTAAGTCAGTCATTTACCCATAAGGGCAAAGTAGTCATTTTGCCGCTTTAGGGTATTTCGGTAATCCCACCTTTCAGGGTTATGTCAATAATTCTACCCTACAGGGGTATTTCGATAACTTTGCAAACTGGGTATATTTCTCTAATTTTGCAAATCGAGGGTATTTCGGTAATTTCACCAATTAGGGGTATTTTGGTAATTTTGCATATCGAGGTATTTCAAAAATTTTGCAAATCAGGGTATTTCAGTAATTTTGCAAATTGAGGGCACTTCAGTAATTTGGCAAAACTGAGGGTATTTTAGTAATTTTACAAAACCAGGGTATTAAAGTAATTTTCCAAAACAGGGGTATTTCGATAATTTTGCAAATCGGTGGTATTTTGATAATTTTAAAAATCAGGGTATTTTAGTAATTTTGCAAATCGGGGTCTCAGAGACCCAACAGAAGGTCCACCGTCGCCTCAAGCGACTTAAGTAACCCAAACAGACACAACGATGTAAATGGACCTAGGGCCTAGTACTCGGCCCAAGTGGGCCTACACACTCGTGTGGCCCATTTAGCCCAGGAACAGCCACAGTTCAAACAACACATACCACATCACATACATTTTATCCGTGTGGGTCCACAAGCCCACTGGGCCCACTCAGCCCGTTTCGGCTCAACGAAGCCCAGAACTACCTAAGTCATGTGCGCGACATGACAAATCTATCTACGTCCCACTTAACAGTGAAGTTAACCCACGTGGGCCCACGAGACCATACGGCCTATTCCGGCCCAAGCCCATGAGATCGCTCATGGCGGCCTTCCTCGTCGTACGCCCACGTTTCGTGAGCTCAATTGATCTTATGGGCGTTCGCACACTCATGTGGCCCGGAAGCCAATCCTTCGACTTTTCGGCTTTTGCTGATATACAGATCAATAAGTGTGGAATACACACTTTCGGCTTTTCAGCCGATCATCAATAGAAAACAAAGTTACACACCTGTTTATGAAATCAAGTGAGTCGTTCACGAGCCCAAAACCTACATTTCAATAAGGCACACAGTTAACCTTCCGATCGATAAGATTCACAACATCAAGTCCCCAAACTGTCAAACACTACCAACCTTGGTTGATAGTGGCCTGGCTTATTATTCTAAAATCGCTGACTAGAATTAACGGATGCTCCTTCCCAATTAACTGCATAATGACAGATCTTGTCAGATAGGATGGATTATAGATGTTGTTAAAAGCCACAAACATTAACTTACAAAATTGGCGGAATATTCGACTTACCCAAGAGTAAAGTAACGTTTTACCTTAATTCAATAATGAAAGGAAAGGGGTTTGATTACTTGAATAGCATAAGAGAGCCGTCGACGAAAACCAAACAACCCGATAAGTGGAAATAGTTAACAAATGGGGGTGGAGAATAGGTCGGTGAGTACTCGGTTAGGATACTAGATAGATAGATGAAGCAACCCAAAAGAGAAAAAGGGAAGCAACCAGTAGCTGTTGGAGTGACAGGAAGGGAATGAGGAGAAAGATTAGAAAGTGTTTGGTTTACAACGCGGGAAGGGACGCTTGAAGAAAATCAAGGGAATAGAGAAGAGAAGAGATTTAGCTAACGACAGAGAAATGGTTAGAAAGGAAAGCAAAACCCAAAAGAATGCAGAAGGAGAAATATACCTGAGTGGTCAAGGTAAAATTCGGCTACCCAACAAACAAAAGAGAGAAAATATGTTGAAGAGGGAAAATGTGACACCCCAAACCCGGTCCAAACATCACGACCGGATCTGGCATGCCACTAGGAAATTTTTGTAAAACATGTCACTTTTTTTTTCAGAAAATATCTTTTCTAACTTAAATGTTTATACCGGAAAACTTAGTAATTAGATAATATATATAAAATATAAATTTAATTGATGCCTTTATGAATTTAAAACCAAAATTTAGTACATGCCCTAGTCTAATTAAACATAACATTTAAATGTCTAGTAACAGTCAAAGCCCAAAATAAAACCCCAAAATAAATATGAATCCAGTGGCCCATGGCTTTATTACAACGAGATTTAAAACCCATTAAATAAAAATATAAAATAATAAACTAAAGTCTTTTTGCTGAATCCAAATGTTCTTTTGCATGGCCACCTTGCGCTCCTCTCCAGCCCGGTCCGATGCACTAGGTGCTACCTGAAAATGTTAAGTAATTGGTTGAGTCGCGAGACTCAGTGTGCAACCCGCATGTACCATTAGATTTGCGCCTTAGCCCCACAAAACAGAATAACAGATTAACATATATATAACAAAAATTATGCAAGCCCAACCCAAATCCTAGGTTTCCATCCGCTACACGCCACCCGTACCAGCTGTTCACACCATAATGGATTTCTACAATCAACCCGCACTGCTACACGCCGTTGATGGCAGTCGTGCTGCTCATCGTCAGATCATGGACGTAGCCACTACAACAGATAACGGCAAAAGCCGCTACAACAGATCACGGCAAAAGCCGCTACAACAGGTCATGGTAGAAGCCGCTACAACAGGTCACGGCAGAAGCCGCTACAACAGAACACTTCCCCTTTCAATAAACCCAACCCCATGCAATCACAGAAAATAGCATACTTATCACATATGTCACCTTAACAGGAACATTCACTTAGGAATGACAGAGATCACAAACCTGGTGATTCGCTTTTACCCTCCTTGGGTTTCAACCATGATGCCGGGATTTCGTCATTTATCAGAATATAACAGATTTATAACATATTTTAACTGGTAATATAAATGGTGTGGAAGTGTTACACACCTGATATCGCGTAGTTTTACTCCCTTAGTTAAATCCTTACTATCTGGATCTACAACCCTTAGTCTAAAACTTGAAACACCCCAAACCCGGCCCATGAGCTTTGACCAGATTTGATATGTTCCTCAAATAAACCGGTTCAAATTCTTTTGTTACTTTGTGAAAATCTTGTGCGATTTAAAAAAAATTGTTTGGGGTTGGGCTTGTGTTGAAAACCAATTTGATTTTCATATTAGAAAACCCTTTTTAATTCTATGTGATAAAACATATAGAGTATATTTTAAAAAAAAATAAATTACTTGGTCTTTAAACTTAATAAAAATTTGTAACATAATTAAACAATAAACAGAAATAAGATAGTGCACTATGGCCTTAAGGCCTTATTACATCAAATAAACCCAATTAATTCAGAGTACAAAAAAAAAATAATAGTCCATTAAAATAAAGACTTCAAGTTGAGCATGGCCACCACAAGTCCTGCCGTCCCGGTCCATCACAGTTCATCACCTGAAACATGGTCCCACAACGGGGTGAGTCAACAGACTCAATGTGTACACAACACTAAATCATAATCGAATCAGGCATAACAATTATTACACATTCATATCATAGCATACAAGTTATGATGCATTCCCAAAACCCAAACCTATTAAGCCATCCGCTACACTCCCCCATACCAACCTGTACACCGTGGGGACTACTAAGTCGACCCTCCTTCCGCTACACTCCATATCGCAGTCTTAGGTCACCGCATTCGTGGTCTTAGGTCACCACGTTCAGATTACTGTGGTCTTAGGTCACCACATTCAGATTACTGTGGTCTTAGGTCACCACATTCAGATATCACGGTCTTAGGTCACCGTGTTCGTGGTCTTAGGTCACCACATTCACTTCCCCTTCAAAATAAAACCCATATGCCCCATATAATAGTAATATGCATAAATATGCCAGAGTTCACATTCTTATTCTTATTCTCATGTTACAATTATCATATTTCATAATCCTAGTAGGAGTAGGAAACGTACCTGAGTACTTTGTACCATAACATGGTACCTTAGCTACTTTCATATTCTTAATACCACATATATTAATTAAACTTAGCCAAATAAGGTAGTATGAAATAGTGTGGGGTACACACCTGATTCGCTTAGGGTTTCCAATCCAAATCCCGGAAAGCTTGATCTAATGCCTTAGATCTTAGATCTCTACATTTAATCAATCATTCAATACTTGGTAAAGAACCATTCGGCCATAATTCCAAATCCTAGTAGGATTAGTACACTAAAACTTACCTTGCAATTTCCAAATCCCGAAAGTATTCCTTGCCTTATATGTCAGTCGAAATCCCTATAACTTCATGTTAGATCAATTTCTAACATTTATTCATAACAAATAACCCTTAGCCGAATGTTAAATATGACTTACCTTGTGAATTTTAAATTCCAAAATTCACCGAATAACTAGGGAACACGCGGCCTATGGTGTACCTTCGGGAAAAGAACTTCTCCTTCCTTGTAGTTGACACTTAATAAATCCCGAAAGATCTCTTCAAGGTTTCGGCAACAGGAATATTGATGGGATTAGTCCTAGATTTCAACAAATCTAAAAGAAAAGAATAGAAATCAAACTTGTTCTTACCTTTGAAGAAATCGACAGTACCTAAGCTTGAAACCACTTAAGATATTCGGCTATGGCTTTAAAAGGCTTACTTCCGGCTTTTGGAGGGATTAGAAAGAAAAGAGAAGGAAGAATAAAGATGGAGGATTCGGCTAGAACACAAGGTATTTTGGCTTGGCAAAAATTAAAGAAGAAGAAGATTTGGTGAAGAGAATTCGGCAGAGGCTTCCAAAGAACAGAAAAGAATGAATGAAGAATAGCCTTACTCTTCCTTTTATAGCCAAAATTACTAGGCTACAGTCCCTTACTTGGCCACCACTCTCATATCTTTATCACTTTATTTAAAAATTAAAGAATAAATCCTCATTTATCTCTTGAAAATAATCTAAAATAAATCCATTATTTATCCCCTTTTTAGCCAAATTTTAAAGAGAATAAAACTCCTCTTTTAAAAGCCTTGTTGTCGTCCACCTTTGTGCTTCTGGAAGCAAAAATAAAATTTCTTTTATTTGCTACCCATGTGACTCGAACTCAGGCCCAACACCCTTGCATGTGGCGCCATTTCCAGAGGCCCTAAGTGATATCTTCAGGCCACTTTTCCAAGCCTGTTTGTGTGTCAAATTCCTCCTATTAATTTTCTTAAGGCCACCTTGCCTTAATTCCCTCTTTTTAAACCTTAAAACTTGACATTTCTTTACATTTCCAAGTTTCCAAAAATTTTCGTTTGCTTCCTTTAAACTTAACATTTCCTTACATTTCCAAGTTTCCCGAAATGTTTACTTTCCTCTTTTGAATCATTTCTAGATCATTTCCTTACATTTCCATTTCCTTACATTTCCATACATTTCCATACATTTCCTTACATTTCCTTACATCTTAGGGTTCCTAAAACTCCTCAGAACACATCCAACACACCCACTGAGCCCACTATCTCATGAATTACGCACGAACGCATAACCCCTAATCCAGGAGGTTACAAACCTTGCTCAAAAGCTGGAAGAATACGAAGATTTGGGTTCCCCTACATTCGGCCAAGGATTAATAAATACCCAAATTTACATGCTAAAAAAAATAGATCTCCTTACCTTAAAATCCCGAAAGTAACACGATTCGAGTGTTACTGAACTCTGATTTAGAGATCTAAGCAAATGAATCCCCTTCAAATCCCGGAATGCCGCAAATAAGAGAAAACACAAGATTAGCCAACTATTTAGCCATTCGGCTATAGTCTCCAAAAGCCGAAAAAGATCAAAAGAAAACCCAAATCGATACTTACCTCTATAGAAGGTTTCGGCTATCCCTTGTAGAAAGATTCGGCAATCGCAGAAGAAGATTGAAGCGTAGAAAATTAGAGATCTAGGAGTTTTCAGCTTTTTAAAGAAATGTCGAAAAGATGAATTAGATGTGTTTTTCGGCTTTTAGAAGAATTGAATGAGGAGTTTTGGCTTTAGTGGATGGGAGAAGAATAACAATGGAGATCAGAAGATTCGGCTAAAAGGAAATTTCAAAGAAAAAGAAAGAAAAAGTGAGAAAACAATGGTGATTTTTGGCTTTTGGAAGAGAAAATATGAGAAAAGAAAACAAGTGAGATGGCCTTCAAATTTTCGGCACAGGAAGAGAAGAAATAGTAGGGTTCTAATGCCAGAATTGATTAGCTATCCCCCTTATTTATAGAAATTTCGACACTTACCTAACCTTGCAGATAAATCCTATCTTTTCTCCTTTATCTTAATCTACTAACTCATCTAAAAGAGACTTAATTATCTCTAACTCTTCCTTCCTTTATCAGCTTAATTATCCATATATTAAAACATGAAATAAATCCCTAAATAATAGCCTTGTGCCGTCCCCCCAACTCCTCTTTAAATGCTGGATTTGGCCCAAAAACATGGGCTCCAAGTGGCCAAAACTTGGGCCTCCTCCTTTACCAGTGACGCCAACTCCCTTCCCTCTTAGTGGCGCCATTTTGCCACTGGGCCACAAGCCCAATCTTGATATTTTTAACATAGATAACTATTATTAAAACTTATAATGCCCAAATAGAATATTTTAACTGAGGTCTCAGCCCATTCCTGAGCCCAATTAATACCTCAATTCTCAATTTAACATATTTAAGCGTTCATTACATAAAATGCACAGGCCCTAAAATTCAAGATGTTACAGTTCTACCCTCCTTAAAGAAATTTCGTCCTCGAAATTTCCAACTAACTAGTAATCATACTACCTAAGTCTCACCAGTATGCTTTCGTTGCGCACTCTAATTCTAGAGCCAAAATAAACACTTAGAATATTATGGCAGAGTACGCACCAGTATTTGCATCCAAAGTGTCCTCGTCCATCTGGCTATACCTGATCCTTCTGTGGACAGTCCTTTATCATATGCTCCAGGGATCCACACCTGAAGCATCCACCGGTTTTCCTTCTGCACTCCCCATAATGTGCCTTCCCACATGAAGGACATGATCGATTTTGAGCCTCAGTAGCAGTTGTCAGAGCACGAGCTGGCCCATCAGACCTAGGACTTTTCTGAAAATTTCCAGATGATCTCGACGGCCCAACATTCCTCTTATCCTTATTCCTATCCTTATCCTTATCCCTTTCTTCTCTTTCAGTCCGCTTCACTTCCTCAGCTATCTTAACTTTCTCAACCAGGACAGCAAAATCTCTTTCTCGCTGCGGTTCTATCAAAACCCTTAACTCATTCCGCAGTCTATCCTCGAACCGCACACAACGTTCATATTCAGTTGCTACCATTCCTCGAGCGTAACGGCTGAAACGCAGAAACTCCGCCTCATATTCAGCCACAAATTTACTTCCCTGCACCAAATTCAAAAATGCCTTCCTCTGGCCGTCCACATAGCTAGCCCCAACATACTTTCCTTGAAACGATTCCTTAAAGTAATCCCAGTCAATCTGATCAGCGGCAGTACCTTCCTTCACCGTGAGCCACCACTGGCAAGCCTCGTCTCGAAGAAGAGACACAACCCCTTTCAACTTCTCCTCCGCCATGAAATCCAAGTCATCCATTATACGCTCAGTCGCTTCCAACTAATACTCAGCGGTGTTAGGGGCTACGCCAGAAATACCCCTAAACACTTCCGCTCTGTTGGCTCAGAGTCGTTCAGATACTGATTTTCGAGCTCCTAAACCTGTGCCTACCCCTACCGCGTCCACGCGGCGGACGTCCACGTCCCCTTGTACTCATTCCTCTGATTCACTTTTATGTTGATTAAGAATTTTATGAACCATTAATTCTTTCCACTGATTAACCACGAACAGTCTTATGAATAGTAATTTTAAGAGTAGTTCTTTCGAATCTACAATTCAGTCTCAAATTCACATCTCCTAGTTCTAGAAACTACATACATTCAATAATCAACATACAGACAACATCCATGCGCCCACATTCAACACATAGGGGTATTTTTGTCATTCCACTACCCAGGGGTGTTTTCGTAGTTTTATCCTACAGGGGTATTTTCGCAATTTCCAAAATAGAGTTCCTTG
Source organism: Gossypium australe (assembly GCA_005393395.2). Classification (NCBI taxonomy): domain Eukaryota; kingdom Viridiplantae; phylum Streptophyta; class Magnoliopsida; order Malvales; family Malvaceae; genus Gossypium; species Gossypium australe. The sequence goes on along the minus strand of CM016619.1, from coordinate 108,122,731 downwards.
TTGATTTCATGAAATAAGGGTATTTTGGTAATTTTGCAATCCAGGGGTATTTCGGTAATTTTAAAATCTGGGGGTATTTCAGTAATTTTGCAATCCAGGGGTATTTCGGTAATTTTAAGATCAGGGGTACTTTGGTCATTTTACAAATCAGGGTAATTTAGTAATTTTTACAAATCAGGGATATTTTGGGAAATTTTACAAATTAAGGGTATTTTCAAAAATTTTACAAAACTAAGAAGTTTTTTTTTAAACTGGGGTAACTTGGAGAATTTGATTTCAAAGAAAATAGCAGTATTCAGGTGTTTGTGAGTTTTTTTTATTTTTTTTAAGGAAAAATTTCGTTGACTTCGTAAATCGAAATATATTCGTAAATCATGGGTATCTTGATATATTTTTTTCAAAATAAGGGTATTTTAGCAATTTTTCTTTTGGAAAAAAATAAGGCGGCTGGTCCTTTTCGGGTTTTAACTATAAAGTTTAGCCTGTCAACAAGTCCTCGTGATTAGGGTGAACAGTCACTACGCACCAGGTAAGATTCCAGCAAAGAAGAGGTGAGTCGCTAGGACTGCTTAAATACCAAGCTCTCCCTGAATCCACTCCTAGACATGCGTATGCCCGTTGCCACACCCTAACTCGGCTAAGATGAACAGTCACTATGCACCAAGTAGGATTCCAGCGAAGAGGAGGTGAGTCACTAGGACTGCTTAAATACCAGGCTCTTCCGAATCCAATCCTAGACATGCGTATGCCTGTTGCCACACCCAAGCCTTGCGACTTATTTACGGGTTTGTTTGGTGAAATTAAGTCTTATGAGATTTAAGGAAGTTGTTTAAACTAGGCCTAAAGTCCATCAAGTTCTAATCTAACTAATCTACGTCCCATAAAGCCCATCAAGCCCACATACATATATAACACACAGGGAGTTCAGAATACTTACCTGGCGGACTAGGGCCGGAGACGCAAGTGCCATGCTTAGCTAACAAACCTATTATCATTTAAAAGCATGCATGTTTCAAAAACCCATCATTAGAAAACATTTTGAGCCTAAAAACCCCCAAAGCCGAGTTTTGAACTGGGCTCTGATACCAATTTGTTACACCCCAAACCCGGCCCAAACACCACGACCGGATCTGGCATGCCACTAGGAAATTTTTGTAAAACATGTCACTTTTTTTTTCGAAAAATATCTTTTCTAACTTAAATGTTTATACCAGGAAACTTAGTAATTAGATAATATATATATATAAAATATAAATTTAACTGATGCCTTTATGAATTTAAAACCAAAATTTAGTACATGCCCTAGTCTAATTAAACATAACATTTAAATGTCTAGTAACAGTCAAAGCCCAAAATAAAACCCCAAAATAAATATGAATCCAGTGGCCCATGGCCTTATTACAACGAGATTTAAAACCCATTAAATAAAAATATAAAATAATAAACTAAAGTCTTTTTGCTGAATCCAAATGTTCTTTTGCATGGCCACCTTGCGCTCCTCTCCAGCCCGGTTCGATGCACTAGGTGCTACCTGAAAATGTTAAGTAATTGGTTGAGTCGTGAGACTCAGTGTGCAACCCTCATGCACCATTAGATTTGGGCCTTAGCTCTACTGAACAGAATAACATATTAATATATATATATATAACAATAATTATGCAAGCCCAACCCAAATCCTAGGTTTCCATCCACTACACGCCACCCGTACCAGCCATTCACACCATAATGGATTTCTACAATCAACCCGCACTGCTACACGCCGTTGATGGCAGTCGTGCTGCTCATCGTCAGATCATGGACGTAGCCACTACAACAGGTCATGGCAAAAGCCGCTACAACAGATCACGGAAAAATCTGCTACAACAGATCACGGCAAAAGCCGCTACAACAGGTCACGGCAAAAGCCGCTACAACAGAACACTACCCCTTTCAATAAACCCAACCCCATGCAATCATAGAAAACAACATACTTATCACATATGCCATATTAACAGGAACATTCACTTAGGAATGACAGAGATCACTAACCTGGTGATTCGCTTTTACCTTCCTCGGGTTTCAACCATGATGCCGGGATTTCGGCATTTATCAGAATATAATAGATTTATAACATATTTTAACAGGTAATCTAAATGGTGTAGAAGTGTTACACACCTGATATCGCGTAGTTTTACTCCCTTAGTTAAATCCTTACTATCTGGATCTACAACCCTTAGTCTAAAACCTTGCTCAAAAGCCGGAAGAATACGAAGATTTGGGTTCCCCTACATTCGGCCAACGATTAATAAATACCCGAATTTACATGCTAAAAATAATAGATCTCCTTACCTTAAAATCCCGAAAGTAACACGATTCGAGTGTTACTGATCTCTAATTTAGAGATCTAAGCAAATGAATCCCCTTCAAATCCGGAATGCCGCAAATGAGAGAAAACACGAGATTAGCCAACTATTTAGCCATTCGGCTATAGTCTCCAAAAGCCGAAAAAGATCAAAAGAAAACCCAAATCGATACTTACCTCTATAGAAGGTTTCGGCTATCCCTTGTAGAAAGATTCGGCAATCACAGAAGAAGATTGAAGCGCAGAAGATTAGAGATCTAGGAGTTTTCGGCTTTTTAAGGAAATCTTAAAAAGATGAACTAGATGTGTTTTTCGGCTTTTAGAAGAATTGAATGAGGATTTTTGGCTTTTAGTGAATGGGAGAAGAATAACAATGGAGATCAGAAGATTCGGCTAAAAGGAAATTTCAAAGAAAAAGAAAGAAAATGTGAGAAAACAATGGTGATTTTCGGCTTTTGGAAGAGAAAAGATGAGAAAAGAAAACAAGTGAGCTGGCCTTCAAATTTATGGCACAGGAAGAGAAGAAAGAGTAGGGTTCCAATGCCAGAATTGATTAGCTATCCCCCCTATTTATAGAAATTTCGACACTTACCTAACCTTGCAGATAAATCCTACCTTTTCTCTTTTATTTTAATCTACTAACACATCTAAAAGAGACTTAATTATCTCTAACTCTTCCTTCCTTTATCAGCTTCATTATCCATATATTAAAACATGAAATAAATCCCTAAATAATAGCCTTGTGCCGTCCCCCCCAGCTCCTCTTTAAATGCTGGATTTGGCCCAAAGACATGGGCTCCAAGTGGCCAAAACATGGGCCTCCTCCTTTACTAGTGACGCCAACTCCCTTCCCTCTTAGTGCCGCCATTTTGCCACTGGGCCACAAGCCCAATCTTGATATTTTTAACATAGATAACTATTTTTAAAACTTATAATGCCCAAACAGAATATTTTAACTGAGGTCTCAGCCCATTCCTGAGCCCAATTAATACCTCAATTCTCAATTTAACATATTTAAGCATTCATTACACAAAATACACAGGCCCTAAAATTCAGGATATTACAGAAAAACCAGCGAGAAGAGAGCAAAGTCGGAAAAAAATGACCAAAACTGTCAAAAAGTGTGAGAAAATTACAACTTAGCTGAATTTCCTAAGCTTCCGATCACCAATTTGGCACAAACTCCCTTCCAAATCAAACTCCTTAATTCTCCCCTAACAATCTCTCCACATTTTCCTCCTCCAAATCCCCAACAACCATCATCCATATCTCATGATAGTCCCACATTTTACCAAGTCAACAACCACTCCAAAAATTTTGAATGCACCATAACTGTTGCCCTCCATGCTGCAAAATAAAACCTTCCTTGCTCATCAGAAGACTTGAACCTCACACCACAAGCTCCACTCCCTACGGCACTTACCACTAAGCAACCAGCTCCTCTTGTGTCACAGTTTAATCTTAATTACTTAAAAGGCTTAATACCAAGAGTCAAGGTTCCCCTAATGCTAAAAATAAAAATTTCCCAAATGACATGACTTGAACCCAGGACGTCTTAGTAGCCCCCTAACCTTCCAAAATCACTCACCTAACAGATCCAACATGCATTTGTGCCGCTCTGTTGTTCTCAACAATTTTACACACTCCCATGCCCAAGGCCCAATAGGCCCAATTCTATTAGGCCCAAAAATTTGGGGCGTTACAACTCACCCCTCCTTAAAGAAATTTCGTCCCCGAAATCTCCAACTATTAGAATAGTCGCACAGCCCAAACTACACCACCACGCTTCTGCTGCGTACTCTAATTCTAAAAAATTACCTCTTACGCACACCCAAAATACCTATCCACTAGAGCAGATAGATATCATACGAATACAATTTCCATATCCATAACATCACACAGAATAAATACAAAATCTTAATGGAAGCACCACAGTACAGTCTAATATCTAAAGTAATCACAGCGTTTCCTATCACAGCAGACAATGGTATTTAGAAAACTTACGGATTCGGCGCCGGAGACTCGGTGAACCACACTTTCAGAAGTCAATACAACATTTCAAAAACTTCAACTCTTTTCAATCCTTTCTGAAATAATTCTGTTCGAAATTCAATTTTAAAGACCCAATCCACAGCCGAGTTTTACAACTCGGCTCTGATACCACTAAATGTAACACCCCAAACCTGGCCTAGAAGTTAGGCTCGAATTTGGCATGTCACATTGAATTATTTTTTGAAAACCATGTTTTCAAAGAAAACCCTTCTTTTTTAAAAGCTTAAGTAAAAATTCCAGTTATGTTAGTTTATTCTGAAAATGTGGTACATTGAAAAATTGTTTGTTTTATTCCCAAAACAACTTTTCAGTTGCGAAAGCTAATTTTGAAAGTAACTGATTTACGAAAAAGATTAAGTCGTGAAACCATTTCGAAAAGGTTGCGAAAACGTAATGTTGTTTTAAAAAGTAGTTAACATTTTAGAAAACCGTGATTTACTTCTAACGGATATAATTTAAAGTAAATAAAAACCCCAAGTTAAAATCTAGACCCTTAAAGAGGCCTTATTACAAAAATAAAAACCCAAAACGGAAACTAAAGCATAAATGAAGTCCAAAGGCAGTCGTGTGGTCACCTCCGAGGCCCTCGCAGCACCGATCCTCCTAACCGTGGGGATTACCTGCACAGTTAAAAACTGGGTGAGTTTGCAAAAACTTAGTGTGTAATCCCCTTACTAGAGTAACAGTCAGTATATAGAAATAGAAATCGAAACAGTCTAGGCCAAAGCCCTTTAACAGTATCAATACAGTCCAGTTCAGAGCATACGTGGGCCAAAGCCCACAACAATATCATTTGGGTCACAGCCCATAACAACATTAACTGGGCCTAGCCCAAACCAATAACAGAACAAGTGGCCTAAGCCCAGTACAGTGACAGATCTCATAAACAGATATGCAACAGTATGAGGATGCATCCCACCTCGATCCAACCAACACACCACCCGTACGAACCCTACACTCATGTGTGGATAAAATCGACCCACCCAGCCAACACACCACCCGTACCAACCCTACACTCCTGTGTGGATAAAATCAACCCACCCAGCCAACACACCAAGCTTAGCACCGGTTGCGACACTAAGTCAACAGAACGGCTAAAAGCCATAAACATCGCAACAATGCTGCCAGTTAACAGACTGGCTAAAAGCCATAAACAGAAAGGTTATAAACCATAATCAGGATGGCACAAAGCTACCAATAACTGTAATAAGTTTGGCACATAGCTATCATCGACGATAATATAATCAGCACACAGCCTCGGGTAATTATGATCGACACAGAGTCATCAATATATATGTTAGGCACATTGCCACGGGTAAATACGATTGGCACAGAGCCATAATCAATATGGCACAGAGCCATATTTAGGTTGGCAAAGAGCCATAATTAGATTACACGGCTGTAAGCCGTCTGTCGGTCCACATTCGTCTCATGCGACCCGTGCGACCTTAACAGATCAATACTGGATCCACAGTCGTCTCATGTGACCCGTGCGACCATATCAGAACTTCCTTCGTATCAATGTCCCAACGCCATGCAATATGTCATGTACGTCATGCTTAATCATTACACGTGTATGCAAAATGGCCATGCTCAGTAATAGTCATTTAAACATAAATTAAAAGCATATCAGTCACACGACTATAGTCAAGTCAGTTAAAACACAGTCATACGATCACAGTCAAATCAGTCAAATGCATAGTCTAAGTCAGTCATTTACCCACAAGGACAAAGTTGTCATTTTACCCCATAAGGGTATTTTGGTAATCCTACCCTTTAGGGTTGTTGGTAATTCTACCCTAATGGGTATTTCGGAAACTTTGCAAACTAGGGGTATTTTGGTAATTTGTAAATTGAGGGTATTTCGATAATTTCACCAACTGGGGGTATTTTGGTAATTTTGCAAATAAAGTTATTTCGATAATTTTCCAAATTAGGTTATTTCAGTAATTTTGCAAATCAGAGGTATTTTAGTAATTTTGCAAAATCGAGGTATTTCAGTAATTTTGCAAATCGAGGGGTATTTGCAAACCGGGGGTATTTTGAAAATTTTGCAAACTGGGGGTATTTCGGTAATTTTACAAATTAGGGTATTTTAGAAATTTTGCAAATCGGGGTCTTAGTGACCCAACAAAATGTCCACCTTCGCCTTGAGTGACTTACGTAACCCAAACAGACACAACAGTGTAAATGGGCCTAGGGCCCATTACTTGACCCAAGTGGGCCCACACACTCGTGTGGCCCATTTAGCCCAGAAACAGCCGTAGTTCAAACAACACATACCACATCACATACATTTTATCTGTGTGGGCCCACAAGCCCACTGGGCCTACTCAGCCTGTTTTGGCCCAAAAGGCCCAGAACTACCTAAGTCATGTGCGTGACATGACAAATCTATCTACGCCCCACTTAACAGTGAAGTTTAACCACGCGGGCTCACAGGCCCATACGACCCATTCCGGCCCAAGCCCATGAGATCGCTCATGGCAACCTTCCTCGTCGTACGCCCACGTTTCGTGAGCTCGGTTGATCCCATGGGCGTTCCCACACTCATGTGGCCCAAAAGCCAATCCTTTGGCTTTTTGGCTTTTAATGATCTACAGACCAGTCAGTGTGGAATACACACTTTCGGCTTTTCATCCGATCATCAACAGAGCATAAAGTTACACACCTGTTCATGAGATCAAGTGAGCCGCTCACGAGCCCAAAACCTACATTTCAGTAAGGCACACAGTTAGCTTTCCGATCGATAAGATTCACAACATCAAATCCCCAAATCGTCAAACACTACCAACCTTGATTGATAGTGACCTGGCTTATTATTCTAAAATCGCTGACTCGAATTAATGGATGCTCCATGCCAAATAACTGCATAACGACAGATCTTGTCAGATTGGATGGATTATAGATGTGGTTAAAAACCATAAACATTAACTTACAAAATCAGTGGAATATTCGGCTTACCCAAGAGTAAGGTAATGTTTTACCTTAATTGAATAATGGGAGAAAAGGGGTTTGACGACTTGAATACCTCCCGCACTTCTTTACCCCTTAGAAACCAAATACACCACTGGTAGCATAAGAGAGCCATCAACCAAAACCAAACAACCCGATAAGTGCAAATAGTTAACAAATGGGGGTGGAGAATAGGTTGGAGAGTATTCGGTTAGGGTACTAGATAGATAGATGAATCGACCCAAAAGAGAAAAAGGGAAGCAACCAGTAACTGTTGGAGTGACGGGATGAAAATGATGAGAAAGATTAGAAAGTGTTCGGTTAACAACGCGGGAAGGGACGCTTAAAGAAAATCGAAGGAATAGAGATGAGAAGAGATTTGGCTAACGGCAGAGAAGTGGTTAGAAAGTGAAGCAAAATCCAAAAGAATGCAGAAGGAGAAAAATACCTGAGTGGTCAAGGTAAAATTCGGCTGCCGAATAAACAAAAGAGAGAAAATATGCAGAAGGGAGAAAAACCACTAGGAAGAGAGCAAAATCGGAACAAAAATGACAAAAACTGTCAAAAATGAGAGGAAATTACACCTTAGCCGAATTTCCTAGGCTTTCAATCACCAATTCGGCACAAACTCCCTTCCAAATCAAACTCCTTAATTCTCCCCTAAAAATCTCTCCACATTTTCCACCTCCAAATCCCGAACAACCATCATCCATATCCCATGATACTCTCCCCCTTTTACTGAGTCCACAACCACTCCAAAGAGTTTGAATCCACCATGACTTTTGCCCTTCATGCTGCAAAATAAAACCTCCCTTGCTCCTTAGGAGACTTGAACCTCAAACCACAAGCTTCACTCCCTACGCCACTTACCACTATGCAACCAGCTCCTCTTGTGTCACAATTTAATCTTAATTACTGAAAAGGCTTAATACCAAGAGTCAGGGTTCCCCTAATGCTAAAAATAAAAATTTCCCAAATGACATGACTTGAACCCAAGACTTCTTAGAAGCCCCCTAACCTTCCAAAATAACTCACCTAACAGATCCAGCATGCATTTGTGCCGCTCTCTTGTTCTCAAAAATTTTACACACTCCCATGCCCAAGGCCCAATAGGCCTAATTCTACTAGGCCTAAAAATTTGGGGCGTTACAACTCACCCCTCCTTAAAGAAATTTTGTCCCCGAAATTTCCAACTATTAGAACTGTCGCACAACCCAAACTACACCACCACGCTACTGCTGCGCACTCTAGTTCCAAAACATTACCTCTTACGCACACCCAAAACACCTATTCGCTAGAGCAGATTGATATCATACAAATACAATTTCCATATCCACAACATCATACAGAATATATACAAAATCTAAATTTAAGCATCACAGTACAGTCTAATATCTAAAGCAATCACAGTGTTTCCTATCACAGCAGACAACGGTATTTAGAAAACTTACGGATTCGGCGTCAGAGACTCTGTGAACCACACGTTCAAAAAAACAGTCAATACAACTTTTCAAAAACTTCAACTCTTTTCAACCTTTCTAAAATAATTCTGTTGGAAATTCAATTTTAAAGAGCCAACCCACAGCCCAACTTGACTCTGATACCACTAAATGTAACAACCCAAACCTGACCTAGAAGTTAGGCCCGAATCTGGCATGTCACATTGAAGTGTTTTTCGAAAACCATGTTTTCAAAGAAAACCCTTCTTGTTTAAAAGCTTAAGTAAAAATCCAGTTACGTTAGTTTATTCTTAAAACGTGGTACATCGAAAAAGTATTAGTTTTATTCCCAAAACATCTTTTCAATAGCGGAATCTAATTTTGAAAGTAATTGATTTACGAAAAAGATTAAGCCGCGAAACCATTTCGAAAAGGTTGCGAAAATGTAGTGTTATTTTAAAAATAGTTAACATTTTGGAAATTCGTGATTTACTTCTAACAGATATAATTCAAAGTAAGTAAAAACCCCAAGTTAAAATCCAGAACCTTAAAGAGGCCTTATTACAAAAATGAAAACCTAAAAGGAAAACAAAACTATAAATGGAGTCCAAAGGCAGTCGTGTGGTCACCTCCAAGTCCCTCGCAGCACCGATCCTCCTAATGCTGGGGATTACCTGCACAGTTAAAAACGGGGCGAGTTTGCGAAAGCTCAGTGTGTAATCCCCTTACTAGAGTAACAGTGAGTATACAGAAACCATAACAGTCTGGGCCAAAGCCCTTTAACAGTAACAGTATAGTCCAGTTCAGAGCATACGTGGGCCAAAGCCCACTACAATATCATTTGGGTCATAGCCCATAACAGAATCAATTGGGCCTAGCCCAAACCAATCACAGAACAAGTGGCCTAAGCCCAGTACAATGACAGATCTCATAAACAGATATGCAACACTATGAGGATGCATCCCACCCCGATCCAACCAACACACCACTCGTACCAACCCTACACTCCTGTGGGGATAAAATTGACCCACCCAGCCAACACACCACCCGTACCAACCCAACACTCCCGTGGGGAGAAAATCGACCCACCCAGCCAACACACCAAGCTTAGCACCGATTGCGACACTAAGTCAACAGAACGACTAAAAGCCATAAACAAAAGGGTTATAAACCATAATCAGGATGGCACAGACCCATAATCAGGATGGCATATAGCTATTGGTAATTGTAATAAGTTTGGCACATAGCCATCAGCGACGGTAATATAACCGGCACACAGCCCTGGGTAATTATGATCGACATAGAGTCACCAATATATATGTTAGGCACATAGCCACGGTTAAATATGATTGGCACAAAACCATAATCAATATGGCACAGAGCCATATTTAGGTTAGCACAGACCATAATCAGATTACGCGGCTTTAAGCTGTCAGTCGGTCCACAGTCGTCTCATGCGACCCGTGCGACCTTCATAGATCAATACTGGATCTACAGTCGTCTCATACAACCCGTGCGACCCTATCAGAACTTCCTCCGTATCAATGTCCCAACCGCATACAATATGTTGTGTATGTCACGCTCAATCATTACACGTGTATGCAAAATGGCCATGCTCAGTAATAGTCATTTAAACATATATTAAAAGCATATCAGTCACATGACTACAGTCAAGTCAGTTAAAGCACAGTCATACGATCACAGTCAAATCAGTCAAATTCACAGTCTAAGTCAGTCATTTACCCAAAGGGCAAAACAGTCATTTTACCCCATAAGGGTATTTTGGTAATCCTACCCTTCAGGGTTATGTCGGTAATTCTATCCTACAGGGGTATTTCGGTAACTTTGCAAACTCAGGTATTTCTGTAATTTTGCAAATAAGAGGTATTTCGGTAATTTCACCAACTGGGGGTATTTCGGTAATTTTGCAAATCGAGGTATTTCAGTAATTTTGTAAATCAGGGTATTTCAATAATTTTGCAAATCGGGGGTATTTCATTAATTTTGTAAAAACATGGGGTGTTTTAGTAATTTTGCAAATCGGGGGTATTTCAGTAATTTTGTAAAATGGGGGTGTTTCGGTAATTTTACAAACCGAGGGTATTTTAGAAATTTTGCAAATCGGGGGTATTTCGGTAATTTTCCAAATCAAGATAATTCAGTAATTTTGCAAATCAGGGTCTCAGTGACCCAACAGAAGGTCCACCGCTGCCTTGAGCAACTTAAGTAACCTAAACAGACACAACGATGTAAATAGGCCTAGGGCCCATTACTCGGCCCATGTGGGCCCACACACTCGTGTGGCCCATTTAGCCCAGAAACAGCCGCGATTTAAACAATACATACCACATCACATACATTTTATCCGTGTAGGCCCACAAGCCCATTGGGCCCACTTAGCTCGTTTCGGCCCAACGAGGCCCAGAACTACCTAAGTCATGTGCACGACATGACAAATCTATCTACGTCCCACTTAACATTGAGGTTTACCCACGCAGGCCCAGGAGCCCATACAGCCCATTCCGGCCAAGCCCATGAGATCGCTCATGGCAGCCTTCCTCGTCGTACGCTCCCATTTCGTGAGCTGTGTTGATCCCATGGGCGTTCACACACTCATGTGGCCCAAAAACCAATCCTTCGGCTTTTCGGCTTTTGCTGATCTCTAGACCAATCAGTGTGGAATACACACTTTCGGCTTTTCAGCCGATCATCAACAGAGCACAAAGTTACACACCTGTTTATGAAATCAAGTGAGTTACTCACGAGCCCAAAACTTACATTTCAATAAGGCACACAGTTAGCCTTTCGATCGATAAGATTCACAACATCAAATCCCCAAACCGTCAAACACTACCAACCTTGGTTGATAGTGACTTGGCTTATTATTCTAAAATCGCTGATTAGAATTAACGGATGCTCCTTGCCAATTAACAGCATAACGACAGATCTTGTCAGATAGGATGGATTATAGATGTGGTTAAAAACCACAAACATTAACTTACAAAATCAGTGGAATATTCGGCTTACCCAAGAGTAAGGTACCATTTTACCTTAATTGAATAATGGGAGGAAAGGGGTTTGACAACTTGAATACCTGTCGCACTTCTTCGCCCCTCAGAAACCGAATGCACCACTGGTAGCATATGAGAGTCATCGACCAAAACCAAAGAACCCGATAAGTGCAAATAGTTATCAAATAGGGGTGGAGAATAGGTTGGAGAGTATTCCGTTAGGATACTAGATAGATAGATAAAGCGGCCCAAAAGAGAAAAAGGGAAGCAACCAGTAACTGTTGGAGTGACAGGACGAAAATGAGCAGAAAGATTAGAAAGTTCTCAGTTAACAACGCGGGAAGGGATAATTGAAGAAAATCGAAGGAATAGAGATGGGAAGAGATTTGGATAACGGCAGAGAAATGGTTAGAAAAGGAAGCAAAACCCAAAAGAATGCAAAAGGAGAAAAATACTTGAGTGGTCAAGGTCAAATTTGGCTACCCAACAAACAAAAGAGAGAAAATATGCAGAAGGGAGAAAAACCACCGAGAAGAGAGCAAAACCGGAACAAAAATAACCAAAAATGTCAAAAAAATGAGAGGAAATTACACCTTAGCTGAATTTCCTAGGCTTCCAATCACCATTTCAGCACAAACTCCCTTCCAAATAAAACTCCTTAATTTTCCCCTAAAAATCTCTCCACATTTTCCACCTCTAAATCCCCAAAAACCATCATCCATATCCCATGGTACTCTCCCCCTTTTACCATGTCCACAACCACTCCAAAGAATTTGAATCCACCACAACTCTTGCCATCCATGCTACAAAATAAAACCTCTCTTGCTCGTCAAGAGACTTGAACCTCATACCATAAGCTTCACTCCCTACGCCACTTACCACTAAGCCACCAACTTCTCTTGTGTCACAATTTAATCTTAATTACTTAAAAGGCTTAGTACCAGAAGTCAGGGTTCCCCTAATGCTAAAGATAAAAATTTCCCAAATGACATGACTTGAACCCAGGACTCCTTAGAAGCCCCCTAACCTTCCAAAATCACTCACCTAACCAGATCCAAAATGCATTTCTCTTGTTCTAAAAAATTTTACACACTCCCATACCCAAGGCCCAAGAGGCTCAATTCTACTAGGCCCAAAAATTCAGGATGCTACATATATTTTGGACATTCTGTTTCTCAAAATTAAGGTGTAGGGGACACACAACAGGAACACATGCCCTTGGGGCAGACCGTGTGTCACACACGGCTTAGACACACGTCCATGTGTCTACCCGTGTGGACAAAAATAAGGTTATTTACCAAGCCATTTGCCACCCTCATTTACACCTACACTTACACCAATTCAATGACACAACTCATAGCATACTTAGGTAACCAAAACATCCACAACCAAGGTATTAACATCGCATCCACACACTAACATCTAATATGATTTAACATCATAATTATCAACACAAATCATGCAAGTTTCCATATTCATGGATGGTGTCAACATATAAATATACTTATAACCAACCATAGCCAACTTTCATGGCCATATACAAAATTAAATCATTAACCATTATAAGCCAATTCATTTGGCCACATTACTAATGACACATATAACAAAATGACCAAGTCCCTATACATGCCATACATCCAAAATGCTAAGATCATCAAATACCCAAAATAAGAGTTTGATAGTGTGACCCGAATCTCCGACGATCTTTGATTTCGAGTTAGCTTGGCGACACTATAAAAACATAGAAAATAAATGGAGTAATCTATATAACTTAGTAAGCACATATGAAAGAAATAAGCAACCTTACTATGCACATAACATTCAAATAACATAACATAATTAAATGTAACCCTACCATAGTTTCATAATCACAATCCATTCCATCACAAAACTTACCTCATATTCATCATTTATCACATTTAATAAGCATGAGCTTTATGTACATATCTGAGCCATCTCGAAATGAACTTATACATATTCTCATCTTTGACATACCCGTGAACCACTCAGAACAATAATGTCGAATACTCGGGAAAATTTGCACACTAAGTGCCACATATGTAGCCAAAGCTACCTAAGTCTCATATCACATAATTGTTTGCTCTCGAGCTATCGACGGGCCTGCTCACACAAGCTGTTAGAGAAGACGTAGCTACGCGATGCTGCTCACAGAAGCTGCCAAGTATCCGCAACGTATGCCGGTATACTCAGCCACCGGTAGAACATACGAGACCAGCACCCGGATCACATAATCACAATACACATAATGACCCTAGTGACATGTCACTTGTATCCTAACCTATTCCTAAGGTTCAAACGAGGTTTCTTACTTGTCGATTCGTCTTCGGACTCGTTCATAGGATTATACACATTCAAAAAATCAAACATACAATTCATGCAATATTAAAGCATTTAAATACAATTATTCTAAAGCTTATTTTTAACATACAAACTTACATTGGTACAAAATCGATAAATGTTCAATTTAGTCCACAATCTTATTCTTTCCCCAGTCTAGGTTAGAAACTCGTCTTTCTTGATCTAAAATATCAAATTTACCTTATTCAATTATCACATTATTTAATTTAATCCCAAAAACACCTTATGGAAAAATTACATTTTTGCCCCTAACTTTTCAACTTTTTACATTTTAGTCCCTAGGCTCGTAAAATGATTTTCATTCAATTTCATTACACCCAAGCCTAGCCGAACCTATTTCATGCTCATAACAGCCCACATTTTTCATTTATTCACATTTTTACACACATTTTACAACTTTTATAAATGGGTCCTTATTTAACATTTTCATCAAAAATCACATAGTAAATGTTGTTTATTTAACACCAAACGTTCATTTTCTACCATTAGACATCAAAATTCACAAATATCTAACATGGGTAAAATTTTAGACTTTGATTTTTTCAAATTAGTCCTTGAAATATGTAATATCCTGGATTATGGCTTATGCATAATTGCTTAATTGAATGTGAAAGCATGCCTTTGTGTGTATGAATGTGTTTTTATGAATTTTGGGAACCTTAGAATAGGGGAGAATGATTTAGAAAATATCGTATTTTAAGTTTTAATAGGGGAGCTAAGTGAATAGGGCCTTAAGAAAATATGTAGGGGAAATAGGACATGAAAGTGGGCTTGGTTAAGTGGCTTGGAGGCGCCACTTAAGGCCTCTGGAAATGATGCCACAAGCTAGGTGTAGGTCTTGAGTTCGAGCAGCAAGGGAAACAACATTTTGAGCTTTTATTTTTGCGGCAACAAGGGGTGGTGATAGACGGCAAGGGGAGACTATGGGATGAGTTTAAGATGTGCTTAAACTCCTTGGAAATTTCGGCTAAGGCACGAGATAAATAAGGATTTATTTTTAGATGGTTTTTTTTATAGATAAGAAAGAGAGGAAATAGGAAATCACATGGTAAAGCCAATCTTGGAGTGGGTAGCCGAATTTATCAAGCAAAGTATTCATCTTTTTCCTCTTTTTTTTTTTCTTTTATTCTCTCATCTCTTTCCCTGGCCGAATTGTTCTTCTCTGCTCTTCTCAAAGTTTTCTTTTCTTAACCGATTTCTTTATAGCAACATAAGCCGAAACCTCCTTCCATATCACCTTTGCCGCAACAATCTCAATCCAAATCACCCTATTGCCGAATCTTGTGCACTCCATTCTCTTCTTCTTCTCACAAGTTCATTGAAGCCGAAACTAAGCACTTGTTAGACCCTAGCCGATTGTTCATTGAAGCCCAAAGCCGAATCTTTTGTGGTGACAGACAAGGGTGTTGTCGATTTCTTCAGTAGGGGTAAGATCAAATTCGGTTTCCATTCTTTTTCTCTTAGGCTTGTCGAAAACTAAGATCTAATCTCTACTATTGTTCTTTGGCCGAACTATGGAAAAGGCTTCGGGATTTAGGTGTTGTCTACTTCAGAGAAGGATCCTTCGGGATTGACAAAGATCTAAGGTAAGTTATGTATTCGGCCAAGGGCCATTTATTAGTATTTAAATGTTAGAAGTGGATCTAACATGTACCCTATAGGTTTCGACAACTTCAAAACCAAGTAGTACTTTCGGGATTTGAAAATCGCAAGGTAAGTGCATAAGTACAATCGGCTAAGGCCATACTTGGTGTTTTAAGTCTATTTCTTATTTACTCAAAAGTCGAAAACTAACCGGAGAAGTGACTTAGTGCTTAGTAGATTGCAAGGGAGGAACTCTACGAAGTTTCTGGATTTGATTTGTAGTCCAATCGGCAACAAGGTAAGTTTTGGTGCGATAATCCTTTGGGATTTGGTCTTATAGCTGAATAGGCTTTTTGCTAATATGCCTAGTGTTGGCCGATTATATGAGCTAAAGGATCTAAGGCATTAGATCGGGCTTGTCGGGATTTGAGTGAACCGCTAAGTATATCAGGTGTGTACCCCACACTAACTTTTAATAGATGTATGGCTTTATGTTGATATATGTGTTTATAAGAATGTGAATGTGGCTAAGGTACCATGTGATGGTACAAAGTACTCAGGTACGTTTTCCTACTCCTACTATGAGTATGATTTGATTTGTTATGGCATATCTGTGAACCTATAAGAATGTGAATAAAGAGTATGGCATGATAATGCATGATTTGTATGACATGGGCATATGGGTGATTATGAAAGGGGAAGTGAATGTGGTGACTTCGGTCACATTATCTGAATGTGGTGACTTCGGTCACATTCTCTGAATGTGGTGTCTTATGACACAAAATATTATCTAGTGGTTATGCCACGACTTTTATAAGGGCGATGAGCACGTTGACTGCAGCGACTGCCTTCGATGGTGTGTAGCGGATGGAGGGTTGACTTAGTAGTCCCCACGGTGTGTAGGTTGGTACGTGTGATGTGTAGCGGTTGGTAACTAGGCTTGGGTTCGGGAATGCATCATTAATTGCAAATTATGATATGTATGTGTCGGATTTGATATGCCTGAATCATTAGGACTTAGTGTTGGATGTACACATTGAGTCTGTTTGACTCACCCCGTTGTGGGAACATTTTTCAGGTGACGATCAGTGATGGACCGGGTCGGCAGGAGCTTAGTGGTGCCCATGCTCAGCAAGGAATTTATTTCAATTTGGACATTTTTATATTTTAAGTATTTTGGATTCATTCGGGTTTTATTTTGATGTAATAAGGCCATAGTATGAACTGTTTATGCATGCATTTTTAGTTGCTTTATTATGTGTCGGATTTTTATCAAATTAAATTTAAGTAATTTTTCTTAATAATAATTGAAAATGTTTTGACACTTAAATTCAATTGATTCTTAATTTCAAAAGTAAAATCTTCAAAACCAAAATCGGCATGTCTTTTAATATAAAAACAAAGTTTTCAATAGGACCCAACATGAGCAAATCTTTCTTCAAAACCACTCGAATTTTTCCTAAGTAGCAAACGGATTTTTAAATGTTTTCTCGAGGAACATACCAGATCTGGTCGAGGCTCGTGGGCCAGGTTTGGGGTGTTTCAGCTTAGTATCAGAGCCCAGTTTTAAAACTCTCGGCCTTGGGTTTAAGGCCCAAAACATTTTCAAAAGTTAAGCCCAAAAGAGTTTTGTGAAATAAGCAGGTTTTCTGGCATGGCACCTAAGTCTCCGACCCGAAGTCCACCAGGTAAGTACCCCTATCTCTTGTGTGAATTATCCTATGACTTGTAGAAGGGTAGACATGGAACGTAGATTAGTATATTAAG
The DNA here is from genome assembly GCA_005393395.2 of Gossypium australe. Classification (NCBI taxonomy): domain Eukaryota; kingdom Viridiplantae; phylum Streptophyta; class Magnoliopsida; order Malvales; family Malvaceae; genus Gossypium; species Gossypium australe. The sequence continues at coordinate 108,105,203 of CM016619.1, read as the reverse complement.
TACTTGAACTCTAGGACTAGTTTACCCCAACAATTACATAAGACTTTAAATGCCTAATTAAACAAACCTGTGACTAAGTCGCTGAGTTAGGGTGTGGCAACCATTGTGCGCATGTCTAGGATTGGTTTCGGTGGGAGCTTGGTATTTAAGCAGTCCGCGTGACTCACCTCCTCTCCACTCGAATCCTACCTGGTGCGTAGCTTCGGTTCACCCTAACTAAGAGGACTTATTCATGGGCTAAACCCAATAACTAAAACCTGAAAGGGACTAGCCGTATTTTCATAAAAACCCTAGTTTTAAAACTCTTAAAAAAAATTACCCTTTTAGTTTGTAAAAACTGGTTTACAAAATTTTTCCGAAATATTCCCGATTTATAAAATTGCCTAAATACCCCTAGTGGTAAAATTACTAAAATGCCGTTGGTTTCCAAAATGACCATATTACCCCCGATTTCAATAACATTTTCTGATTTTGCAAAAATATCCAAAAACTTTAGCGTTACAAAATACTAAGGTACCCTGATTTGAAAATTTGCGAAATTACCCCTGATTGACAAAATTACCAAAATAACCCTAATTTCCAAAATTTCTGCCATACTCCTGATTTGGGAAAATTTTCAAAAAATACCCTAGAGTTTTGAAATTTCAAGGTGCCATGATTTACTAAGATTTTCAAATTGACCCCGATTTATTAAAATACCCCTGTAGGACAAATGACGAAAATACCACTAGGATAGGAATAGACAAAAATGTTCGAAGAGTGAATGTGTATGGGAGGTACTACGGAATGGATGTGTTTTCTGTGAATTAGGATAGGAAACTTGAAACTTTGATTGCTCGAAAGAACTGCTACTAAACTCTTTACATAAAACTTCTTCGCGGGTAATCAGTGGAACAAACGCTAATATATAAAATTTCTTAATCAGATTAAAGCGCGATCGTAGAAATGAGTTCTAGAGGATGCGATCGTCATGGACGTGGTCAAGGCAGAATGACTGTGTTGGAACTCGTTAGACTGGGTCAAGGGTCCGACAATGAGGTACCACCGCCACCACCACCACCAGCTGTTGGTGTTGAGTGGCAAGATCAGACGGAGGATAATGCTGTATCGCAGGCTGTACTATGAGTTCTGGAGATGGTGGCTGGTACAGGTGGAAATATGAGAGCTCAGAAATCTGTACCCGAGCAACTTCGAGCCAATGGGCTGAAGTGTTCCGTGGCGTATCTGGTGTGGCACCCAGTACAGCTAAGTATTGGTTGGAGGCAACGGAACGAATTATGGATGAGTTGGGTCTGACCCCTGCGGAGAAACTGAAAGGAATGGTGGCACTGCTACGCGATGAAGCATATCAATGGTGGCTCACAGTTCGGGATGGTGCCACAGCTGAGGATCTTACTTGGGAATATGTTAAGGCGGCATATCAGAAGAAGTATGTTGGAACCAGATATACCGATGAGCAGAGGAAGGCATTTCTGGGGCTGGTTCAAGGGAACAAGTCTATCGAGGAGTACGAAGCTGAATTCCTGAGGTTGAGCCGGTATGCTCGAGGAGTAGTGGCTACGGAACATGAGCGGTGTGTCCGGTTTGAGGACGGACTAAGGGATGACCTGGGGTTGTTAGTCGCTCCACATCAAGAGTGGGAGTTTTCTGCGTTAGTAGAGAAAGCTAAGATAGCGGAAGGAATTAAGGACTCTGTGAGGCAAAACACGGATTAGAATAAGCAGAAGAGAGGATTTGGACCGTCAGGATCATCTGGGAATGTTCAGAAGAGGCCTAGGGTTGATGGGCCGCGAGGTCAGCAAGCTGGTACTGGAGGGCAATATCGTATTTGTGAGCAGTGTAGGAAGAAACACTTAGGAGAATGCTGGAAGAAGACAGGAGGATGCTTTAAGTGTGGGTCAAAGGACCATATGATTAAGGATTGTCCTATGAGGCCAGATGGAAATCGACCAGTAGCTCAGAATGTTAATCAGGCTAGTAGAGGTGGTCAACAGCCTCAGCGAGGCCGTGGCCCGAATGGCCGAGGTAATGGTGGTGGAAGAGGACGTGGAACACCTGGCGGAGGTGCTGGTAATGCAGAGGCAAGGCAGCCGGGTCTAGTATATGCGGTTCGCCGTAGAGAGGATGGAGACGCGCCGATCGTCATAACCGGTACGTTCCTTGTTTGTGGCAAGCCTTATTTTGCTTTGATTGATGTGGGCTCGACCCATTCGTATGTTGCATGTAGAGTAGTTGAAACTCTAGACATAGCCTCTGAACAATCTGATAGGGAGATGACTGAAGTAAGCCCACTGGGTTAAACTGTAGTGGTGAATAAGATGTTTCGGAAAGTACCTTTAGAGATTCAAGGTGCAGTATTCTCTGCCGACTTGATGGAACTTCCTTTCGGAGAATTCAATCTCATACTTGGTATGGACTGGCTAGTGGAGCATTGAGCCATATTGGATTGTGCAGCTAAGCGAATGGAGTTAAGGACCCTAAAGGATGAGGAAGTAGTTATGATAGGAGAAAGAAGAAACTACTTGTCTAACGTAGTTTCTACTTTAAAGGCTGATAAGATGGTTCGGAAAGGATGCAAGGCGTTCTTGGCCTTTGTTAGTGCGTTGGATGCAAAGGAGGAAGGTGTTAGTGGAGTTCTAACTGTAAGGGAGTTTGTGGATGTCTTTCCGGAGGAGTTACCTGGAATACCCCCGAATAGGGAGGTGGATTTCAGAATTGACTTGCTACCTGGTACGGCTCCTGTGTCCATTGCTTCATATAGAATGGCACCCAAGGAGTTGGTTGAGCTCAAGGCTCAAATCCAAGAGTTGCTTGATCGTGGGTTTATTCGACCCAGTGTGTCTCCATGGGGAGCACCGGTCTTATTTGTGAAGAAGAAGGACGGAACTATGCGTATGTGCATAGATTATCGTCAGTTGAATAAGCTGACTATCAAGAACAAGTACCCTTTGCCGAGGATTGACGACTTGTTCGATCAGTTGAAGGGAGCAGCGGTATTCTCAAAGATCGACCTAAGGTCTGGATATCATCAGCTTAAGGTGAAGGAAGCCGATATCCATAAGACGGCTTTTCGAACAAGGTATGGGCATTTTGAGTTCATTGTAATGCCGTTTGGTTTGACGAACGCCCTAGCTGCGTTCATGGATATGATGAACCGGGTTTTTCAACCTTACTTGGATAGGTTCGTCGTTGTGTTTATCGACGACATTCTGGTGTATTCCAAGTCTGAGAAAGAACATGATGAGCATCTCAGGATTGTGTTGCAGGTGTTGAGGGAAAAGAAGCTCTATGCCAAATTCAGCAAGTGTGAATTCTGGCTTAAGAAGGTTGCATTCTTAGGACATGTGGTGTCTGCAGAAGGAATAAGGGTGGATCCTAGAAAGATTGAAGCGGTGTTAGATTGGAAACCACCTAAGTCTGTAGCGGAGGTTCGTAGTTTCTTGGGATTGGCAGGCTACTACAGAAGGTTCATAGAAGGGTTTTCTTCGATTGCTGCACCTTTGACGAAGTTGTTGAGGAAGGAAGTACCCTTCGTTTGGACGGATAAGCAACAGGAGAGTTTTGAGAAGCTTAAGAGGGTCTTGAATGAAGCTCCGGTTTTGATCCAGCCGGAGGCAGGGAAGGATTTTGTGGTGTATTGTGACGCTTCTCATACAGGATTGGGATGCGTACTGATGCAAGATGGAAAGGTAGTTGCTTATGCATCTCGGCAATTGAGGCCACATGAAGTTAACTACCCGACTCATGACTTGGAATTGGTGGCAGTGGTCTTTGCTCTTAAGGTATGGAGGCACTATCTTTATGGGGAAAAGTCGGTAATCTACACAGACCACAAGAGCCTTAAGTATCTGTTGGCTCAGAAGGAGTTGAACCTGAGGCAGCGAAGGTGGGTTGAATTACTGAAGGACTACGATTGTTCGATAGAGTCTCATCCGAGCAAGGCGAATGTAGTGGTAGATGCCCTAAGTCGGAAGGTTGTGTCGGATCTGAGGGTGATGTTCACACATCTGAGCTTGTATGATGATGGAAGTCTGCTAGCAGAGCTGCAAGTTAAGCCGACATGGTTGAATTAAGTGAAAGAGGGACAGTTGGATGATGATGATCTAATTGCTAAGTTACGGCAAGTGCAAAATGAAGAGTTAGAAGATTATGGTATTAATGACGAGTTAGAAGATTATGGTATTAATGACGAGGGAGTATTGTGTTTTAAGGGTAAGGTCTGTATACCAAAGAACGAGGAGTTGAGGCTGAAGATTCTTCAGGAATAGCATAGTAGACCTTATGCTATGCATCCTGGAGGTAGTAAGTTGTACAGAGATCTAAGAGAGCAGTTTTGGTGGCCTGGACTTAAGCGAGAAGTTACAGAATTTGTTGGCAAATGCTTGACATGTCAGCAAGTTAAGGCTGAACACCAAGTTCCGTCAGGATTACTTCATCCAATCAAGATTCCTCAGTGGAAGTGGGAGAGAATCACCATGGACTTCGTTAGTGTGTTTCCCCTTACACCTACTAAGAAGGACTCGGTATGGGTGATAGTGGATCATTTGACAAAGTCCGCGCATTTCATCCCAGTGTGAGTTGATTATTCTCTGCAGAAGTTGGCAAAATTGTATGTATCGGAGATTGTAAGGTTACATGGAGTTCCGGTATCAATCATCTCGGATAGGGATCCAAGGTTTACTTCTCAGTTTTGGGGAGCGCTACATCAAGCTTTAGGCACCAAGTTGGATTTTACTACGGCTTTTCATCCACAGTCGGACGGGCAGTCTGAACGAGTAATCCAGGTGTTAGAGGATATGTTGAGAGGTTGTGTGATGGATTTTAGAGGAAGTTGGGAGGAATATTTGCCTTTAGCTGAGTTTGCCTATAACAACAGCTATCAAGCCAGTATTCGGATGGCACCGTATGAAGCGCTGTATGGACGAAAATGTCGCACACCTACGTATTGGACGGAATTAGGGGAACGTCGAGTTTTGGGTCCAGAGATTATGGCAGAATCTGAGGAGAAGGTTGAGATAATTAGGGCACGGTTGAAGGAAGCATCTGATAGGCAAAAGTCGTATGCAGATCTCAAAAGAAAGGAAATAGAATTTGATGTGGGAGATCAAGTGTTCCTTAAAGTGTCGCCTTGGAAGAAGGTGATGAGGTTTGGTCGCAAAGGGAAGTTAAGTCCAAGGTTTATAGGACCTTATAAGGTTTTGAAGCGAATTGGACCAGTGGCATATCAGTTGGAGTTGCCACCGGAATTGAAGCAGATGCACGACGTATTCCATGTCTCCATGCTACGTCGTTATCAATCGAATCCATCTCACATAGTACCGGTTGAAGAGGTGGAACTAAGGCCAGATTTGTCCTACGAGGAAGAGCCGATTCAGATCTTAGAGCTGGATGTGAAAGTATTGCAGAGGAAGTCAGTTCCTCTAGTCAAAGTGTTATGGCGAAATCATGGATCGGAAGAAGCTTCGTGGGAGCCGGAAGAGGCAATACGACAGCAATACCCTCACTTATTTCAGTCAGGTAATTTCGAGGACGAAATTATTTTAAGGGGGATAGAACTGTAATATCCTGGATTATGGCTTATGCATAATTGCTTAATTGAATGTGAAAGCATGCCTTTGTGTGTATGAATGTGTTTTTATGAATCTTGGGAACCTTAGAATAGGGGAGAATGATTTAGAAAAAATTGTATTTTAAGTTTTAATAAGGGAGCTAAATGAATAGGGCCTTAAGAAAATATGTAGAGGAAATAGACATGAAAGTGGGCTTGGTTAAGTGGCTTGGAGGCGCCACTTAAGGCCTCTGGAAATGATGCCACAAGCTAGGTGTAGGTTTTGAGTTCGAGCAGCAAGGGAAGCAACATTTTGAGCTTTTATTTTTGCGGCAACAAGGGGTGGTGATGGACGGCAAGGGGAGACTATGGGATGAGTTTAAGATGTGCTTAAACTCCTTGGAAATTTCGGCTAAGGCATGAGATAAATAATGATTTATTTTTAGATGGTTTTTTTCTATAGATAAGAAAGAGAGGAAATAGGAAATCACAAGGTAAAGCCAATCTTGGAGTGTGTAGCCGAATTTATCAAGCAAAGTATTCATCTTTTTCCTCGTTTTTTTTCTTTTATTCTCTTATCTCTTTCCCTGGCCGAATTGTTCTTCTCTGCTCTTCTCAAAGTTTTCTTTTCTTAACCGATTTCTTTATAGCAACATAAGCCGAAACCTCCTTCCATATCACCTTTGCCGCAACAACCTCAATCCAAATCACCCTATTGCCGAATCTTGTGCACTCCATTCTCTTCTTCTTCTCACAAGTTCATTGAAGCCGAAACTAAGCACTTGTTAGACCCTAGCCGATTGTTCATTGAAGCCCAAAGCCGTATCTTTTGTGGTGACAGACAAGGGTGTTGTCGATTTCTTCAGTAGGGGTAAGATCAAATTCTGTTTCCATTCTTTTTCTCTTAGGCTTGTCGAAAACTAAGATCTAATCTCTACTATTGTTCTTTGGCCGAACTATGGAAAAGGCTTCGGGATTTAGGTGTTGTCTACTTCAGAGAAGGATCCTTCGGGATTGACAAAGATCTAAGGAAAGTTATGTATTCGGCCAAGGGCCATTTATTAGTATTTAAATGTTAGAAGTGGATCTAACATGTACCCTATAGGTTTCGACAACTTCATAACCAAGTAGTACTTTCGGGATTTGAAAATCGCAAGGTAAGTGCATAAGTACAATCGGCTAAGGCCATACTTGGTGTTTTAAGTCTATTTCTTATTTACTCAAAAGCCGAAAACTAACCGGTGAAGTGACTTAGTGCCTAGCTGATTGCAAGGGAGGAACTCTACGAAGTTTCGGGATTTGGTTTGTAGTCCAATCGGCAACAAGGTAAGTTTTGGTGCGATAATCCTTCGGGATTTGGTCTTATAGCCGAATAGGCTTTTTGCTAATATGCCTAGTGTTGGCCGATTATAGGAGCTAAAGGATCTAAGGCATTAGATCGGGCTTGTCGGGATTTGAGTGAACCGCTAAGTATATCAGGTGTGTACCCCACACTAACTTTTAATAGATGTATGGCTAAGGTACCATGTGATGGTACAAAGTACTCAGGTACGTTTTCCTACTCCTACTATGAGTATGATTTGATTTGTTATGGCATATCTGTGAACCTATAAGAATGTGAATAAAGAGCATGGCATGATAATGCATGATTTGTAACACCCCCAAACCCGGCCCATTCACTACGACCGAATCCGGTTATGTCACTGCGGAAAAGATGGTGAGAAATCCTTTTTGACTTTGGAACAAACATGGAAATTAATTATCATTTGAAACCAAGTTCTTTGGTAATCATAACCAAAACTTAGGTAAATCAACTTTAGTGTATATATATATAAAATCAGTTTAAATAATCAAGTTGTTAGGAAAAATTTGCCTTCACTTAGTAATTCAATAAAATCCAACCATAACTTAAAATAGTAGTAAAATAGTTCCCAAAATAAATAAAAATCAAAAGGGCCTTATTACATCAATATTTAAACCCAACTACTTAATATAAATAAGCTTAAAATATTAAAACTCTTTTTCTTTCTGCATGGGCCACCATGTGTCCTCTCCGATCCCGGTCCAACTCTACGCATCACCTGAAATGGTTAGGAAAAATAGAATGAGTCCACTGACTCAGTGCATAATCATAACACATATTCTCACACGTATGGGCTTGGCCCATAACCATACTTTTCTCATAGCCAATCATGCAAATATGCATCTCAGCCCAACCCCCGATCCAACCGTACACCAACCTTAGCAGACTCCCTGCCTAAGGCCGTGGCTAACCCACCACTGATCACATCGTGATCCACAAAATCTCACCTTGGCTAATTCGCTGCTCAAGGCCGTGGCTGAGCCACCGATCAACCCAAGTGATCCCAATATCGTAAACCGTCTACGGTGACGCACATAGCCATCAACCGCCGAGATGGGCACCGAGCCAACACATCCCTTGAGGTAGCACACAGCTAATCCTCAAGCGCTAATGTAGCCGAGGCTAACATTAGCCCACGTACATCATATGTACCCTCTTCCTTCATTGATCCCATCCACTTCCCATGTATGTAAAATGCAACATGTCAGATCATGTCATAATATAAGAGTGGACATCACATGTTAATTATCATATCATGTGTATATATCATAAATAATTTCATACCACAAACTTTACTCACCTGATATGCGATGACCCAAAATAACCATTCACCACACAAGCCATCATAGTCGGCTTCCACACAACATGCATATGAATAAGCATTAGCAAGCAACAACCAAGAAATAGTGCGATGATTACGCACCTAATTGATACCAATGACTCAAATCCCGAAACGCTACTTTATGCCTCTGCAACCGTTGACTAATCGCCTCTCGAAAGATCTCCTGCGTTAGGCTCTTCTCCCCCTACAAACGGCCTTAGCATCATATACTCTAACAACTTTAAACTTAATCGAATATCAAAAGCATAGCTTACCAAAATAAACCCTTACCACCACTTACCAAATCGACTGCTAACTACTGAGACTAGACCGAAAGCCTTAAAATCCCAGAATACCTTCACCCACGATTGCAACGAAACCCGAAGAGGTCTAAACTAATATTCGGCCAATAATGCTACCAAAATGAGGGAAGGAAAATTCGGCACAAAGGTGGTGTGGGTTCGGCTAACAAGAAAATCAAGGAAAGGGAATAGTGGTTTCGGCCAAAGGTTTGAGAAGAGAAAGAAAGATGTGGGGGTGTGTTTTCGGTTTAGCACAAAATGAGAGAAAGGAGAGATGAAAGAGTGGATGGTTCGGCTATGGGTATAAAAGAGAAAAAGAAGGAAGCTAGCAATGGGGCTTCGGTTTAGAAGGAATGGGAGAACAATGATGAATTGTGAAGCAATTCGGCAAGCAAGCAAATGGGGAAAACCAAAAAGATGAACACCTCCCCCTATTTATAACATTCGGCCAAGCTCCCCCCTAAAGAAAACAAAATTCGGCCACTACCCAACCTCCCCACAAAATCCCTCAAATCACTCCTAAAACACCTCCCTTTCATCCATTCAAAAAGATTTGAAAAAGTCAAACCTCTCTCCTTACCTACCTAGCCGAATTCAAAAAGAGAAGACCAAGTCTTCCTCCACCTTTTAAGCATCCAAAAGCTGCCCAACTCCTTACCTTACTGACACCAAAAGCAAATACCAAAGTGCTGCCTTCGCAGCTCGAACACTAGCCCCCCTTCCCTACACCTGAGGCGTCACTTCTCCAAGCTCTTAGTGGCGCCTCCCTTGCCACTCTGCCAAGCTATTTCTTGTGCCTAAACTCCACCAAAATTTCTCTTAAGGCCCCTTCTATCCAAGCTCCCCTTTTAGCCCCTAAAACTAAAAATTTTCCAAGGCAGTCCACCACTACCTAGGGTTCTCAGGACCCCTAAGACTTACCCAACCACACACTAAAGTGTGCCAACACCCGAGCTAAGCACCAAAAGCCTAACCCCTAGAACCAGGGTGTTACATGATTTGTATGACATGGGCATATGGGTGATTATGAAAGGGGAAGTGAATGTGGTGACTTCGGTCACATTATCTAAATGTGGTGTCTCATGACACAAAATATTATCTGGTGGTTATGCCACGACTTTTATAAGGGCGATGAGCACCTCGACTGCAGCGACTGCCTTCGATGGTGTGTAACGGATGGAGGGTTGACTTAGTAGTCCCCACGGTGTGCAGGTTGGTACGGGTGATGTGTAGCGGTTGGTAACTAGGCTTGGGTTCGGGAATGCATCATTAATTGCAAATTATGATATGTATGTGTCGGATTTGATATGCCTGAATCATTAGGACTTAGTGTTGGATGTACACATTGAGTCTGTTTGACTCACCCCGTTGTGGGAACATTTTTCAGGTGACGATCAGTGATAGACCGGGTCGGCAGGAGCTTAGTGGTGGCCATGCTCAGCAAGGAATTTATTTCAATTTGGACATTTTTATATTTTAAGTATTTTGGATTCATTCGGGTTTTATTTTGATGTAATAAGGCCATAGTATGAACTGTTTATGCATGCATTTTTAGTTGCTTTATTATGTGTCGGATTTTTATCAAATTAAAGTTAAGTAATTTTTCTTAATAATAATTGAAAATGTTTTGACACTTAAATTCAATTGATTCTTAATTTCAAAAGTAAAATATTCAAAACCAAAATCGGCATGTCTTTTAATATAAAAACAAAGTTTTCAATTGGACCCAACATGAGCAAATCTTTCTTCAAAACCACTCAAATTTTTCCTAAGTAGCAAACGGATTTTTAAATGTTTTCTCGAGGAACATACCAGATCTGGTCGAGGCTCGTGGGCCGGGTTTGGGGTGTTTCAAAATAGCTAAATCAAGTTACAACTTTCACAAAAACGTAAAAATCAATAAAAACGGGACAAGGACGAACTTACAATCGAGCTTGAAAGCTTGGCCAAAAACCCTAGCTATGCTGACTCATCAAATTCGGCACAAGGGCACTAAATTGGAGAAGATGTCATCTTTTTATTAGTTTTATTTGTCTTTATTTACCAAATGACCAAAATGCCCTTAATGCCTAACTTCAAAATTTCACCTAACCATGTCCATTTTTGTCCATACAAAAGTATAATGGTGTAACACCCCAAACCCGACCCATTCACTACGACCGAATTTGAAATGCCACTGCGGAAAATGTTTGGAAATAATCTGACTTGTAGGTAAAGTATATAAAAACTTATTGTCTTTAGGAAAGAAAACCTTGTGTATTTAAAATTTCGAAATAAATTAAGTAGATACAAAATTCTCGGATTAAAACTTTATTGTATATACTTAAGAAAAATAAAATCACTTGCAATTAATATTTAAATTGTCAATCCATAATAGAACATAATAATAAAGATACTTAATGAAAATACTTAAATACTTTAATGGGCCTTATTACAATAAACACGTAATCAAATACTGAAACTATAAATACTTAATTAATTAAAATATCTTCTGCATGGGCCACCTCGTATCCACTCCAACCCGGTCCGATCATCATATCACCTGCGATGTTTGATAAAATATTTGGGTGAGTCATACAGACTCAGTGTGTAACTAATCCACTGAATTCCACCCACATGTTAACCACATATTAACCCATAAATCAAATGACAAGATATCATGTTCACAATTTAACACATTCTGGGCTTGGCCCATATTCATAACACTTAACAGGTAACAGGGTAATTAACCACAAAATCTCCACATACTGGGTTTAGCCCATTTCTTATTCAAATCCACATTCACATACTGGGCTTGGCCCAGTTCCACATTAATCCACATATCAATTGGGCTTGGCCCACATTAAATTCACATATCAGATACAATTATGCAAAGTGTACCCAACCCAAACCTAGGGTCCATCCTCTACACACCCCCGTATCCAGCCTACCACACACCAGGGGATTAACAAATCACCCTCTCCTTTTCACTCCAAAGGCAATCAATGCCGTCCACGTGCAATTAAGCACAATAATCCACAACGCGACCTCAGTCAGCGCCAATCCACGATGTAGCCGTAGCTAACACCAAAACCACGACGGGACACATAGTCACTCATGAACCACGATATAGCACAAAGCTTATATCAACCACGATGAGGCACAGAGCTACTCATCAAGCCACGCGAACTAAATCGCAATTAATCCACAACGTGACCTCAGTCAACGTCAATCCACGATGTAGCTCAAGGCTAACATCAAACCACGTACTCGAAGTACACCCGTACCTTCTTTCATATCATATCCCAACCCATGCACATGCAACATTTCATAATGGCATAATGATAAATGCATGCACATGTTATTAAGGCAGACAATCACAATTCCACAAGCATAGTCACATTCACATCGGCACTTTCACATTCTTATCAACAGATAATACTAACCTGTTTATCGATATACCCCATTTTAGGGTAATCACCACATAACTGCCACTGCACTGGTTGGCACATAAGTCACACATGCAAGTATAACATACATATCACATACCCGGAAAACGGTAGACTAACTACACACCTGATCACCTGTAGAACTACGCTTTCAAGATCGACGCTATCACTAAGTGATACTACGGCTATCTGCCTATTTTGCTGCTCTAACGCTGGTCCACACCCCGGTGGCCAATCCCGAACTGCCGAGACAGATCTTTTCTTAAACTTCGAGATAGGGACTTTCCCTTTACCTTCTTGACCGGCACCCATGTCCATTAATGATATCTTAATCAGAACCAAATGGTTAACTGATAACATCATAATCTAAATATACCAAATCTAAACTATACTTACTAAATATTCTTACCAACGAATCGAATCCCGGAAGCTTCTAATTACCTTTGTCGAAATTCCTAAATGGCCACAGTCAGAATCGGTTATCACTTATTTACCAAATATGGCCTATGGCCGAATTATCACCTTGACTTACCTTGCTTAAATCAAATCCCGAAAAGACCTCCTTCAACGCACCTTGACGCTAACACATACAAAAAGAAATACAAAGTTATACTCATTCGGCCAACCTTAGAAATCAAAGCCTTACTCACTTGCTTTCGGCACACTTAAAAGAATAAGAAGAATGATTAGGAGAGCACTCTACTTACCACCAATGGCACCTCTGGCTTCTAAAACTTGCAACAAAGAAGAGAGAGTGAGGCCACTATGGGATTCGGCTATGGCTTCTAAATGGCAAGGGATTATTCGGCTATCCAAGAAAATATGTAGAATTAAAGTTGTAGAAAAGAGAAAGAATAGGGAGAAGAAGTAAGAAGCAATTCGGCTCAAAGAGAGAGAATTAGAGGAACAATTTTCGGCCAAGGAAAATAAAATGAAGAAAAGAATAGCTAAAGGATGGTCACCCCTATTTATACTACTCAAATTCGACACTCCTACCTCTTCTCAAATTCCACTTCCTTCTCCTATAATAACTCTTGAACACATATTCAAAATATATATAATAAATCTATAATTATCTTCTATCTATCAACTTAAAATAAATCCACCTTTATCACCTTAATTAATAAAATAAAAATTATCCATCACTAATCCCTTATCAAACTCCTAAATCATCTCTTATCTACCTATAAAAGAATAATCTAAATAAAAATAAATTAACAATTATCTGCTACTTATCTAGCCGAAATTTAATAGGAGAATTAGAATCCTCCTCCAATTGGAAGTCCCAAGTGCCGTCCACTTTCTTCTCCCTTGCCTTGGCATCAGATTCAAAATAAAACACCAAAATACTGCTTCCCACGCGAGTCAAACTCTCGACCTGCTGGAGCCCTTAACTGAAGGTAACGCCCCAGGCCACTTTGCCAAGGTGCTGTTTGTGATATAGTTCACCCTGAATTTATTTTAAGACCTACTTAGCCCAAGCGCCTTCTTGCTGCACAAAAATAAAATGCCCTTTCTTGCTTCCTTCGCAACTCGAACCTGGGCCCTTATTGCCGCATGCCACATATAGCGCCCCAAGCCACTCTGCCATGGCATTTTCTTATGACATAACTCGCCACAATTTATTTTAAAGCCTCCTTCCCTAGCTCCCTCTTGTCTTAACGCCAAAACAAAATAAAAACACGCCCATGCCGCCAGCGGGATTCGAACCAAGGCCCTTGCTCAGGCGTCATTCCAGGCCCTTAAGTGGCGCCCTTAAGCCACTTTACCAAGCCTCCTTCCATGGCCAAACACGCCTAAGATTTTCCTTAAGGCCTCCCTGGCCTTGCTCCCCTTCCAGACGCAAAAAGAAAAGCCCATTGCTTCCCACGCTGCTCGAACCCTGCCCACCTAGCTCCTTGAGGCGTCACTCCCCTAAGCACTAAGTGGCGCCTCCTAGCCAATTTACCACTTGGATTTCTTGTGTCCTAAAACTGCCCAAAATTTTCTTAAGGCCTCTTCAGCCTAATTTCCTCTTTTAACTTAAAACTTCCATATTTTTCCAAAGCTTCCTCTTCCATCCTAGAGTTTCCAAAGGCCCTCAGACACCTCCAAACACACTCACTGAGCCCACTAACACATGAATTATGCACTAAATGCATAACCCCTAATCTAGGATGTTACAAATGGTCTCATTACCATTCAAGGACCTCCAATTTAAAATTTCATTGTAATTAGACACCTCTTGCTTCTAGAACACACCTTTTGTACCTTTTGCAGTTTAGTCCTTTTAACTAAATTGAGTGCCCGAACATCAAAATTTTTGAACAAAATTTTCATGAAATCATTCCATAAAATTGTAGACCATAAAAATATAATAAAAATAAATTTTGCTGTGTCAGATTTGTGGTCCCAAAACCACTGTTCCGACTAGGCTCAAAATCAAGTTGTTACATGAATCCCTAGTCACACCTCTACCACTAGACACATTCCTCCTATTTCTCGGTGGTCTCCCTCTCGCAGTTATATTGCTCGATCTTGCATTCTGAAATTTATCTTTATCGCATAACTCTGGGCAATCTCGGATAAAGTGATCTGGCTAACCACATTTAAAACAAGCTTTATTACTCTTATTCCAGTAGTCTCCAAAATGTTTCCTCCCACACTGTTGACACTCAGGTTTGTTATTTCTCACATTGCCAACGTTCGAGACGGAAGTAGCTTGAGCTTTAAGACTCACATGTTGATTTCCACAATCTCTATTCTAGTATCCCACTGATGCATTTGATCGACTATACGAATCTCGGAATCTCTTTGATGAAGAATGATAAGGTTTATTCATCAGTCTTTTTCTCGAATCTCTAGCCTCTAAATCAGCTTTCCTCTTTTCTCGGCAAAAGTCTTTGGCTTTACAAGCCCGATCAACTAATACAAAAAAATTTTTCAAATCTAAAATCCTGACTAAAAGTTTAATTTCTTCATTCAAACCGTTAACAAACCACTTGCACATGATCTCTTTGGTAGAAACATACTCTCGAGCATATTTACTCAACAGCGTAAATTCTCTCTCGTACTCGGTTACAGTCATACGTCCCTGTTTCAATTCTAAAAACTCTTTATGCTTTTGATCCAGAAACCGTTGGCTTATATATTTCTTCTTGAACTCAGTCAGAAAGAATTCCCAAGTAATCCGTTCTCTAGGTACAATAGATACTAGAGTATTCCACCACTGGTATGCGGTGTCCCTGAGAAGTGATATAGCACACTTTAAACATTCAACCAATGTGCAAGAAAGCTCATTAAAAATACTCTGATAGTGTTATCAAGCAAAACTCAGCTCTCTCAGGATCATCATCAACATTACCTCTGAATTCTTCAGCCCCATGTTTACAGATCTTCTCAACTGGAGGCTTATTTAATCTTAATAGTTCTACACCTTGAGGAGCTACAGGAACCTACTGCGGATTAGGAGGGGGTGGAGGTTGTTGAGTAGCTAGATTTTTCCAGACATACTGTGTGAACAATTCGTTCATCATTTGGAAGAAGGCTTCTTTTGCCTCTCCTCTTAGCTATCCGATATGGGTCTAGATTCAGAAGGCGTTGTCCCTTGAGTGGGAGCTGGCGTATTACTTTCAACCTCATCAGCTACAACTCGATTGGAATTCATTTACTATATGAAAACACATTTTAAAATGTCAAGAGTCATCACACTATCACAGACGCTACGTTAGTCCTAGAATCGACAAACCGTAGCTCTGATACCAGTAAATGTAACAACCCTCACCCGTATTCAACTTTAAAATTTTTTACTCAAAACAGGGGACACACACCCGTATGGCCAGGCCGTGTGTCTCACATGACCATCAGACACGCCCGTGTCACAGGTCGTGTGGACATTTGAAATGTGAGCACATAATCGTGTCCCAGACCGTCTCCTACCCTGTGTCCTATCCCGTGTCCAAACAAGTGAGCCTACTGACTTGGGTCACATGGCCAACACACGCCCATGTGTCTAGCCTGTGTGCCCTTTGAAATGGCCACACACGCTGGTGTGCCAGGTCGTGTGCTAGGTCGTGCCAAACCTGTAGGGTATACCGACTTATGCCACACAGCCAAGTCACACGCCCGTGTATGAGGTCGTGCAACATAACTGTGTGTCACACACGGCTGAGACACACGCCCGTATCTCTACCCGCGTGGACAAGAATAGACTATTTACCAAGCCATTTTGCCACCCAAAATACAAGTACCTACATTAAACCAATTGGCACCAATTCAAGGCATAATTAAACATTACATGAACCTTGTTCAAACATAATTCATATCATCTCAACACCAACCAATACAAATACATCCATACTACAATATACCATCTAAGTTTATACCAATCTTTATCTTTTCAAATCATCAAAATGACCAGTAACAAATATGCATTATTTGATCAATACTCTCAAGCATTTCAACCATTCGATACTAGACTATTAGCTAACTATAATGCTAATTAACCACAAGCATAACATGTCCAACATCCCAAACATCACACTAGCCACATACACTTATGTAAATACATGATTTAAACATACCAAAACAATCCAAAATAAGCCATCACTCATGGCTATATATACAAACAAAAATATAAACATTTACAAGCCAATTCAAATGGCCAAAAACAAAATCAAAACATAATTAACATGACCAAAGTCCCTATACATGCGATATACTTAAAATACCAAAGTTCATAGGTACCAAGAGATAGATGGATAGTGTGAAGCAATCTCTGACGATCCCCGAATTCGAGCTAGCTTGATAACACTATAAAACACGGGAAAAATAAACAAAGTAAGCTATAAAGCTTAGTAAGCTCGTATACAATAAATTAAATTCAATCTCAAGGTTATAATCCAACAATTTGAATATATCAACATTTAGCATATATTAGCTAACAAACCTTTCATATACACAATTACGATATCAATCACATTCTTCACAAGTTTCTCCGAACCAAAACTTATACATGTCATGTGCGTTCCTATACCGTCTCATATCATTCTCATACTCAGTCACATCTTTCATTTACCCGTTGAACCATTCAGAATATAAGTCGGATACTCAAGGGTCTCACACAATAAGTACCTATACCATGGCCCGAAGCCAAATCATGGTAGCTTATATCTGAAATACTAATATCATGGCCCGAAGCCAAATTGGTATAACTCGCACCCAAAGTGCTAATATCATGGCCCGAAGCCAACTCAATGTATCCCCTAATGACATGTCACTAGTATCCTAAACTATTCCTAAGGTTCAACTAGGATTTCGAACGCCAAATTACCATTGAGTCATTGTCAAAATTATCCGAAGTCTCATATTCACAACTTCTACAATATCGGAGCATTTAAAATACATTTATAATGAAATTTATCACATACGAACTTACCCCGTGTTCAAAAAAGATGAAATTAGTTGATTCATCAGTACTTTAGTTTCCCCCCGATCTAGATCCGAATTCCGTTTTTCTTGATCTAAATAAATTCAAAATTAACTTATTTAGTTATCTCTCTATTCAATTTAATCCAAAACACACATTTAAGCACATTTACACATTTGCCCCTAATGTTTCACCACTTTTACAATTTAGTCATTATTTCATAAAATCATAAATTAATGCAATTCAATACTAACCTATGCCAGCCGATTTAACAATTAGTCCCTAGCAGCCCATATTTTTCAATTTTTCACACATTTAACCACACATTTCCCATTTTCACAAATAAATCCCTATTTTGCATTTTTACTCAAAATCACTTTACAAAATATGTAAATCTAACAACAAGATTTCATATTTCATCATCAAACATCAAATTACACATAATTTCATCAATGGCAACTTTCAAAATCTTTAACAGTTTTGCAAAATAGTCCATGGGCTAGCTAGTACTAGTTGCAATGATCACAAAAACATAGAAACCATTAAAAAATGAAACAAAAACGGACTTACAATTGAATATCAAAGTGACCGAAACTTTCAAGCCCTAAAATATCTTTTCTCCACGCTTCATTCGGCCAAGAAAGATGAATGAAACAAAATCTTTTTGTTCTGTTTTAATTAATTAACCTTATTAAATTTATTACCAAATTAACCTTGTTAATAAAACACTTATATCATCCATTTCATGTCCATTAATGTCCACTTACCTTAATAATGGTTCATTTATCACTTAAGGACCTCCACATTTAATATTCAAATCCATTTAGTGCATTTAACAAATAGAATTCAACTTGTACGCTTTACGCGATTTAGTCCTTTTTACCGAATTAAGCATTCAAACGATAAAATTACTTCATGAAACTTTCACATATACATGTTATCATGCTGTAAAAACTTAAAATAATACTAAAATAAATTTTTACCTCAAATTTGTGGTTTTGAAACCACTGTTCCGATTTGACCAAAAACAAGTTGTTACATAAAGCCTAACTAGTACATTTTTAGCCTCATGGATAGCGACTCCAAGGGATAATTCTCTTTGTGTGCGGAGGCACACTTACCTTAGTGGTCTATTTTCTAGTTTTAATTATATGAGCTTACCTCTCTTGACTGAAATTTGAAATCAATACCATATCATTATCTAACCCAATAGCATATATTCTTCCATGAATTAAGTTTTTTTTAAATTAATTATTTAATTAAATTAAATTATTTCCACTACTTAATTTACAAAACCCAATTCAATTTTTGTTTGAATCATGACAACCTTTCGACACTAGAACTTACATGCAAATTAATTTAATTACAAGATGCTTGAGAGAAGTTGAGGACACTAAAAGATAAAAGTAAATCTATCTGGAAAGAAAAGTCAAATGGCCATCAGGTTTCCACTAATAATTGTTTCGTGGGTGAAGTTTAGGCTGAAGTCTAGGGTGAATGTTAGCTCGACTAGGTATTATAGGGCCAGGAAGTGATTGAGAAGAGTGCCAGAAACCACTAAAATTGCTTTCGGCAATATGGTGTGAACCTTCGTCAACCACCAAACCACATTCCAGTATCAACAATTTTTATTGAATAATTAGGATTATACTTTTCGAAATAACATTTATAAATTTAACAGAACATAATCATATTCGCCACCAGCTAGTAAAGATATTATTTTGAAGATAAAATGTAAAATAATGCTTTTCAATCTTTCCATAATAAAATCCTTTCACATAGTTTAAATTATTCAAGTTGTGAAAAAATTAACCACAAAACTATCTAACTGTGCAAAGTTGATATTAAAGAAACAAGCTAATCATAGAAATTGAAGCTTGGCCATATGACTTTTCCACATTGATTAAATAGTAATATATTTGATTGGTTGTAATTTTCTCAAACTTTCTATATATTTGGAACAAAACAAAAGGAAAAGCCATTCTTCCTTTAATTTCAAAACCAAATAAAAACATGGCACCACACCTTAATATTGTTCCTCCCATGTTTTTACTTTTATTATTATTCATTTCAGCCTCTAAAGTTCAATCAGATGCTTTTGATGTTGTTGCCAAGTTTGGTGCAAAAGCTGACGGGAAAACGGATTTGAGTAAGGCAAGTTCAATTACTCTTATCTTTGTATCCCAAAGGTGAAAATATGAAAAAAAATTATACTTCAAACTGATGTCTTTATTCATTTCATTTTAGCCATTTTTGGATGCTTGGAAAGAAGCATTTGCCTCTGTAACCCCATCAACAGTTGTGATTCCTAAAGGGACATATTTATTAACAAAAGTAAACTTAGAAGGTCCATGCAAGGCTCCAATTGAGATTAATGTTCAGGGCACTATACAGGCTCCGGCTGATCCTAGTGCTTTCAAGGACCCTAATTGGGTCAGATTCTATAGTATTGAAATTTTGAAAATGTCTGGCGGAGGAATTTTTGATGGTCAGGGAAGCATTGCTTATGAGAAGAATACTTGCGACAATCGTGAATTTCGTTCAAAACTTCCAGAATTTATTTATTCTTTTTCCTCTTATTATTATTATCAAAATATAATTATAACTAACATCTTTGTTTCGTGTGTTACTTTGTTAACTCCAAAATTAAACAGAATATAAGGTTTGACTTTGTAACAAACGCATTGATACAAGACATAACTAGCAAAGACAGTAAACTATTCCATGTTAATGTTTTTGCATGCAAAAATATTACCCTTGAACGTTTCAAGGTAGAGGCACCAGTAGAGAGCCCAAACACAGATGGGATTCACATGGGCAATTCAGATGGGGTCAATATTATTGACTGTGACATTAAAACTGGTGATGATTGTATTTCTATCGGAGATGGCACTAAGAATGTAAACATAAAAGAAGTAACTTGTGGACCAGGACATGGTATAAGTATTGGTAGTCTTGGAAAGTTCCAAAATGAAGAGCCAGTTGAGGGAATTAAAGTCTCAAACTGCACCATCACTAATACTTCGAATGGAGCTCGAATCAAAACTTGGCCAGGCGAATATCCTGGGATAGTATCAGAAATACATTTTGAGGATATTACCGTGAATAATGTCTCTTCGCCTATCCTAATTGATCAACAATATTGCCCATAGAATAAATGCAAGAAAAATGTATGTACATTCTTATCAAAATCCTAATAGAGTGAAAATATTTAATCGATGATTGAATCATTATTGTGTTGATGCAGGAAGAATCGAAAGTTAAACTAAGCAACATTAGCTTCAAGAACATCCGTGGCACATCTGCGCTTCCAGAAGATGTCAAGTTTATTTGCAGTGGTTCTTCACCATGTCAAAATGTGGAACTTGCGGACATTGATATTAAGCACACCGGAGCTGAACCCGCAACATCCCAATGTTTGAATGTCAAGCCTATAACTAGTGGCAAATTAAACCCGGTTCCATGTTCCAGCCCTGTCCCAAAAACCCCTAGCGCCACCGCTTAAAGCATACCAACAAAGTCAATGCAATTGTAATTAATATTTTTATTCATATTATATAAAAACAGTTCTTTTTCATTTCAATTCTTTGCTATTAATAAACTTTTGCTATGAATTCAATGCTTTTAGTATACACATCAATACAAAGAGCCGAAATGTGATAAAATTTAGTTCATTTAAACTAATAACAAAACCATTATTGAGTTTTTATATTGAATTAGAATTAATTATTGAAGTTTTCTTTATTTAAGTATAATTTTTTGTAAAAACCATGTTCCAACATATTACTTTTAAGGCAAAATAAAATATTTAAAGTAAAAGTTCGTCGTCCAAATTGTTTGAACAACATATTCCTGTATTATTTGTGTGCTTAAACATATTATTATATTTGTGCATTGGTTTGTTTCTTTTTCTTTTGACTTTCTATTTTTCATGGTAGAAGATGTGATGGTTACCATGAGATATGAAAAGATCATTTTGGGTGAACGAATATAAATTAAAGGGATTGAGGATATCCTATGAGGCTAAAGCACATACGAAAAATTCATTGGATGAGCAATTGGTAAGTTGTTTTAATAATGATATATAATAAGAAGAGGTCAGTCATGACACTTAATTACAAACTATTTGAGCTCTAATTATATATCCAATTGGCCCCTCTACTAGCTCTATACACTTGATGGTTTGCATTTAATTGATGAGATGAATAAATAAAATTGATGAATTACAGAAAAAGACTGAATATATCAATATCTGTAGTGAATGGAATTTCTAGTTATAAAAGAGAGACGACTTAAAGACTAAATTAATTTATTCGAATTATTATTTAATTAATAGTAATCACTTAACTGATGTTTGAAGTAAAAATTAAATTAATTAATTAGCGCAGTCTTGTTGAACAAGATAATTAAATTCATTTACTCATAGATTCTAATGTGGTAAACATGTCATGAATTTAACGGAATTAGAACTAGGTTTGGAAAATAATTTAATTGTGTCAATTAGTAAAATTTATTTCAATTAATTAATTAATTTATTAATATTTTGGGAAATAGAAAATTTTTTATTTGGTTGATTAAATTATATGAGTTGAATAAATTTCTAAATAACACATATACTTATACCCAATACATGATATAGACCCAATGGCCCATCTCACGTAAGATGGGCGACAACCCTATCTCTAAAGAGAGGGTGTTGAAGCCCATACATTTTGCTACTAGAGAATTATGTGTATTCTCTCTTAAAATGTTATTATATTTTTTCTTCTTATTTTTCGTGTAACGCCCTAAAAATATAGGGTCTAATTTTGGATATTCTAACACAATTTCATGTTTGGTGTGTTGGTTAGGTGATTTAGGAGTATCTGGTAGTGTCTGACTAGTCCAGGGTTCAAGCCTTGGCTTTTGCAAAATTTTAAATTTTCCCCTAAAATGAACCTGGACACTGGCACTTAGGCTTTATTAATAATAACACTAGGTTAATGACACAAGAGGAGCTTGTGGTCTAGTGGCAAGTGGCATGTGGAGCAACTGAGAGGTCTGGGGTTCAAGTCCTGGGATAAGCAAGGGAGTGTTTATTTTGCAGGTTGGACGGCCAGAGTTTGTGTTGCAGTGGAAGTCTGATGGATGAGAGGTTTGAATGGGTCATAGAGGGATTTTTGGAGTAAATCGTGGAGAGAATCAAGCATTTTCAAAGGAGGGTGTGTTGTAGCCGAATTAGGAGACTTATTTGTGTAAATTCGGCTAGGGGGTTTCCTGAAGGCTTTTCTCAGCTGTAGGTCGGTTTTAGCATTTTTTTTTCCTTGTTTTTTTTGGTTTGCCGAAATTTGAAGATACCATTCGTGCATTTTTTTCTCTCCTTGCTATTAGCCATTCATACACTTCTGTTGCTTAGTTTAGCATTTCGTCTATAAGCACTTGGGTGGCCGAATCTCTACTTCTCTTCCCCTTTCTCTTCATTCATTGGTTGTCTTCTTTTCCTTTTTCCCCTAGCCGAATATCATCACTTCAATTTTTGTTTCGGTTTCCTATAACTTATGAGCCGAACCTTTCCTCTTAATTAGTTCTTTGGTGACCGAATTCTCCATTCTCTTTCCCTTGCTGTTGCAGTCCTACAAGTATTCCTGATATCGGTAAGCGATTATATTCTTCCCTTTTGGTTTAAAACTATTCTCTCCTATTCCCCTTTTCTTTAAAAAACTGAATATGTCTTTCTTTCATGCTCTTTGATGGCCGAATGGTAATCCCTTCCTCTAGGTGTGGTGATCGTTGGGTTTAGGTTTCCCGATGAGTGGTGAAGTGCAGAGGTTTTTCAGTCATCAAACTCTGTCTTTTGTTAAGGGTAAGATCAATACCCTACTCTTAGATTAGGCCGAATACCCCAGCAATTGGTAAGTAGCAATTGTGGATTTAGGCCACACTTTGGGTCACTATTTTATTTAATAAGAACTGATTTGTCACAGATTTTTGGTGTGGGTGTGTGATCAATCCTGATCTATGGCCTTAACAGATTAAAGTATGTCGTCAAGCAAGGTAAGGGAGATAGTTCAGATTAAGTTCTTTTAAAAGGGCGTTACTCTAACAATTAAAGACTAATATCGGAATTTGATGGTTCTAGGTTGGGTGCTTGCGGATATGGGAGCGATTTCGAAATTAAGGTGTGTAATCGTACGCCCAATTTTGGTTCTGTCAATATGACGAATGAAGGTGTGTATTCACACCCTTGATGAATTGTGAAGCGGCTGAAGCCGAAAAATCGATAAGCTGAAACTTCGGCAACTTAGGGCTCTCGAGCGTGCGAGCGCTAGTAGAGATAAACTGAGCCACAATCGTTCGTGATAGACCGTTGAGGCTACCACGAACATACTTGTGGGCTTAGGTCGTAATGGGCCTCGATAGGCCGAGATGGGCCATTAGGCCCATGGGCCTCACGTGGGGAAAATTCACGATTGTGTCAGATAATGGACTGGGCTGCGAAGTTCGCAAAGCCGCAACAAAATTGGGCTGAATGGGCCACACAAGCATGTGGGCCCACATGGACCAAAAATTAGGCTTTGGGCCCAATTGTACCGTTTCGACCAAAATGGGTATCTATGTCGCTCGAGGCGACTGTAGGCCATCGGAAAGGTTGTTATAGAACTAAAATTACCGAAATACCTCTGAAGGGTAAGATTACAGAAATGTATCTGTGGGGTGAAATAACCATTTTACCCCTAACCGCCAAAATAACCGTTATACCCCTAGTGGTAGTGTAAGCGATGTATGTGTGTTATTTGTATGACTGTTTATGATTGTGACATACTGTATACATGATAAACCGTAATATGTACATATTTTAATCCCACATTTAGCATACTTGTGGATGATTTATCCCTTGAATGGTGGAATTTGATGCTCCAAATCCTTTAATTTCATGTTTTATACTTAGGAGAGCATCAAAGGATGAAAAGAACGAGAAACGGGCCAAAAACGGAGAAAATGGGCCAAAGTACGAAATTAACATGGCTTGGAGAAATCCACACAGCCGTGCCTCTTTAGCAGATCTGAACACGGCCTGGACTCGATTTACACGGACGTGCCACATGGGAGTGTCCTTGACGTGACCTGTTTAAATTCTATTCGTAATAGGGTACTTAGAGGCAAAGAAAGACATCCCAAAAGCCTATATAAGCACCCTAGAGGTTGCGTTCAGGTCGGCCGAGGAGCCAAGCCAGAGAGGGCCGAAATTGTGGGATTTACTCAAAAACAGCTAGTTGATTCATCTCAAGAAGCCAGAATTATACTCAAGACAGAAGATCTTCCCTTCAATTTCCTTCAGGGGGTTTCAGGGTTTTTCTTATGTTTTGTTTTATACTTTCTTCTGAGATGTTTTCTTTTATAAACATGAACTAAACCCCTCAAATACCTGAGGGGTGAAACCTAAGACGGGTCTTGTTATTGTTTTCTGAACTATATGATAAATACTTGATTTGTTCATAATTATGTGTTCTTAATTCTTGTTTTAATATTTCAGGACATTGATTCAAGTATTGATGTGCTTAGGCAGTGGAGGAAAATTCCCTGTTTAAGAGTAGATCTAGCATAGTTAAGCGGAGTTGATCGCACTCCTAGAGATAGGACGACAAAAATTTGTTGGATTAGGGTCAAACCTAATATGGGAGTCCATAGATCGAGTTAATGCAACTCTAAAGTGAATAAATCGTCTGGTTCAGAGCTAAATAACAAGTGAAGTCTAGGTGGATTCTTCCTTGGGTATTGTCTTAATCAATTGGTTTTCATAAAAGTATTTCCCCAATTCATTCTCTGATTCTTAGCATATTTAGCTTAGTAATTAGTTATTTTTAGATTAAATAACAATTCCTTTAATTTTTAGGCTAAATAATAAAGAGATAGTAATTACTAGTAATCTTGGTCCTTGAGGATACGATACTTCCGGTCTTGCCATAGCTATACTACCAAACGATAGGTGCGCTTGCCTCAATCGTTGTTATAGTTAACTTCTAGGATCGATCATTCATTATATAAATATTAAGACTTTCAAACACGATCAATTCACAAGTTATTTATGACACGACATTCTGCATTGGGGTTAGGATTTGTATTTGGAGGAAGTACTGTACTAGTGGCTCTACCACGTTTTTATCATTTTAGTGGCTTCACCATGTATAATGACTTTAATGGCTTGGCCATGTTAACTGTTATTAGCAGCTTTGCTGCGTTATTATTAGTAGCTATGCTATGATATTGGTGTACTGGCTGAGTGGGTCGACTTGGTCCCCACATGGTGTGTTGGTTGGTACGGGTGGTGTGTTGGTTGGACTGGGTTGGGTTGCATCTCTATTTTGCATTGTTATGATTATGGGCTTAGACCCACTCTGTTACTATATAGGGCTAAAGCCCAGACTAATCTGTTACTGGATAGGGCTTGGGCCCAGACTGTTACTGTAATAGGGGATCACATACTGAGTTCTCATAAGTCACCCTTTTCTCTTAATTGTATAGGTAATCCCCAGCCTTAGAGGATTTGGAGCTGCGAGGGACTCGAAGGTGGCCACACGTTTGCGAATGTTTCGATTTACACATAGATTTCATTAAGTTATTTATTTTGGGGAGATGTTTATGTAATAAGGCCAATCGAGGTTATAACTTATATTTGGTGTTAACTTTTTACGTTGACCTGTTAGACTAGGAAACACGGGTTTTCAAAATAATAACTGTTTTCAAAGAAATTCACACATTTTCAAATTTTAAAGTTTACCTTTGGAAAGCTTCCGCGAAATTTAATCCTAACTAATAAATGATATTACCAAAAAGTGAATATCCCGTTTTGATTTTACAACCCCAACAGTTTAAAAAGATTTAAAATTCAGTAATGAACTATCATCGACAAGCCCGGTTTTCAAACAACACTTTCCTGTGACACGTTAGATCCGGTCATAACGCCTAGGCCCGGTTTAGGGTGTTACATTTTGACTAAGACTCTTGTGATTTTTCTATAAATAGAGACAATAGTCTAGGTCAACCACACACGATCTGAAGCATCGACATCGTAAAACTTTATTGATATTTAATTTCCAATAAAAAAAAATCTAAATTTGATTGTTTACTTTTTTAGTTTTTGGCCCATAAAGAGACATCGATATTCGCCACTCCAACATCAATAGAAAGTTTTCATAGCTTTCATCCGTTCATGGATTAGAGCCTACGCTTTAACTAGCCGAGGTTTGTGAATAGTTGAGAAGATGCTGATAAACCATAAAAGTAACATGTTTTAATCCCATACTTAGCATGTTTTTGGACGATTTATTATGTAAATTAGTGAATTTGATGCTCCTAATCCTTTGAATTTATGTTTCTATACTTAGGTGAGCATAGGGAAGTGAAAAGAGTGAAAAACGGGCCAAAATCGGACAAAAAGAGCTATTTTCAGGAACCACATGGCCTGGCCATACGCCCATGTGCCAGCCTATGTCGATATCGCTCCTTGTTTCCCAAACACGCGGAAAAACCCAATTTTTAGGCTTTCTAAGCATTCTAAAGTCTATAAATACACACTTGAAGAGGACCTAAGGGACCATGCAGAGAAGGATGAAGAAAAGACTCGTAGAACACCATAGGATTCAACTCAGAAGCAGGATCTCCTTCAAGTTTGAAGATCTCCATTCAATTTCTTTAGAAGTTTTATGGGTTTCTTTATGTCTTGTTGTTATTCTATTTTTGAGATGATTACATTCTAAATTATGAACTAAATTCCCTAGATACCTAGGGAAGATGGAACTTATGATGGATCTTGTTATTTAACTTTTGATTTACATGACAAATACTTGAATTCTTGTTCTCAATTATGTAAGCTTATTTTGTGTTTTGATATTTTCAGGATATTGATTCATGTTAAATGTGCTTATTCAGTGGAGCAAAAGCCCCTATTTAAGAGTAGATCTAGCATAATTGAGTGGAGTTGCATGAAATCCTAGAAAGAGGAGGACATAAATCTACTTGATTAGAGTCAAATCTAATATGGGGATCCATATATCGAGTTAATGCGACAATATGGGTTTTAATTAGAAAGAGATTTTGATTAATCAACTTAGAGTCAGTTATTCTTACTCTCGAAAGAGATATTAATACAATTTAGGGATTTCTACGAATCAAGGCACAAGTGCACAAATCATTTAATTCAAATTCAGAATAATAAGTGAAGTCTAGGTGTATTCTTCCCTGGGTATTGTCTATCTGATTGGTTTTCTTCAAATATTTTCCTAATTCATTCTCTGTTGCGTTCTTAGTAATTAGTTAGTTAATTTTAGATTAAAATCAATCCCATTAATTTCTAGGCTAAATAATAGAAAAATAGTCATTACTAGTAATTTTAGTCCTCGTGGATACGATATTCCTGACTCACCATAGCTATACTATTATTCGATAGGTGCGCTTGCCTTTGTCCTAATTTTAGTTAGTTTAGTGACTCATCAATCTTGTTGGTAGAATGCTGAGAAACAACTTAGACCACTTAATCCATAACACAAGTATGATTTTGGTAAAAAAGGGTTTGTCTTTATAAATATGACAACTGATTGGTTTTAGAAATTTTAAATTTTTTTGTTGTTTAAAAAAATCATTTTCTAAACGAATATTTCCAACACAATCAAGAATGATCTCTAATTTCTAAATTGAATATGTCACTAATAATTACTTAGGCTTTACAGTCCACAGCCAAATCTAGTGCTTTTCTAATCCCCCAAGCTTCTTCGACAAACTTGCACAGTGTCTTTCTTCTCGAATGTCCGAATCTATTGAGGACTCATCAACCACATTATTCGATAATGACGTGACACCATTTTATGTTTACTTATTACATATAAAAAAATTGAACCCCAAAATGGAGAATGATAGAAAATATTTTGGAACTGTAAATAGATTTTTAGAAAGGAGTGATATTTACATCGAGATTAAGTGTAATGTTTGGGTATTTTGCGATTATCACTTAAAGATCCCAAAATTTATTGATGCGATTTGGAGTTTTTGCTTTTAGATTCTCAAAGGTTAGTCTCTTTTTCTAATTTTTGTGTATTTGGCTTGAAATTTTTTTTCCATGGTTTCTTTTCTGATTCCGGGTTCATGTTGGAAATGCATTTAGAAAAGTAGCCAGGGTAGGAACATCAGAGTTTTAATTTCTTTTGTAAAACAGGCATTTACCGTGATATCTAAAGTAATAAATTTGATCAAATTAAATAGTTATGTTCCAAGGCTTAGGTGATGTCCAAGTCGCAAGGAAAGTTTGGGAGATGCCTGCATTGTCTTGATCAATTCGAATAGTAGTCCAATGTAATCAACCTTTCTACTGAACAACTTTCTTCCCTATTCTTGAACCCTCAGATGCTTGGTGTAACATCCTAAAAATATGAGTATCGATATGTCGCATGTTTTTGGTGCTTAGCTTGTGAGTGATTAAATTTTGTGTGTTAAATATAGTCTTGAGAAGGCACTGTAATATCCAGGATTTTGGGCTTGTGCATTTTTGCTTAAATGTATGAAGAAGCATGCCTATGTATGTTGTGAATGTGTTTTATAAATTTTGGGAACTTTAGAGTGTAGGTGAATGCCTTAGAAATTATCTGATTTTAAGTTTTAAAGGGGAGCTAAGCCTGATAGGCCTTAAGAGAAATTGTAAGGGAAATTGGACATAGAAATGGGCTTGTTAAAGTGGCAAGGAGGTGCCACTTAAAGCCTTAGGAGGTGACGCCATAATCAGTATACAAGGGCTCAGGTTCGAGCAGCAAGGGAAGCAAAAAGGGGAGTTTTATTTTGCAGCAAGGATGAGCAGTGATGGATGGCAATGGGACACTTGATGGATGAGCTTTAGATGTGGTCTAATTCCTTTTAAAATTTCGGCTAAGGGCAAGGATAATGCTTGACTCATTGAGATTATTTTAAATGGGTAGATAAGAGATAAAATAGGAGAAAAGCAAGGAGAAGCTAGTGTTTGAATGCTAGCCGAATTCAAGGGAGGGGAGTGAGATGAGGCATTCGGTCATGTAGGGGGGCTATGTGCCGAAAGTTTAAAGCTATCAAAGTGAAGTTTTGGCCATTTTCTTTTGCCAAAATTTGTTCCACTCTCTCATAAACTTTCAACCCTTTTTCTTTCATAATCAAACCTTACCAAAATTCACTCTTTTCCTCTCATTTAGACCTTGGCTGAATCATCCCAAGACCATTAGGGACAGTTACTTTTCTCATTTGTTTAAGGTAAGCCGAAATACCATCTTTCGTTCTCATCTTTTCTTTCTATTCTACTTAGGCCGAATTTCTTCTCCCAAAAGTTCTTCATTGCCGAAATCCCTTGATCAAAACACCACCATTGCCGAACCCTTGTAAATCTCTTCTCTTTTCCTTCCCAGTTGTTAAGGCAGAATATCTCTGTGGGTTCAAGTAAAGGTGTAGTCGATTTCAACAGTAAGGGTAAGGATTCAATTGTCGCCGTTCTATTTCTTTTCTTTTAGCCGAAACTAAGACTCTAATCCTATTAATGTTCTTTGGCCGAATGCTTGAAGGGGAATTTCGAGATTCCTATTGTAGCCGACTTCAAGAGGAGATCTTCGGGATTTTTAGATCTAAGGTAAGAAAAGTATGATCTTAGGCCGAAGGCCATTTATTAAGTTCAGTAAGTGATTGAAAATCGGATCTAACATGAGCCTATAGGTATTTCGACTCACCAGGAACAAGGATTAATTTCGGGATTTGAGTAGTAACCAAATCGGCAGCAAGGTAAGGATTTTTGGTTGCGATAATCCCTTGGGATTTGAATATGTAGCCGAATGGCCTTTTGCTAAAATGCTTAGTGTTGGCCGAATATAGGAACTAGGGATCTAGAGCATTAGATCAGGATTTTTGGGATTTCAGTGAACACGTTAGTACCAGGTGTGTAGCCCTACACTGATTCCTAATAGATTTATGGTATTAATTTAAAATATGTGTTAATAAGAATATGAAAGATGTGACTAAAGGTACCATTCAATGGTACGGCATATTCAGGTACGTTATCTTTTAAAGCTCTGTTAATAGCAGTATGAACACTGAATATGACATATATGAGAATTGGTTACGAATATGAAATAAGGCATATGGCATGATACTTGCATGATTTGTATGACATGGGGCATATGGGTGATATGGAAAAGGGGAAGTGATCTGGTGGTTTTTACCACAATATCTGGTGACTCATGTCACATAATCTGAATGTGGTAACTTATGTCACAAAATGTTATCTGGTGACTCTGTCACATTATTATCTGGTGACCATGCCACAATTTATAAGGGCGATGTGCAAGTCGTCTGCAGCGACTGCCTTCAATGGTGTGTAGCGGATGGAGGGTCGATTTAGTAATCCCCACGGTGTGTTTGGTTGGTACGGGTGATGTGTAGAGGATGGTTAATAGGTTTGGGTTGGGTTTGCATCATTGCTTATATTTGCTATGTATGATTTGATATGCCTAAATCGATTGGGAATTTTTTCTAGTTGTTGCACATTGAGTCTATTGACTCACCCCTTAGTGGGGTATCTTTTCAGGAGACGCTCAGTAGATGGACCGGGTCGGCAGGAACTTAGGGGTAGCCATGCTCAGCTCAGCACTTATTTTATTTTAAAATCTTTCTATTTAAGTATTTTGGATTTATTTCAGGTTTTGTTTTGATGTAATAAGGCCATTACTATTAACTGTTTTATGCATGCATTTTATTTGATTTTACTTTGATACAATATTTATTGAATCAAGGTTAAACAACTTTTCTTGAAAATAAATTTTTATAAGTATGACACGTAAACACAAATGATTTCCAATTTAAAGGTGAACTCTAAACCAACTCGGAAATTCTTTTAACTTATAGTTTTGAAATATAAAAATAAGGTCTCATAAATTCCAGACTTCAAGTAATAACACCGTTTTCAAATTGAACTGAAAACAAATTAGCTTTTCTTCGAAACTACCCAAACTTTCCAACGTGACAAATAAGTTTTTGAAATGTTTTACTCAAGGAACATACCAGATCCGGTCGAGGCTCGTGGGCCGGGTTTGGGGTGTTTCAATTTGGTATCAGGGACCAGTTTTAAACTCTCAGCCTTGGGTTTAAAGCCCACAACGTTTTCAAAATTGAGCCCAAATAAGTTTTTGTGAAAACTTTTGGAATTAAGCAGGTTTTCTGGCATGGCACCTAAGTCTCCGACCCGAAGTCCACCAGGCAAGTACCCCTAACTGGTTGTGTGATTTATTATATGATTTGTATATGGGTATAAAGTGAATGTAGATTAGTACACTAGGAGCTATTGAACCCTAGGATTAGCTTACTCCAACACAAAATTACATAAAACTTAAAGCCTAATCAAACAAACCTGTGAGTAAGTCGCCGAGTTAGGGTGTGGCAACCATTGTGCGCATGTCTAGGATTGGTTTCAGTGGGAGCTTGGTATTTAAGCAGTCCTAGTGACTCACCTCCTCTCCACTCGAATCCTACCTGGTGCGTAGTGACGGTTCACCCTAACCCAGAGGACTGGTTCACGGGCTAAATCCAATAATTAAAACCCGAAAGGGACTAGCTACACTGTTTTATAAAAACCTTAGTTTTTAAAATCACCAAATCACCCCTTTGATTTGTAAAAACTATTTTTGAAAAAAAAATTTGAAATAATCCCGGTTTACAAAATTACTCAAATACCCCTGGTTTGTAAAATACCCTTGGTTTATAAAATCACCATACTACCCTTGATTTTTTTACCAAGATAATTTCGTTTTACAAAAATACCAAAACCCCTAATTTGCAAAATATCAAGATACCCCGATTTGGAAAATTACCAAAATACCCCTATAGGGCAAATTACGAAAATACCCCTGGGATTGGAATTAACGAAAATGCTTGAGTGGTGAATGTGTATAGTTGATACTATCAAATGAATGTGTTTTCTCTGAATTAGGATAGAAGACTTGGAACTAAAACTTTGATTGATCGAAAGAACTACTACTAAACTCTTTACATAAAACTTGTTCGTGGGTAATTAGTAGAACAAAGACTAATGCATAAAACTTTTTAATCAGGTCGCAATCGTAGACATGAGTTTTAGGGGACGTGGTCGTAATGTGCGAGGGCGTGGTAGAGGTAGAATAACTGTGTCGGAACCTGTTAGGTCTGGTCAAGGATCCGAAAATGAGGTACCACCACCACCAACTGTTGAGGTTAAACATTAGGATCAGACGGGAGATGATGCAGTATCGCAGGTGATGCTGCGGGTTCTTGAGAGGGTGGCTGGAGTAGGTGGAGGTATGGGAGCTCGAAAATTTGTACCCGAGCGACTCCGAGCTAATGGAGCTGAGGTATTCCGTGGTGTATCCAGTGTGGCACCCAATACGGCTGAGTATTGGTTGGAGGCGACGGAGCGAATCATGGATGAGCTGGATCTGACTGTTGAGGAAAAGCTGAAAGGAGTGGTGTCGCTACTTCGCGATAAGTCATATCAATAGTGGCTCACAGTTCGGGATAATGCTATAGCTGAGGATCTCACTTGGGAGTATTTTAAGGCGGCATATCAGAAGAAGTATGTTGGGACTAGCTATATTGATGCGCAGAGGAAGGCATTTATGAGGCTGGTTCAGGAAAGTAAGTCCGTAACGGAATATGAGGCGGAATTCTTAAGATTGAGCCGGTATGCTCGAAGAATTGTGGCTACGGAGCATGAACGATGTGTTCAATTTGAGGACGGTCTAAGGGATGACCTGAGGTTGTTGATAGTTCCATAACAGGAGCGGGAGATTGCCGTGTTGGTGGATAAGGCTAAGGTAGCCGAAGGAGTTAAGGAATCCGTGAGACAGAATACGGATAGGAATAGGCAGAAGAGAGGATTTAGATCATCAGGGCCATCTGGGAATGTGTAAAAGAGGCCTAGAGTTGATGCCCGCGAGGGCAGCAGGTTGTTACAGGAGGGCAGTACCGTACTTGTGCTCAGTGTGGAAAGATGCATCTAGGGGAGTGTTGGAACTAGACAGGGGGCTGTTTTAAGTGTGGGTCCAAGGATCACATGATTAAGGACTATCCTATGAAACCAGATGGGAATCGACCAGCAGGTCAGGGTTTGAATCAGGCTGGGAGAGGTGGACAGCAGCCACCGCGGGGTCGTGGTCCGAATGGAAGGGGTAATGGTGCTGGAAGAGGACGGGGAACACCGGGCAAAGGTGCTGGTAATACCGAGGCAAGACAGCCGGGTCTGGTGTATGCGGTTCGCTGGAGGGAGGATGGAGACGCACCGGACGTCATAACCGGTATGTTCCTCATAGCTGATAAGCCTTACTTTACTTTAATTGATGTTGGCTCGACCCACTCTTATGTTGCATGTAGAGTAGTTGAAATGCTAGATGTAGCCTCTGAACTGTCTAATAAGGAGATGACTGTAGTAAGCCCGTTAGGTCAAACTGTAGTGGTGAATAAGATATTTCGGAATGTACCTCTAGAGACTCAGGGAGCAGTATTTCCTGCTGACTTGATGGAACTTCCTTTCGGAGAATTCAATCTCATTCTTGGCATGGATTGGCTAGTGGAACATCGGGCTAAGTTGGATTACGCAGCTAAGCGAATGGAGTTAAGGACCCCGGCGGATGAGGAAATAATTATGATAGGAGAAAGGAGAAACTACTTATCTAACGTAGTCTCCGCGTTAAAAGCTGATAAGATGGTTCAGAAAGGGTGCAGGGCATTTGTGGCTTTCGTTAGTGCGTTGGATGCGAAAGAAGAAGGAGTTAGTAGAGTTAGAACGGTAAGGGATTTTGTGGATATTTTTTCAGAGGAGCTACCTGGGATACCCCCGGATAGGGAAGTGGAGTTCGGAATTGACTTGCTGCCGGGTACAGCTCCTGTGTCAATTGCTTCGTACAGAATGGCACCAAAGGAGTTGGTGGAGCTCAAGGCTCAAATCCAAGAGTTGCTGGATCGTGGGTTTATCCGACCCAGTGTGTCTCCATGGGGAGCACCGGTCTTGTTTGTGAAGAAGAAGGATGGAACTATGCGCATGTGCATAGATTATCGTCAATTGAATAAGCTGACCATCAAGAACAAGTATCCTTTGCCGAGGATAGACGACTTGTTCGATCAGCTTAAGGGGGCTGTGGTTTTCTCAAAGATAGATTTACGGTCTGGATATCATCAGCTTAAGGTGAAGGAGGTAGATATCCATAAGACAGCTTTCCGAACAAGGTACGGGCATTATGAGTTCTTAGTAATGCCGTTCGGATTGACGAACGCCCCAGCTGCGTTCATGGATATGATGAATCGGGTTTTTCAACCTTACCTGGATTGGTTCGTCGTTGTGTTCATAGACGACATCCTAGTGTATTCCAAGTCTGAGAAGGAACATGACGAGCATCTTCGGATAGTGTTGCAAGTGTTAAGGGAAAAGAAGCTCTATGCCAAATTCAGTAAGTGTGAATTTTGGCTGAAGGAGGTGACGTTTTTAGGGCATGTGGTGTCTGCGGAAGGAATAAGGGTGGACCCTCGGAAGATTGAAGCAGTGTTGGATTGGAAACCACCTAAGTCTGTGGCAGAGGTTCGTAGTTTCTTGGGGTTAGCAGGCTACTATAGAAGGTTCGTAGAAGGGTTTTCGTTGTTAGCTACACCTTTGACGAAGTTGCTAAGGAAGGAAGTACCTTTTGTATGGACAGATAAGCAACAGGAGAGCTTTGAGAAGCTCAAGACGGTTTTGACTGAAGCTCCGGCTTTGATTCAGCCGGAGGCAGGGAAGGATTTTGTGGTGTACTGTGACGCTTCTCATACGGGATTAGGATGTGTTCTGATGCAAGATGGGAAGGTAGTCGCTTATGCGTCTCGACAATTAAGGCCACATGAGGTTAATTATCTGATGCATGACTTGGAATTGGCGGCAGTGGTCTTTGCTCTTAAGGTGTGGAGGCACTATCTTTATGGAGAAAAGTTAGTGATCTACACAGACCACAAGAGTCTTAAGTATCTGTTGACTTAGAAGGAGTTGAACCTGAGACAGTGAAGGTGGGTGGAGTTACTGAAGGACTATGATTGTTCGATAGAGTATCACCCGGGCAAGGCGAATGTAGTGGCTGATGCCCTAAGTCGGAAAGTAGTGGCGGATCTGAGGGCGATGTTTGCACATCTTAGCTTGTATGACGACGGAAGTTTGTTGACGGAGCTGCAAGTTAAGCCGACGTGGTTGAATGAGGTGGAAGAGAGTCAGTTGATGGATGATGATTTAAATGCTAAGTTGCGGCAAGTGCAGAATGGGGAGTTAGAGGATTATGGTGTTAGCAGTGATGGAGTATTGTGTTTCAAGGGTAAAGTCTGTATGCCTAAGGATAAGGAGTTAAGGCGGAGAATTCTTCAGGAATCGCATAGTGGCCCTTATGCTATGCATCCTGGAGGTAGTAAGTTGTACAGGGATCTAAGGGAGCAGTTTTGGTGGCCTGGTCTTAAACGGGAAGTTACAGAATTTGTAGGGAAGTGCCTAACGTATCAGCAAGTCAAGGCTGAACACCAAGTTCCGTCAGGATTGCTTCAGCCGATAAAGATTCCATAGTGGAAGTGGGAGAGAATCACCATGGACTTCGTTAGTGGGCTTCCCTTTACGCCTACTAAGAAGGACTTGGTATGGGTGATAGTGGATCGGTTGACAAAGTCTGCACATATCATTCCAGTGCGGGTTGACTATCCGTTGCAGAAGTTGACGAAGTTGTATGTGGCAGAGATTGTGAGGTTGCACGGAGTGCCGGTATCAATTATCTCAGATAGGGATCCAAGGTTTACATCCCAATTCTGGAAAGCGCTACATCATGCTTTAGGCACCAGATTAGACTTCAGTACGGCTTTTCATCCACAGTCGGATCGCCAGTCTGAGCGAGTGATCCAAGTGTTAGAGGATATGCTGAGGGGCTGTGTGATAGACTTCAGAGGAAGTTGGGAAGAATATTTGCCTTTAGTGGGATTTGCATATAATAACAACTATCAAGCCAGTATTCGGATGGCACCATATGAAGCGTTGTATGGACGGAAGTGTCGCACTCCTACGTGTTGGACAGAATTGGGGGAACGTCGAGTTTTGGGTCCAGAAATTGTGGCAGAATCCGAAGAGAAGGTGGAGGTAATTCGGGCACGGTTGAAGGAAGCATCTGATAGGCAAAATTCGTACGCAGATCTTAAGCGAAAGGAAATAGAGTTTGCTGTGGGAGATCAGGTGTTTCTTAAAGTATCGCCTTGGAAAAAGGTGATGAGATTTGGTCGCAAAGGGAAGTTAAGTCCCAGGTTTATAGGACCTTATCGAGTAGTGAGGCGAGTTGGACCAGTGGCATACCAGTTAGAGTTGCCTCTGGAGTTGAAGCAGATGCACGATGTATTCCATGTGTCTATGCTACGTTGTTATCGCTCAGATCCATCTCATGTAGTACCAGTTGAGGAGGTGGAACTAAGGCCAGATTTGTCTACGAGGAAGAGCCAATTCAGATTTTAGAACGAGATGTGAAAGTATTGTGGAGGAAATCAATTCCTCTAGTTAAAGTGTTATGGCGTAATCATGGATCGGAAGAAGCTTCTTGGGAACCGGAAGAAGCAACGCGACAGCAATACCCTCACTTATTTTAGCCAGGTAATTTCGAGGTCGAAATTATTTTAAGGGGGGTAGAACTGTAATATCCAGGATTTTGGGCTTGTGCATTTTTGCTTAAATGTATGAAGTAGCATGCCTATGTATGTTGTGAATGTGTTTTATAAATTTTGGGAACTTTAGAGTGTAGGTGAATGCCTTAGAAATTATTTGATTTTAAGTTTTAAAGGGGAGCTAAGCCTGATAGGCCTTAAGAAAAATTGTAAGGGAAATTGGACATAGAAATGGGCTTGTTAAAGTGGCAAGGACGTGCCACTTAAAGCCTTAGAAGGTGACGCCATAATCAGTGTACAAGGGCTCAGGTTCGAGCAGCAAGGGAAGCAAAAAGGGGAGTTTTATTTTGCAGCAAGGATGAGCAGTGATGGACGGCAATGGGACACTTGATGGATGAGCTTTAGATGTGGTCTAATTTCTTTTAAAATTTCGACTAAGGGCAAGGATAATGCTTGACTCATTTAGATTATTTTAAATGGGTAGATAAGAGATAAAATAGGAGAAAAGCAAGGAGAAGCTAGTGTTTGAATGCTAGCCGAATTCAAGGGAGGGGAGTGAGATGAGGCATTCGGTCATGTAGGGGGGCTATGTGCCGAAAGTTTAAAGCTATCAAAGTGAAGTTTTGGCCATTTTCTTTTGCCGAAATTTGTTCCACTCTATCATAAACTTTCAACCCTTTTTCTTTTATAATCAAACCTCACCAAAATTCACTCTTTTCCTCTCATTTAGACCTTGGCCGAATCATCCCAAGACCATTAGGGACAATTGCTTTTCTCATTTGTTTAAGGTAAGCCGAAATACCATCTTTCGTTCTCATCTTTTCTTTCTATTCTACTTAGGCCGAATTTCTTCTCCCAAAAGTTCTTCATTGCCGAAATCCCTTGATCAAAACACCACCATTGCCGAACCCTTGTAAATCTCATCTCTTTTCCTTTCCAATTGTTAAGGCCGAATATCTCTGTGGGTTCAAGTAAAGGTGTAGTCGATTTCAGCAGTAAGGGTAAGGATTCAATTGTCGTCGTTCTATTTCTTTTCTTTTAGCCGAAACCGAGACTCTAATCCTATTAATGTTCTTTTTAATCCTATTAATGTTCTTTGGCCGAATGCTTGAAGGGGAATTTCGGGATTCCTATTGTAGCCGACTTCAAGAGGAGATCTTCGGGATTTCTAGATCTAAGGTAAGAAAAGTATGATCTTAGGCTGAAGGCCATTTATTAAGTTTAGTAAGTGATTGAAAATCGGATCTAACATGAGCCTATAGGTATTTCGACATCACCAGGAACAAGGATGAATTTCGGGATTTGAGTAGTAACCAAATCGGCAGCAAGGTAAGGATTTTTGGTTGCGATAATCCCTTGGGATTTGAATATGTAGCCGAATGGCTTTTTGCTAAAATGCTTAGTGTTGGCCGAATATAGGAACTAGGGATCTAGAGCATTAGATCGGGATTTCAGTGAACACGTTAGTACGAGGTGTGTAGCCCTACACTGATTCCTAATAGATTTATGGTATTAATTTAAAATATGTGTTAATAAGAATATGAAAGATGTGACTAAAGGTACCATTCAATGGTATGGCATATTCAGGTACGTTATCTTTTAAAGCTCTGTTAATAGCAGTATGAACACTGAATATGACATATATGAGAATTGGTTACGAATATGAAATAAGGCATATGGCATGATACTTGCATGATTTGTATGACATGGGGCATATGGGTGATATTGAAAAGGGGAAGTGATCTAGTGGTTTTTACCACAATATCTGGTGACTCATGTCACATAATCTGAATGTGGTGACTTATGTCACAAAATGTTATCTGGTAACTCTGTCACATTATTATCTGGTGGCTATGCCACAATTTATAAGGGCGATGTGCAAGTCGTCTGCAGCGACTGCCTTCGATAGTGTGTAGCGGATGGGGGGTCGATTTAGTAATCCCCACTGTGTGTTTGGTTGGTACGGGTGATGTGTAGAGGATGGTTAATAGGTTTGGGTTGGGTTTGCATCATTGCTTATATTTGCTATGTTTGATTTGATATGCCTAAATCGATTGGGAATTTGTGTTAGTTGTTGCACATTGAGTCTGTTGACTCACCCCTTAGTGGGATATCTTTTTAGGAGACGCTAAGTAGATGGACCGGGTCGGCAGGAACTTAGGGGTGGCCATGCTCAGCTCAGCACTTATTTTATTTTAAAATCTTTCTATTTAAGTATTTTGGATTTATTTCGGGTTTTGTTTTGATGTAATAAGGCCATTACTATTAACTGTTTTATGAATGCATTTTTTTATTTTACTATGATACAATATTTATTGAATCAAGGTTAAACAACTTTTCTTGAAAATAAATTTTTATAAGTATGACACCTAAACACAAATGATTTCCAATTTAAAGGTGAACTCTAAACCAACTCGGAAATTCTTTTAACTTATAGTTTTGAAATATAAAAATAAGGTCTCATAAATTCCAGACTTCAAGTAATAACACCGTTTTCAAATTGAACTCAAAACAAATTAGCTTTTCTTCG
Source organism: Gossypium australe (assembly GCA_005393395.2). Classification (NCBI taxonomy): domain Eukaryota; kingdom Viridiplantae; phylum Streptophyta; class Magnoliopsida; order Malvales; family Malvaceae; genus Gossypium; species Gossypium australe. The sequence goes on along the minus strand of CM016619.1, from coordinate 108,065,651 downwards.
AAACTACCCAAACTTTCCAACGTGACAAATAAGTTTTTGAAATGTTTTACTCAAGGAACATACTAGATCCGGTCGAGGCTCGTGGGCCGGGTTTGGGGTGTTTTAGGCACGGAATTATTCGGAAGTAGAATAAATTTTATTAATGAGAATTTTATTGAAGTGGATCAAGTGACCCTGATGCTTAAGTTAATTTAAGTGACAAAAGCTAGCATAAGATGAGCTAGTAGCTAGGTGGTGTTGGCGCATAAGTGATTGCTTGAGGGGAGAGGTTCGAATCCCATGGATAGCATTTAGGTGACTTTTATTTTTGCACTTGTATGGCATGTGTTGGTCATGGATGAGCTTATGATGAGTTGGATTTTTAATTTTTATGGCAAGGTGACTATTGGATAAGATAAGCTTGAACTTAGGGAAAGGAAATCCTATACTTATGGAATGTAGGGGAACACAAGGCATGAATCAAGGATGTTGTCTTGGAAACTTTTGAACGGCCTTTTTGACCATGAATGTGGACGGCATAGGGGGCTAGGGGGGATGGCCGGTTTTTGGTGTTAGTTTGGTAGATTAGGTGCTTGATGAGCACATTTTCCATTTGGTCATTTGGTGCTTTTATCAAAAATTTTCTCTCTAACTTTCCCTCTCCCTAGCCGAATGTACCATAAACTTTGAGTAAGCAATTGTTTCTTTTGGCCATTTTGACCATTTCGGTCTTAGGTTGTTCATTCTCTCCGAACCTTTTTCTTCTCTTTGTGACCGAAACCACATAGCCATCAAGGACCATTTCTTTTCTTCTGTTTTTCCCTCTTCATTGCCGAACGCATTTTGGTCTAAAAGTTTCTTTTTGATTCATCTTCCATCCTTGAGAACCGAAATACAAACCCCTCATCTCTATTTTCTTTTCTCTTCTCCCTATTCTCTTTTCCTCTCCATTTTATTTACCATTCAAACACATCCTTCCTTCATTTTCCTTCCATGGCCGAATACTTGTAACCATCCCCATAGCCGAAATTTATTTTCCTATCTAGTATATCATAGTCGAATCTCTTATTCTTCTTTGACCTTGTTCTCAATCATTTCTTTCATTAAGCTTTGGATAATTGTAAGATAGTGGAGGGCCGAACCACCATTTTGTCAAGTCATATTGAAAGTTATTTAAGTTTGGATCATATTTAGCAAGGAATCCTTTGGAAATCACTCGGGATTTTAAGGTAAGTCGAGTTCGCCCTGTTAAGCCATTAGTATTAAAATTTCCGATATATTGTAGGACTAATAATCCTTTGTCAATGCAGGCAAGCAAGATAGGGACGAAAAGAGTTGTGAATAGTGTTCGGAAGAGGGGTGGTTCCGCTATTCCCCCTAAATTCAAACGAAGGGCTATTTCAGCAACCCGAGACTTTCCACCGGGTTGTGGACCCACATCCGAGGAAAATCGATTATTCGAAGTCGTTCGTACTCCCGAGCCATTGTTTGTTCGTGGTTCTTCATCGAGTTATGAACCATCAATCAGGGAGAACCGATAAATAGTTGTCATTCGAGATTCCGAGGGTAAAGATTTAGATCGTTTATCAATAGTATAGTTTTTATTAAATACTATTGTTCTAATCAAGCATGATAAATATTTAGGTATCGACGAGCGGGAAAGTATAGTTCTCACCGTAATCAGGTGTGTAACTTCACACTTATCTCATGGGTTATACTATGCCGTAGTAATAGAATAAAAATCGTAAATTCGGTAAAATTGGAAAATACGGTATATTAGCACTTTTTGGTGTGAATGCATGAAACCGGTATTAAGATTGTGAAAAAAATTACGGATTTGCCCTTAATGGGCTATATTGTTAAAAAGTGATATTTTGGACCATATGATTATTTTGATAAGTTGGCCAAGTGTGAAAATTGTGAAAAAGGCCTCATGTGTTAAATGGGCCAAAGTTGGCTAGATTGTTAAATGGGCCAAAGTTGGCTAGATCGTTAAATGGGCCAAATTGCTATTTTGACTAATGGGCCAAATTGATAACTTGTAATATGGGCTTTTTGTTGAAATTTACCTTATGAATATATTGTTATGCATTATATATATATACATGACTGCATGGGTTGGGATAATTGACGAAGAGAAGAAAGGCCTGTTGCCAAAATCTAGTTCGATAGTTCTGCCAAAAATATTATAAATGGCCTGTTGCCAAAAATCTAGTTCGGTGGTTCTGCCACAAATATTATAAATGGCCTGTTGCCAAAATTTGGATCGGTGGCTCTGCCACAAATATTACAATTGGCTTAATGCCTGCTATTGGTGTGTTGGCGGGGTGGGTTGACTTGATCCCCACAGGTGTGTTGGTTGGTACGGGTGGTGTGTAGCGGATGGAAATTAGGCTTGGTTGGGAATTTCATATCACATGCATTATTTTATATTTGAATTATATTTATATAGTGTACATTTGCAAATGGGCTCAAGCCCAATTATATGCTTATATGGTTTTGGCCCAGTGGACACGGTAAGTGGGTTACACATTGAGTTCTAAGTAACTCACCCCGTTTTTCTTACCCTTCTCAGGTGATAATAATTGATGGAGGCCTGGGCCGGGGATGACTTCGTGTGGAGGCCATACTACAAATGGTGGTTTATATAACTTTAAAACTTCTTTAATTATTTTCATTTAAGTATTATCCCAATTGCGATGTAATAAGGCCTCTGGTATTATTTTCATGGATTTTATTTTGTGGGTGGATTTTATTATCTTTTAGATTCTTAAATTGGACTGTTTTAGTTTTCATAAATGTTTTCTAAAACTTTCGTATAAGATAAAGGTTTTTCATAAATATAACTAAAACTTAGAAATTTCTTTGAAAATTCTTTTATGAAAATATTTCGACCAAATAAATTTAAAATTTAAAACAATTATTACTCTGAAAATCAAATGATAAACTCTTGTGTTTTAAATCATGGATTTCCAATAAACCTCGATTTTTGATAAAATCATTCTCTAAAATCGTTTGAAGATTTGATTTCTTACATCGTTGATGATTTAAACGCACGTTCAATTTGTGTAGCATGCCAAAATCCGGGCTTAATGCATAGGCCAGGTTTGGGGTGTTACATTTTATGGTATCAAAGCCAGTTTCAAAACTTGGCTGTGGTTTGGGTTCAACAACAATTTCTGTTTAAAACTGTTTAAATATCTAGATTTTATGTTTTAAAAGTTGTATGGCACCACGAGCATCCGGCACCAAGTCAAGTAGGTACTCATATACTGAATGATTATTATTGTGATATGATCATAGGAACACTCTAGAACTTCTAGTTTTAGGTGTTGGAAATGGTAGAGATTGAGACTATAGGATGTGATTCCGAAAACAACTTTATCTCTTATATCTCATAAAATATCGTTAATAAACACTGAAACAATATTCTGATTCATAAAACTTGTAATCATATTAAACCGAATTAGACATTATGAGCTCTAGAGGACGTGGACGTGGACGCGGTAGACGTGGCCGTGGTAGAGGACGAGGTGCTAGGGTTGAGTCTGAAGCGCCGGGTCATATGCCGGAAATGGATGCACCTGCGTCATTCGGGAGTGAGACTGGATCTCATGACCATGCGAGAGAGAATAATGCTTTGACTCAAGCAATGTTACGAGTCCTAGAAAGGGTCGTCGGGGTTAGAACTGGGCCAGTAGCTCATGGATCAATATTGGAACGACTCAAGTCAAGTGGTGCAGAAGTTTTTAGAGGTGTCTCCGGTGTAGCTCCGAATGTTGCAGAATATTGGCTCGAGGTTGTGGAGCGGATTATGGATGATATGGAGTGCATCGCCGAACAGAAATTGAGAGGAGCCGTGTCCTTACTAAGGGATGAGGCGTATCAATGGTGGCTCACTGTTCGAGAAGGCACCGAGGTTGCATTGGTTACTTGGGATTTCTTTAAAACTGCTTTCCAAGGGAAGTATGTCGGGACAAGTTATGTGGATGCCCAGAGAAAAGAATTCCTGAATTTGGTTCAAGGAAATAAGACGGTGGCAGCTTACGGGGCAGAATTTCTTCGCTTGAGCCGATATGCTCGCACTATAGTGCTGACTGATCATGAGCGTTGTGTACGCTTTGAAGATGGGCTGAATCATGAGTTGCAGGTACTGATAGCCCCACAACAAGTACGGACTTTTGCCTCGCTTGTTGAGAAAGCCAAGATAGCCAAAGAGGCAAAGAATTCAGAATGTCAGAACCGGGAAAGAGTCGGAGGCAAGAGGGATTTTAAGTACATAGGTATTGCTGAAAGGTTTCAGAAGAGGCCACGGAATGACGAGCCAGCTCAAGCTAGAGCACCTGTGACTTCCAATCAGAGTCGAGACTATGCCGATTGTGGGAGACGACACCCCGGGGAATGCTGGAGGAAAACGGGTGCCTGCTATACATGTGGTTCCAAGGATCATCAGTATAAGAATTGCCCTTGACAGACTAATACGACTCAAGAAGCTCGTAACCCTGATGCTCAGCCAGCTAGAGGTGCTCAGCAGCCACCGAGAGGCCGGGGACCAGGTCGTGGTGGTAATGTTGTTGGATGTGGTCAAGGTGCACCGGGTTGAGGTAATGGTTTTAGAGGTAACGCGGAGGCAAGACAGCCGGGGTTGGTCTATACAGTTAGGCGTCGGGAAGATGGCGATGCACCTGATGTGATAACCGGTACGTTCTTCATCTTAAATGTACCTGTTACTGCTTTGATAGATATCGGGTCTACCCACTCGTATGTTGCTAGTGCCATACCTGGAAACCTGGATATTAGATCTGAGATTACCGATAGAGAGATGACGGTACTTAGTCCTTTAGGACAGTCGGTAATAGTGAATAAACTATTTAGAGACGTGCCCTTGGAAATTCAAAGAGAAATATTCTTAGCGGATTTGATGGAATTGCCTTTCGGCGAGTTTGATCTTATTTTGGGCATGGATTGGTTGGTGAAGCACCAGGCACAATTGGATTGTGCCGAAAAGCGGATGTCAATAAGGACTGTGGATGATGAAGAGGTAGTTATGATAGGTGAGCGAAGGAACTTTTTGGCAAATGTGGTATCTGCTTTGAAGGCAGAAAAGTTGGTGCGGAAAGGGTATGGAGCATTCTTAGCTTTCGTTAATGCTTTGGATGCCAAGGAATTATCGGTGGAAGGTGTGAGAACGGTGAAAGAATTTCCAGATGTCTTTCCCGAAGAACTTTCGAGTCTACCTCCAAATCGGGAAGTAGAGTTTGGCATTGAGCTTTTGCCCGGAACGGCTCCGGTGTCCATTGCTCCTTATAGAATGGCTCCGAAGGAGTTAGCGAAGCTTAAAGCTCAAATTCAAGAACTGCTAGATCGGGGTTTTATTCGACCAAGTGTGTCTCCGTGGGGAGCACCGGTTTTGTTCGTCAAAAAGAAGGATGGGTCGATGTGTATGTGCATTGATTATAGGCAGTTGAATAAATTGACGATCAAGAATCCATTACCGAGAATCAATGACCTGTTCGATCAATTGAAGGGAGCTTCAGTTTTCTCCAAGATTAATTTGAGGTCGGGTTATCATCAACTCAAGGTTAGAAAGGCAGACATTCATAAGACGATATTCCGGACTCGTTATGGACATTATGAGTTTTTGGTGGTGCCGTTTGGTTTGACCAATGCACCAGCTGCATTTATGGACATGATGAATCGAGTCATTCAACCTTATCTAGACCGGTTCATAGTGGTGTTCATAGATGATATCTTGGTATATTCGAGGAATGAGGAAGAGCATGACTCACATTTGCGCATTGTGTTGCAAATTTTGCGAGATGAGCAACTTTATGCCAAATTCAGTAAATGAGAATTTTGTTTGAAGGAAGTGACTTTCTTGGGTCATGTGGTGTCAGCCGAAGGAATAAGAGTTGATCCTCGGAAGGTTGAGGCAGTCTTGGATTGGAAACCGCCGAAGTCAGTGGCTGAGATTCGGAGTTTCTTGGGTTTGGCTGGTTACTATAGATGCTTTGTTGAGGGGTTTTCGTTGAATGCTGCACCCCTAACTAAGCTGTTGCGAAAGGGAGTACCGTATGTATGAACCGATAAACAACAAGAAAGTTTCGAGAGACTAAAGAAAATTTTGACGGAAGCGCCAGTACTGATTCAACCTGAGGCTGGAAAAGAGTTTACCGTTTACTGTGATGCGTCACACACGGGTTTAGGATGTGTACTGATGCAAAGTGGAAAAGTGGTGGCATATGCTTCTCGACAGTTGAGGCCGCATGAAGTCAACTATCCTACTAATGACTTGGAGTTCGCTGCGGTGGTGTTTGCCTTAAAGATTTGGAGGCACTATCTCTATGGTGAGAAGTCTATCATTTATACGAATCATAAGAGTCTTAAGTACCTCCTTACCCAAAAGGAGTTAAACATGAGACAACGGAGATGGGTAGAGCTGTTAAAGGATTATGACTTCTCATTCGAGTACCATCCTGGAAAGGCTAACGTAGTGGCAGACGCGTTGAGTCGTAAGATTGTATTGGAGTTGAGAGCAATGTTTGCTCATCTCAGTTTGTATAAGGATGGCAGTCTATTAGCGGAACTTCAGGTGAAGCCTCTGTGGTTGGAGCAGATCAAGGAAAAGCAGTTATCAGATGAAAAGTTGGGTCATTTAATGCAACAAGTTGAAAGTGGTATAATAGGGGATTTTGGATTGAACAAGGATGGCATGCTGTGTTTTCATGGAAGAGTTTGTATGCCCATGGATTCGGATTTGAGACAAATGATTCTTCGAGAGGCGCATAGTAGCCCTTATGCTATGCACCCCGGAGGAAATAAGATGTATCGGGATCTCCGTGAGCAGTATTGGTGGCCAAGGTTAAAGTGGGAGGTTACTGATTTTGTGGGAAAATATTTGACTTGTCAGCAAGTGAAGGCGGAATATCAATTACCATCGGGTTTATTGCAACCGGTAAAGATTCCTCTATGGAAATAGGAACGGATAACGATGGATTTTGTTAGTGGGTTACCCTTAACACCTACTAAGAAAGATTCTGTTTGGGTGGTAGTTGATCGATTGACAAAGACTGCTCATTTTCTACCAGTTCGTACGGACTACTCGTTGCAAAAGTTGGCTAAGCTATATGTATCTGAGATTGTGAGGTTGCATGGGGTACCAATGTCTATCATATCAGACAGGGATCCCATGTTTACATCACGGTTTTGGAAAGCTTTACATGAGGCTTTGGGAACAAAATTAAACTCCAGTACGGCTTTTCATCCTCAGTCAGATGGTCAGTCAGAAAGAGTAATTCAAATTTTGGAAGACATGTTACGTGGTTGTGTAATTGACTTCAGAGGTAGTTGGGAGGATTTCCTACCGTTGGCAGAGTTCGCGTATAATAACAGTTACCAATCCAGTATCCAAATGGCGCGCTATGAAGCGTTATACGGTCGTAGGTGTCGTACCCCTACTTGTTGGACTGAATTGGGGGAACGACAGTTGTTGGGTCCTGAATTGATATATGAGACAGAAGAAAAGGTAGAGGTGATTCGAGCGCGGTTAAAGGAAGCTTCGGATAGACAAAAGTCTTATGCGGATTTGAAGCGTAAGGATATTGAGTTTGCGGTGGGGGATTAGGTCTTTCTGAAAGTCTCACCTTGGAAGAAGATTTTCAGATTTGGAAGGAAGGGCAAGTTGAGCCCTAGGTTCATTGGACCGTACCATGTGTTGAAGCATGTACGACCAGTGGCCTATCAGCTTGAATTACCTTCAGAGTTGAATCAGATTCATAGTGTTTTCCATGTTTCTATGCTGAGGCATTATAGATCAGATCCGTCGCATATAGTACCGATGGAAGAAGTGGAATTAAGGCCAGACTTGTTTTTCGAAGAGGAACCAGTGAAAATCTTAGACCGTGATGTTAAGGTGTTAAGAAGGAAGACTGTGACGTTGGTTAAGGTTTTATGGCGTAATCATAGAGCAGAGGATGCTACGTGGGAGCCTGAGGACGCAATCCGACAGCAATATCCTCACCTCTTTTAACCAGGTAAATTTCGAGGATGAATTTTTTTTAAATATGAGTATCGATATGTCGCATATTTTTGGTGCTTAGCTTGTGAATGATTAAATTTTGTGTGTTAAATATAGTCTTGAGAAGGCACGGAATTATTCGGAAGTAGAATAAATTTTATTAATGAGAATTTTATTGAAGTGGATCAAGTGACCCTGATGCTTAAGTTAATTTAAGTGACAAAAGCTAGCATAAGATGAGCTAGTAGCTAGGTGGTGTTGGCGCATGAGTGATTGCTTGAGGGGAGAGGTTCGAATCCCATGGATAGCATTTAGGTGACTTTTATTTTTGCACTTGTATGGCATGTGTCGATCATGGATGAGCTTATGATGAGTTGGATTTTTAATTTTTATGGGAAGGTGACTATTGGTTAAGATAAGCTTGAACTTAGGGAAAGGAAATCCTATACTTATGGAATGTAGGGGTACACAAGGCATGAATCAAGACAAGGCATGAATCAAGGATGTTGTCTTGGAAACTTTTGAATGGCCTTTTTAACCATGAATGTGGACGGCATAGGGGGCTAGGGGGATGGCCGGTTTTTGGTGTTAGTTTGGCAGGATTAGGTGCTTGATGAGCACATTTTCCATTTGGTCATTTGGTGCTTTTATCAAAAATTTTCTCTCTAATTTTCCCTCTCCCTAGCCGAATGTGCCATAAACTTTGAGTAAGCAATTGTTTCTTTTGGCCATTTCTTTTGACCATTTCGGTCTTAGGTTGTTCATTCTCTCCGAACCTTTTTCTTCTCTTTGTGACCGAAACCACATAGCCATCAAGGACCATTTCTTTTCTTCTCTTTTTCCTCTTCATTGCCAAATGCATTTTGGTCTAAAAGTTTCTTTTTGATTCATCTTCCATCCTTGAGAACCGAAATACAAACCCCTCATCTCTATTTTCTTTTCTCTTCTCCCTATTCTCTTTCCTCTCCATTTTATTTACCATTCAAACACATCCTTCCTTCATTTTCCTTCCATGGCTGAATGCTTGTAACCATCCCCATAGCTGAAATTTATTTTCCTATCTATTATATCATAGCCGCATCTCTTATTCTTCTTTGACCTTGTTCTCAATCATTTCTTTCATTAAGCTTTGGATAATCGTAAGATAGTGGAGGGCCAAACCACCATTTTGTCAAGTCATATTGAAAGTTATTTAAGTTCGGATCATATTTAGCAAGGAATCCTTTGGAAATCACTCAGGATTTTAAGGTAAGTCGAGTTCGCCCTTTCAAGCCATTAGTATTAAAATTTCCGATATATTGTAAGACTAATAATCCTTTGTCAATGGAGGCAAGCAAGATAGGGACGAAAAGAGTTGTGAATAGTGTTCGGAAGAGGGGTGGTTCCGCTATTCCCCCTAAATTCAAACGAAGGGCTGTTTCAGCAATCTGAGACTTTCCACCGGGTTGTGGACCCACATCCGAGGAGAATCGATTATTGGAAGTCGTTCGTACTCCCGAGCCATTGTTTGTTCGTGGTTCTTCATCGGGTTATGAACCATCAATCGGGGAGAACCGACAAATAGTTGTCATTCGAGATTCCGAAGGTAAAGATTTAGATCGTTTATCAATAGTATAGTTTTTATTAAATACTAGTGTTCTAATCAAGCGTGATAAATATTTAGGTATCGACGAGCGGGAAAGTATAGTTCTCACCGTAATTAGGTGTGTAACTTCACACTTATCTCATGGGTTATACTATGCCGTATTAATAAAATAAAACTCGTAAATTTGGTAAAATTGGAAAATACGGTATATTAGCACTTTTTGGTGTGAATGCATGAAACCGGTATTAAGGTTGTGAAAAAAATTACGGATTTGCCCTTATTGGGCTATATTGTTAAAAAGTGATATTTTGGACCATATGATTATTTTGATAAGTTGGCCAAGTGTGAAAATTGTGAAAAATGCGTCATGTGTTAAATGGGCCAAAGTTGGCTAGATCGTTAAATGGGCCAAAGTTGGCTAGATCGTTAAATGGGCCAAATTGCTATTTTGACTAATGGGCCAAATTGATAACTTGTAATATGGGCTTTTTGTTGAAATTTACCTTATGAATATATTGTTATGCATTATATATATATACATGACTGCATGGGTTGGGATAATTGACGAAGAGAAGAAAGGCCTGTTGCCAAAATCTAGTTCGGTGGTTCTGCCACAAATATTATAAATGCCCTGTTGCCAAAAATCTAGTTTGGTGGTTCTGGCACAAATATTATAAATGGCCTGTTGCCAAAATCTAGATCGGTGGCTCTGCTACAAATATTACAATTGGCTTAATGCCTGCTATTGGTGTGTTGGCGGGGTGGGTTGACTTGATCCCCACAGGTGTGTTGGTTGGTACGGGTGGTGTGTAGCGGATGGAAATTAGGCTTGGTTGGGAATTTCATATCACAAGCATTATTTTATATTTGAATTATATTTATATATTGTACATTTGCAAATGGGCTCTAGCCCAATTATATGCTTATATGGTTTTGGCCCAGTGGACACGGTAAGTGGGTTACACATTGAGTTCTAAGTAACTCACCCCGTTTTTCTTACCTTTCTCAGGTGATAATAATTGATGGAGGCTTGGGCCGGGGATGACTTCGTGTGGAGGCCATACTACAAATGGTGGTTTATATAACTTTAAAACTTCTTTAATTATTTTCATTTAAGTACTATCTCAATTGCGATGTAATAAGGCCTCTGGTATTATTTTCATGGATTTTATTTTGTGGGTGGATTTTATTATGTTTTAGATTCTTAAATTGAACTGTTTTAGTTTTCATAAATGTTTTCTAAAACTTTCGTATAAGATAAAGGTTTTTCATAAATATAACTAAAACTTAGAAATTTCTTTGAAAATTCTTTTATGAAAATAATTCGACCAAATAAATTTAAAATTTAAATCAATTATTACTCTGAAAATCAAATGATAAACTCTTGTGTTTTAAATCATGGATTTCCAATAAACCTTGATTTTTGATAAAATCATTCTCTAAAATCGTTTGAAGATTTGATTTCTTACATCGTTGATGATTTAAACGCACGTTCAATTTGTATGGCATGCCAAAATCTGGGCTTAATGCATAGGCCGGGTTTGGGGTGTTACACTTGGAAAGTGGAATGTAACTTAAAAAGTAAAACACAAGACGTGAATCGAGACTTCTCAAGGAGCTATGCATCTAGCTCTTTATGTCCTACCCAAAACTGAAAACAAGACGTAAACCGAGACTAATCAATGAGGTATGTCAACTACCTATTTGTGTTCTACCCAATCGAAAACAAATCCTATAATTCAATTATTATCTTTAGAAGAATGTCATTATAATCTCAAAAATCTAAATTACAAAGTCTAAAAAGATAGAATTGATTTGTGTTGAAAGAAAATAGAATTTAACTATTTCAATAAGTTTCAACAAAGTTTTCTCTTAGTATATATTGCCCTTGGTTTTTTTACATCAATTGGGTATTGATAGAGAAACATATGCAAGAGTTACATTTGTATTTGATGCACATAAAATAATTAATATAAAAGAACTAAAGTCTAACTAGTACATTTTTAACCCCATGGCCAGCGACTCCAAAGGGATAATTCTTTGTGTGCGGAGGCGTACTTACGTTAGTGGTCTATTTTCAAGTTTAATTATACGAGCTTACCTCTCTTGACTTAAATAAGAAATCAAGACCATATGATTATCTAACCCAATAGCATATATTCTTCCATGAATTAAGTTTTTTGAAGATAATTATTTAATTAAATTAAATTGTTTTCACTACTTAATTTACAAAACCCAATTCAATTTTTGTTAGAATCATGAAAACTTTTCCACACTAGAACTTACATGGAAATTAATTTAATTACAAGATGCTTGAGAGAAGTTGAGGATACTAAAAGATAAAATTAAATCTATTTGGAAAGAGTAGTCAAATGGCCACCAGGTTTCCACTAATAATTGTTACGTGGGTGAAGTTTCGGCTGAAGTCTAAGGTGAATGTTAGCTCGACTAGGTATTATAGGGCCAAGAAAACAGTGATTGAAAAGAGTGCTAGAAGGCACCATAATTGCTTTCGGCAATATGGTGTGAACCTTCGTCAACCACCAAACCACATTCTTGTATCAACAATTTTTTTATTGAATAACTAGGATTATACATTAAAAATAACATTTATAAACTTAACGGGACATAATTATATGCGCCACCATCTAGTAAAGATATTATTTTGAAGATAAAATGTAAAATAATGTTTTTCAATCTTTCCATAATAAAATCCTTTCGCATAGTTTAAATTATTCAAGTTGTGAAAAAATTAACAACAAAACTATCTAACTGTGCGAAGTTGATATTAAAGAAACAAGCTAATCATAGAAATTGAAGCTTGGCCATATGACTTTTCCACATTGATTAAATAGTAATATATTTGATTGGTTGTAATTTTCTCAAACTTTCTATATATTTGGAACAAAAAAAAAAAAGGAAAAGCCATTCTTCCTTTAATTTCAAAACTAAATAAAAACATGGCTCCACACCTTAATATTGTTCCTCCCATGTTTGTACTTTTATTATTATTCATTTTAGCCTCTAAAGTTTAATCAGATGCTTTTGATGTTGTTGCCAAGTTTGGCGCAAAGCTGACGGGAAAACGAATTTGAGTAAGGCAAGTTCAATTGCTCTTAACTTTGTACCCCAAAGGTGAAAATATGAAAAAAAAAATATTTCAAATTGATGTCTTTATTCATTTCATTTTAGTAATTTTTGGATGCTTGGAAAGAAGCATGTGCCTCTGTAACCCCATCAACAGTTGTGATTCCTAAAGGGACATATTTATTAACAAAAGTAAACTTAGAAGGTCCATGTAAGGCTCCTATTGAGATTAATGTTCAGGGCACTATACAGGCTCCGGCTGATCCCAGTGCTTTCAAGGACCCTAATTGGGTTAGATTCTGTAGTATTGAAAATTTCAAAATGTCTGGTGGAAGAATTTTCGATGGTCAGGGAAGCATTGCTTATGAGAAGAATACTTGCGACAATCATTAATTTTGTTCTAAACTTCTCGTTGTCAGCTTTCTTCCCTCTTGCCAGAATTTATTTATTCTTTTTCCTCTTATTATTATTATCAAAATATAATTATAACTAACATCTTTGTTTTGTGTGTTACTTTGTTAACTCCAAAATTAAACTGAATATAAGGTTTGACTTTGTGACCAATGCATTGATACAAGATATAACTAGCAAAGACAGTAAACTATTCCACGTTAATGTTTTTGCATGCAAAAACATTACCCTTGAACGTTTCAAGGTAGAGGCACCGGCAGAGAGCCCAAACACAGATGGGATTCGCATGGGCAAATCAAACGGTGTCAATATTATTGGCTGTGACATTAAAACTGGTGATGATTGTATTTCTATCGGAGATGGCACTAAAAATGTGGACATAAAAGAAGTAACTTGTGGACCAGGACATGGTATAAGTATTGGTAGTCTTGGAAAGTTCCAAAATGAAGAGCCAGTTGAGGGAATTAAAGTCTCAAATTGCACCATCACTAATACTTTCAATGGAGCTTGAATCAAAACTTGGCCAGGAGAATATCCTGGGATAGTATCAAAAATACATTTTGAGGATATTATCGTGAATAATGTCTCTTCGCCTATCCTAATTGATCAACAATATTTCCCATGGAATAAATGCAAGAAAAATGTATGTACATTCTTATCAAAATCCTAATAGAGTGATAATATTTAATCGATCATTGAATCATTGTTGTGTTGATGCAGGAAGAATCGAAAGTTAAACTAAGCAACATTAGCATCAAGAACATCCGTGGCTCATCTGCACTTCCAGAAGCTGTCAAGTTTATTTGCAGTGGTTCTTCACCATGTCAAAATGTGGAACTTGCAGACATTGATATTAAGCACACCGGAGCTGAACCCGCAACATCCCAATGTTTGAATGTCAAGCCTATAACTAGTGGCAAATTAAACCCGGTTCCATGTTCTAGCCCTGTCCCAAAAACCCCTAGCGCCACCGCTTAAAGCATACCAACAAATTCAATACAATTGTAATTAACATATTTATTCATATTTTATAAAAACAATTCTTTTTCATTTTAATTCTTTGTTATTAATAAACTTTTTCTATGAATTCAATGCTTATAGTATACACATCAATACAAAGTGCCGAAATGTGATAAAATTTAGTTTATTTAAACTAATAACAAAACCATTACTGGTTTTCTATATTAAATTAGAATTAATTATTTAAGTTTTCTTTATATAAGTATAAATTTTTTGTAAAAACCATCTTCCAACATAGTACTTTTAAGGAAAAATAAAATATTAAATTCGAGATTCTAATTAAAATAAAAGTTTGTCGTCCAAATTTTTTGAACAACATATTCCTATGTTATTTGTGTGCTTAAACATATGATTATATTTGTGCATTGGTTTGTTTCTTTTTCTGTTGACTTCTATTTTTCATGGAAGAAGATGTGATGGTTACCATGAGATATGATAAGATCATTTTGGGTGAACGGATATAAATTAAAGGGATTGAGGATATCCTATTAGGCTAAAGCAGATACAAAAAATTCATTGGACGAGCACTTGGTGAGTTGTTTTCATAATGATATATAATAAGGAGAGGTCGGTCATGACATTTAATTACAAACTATTTGAGCTCTAATTATATATCTAGTTGGCCCCTCTACTAGCTCTATACAACCTTGATGGTTTGCATTTGAATTGATGAGATGAATAAATAAAATTGATGAATTATAGAAGAAGATCGAATGTATCTGTAACATCCTAAAATAGGGGTTATTTGTGATTAAATTATTTTGGTTGTGATTGGATTGCTGTGATGTTATTTGTGGTGTAATAGGATTTAATGATAGATCTTGAGTAGGCTCGGAATGGTAGAAAATTTTATTTGGAAGCTTTAAAAGCAAGGGACCATAGTAATTAGGGGTTACAAGTTAAATGAGGGAACGTTAGTCACTAAAAAGGCCTTGGAAAAGTGGCAAGAGGGAGGCCACTTAGGAGCTGGAATTTACGCCACAAGAGGAGCAAGGGGAGCCTATGTTCGAGTCGCGGAATCTCCCTTTTTGCTCTTTATTTTGGACGGCAAGAGAGAGAGAGAGGGAAATGCTCAATTTTTTATTTCAGGATAATAAGGATAATAAGGATTTTATTTGGATTTTATTTGATAATTTTTAATAGATGACAAGAGAGAAAATGTAGGCATTTAATTTATTCAAATTCTTTTGAATAATTTTGAATGGTTGGTCAAGAGAGATTTTGGGAGTTTGCCGAATTTTGAACTCCTTGTTGAAGAGGAGTGGACGGCTTAGGGGCTAGGCGAAGGGGGGAGAGTGCCGAATTCTCTTAAGGCACATACTTATCATTTTGCTTTTTCTTTTTCTCCATTTTGCATGTAGCCGAAATTCCCTACTTCTCCACCTTTGATTTTCTCTCCTTTCTCATTCTCTCAAAACCGAAAACCATTCTCTTTTTCTTAGACTTTGGCCGAATCCCCTACACTCTCATCTTCCATCTAATTCTTTTCTTCTCTTCTCAAAACCGAAACCCCTATCTTCCTTTTCTCATTATTTTCTTTCCCTATTAGTCGAATCTACTCCCTACCTTAGTGACCAAAATCTCTTTTCTTCCTATTAAACTCACCTTGGCCGAATATTAGGAGTAGCATAAGACTCTTCGGGATTTCTTTGTCGAATCGATTGTGAAGGTAAGTAATGGCCGAAACTCTCTTCCTATATCTTCTTTCTCTCTGTCGACTTGGATGAATGGAAAAGCCGAATTATAGTGATGACTAATCAGTGTTGAAACCGATTGTATCTAGGAACTCCAGGATCTCGAAGCAGTAAATCTGACTTTCCATTCTCTGTCAATTGGTTGGTAAGTGGTGGTAAGGACCTATTTTAATAGACTATATTTTTAGTGATCGAAAAGCCGAAGGCTATTAACATGGTTGATTGCCGGTTGTAGGGGAGTAAAGCAGATTCACATCTCGTGTGTTTTGGCTAGTACTTAAAGGCGTTTAGGTAAGGTCTCAGGTTTCAAAGTGTTAACCCTTTGGATTTATTTTGGTTTGGCCGAATGATCTATGGCACTAAACATGGGTAATGGCCGAATATAGGAGCAAGGAACCTATTGTATGCTAAACTGGTTTGATGTAGATTTGGATTTAATACCATAAAGGTATAAGCAAGGATTCAGGTAAGTCCTTGTTGTGATGAGCTCTTATGATGCTTTTGGGAAGCATGACATATTTGGTATATGTGGCATATAAGTATATGGCTGATGATAAACTCTGTATATATTGTTATGTAAACATGTTGGCATGATTTCTGTTAAATGCATATCATTGATTGACGTGGGTTAAACGAGTGGAGGGGGAAGTGATATTCGTGTCGACGGACACCAGTGGTTTGGTACCACATTTCGTGACTTTTGTCACCAGAGGTTTGGCACCTCATAGCGTCTCGTCCCCGTGGCTTAGCACCACAGTGGGTTGGCCCCACAAATGATATTATGGGATTGACACCAGTGATTTGGTATCACACGTGGGTTGGCCCCACAACTTATTATTTGTGACTTCGAGTCACCAGTGGTTTGGCACCATAATATTGATGGATATCGTGACTTTGAGTCACCAGTGGTTTGGCACCACCAGTGGTTTGGTACCACACTGGGTAGAGAAAGGCGTTTGGATGGCTAGGTTGGGTGCATGTTGAACTTAGTGCATGTTGACTTGTTATAAATTGTGTATGATGTTGCATTAAACCGGGGGAAGGGTTACACATTGAGTCTTGGTGACTCACCTTCTTCTTTAACATTTTCAGGTGACTCGTAGATTACGGATGAGGAGCCAGATGGACTCGAGGCGGCCATGCAGTGAAATTGTGGATTAAATGAACTTTGAATTATTTTTATTTCCTTTTCGGTTTATTTGTTCCAGTTGTAATAAGGCCTCCTTAAATTTCGTTTTGATTATTTTACATGTTATGGATGGAATTTTAAATTACTTAATAACTTTAATATTGTTAAACAAGTTTTCTTAAATTCAAACGTAAATGTTTTTTTTGTACCATCGGGTACATTGACAAAATTTGGTAATAACAAGGCTTAATAGATTTTTAAACAACAAAGCTAAGTATTGTTTTCTTCATGCACCACACTTGTTTTAAAACAAACAATATTCTATTCAAAATGAAAACGCTTTTTACCAAAAGAATGAATCAACAAAAAGGGATTTTCAAAATGTTTTCCTCTGTAACATACCAGATTCGGTCGTAATGTTTGGGCCGGGTTTGGGGTGTTACAGTATCAATATCCGTAGTGAATGGAATTTATCGTTATAAAAGAGAGACGACTTAAAGACTAAATTTGTAACATCCTTAACCCGTGTCTGTCGCTGACCTAGGGTTAAGAGGTATTACTGATCAAACACAACATTTAACTAACATTCCACTACTTAATAAACGTTCATTATCGAATAACATTCATTAACATATGCAATGTCCCTTAAATAGGTCTATGAGACCTTAAACATGCGTTAGAGAAGATTCAGGACTAAAACGGTCACATTTGCAAACTTTAGGAATCACTTAAAATTTTCAAGCATTTAAGGATCACACACCCGTGTGAACAGGCACACGGCCACTAGACACACCCATGTCACAAGCCGTGTGAGAACAGGGCATACATTCTGACTTGCACCACACGGTCACAAGACACGCCCGTGTGCCAGGCCGTGTGAAAATTAGGGAGGCTACTGACTAGGTCACACGGCCTAGCACACCCCCGTGTGTGCGACCGTGTGCTCTACCTAGGCTCACTTTGAAGTGGCCCTCGAGCAACACGGCAGAGACACACGCCCGTATCCCTACCCATGTGGGCACAAAATAGGCCATTTACAAGGCCAATTTGCTACCCAATTTGGGTCCTCCCTACAAGCATCAAACAAGCAACAAATATGCCACATTTCCGGCCAACTCTAATACTAAAACATGCATCATTCGAACCACAATATCATCGATTAATTCCATATTCAATTACCAATCCAAAGGCATACCTTTCATGGACTATAATCACATCTAAAATCACATACTTCATATCCAAATTAAACCATTTCATGCATAACCAAAACATACCAATTCATTCACATCAGGACATATCAAATTGGCCTTTTCCCTTGACCACATATATACCTCAAAATGTACAATTTCATAACACATAGTATATACCCAAAATTCGTCCATAAACTCAAACTTAACCAAGCCATATCACATGGCTAGATATACATATCCCAAAACATATCTTAACATTTCTAGCCTATACATGCCATATAACCAAGTCATAAAGGGTATAAATACCAAAATCAGTAGCCAGATAGTGTGATGCGATCTTCGTCGACTTTCAACCCGAGCGAACATCCGAAAATCTATAAACAAAGGAAAAAATGTAACACCCTGAATTTGGGCCTAGTAGAATTGGGCCTATTGGGCCTTGGGCATGGGAGCGTTTGAAATTTTTGAGCCTGCACTAATGCAAGTTTGACCTATTAGGTGAGTGATTTTGGAAGGTTTAGGGGCTTCCATGAGGTCTTGGGTTCAAACCTGGGCTTTAGGAAAAATTTTGGTTTAGGTGAATAAAACCCTAGATGTAAGTGAGTAGGCTTTAAAAATATTGTTGGGGAAATCATGACACAAGGAGGCATGTGGCCTAGTGGTTGTGGCGTCATTAAGGTTGTAAGGGAGCCTGGGTTCAAGTCTTGGCCCTTGCAGAATTTTTAAATTTTTGCTCTTAAAAGAATATGGACACTGGCACATAGGCTTTATAAATATTTGTGCATTTTTTAAGTCACAAATGAGCTTGTGTCCTAGTGGTGGTGGCGTAACATGGATATCGAGAGGACTTTGGTTCGAATCCCTTTGCATGCAAAGGTTGATTATTTTGCTAAGTTGGGACGGCAGGTGGTTGTGATGGAATTAAACTTTACTAAAGGTGAAATCCCACATCAGGAAGCTAACATGAGGTTAGGCGAGAAGCTGGCTTTAAATAGAGCGAACCAGGAGGAGAGTAGGGATACCTTTCTTGGCTTATCCCTTTCGCTTTGTGGCGTGCTCATTCGGAGCGCGAATTAGCTTCAGATTCCAATCAGGTGTGTATTTCGCACTACTCTAGCAGTAGAGCGACAAATGCTAAAATGCCGGTCACACGGCAATGGTAGCCACACGAGCGTGCGAGCACACGTGTGGGAGATTCAACGCGATAGTTGAGGCCATCATGAGTGTTCTTGTGGGTTTAGGCTATTTGGGCCACGATGGGCCGAAAAGGTCCATGTAGGGCCAATTGGCCCGTAGGCCCAATCGAATAAGTTGTATGACTGTGTAGTAAATATTGGACTAGACTATGTGAATCTCATATCTATAGTTAGATTTGGGCTAAATGGGCCACACGAGCGTATAGGCCCACTTGGGCTGAGAATGGGCTTTTGGCCCATTCGCATCATTATTTCTGTTTAGAATACTTGAGTTGCTCGAGGCGACTGTAGACCTTTTGAAGGGTTGACAAAATTACTGAAATACCCTTGGTTTATAAAATTACTAAAATACCCTTGGTTTACAAAATTATTGAAATACCCCTGATTTGAAATATTATAGAAATACCACCGGTCTGTAAAATAACCGAAATACCCTCGGTTTGTCAAATTACTGAAATACCCCCAGTTTAGGAAATTATCGAAATACCCTCGGGTTGTGAAATTATCGAAATGCCCCAGTTTGTGAAATTACCAAAATACCCCCAATTTGCAAAATTACTAAAATACCCTCGATTTGTAAAATTATCAAAATATCCTCGGTTTGCAAAATTATTGAAATACCCTCAATTTGCAAAATTACTAAAATACCCCTGTAGGGTAGAAGTAGTGAATTACCCCTGTAGGGTAGAACTACTGAATTACCCGTGAAGGGTAGAATTATCGAAATACCCTTATTGGGTAAAATGATTATTTTGCCCTTGTAGGTAAACGACTGACTTAGACTATGAGTTTGACTGACTTGACTATGGATGTGTGACCGATATGCTATTAATATAGGTTGAAATAACTGTTACTAAGCATGGCCATTTTGCATACACGTGTAATGATTGAGCATGACATACACGACATATTGCATGGGGTTGGGACATTAATACGGAGGAAATTCTGATAGGGTCGCACAGGTCGCATGACGACTGTGGATTCAGTATTGATCTATTAAGGTTGCACGGGTCGCCCAAGACGATTGTGGACCGACGGGCGGCTTAAAGCCACGTAATCTGATTATGGCTCTGTGCCAACCTAAATATGACTCTGTGCCATCTTGATTATGGCTTTGTGCCAAACGTATTTACCCGTGGCTATGTGCCTAACATATGAATCAATGACTCTATGTCGATCATATTTACCCAAGGTTGTGTGCCGATTATATTACCGTCGCTAATGGCTATGTGCCAAACATAATACAGTTACTGATGGCTTTGTGCCAATTATAATACCGCTACTGAAGGCTAAGAGCCGTATATATATACTAGCAGCTTTACTGCGATTTCGGTTAGGGCCGCAACCGGTTCTAACATTTGTGTGCTAGCTGGGTGGGTCGATTTTATCCCCCACGTAAGTGTAGGATTGGTACGGGTGGTGTGTTGGCTGGATCCGGGTGGGATGCATCCTCATACCATTGCATATCTGTCATGAGATCTATCACTGTACTGGGCGTAGGCCCACTTGTTCTTTAATTGGTTTGGGCTGGCCCAATTGATTCTGTTATGGGTTGTGACCCAAATGATATTGCAGTGGGCTTGGACCCACGTATGCTCTGATTCGTACTGTACTGTTACTGTTAAAAGGGCTTTCGTCAAGACTATTTAGGTTTCTGTTTCTGTATACTGACTGTTACTCTAGTAAAGGGATTACACACAGAGTTTTTGTAAACTAACCCCATTTTAACTGTGCAAGTAATCCCCAGCCTTAGAAGGATCGGTGTTGCGAGGGACTCGGAGAAGGCCACTGATCGTGTAGTTTATGCAATGTCAAAGTCTTAAAAATCTATATAAAGAATGATCGAACCTAAAAACTAACTATGACAACGATTTGAGGCAAGCACACCTATTGAACAGTAGTATAGTTAAGGCAAGATCGGATTGTCGAACCCAAAGGAAAAAGTACTAACATTAACTTTCTTTTTATCATTTAGCCTAAGAATTAAGGGAATTGTTTATCAAATCTAAAATTAACTAACTACTAAACAAAAGACTCTAAGACAAAGAAGAATGAAATTGGGAAAATAACTTTGAGGAAAACCCAATTGATTAAGACGATACCCAAGGAAGAATCCACCTAGACTTCACTTGTTATCTAACTCTGAACCATACGATTTATTCATTTAACTTGATCCGTAAGATTCCCTAATGTATATTAATCCCTCTCTTGAGGCGACTAACGTCTAACCCAAGGTTGATTAATTAAAATCTCTTTCTAATTAAAACCCCTAGAATTGCATTAACTAGATCTATGGACTCCCATATTAGGTTTCACCCTAATCCAGCAAAATCTCGTCACCCTATCTCTAGGCGTGCGATCAACTACGCTTAATTATGCTAGATCTACTCTTAGGCAGGGACTTTTGCTCCTCGACCTAAGCACATCACACTTGAATTAATATCCCGAAAATATCAACACAAGAATTAAGAACACATAATTAAGAACAAGTCAAATATTTATCATATAGTTCAGCAAACGATAACAAGATTCATCTTAGGTTTCATCCCCCTCAGGTATCTGAGGGTTTAGTTCATAACAATAAAAGAAAACATCTCAGAAGAAAAGATAACACAAAACATAAGAAATCCCTAAAACCCTCTAAAGGAATTGAAGGAGAGATCCTCCGTCTTGAGTATGATTCCGGCTTCATGAGATGAATCAACTAGCTATCTTCGAGTAAATCCCCACAAACCTGCCCTCTTTGGCCTAGCTGGACGCCCCCTGACTAAAGCCTTGGGTTCCCCCGACAAAAGCCCTGGCAGAAGGCTTCTGCCGAACTCCCCCCTTAAGTTGCCCCCTTGGGTGTTTATATAGGCTTTGAGATGCTTTACTTGGTCCCTAAGTATCCTAACCCAAGTGGAATTCCTACTAGGGTATTTAAATAGGTTTTGGAATGTGTTTCTTTGCCTCCAAGTATCCTATTCTGAGTAAAACTTCTCTTGGCCACGGCAGGGACACGCTCATGGCACACGCCCGTGTGAATCGTGGTCAGGCCGTGCTCAAGTCTGTTGCTGAGGCACGACCGTGTGGTCTTGGGCCCAGGCCGTGTGGATTTCGTGATATGGCCAATTTACTCCGATTTGGGCCCGTTTTCTTTCTTTTCATCATCTGGTGCTCTTCTGGGTATAAAACATGAAAACAAAGGATTAAGAGCACCAAATTACATAATTCAAGGCTTAAATCATCCAAAAGCATGCTAAATGTGGGCTTAAAATATGTTACTTTTACGGTTTATCAAATACCCCCACACTTAAGCTTTTGCTTGTCCTTAAGCAAAATTCTCAACTTATAATTAAAACAAACTTCCTAGGTTCATAATATTCATCAATAATGTTTCATTATAATACAAAGATAATTCATACATGGATAATTCAACTCAAAGGGCCCTAAAGATTCAAACAATCAAAGTCATACATTTATAGCACAAAAACGTTGGGTGTTTCCCCTTACCTAATTAATTACCTTTGATTCAAAATTGACAAGGGTTGACATCCCCACTAAAGATTCACTCAAATCAGTCGAAGTGTTTTGGTTCAGAATTAAGCACTCAAAAGTCAAACATGAAGAGTTAATCCCATAGGCTTGCATGAAAATCAAATCTCCACCACTATAATATGAGATGATACATAAATCAAAAGGTCTTTAACAGGGTTGTAATGGGGCTTGGGTTAAAGGTGTGGATAAAGGCTGAATTAACGGGTTAGAATCGAGATTGACCTGACAAATTACCTAACTAGAAACAATGAACTGAATATAAGTAATTACATCAATTGGAAACTAATAATACTACTATTGATAATACTCTAATACGAGCTTCTTCAATAATTGGAATTTAATGTTTAAGCTCACCTAATCACAGAACTAATAATGAATATACTTCGTTTTTTTTAAGAACAAGTCAAATACACATAATAAAGGATAAATTTAACGATTGAAATAAAAAGAATAGTTAGGCAACTAATCAAATCAAATCTCAACATAAGGGTAGTCAAAAGAAATGGTGATAACAAATACAAAAGGTTTTGGGTTAATATTAGCGGGTGAGTCAATAAATGGGTTGTTAGGATCAACAGGTTTCACTAGGGGTTAATTGTGAAGGTAGGCTTTTAGTGGAGTGAGTGGGTTAAAACCTAGGTGCCTTTATCATCTCTGTATATCAAATCAAAAGTGTGGTCTCGACATGTATAATCGATGCAAGTTCTAGAATAACAAATCAATGTTGACACACTCATAATAAAAAGTGAGCATGAAAGAAATATATGCTCTAAAAGGCTCAAAATCTCACACAAATTATGGGTATTTGATGTCAACCTCGCAAATTTCAAACTTCAACGTAATAATTAAATTCAGGAAAACAACCTAAAAATTTTAAATTTTGAAAAATAGACTTATCATGCTTGATTCTCTAGTATCTTAAAATTTAATCATCACTACACAATTATCAATGACTCAATCCAAAACATATCAACAAACATCATAAATCAAAGAAAATTTCATTCTAATCATAATATGAGAAACTTACTTTAGAACAAGGCATAATTCAGGGATTTTCAAATAATACTATAGTTAACCCCCCACACTTAAGATGTACATTGCCCTTAATGTACAAAGATAGATAATATCAAAATAATCATAAAATCATAAGATGTGGGGAGAAGTGAAACTTCCTGAATTTTGGATGAAGTCAATGAAAAGAAATCGGATAAGATTGGAGGTGAACATAGGGAAGCACCTCGAACCATTTGAATTTGAACCCTCGAAGCAGCCGACATGATTTTATTGTATCCTAAGCTAAATCTAAATGGTACGAAGAATAAGAAGAAAATAATAAAGAAAATAAAAATAAAATAAAAGTAAATAATGGAAAATGAAAGAAGAAAGACAACTGGAAAAGAGAAAATAAGAAGGGGGTTTAGATAGAGATGCAGCCCGTGTTTTGGGAAAAATTTTGTCCTGTTGCCACACGTCTATGGCCAGGCCCTTTTACCTACTTGTGGTGCCCACACGACTACGGCCAAGGCCGTGTCCAAGGCTGTGTGGGTATGGAAACCTACTCCTAAATACGAAAAGAAATAAAACGAAACTAGTTAGTAGAGTTAGTGCTCGGGTTGCCTCCCGAGAAGCGCTCGTTTAAAGTCTTGAGCTAGACTTACCTCTCATTCGCATAACCATGGTGGTTTGAGGAGGTGAAATCCTTTCTCATGCGATCAATTCGGTTATTGATATAAAGTTTAAGTCAAGCAGTGTTTACTTTAAAGGTGCTGATTTTAGGACTAGTTACCTCGACTGTTCTATCTGGGAGGATTTTGAGTACCTGATCTCCTATCTTAAGCTGGGTTGTCCCATCATTAAGTTTTATCAGCTAATTGAATACTCATCCTAGTTTGTTTGGGCTTCCTTAGACGTAGTTGTTTAAACATTTTATAAGGCATGACATTTATGCTTGCCCCTAAATCAGTAATGCATTATCAATAGTTAAACTACCAATTTAGCATGGAATTGTAAAACTCCCTGAATCTTTTAATTTCCGTGGTAGTTTGTTTTGCAACATTGCTGAGCACACTGCGTTTAGTTCCACATGCGATTCCTTGTCTAACTTCCACTTGTTTGTTAAGAGATCTCTTAAAAATTTTCTTGAGTCTAGCATCTACGAAAGAGCTTCAAGAAGCGGCAACTTAATATGTAATTTCTTTAAAAGTTTAAGAAACTTACCGAACTGTTCCTCTGTGTCGTCTTTCATTATCGCTTCGGGATATAGTATGCGAGGTTGGTACTCTTTGATTACCGGTTTTTGCTTTACTTCAACCTTACCTTCTACTACCACATTCTTTTGCTTTAAATTGGGTTTATCTAACCCTTCGCTATGTTGAGCTATTACGGCTTGAATTTTCTCCTTTGGGCTAGTCTCGGTGTTGCTCGGTAGGCTTCCTTGTGGTCGTTCAGAGATCTGCTCGGCAAGTTGCCCTAACTGATTCTCGATCCTTTGAATCGATGCTTGTTGATTTTTAAGTGTTGTCTCAGTATTCTGGAAACGTGTTTCTGTGGCTTCTATGAATTTTGTCAGCATCTCCTCGAGGTTCGGCTTCTTATCCTGTGGGTAGGGCTGTTGTTGGAAGTTTTGGGATGGTTGTTGCCTTTGATTTCCTTGGCTACCCCATGAGAAATTGAGGTGGTTCTTCCAACCTGGATTATAAGTATTACTATAAGGGTTATTATTAGATCGGAAATTGTCACCCATATAGTTCATTTGTTTGCTCTCCATGCCCTGTCCGTAGGGTGGGTACTCAGGATTCGCCACTCCTCCACTTGTATCGCACTGCATAACTGGATTTGCCTGCAAATAACCATATAAACCATCATATGTTTTATGTAACATCTCTACCTGATTTGATAGTAGGGTTACTACGTCGAGGTTGAAAACTCCGGCTGCTTTAGTTGGCCTTGTCCTTGTAACTTGCCACTGATAGTTATTCAATGACATCTCCTCTATAAACTCGTAGGTTGCTTCAGGAGTTTCGTTGTTCAGGGTTCCACCGGCTGCTAAATCGATTAATTGCCTTGTTGAAGGGTTCACACCATTGTAGAAAGTCTTTATATCTCTCCCATGCATCATAAAGTGTCTCTAAATCCATCTGCATAAAAGAAGAGGTATCATTCCTCAACTTGGCCGTTTTTGTAACACCCCAAACCTGGCCCACAACCCGGTGGAAAGTCACGAACGGCAGTCACCGCACGCTTTTTGAACTTAGGGGCTGGGATTACGGGTCCAACCCCCTCCTTTGCTTGGCTGGTATTTGATTCCATGAAAGAAATCTTGGTCAGAAGACCGGGTTAAGGCATTGAATCAGAGAAAATAAGAATAGATGCTCAATATGTAAGAATTTCTGACCTAGATCGACAAAACCCAGAGGCTTTAAGGCTTGGATTAAGGAGTCGATTGAGTACCTATGCAAATACCAAGTAAGAACCGATTGAAAGAAAGAAAAATAGATTAAGAGAGATGGCCTTTCAGCCAAATGAATAACATGAACCCTCCTACCACGATTCGGCCAAAGCACCGAAACACGACATTAACACCTTTGGTTTAACAACCCTAAGAGAAAAGAAAAAGAGAACGAGCAGTAAAGTGAGGAAGATCCCTTACCGAAACTAAAATATGCCAAATGAGAGATTTATGTTTGGCAATCAACCAAAAGTCGACAGAGAAGGTGCAGAACCGGCTTTGGTTCGACTAGGCAGAAATGAGATAGTAGATGGCAGAAGATACAGTTGATTCAAGTCACCACCCTGACAATCAATTAACACCAAAGAAACGGATGAGAAAAAATCAACACGAAAGGTTTCGGTCGAAAAGAAATAAGAAGAAAAGGCTAGGGAGATTCGGCTAAAGCAAAAGAATTTAGAGAGAGATGAGTGATGGAAGATGATGATTCAGTCAAGAAGAAAAATGAGGGATGTGGTTCGACTTTGAAGAATGAAGCAAGAAAACAAAAGAGAAGAAGAACAAAGGGTCCTACGGCTTTAAAGTAGAAGAGAAAAGAACTAAAGTAAACAGATGACAATAAGGGCTTGAGAGAATTCGGCAAGGGTTGGGAGCTCGGGGAGAAGAAGCAATTAATAGAAAAGAAAGAAATAGAAAAAAAAGAATGCCCCAACAGGTTACGGCTTACCAAAGAAGAGATGACCAATTAGCAACCTTAGGAATTTCGACAATTTGAATTGAGTTGAACAAGTCAAATCCCACCTTTCTCTCATGGCCTCCAATTCAGAATATTTGACCAATTCCACACCCACTCTTCAAGGTCCCTTGCCGAAACCAACACTACCCATCCTTACGCCAAAATGAATTCCAAAATGTGAACTGTGCGCCTCGAACCTGCTCCTTCCCTGCTCCTTGTGGCGTCACTCTCCTGCCTCCTAAGTGGCACCTCATAGCCACTTTTACCATTACATTCCTTGTGTCATCAAACCCAAACTAAACTACTTAAACCCTGCCACAGCTAATTTCCCCCTTAAAGTGCCTAAAATGGAAATTTTGGCCAAGGTTCTGACTTAACCCCGGGCCTTCCCGGGGACCCCAAACAAACTCAAACGACATACAAAGCATACCAAACACACAGATACAAAGTAAATGCAAAGCCCCTAAATCCTGGATGTTACAGTTCTACCCCCTTAAAGAAATTTCAGCCTCGAAATTACCTAGTCAAAAGAGATGAGGGTACTGCTGCCGTATAATATCCTCAGGCTCCCACGTCGCCTCTTCTATACTGTGATTCTGCCACAACACTTTAACCAGAGGAGCTGATTTCCTTCTTAGCACCTTGACGTCTCGTTCCAAGATTTGAATTGCTTCCTCCTCATAAGACAAGTCTGGCCTTACCTCAATTTCCTCCACTAGAACGACGTGAGACGAATCCGATCGGTATTGAAACATGGAACACATCATGCATCTATTTCAATTCTGAAGGTAACTCTAGTTGATATGCCACTGGTCTCACACGTTTCAAAACCCGATAAGCCCCAATAAACCTAGGACTTAGCTTGCCCTTCTGTCCAAACCTCATCACCTTCTTCCAAGGTGAAACTTTCAAGAAAACCTGATCACCTACTGCAAACTCTATCTCCTTTCGCTTCAAATCTGCATATGATTTCTGCCTATCGGACACTTCCTTCAATCGAGCCCTAATTAACTTAACCTTCTCATCTGTCTCTGTAACCAATTCTGGACCCAAAATCTGACGTTCACCCAATTCTGTCCAACAGGTAGGAATACGACACCTCCGCCCATATAACGCTTCATAGGGCGCCATCTAAATACTAGATTGGTAGCTATTGTTGTATACGAACTCTGCCAACGGTAAGAACTCTTCCCAACTACCCCTGAAGTCGATGACACAACCTCTCAACATATCCTCCAAGATCTGAATTACTCTTACAGACTGACCATCAGTCTATGGATGAAAAGCTGTGCTGAAGTCCAGTATTGTACCCAATGCCTGATGCAGTGCCCTCCAGAATCGCGACGTAAACCTAGGGTCTCTATCTGATATGATCGATACTGGTACCCCATGCAACCTCACAATTTCTGCCACATATAGCTTAGCCAACCTCTGAAGAGAATAGTCGACACGAATAGGTATGAAATGAGCGGACTTCGTCAATCGATCCACAATCACCCATACCGAATCCTTCTTAGTAGGCGTAAGAGGTAGCCCACTAACAAAGTCCATAGTGATCCTCTCCCATTTCCACTGTGGAATCTTCACTGGCTGCAATAACCCCGAAGGCAACTGATGCTCGTCTTTTACCTGCTGACACGTTAAACACTTCCCCACAAATTCCGTAACTTCCCACTTCAATCCAGGCCACCAAAACTGTTCACGCAGATCCCGGTACATTTTATTCCCTCCAGGATGCATAGCGTAAGGGCTACTATGTACTTCCTGCAGAATCATCTGCCTCAACTCCACATCCTTCGGCATGCAAACCTTCTTACGAAAACACAAAACCCCATCACTGTTCAAGCTGTAATCTTCTACCCCACCATTCTGTACTTGTAGAAGTCGAGCACTCAATACATCATCCGATAACTGTTTCTCTTTAATCTGATTTACCCACGTCAGCTTCACTTGCAGTTCAGCTAATAGACTTCCGTCATCATATAAACTGATATGGGCGAACATCGCTCTCAAATCTGATATTACCTTCCGGCTTAACGCATCTGCCACCACATTAGCCTTACCCGAATGATATTCGATCGAGCAGTCATAATCTTTCAACAGCTCAATCCACCTTCGCTACCTTAAATTCAACTCCTTCTGAGTTAGAAGATATTTCAAACTTTTGTGATCTGTATAGATGATGGACTTCTCCCTATATAGGTAATGTCTCCAGATCTTTAGAGTGAATACTACCGCAGCCAACTGCAAGTCATGTGTGGGATAATTAATCTCATGCGGTCTTAGCTACCGAGATGCATATGCAACAACCTTCCTATCCTGCATTAACACACATCCTAACCCCGTGTGAGAATCATCACAATAAACCACGAACTCTTTTTCGGCCTCAGGCTGAATCAACACCGGAGCCTCCGTTAAAATCCTCTTTAGCTTTTCAAAGCTTTCTTGCTGCGTGACAGTCCAAACAAATGGTACCCCTTTCCGCAACAACTTTGTTAAGGGTGCCACAATTAAGGAGAATCCCTCAACGAACCTTCTGTAATACCCCGCCAAACCAAGGAAACTCTGAATTTCTGCCATAGACTTAGGCGGTTTCCAATCCAATACAGCTTCAATCTTCCAGGGATCAACCCTAATCCATTCTGCAGATACCACATGACCTAGAAAGGTAACTTCCTTCAACCAAAACTCACACTTCCTAAATTTAGCGTACAACTGCTTCTCCCTTAAAATCTGCAGAACCATCCGAAGATGCGAATCGTGTTCCTCTTCTGACTTGGAATATACCAGAATGTCGTCTATGAACACTACAACGAACCGGTCTAAATAGGGTTGGAAAACCCGGTTCATCATATCCATGAACGCAGCTGGTGCATTCATCAACCCAAATGGCATCACCAAGAACTTGTAATGCCCATAGCGAGTTCGGAAAGCCGTCTTGCAAATATCCGCTTCCCTGACCTTAAGCTAATGATATCCTGACCTCAAATCTATCTTTGAAAAGACTGAAGCCCCTTTGAGCTGATCAAATAGGTCATCTATCCTCGGCAGTGGGTACTTGTTCTTAATCGTCAACTTATTCAACTGGCAGTAGTCAATGCACATTCGTATTGACCTGTCTTTCTTCTTCACAAATAGCACCGGCGCTCCCCACGGAGATACACTGGGTCGGATAAAACCACGATCTAACAACTCTTGGATCTGAGCTTTAAGCTCAACCAGCTCCTTCGGCACCATCCTATAAGGGGCGATGGACACCGGAGCCGTACCTGGAAGCAGCTCAATTCCAAACTCCACCTCACGATCCGGAGGCAACCTTGGAAGCTCTTCAGGAAAGACATCCACAAATTCCTTTACTATTCTAACTTCATTCGCAGTCACTTCCTTTGCATCCAATGCACTGACAAAAGTTAAGAAAGCCATGCACCCTTTTCTCACCTTTCGTTCTGCCTTAAGAGCAGACACTACATTGGACAAGTAGTCTCTCCTTTCACCTATCACTAAAACTTCATCATCCTTCGGAGTCTTTAACACCACGCGCTTAGCACCAACCGATCCATGCCGAAGATCAAATCAAACTCTCCGAATGGTAATTCCATCAAATCAGCCGAGAAAACTGACCCTTGTACTTCTAGAGGCACACTTCTAAAAAGTTTGTTTACCACTACTGATTGTCCTAAAAGACTAAGTACAGTCATCTCCCTAGAAGTAGTTTTAAAGTTCATGTTCAAAATTCCAGAAACCACACTAGCAACATAGGAATGCGTCGACCCAATATCAATTAATGCAGTAAAGGGTAAACCGAAAATGAGGAACGTACCCGTTATAACGTCTGGTGCATCCCCCTCTTCTCGGTGTCTGGCTGTATAAACTAACCCAGGCTGTCTTGCCTCTGCATTCCCAGCACCTCTGCTTGGTGCTCTATGTCCCCAACCAGAACCATTCCCTCCTCTGTTCGGACCACGACCTCTCGGCATCTGCTGTCCACCCCTTCCTGGCTGCACATACCCCTCACCTACCATCCGAGCCCTGGTCATTTCTAGCGGACAATTCCTGATCAGATGATCTTTTTACCCACACTTGAAACATACCCTATCTCTTCCCCAGCACTCTCCTGCATGTGACCTCCCACACTGAGCACACTGTCGAAATTGCCCAACAACAGCTAGCGTTACAACACGACCCGGCCCATCAACCCTAGGCCTCTTCTGGAAACCCTCAGATGATCCTGACGGTCCATAACTCCTCTTACTTCTGCCTCTGTCTTTGTCCCTATTTTGCTTCTCAGTCCGCTTTACCTCCTCGGCTATTTTGGCCTTTTCCACCAGGATAGCAAAATCCCTCTCCCGCTGTGGAGCTATCAACACTTGCAGCTCGTCTCGCAGCCCATTTTCGAATCGCACGCAACGCTCATAATCGGTCGCAACTATCCCTCGGGCGTACCGGCTCAACCACAGAAATTTCGCCTCATATTCAGCTACCGATTTACCCCCTTGAACCAATTTAGAAATGCTTTCCTCTAAGCATCCACGTAGCTTGCCCCAACGTAGTTCCTCTGAAATGCAGTTTTGAAGAAATCCCAATCGATGCGATCCATCGCAGTGCCCTCCTTTACGGTGAGCCACCATTGATATGCTTCGTCTCAAAGAAGAGACATCGCTTCTTTCAGTTTTTCCTCTGCCGTGCAGTCTAAATCATCCATAATTCTCTCGACTGCCTCTAGCCAATATCAGCCACATTTGGAGCTACCCTAGAGATACCCCTAAACATTTTAGTCTATTAGCTCGGAGTCTCTCAGGAATGGACTTCCGAGTTGCTGTTCCAGTGCTTGCCCCAGCCACTCACTCCAACACACGCAGCATTGCTTGAGACAGGGCATCATCTCCACCAGTTCTGTCTTGCGATCCCGCTTCTGGCACAGGTGACGCTGGTGCTTCACCTTCCGGCACATTTCTCGCTTCCGAGAGTTCAACCTCAGTACCCCGGCCTCTCCCACGACTGCGTGTAACATGCCCACATCCTCTAGCAGTCATGTCTATCGCTCCGTCTTACTCTGTTTTACAAGTTTTATGAATTAGTATTTCTTTTCACTGTTTATTAACGAGTAGTTTTATGAAGATAGAGTTGTAAGTAGTTTTTTCCACAAGCACATGTATACCTAGAGGTTTTCATTTCTACAATAAAGTTTCTCAATTCCATCATCCATAGCAACATATTCACATAATACATTCACTTTATGCAAATCACTTAACAATCAGAAAACTTACCTGATAGACTTAGGCCGGAGACTCGAGTGCCATAGATACATATATATTTTCTTATTTTAAATACGAAATTTGGGAAACTTTTTGAACCCAAAACCCAAGGCCAAGCTTTTTAAACCTGGCTCTGACACCAAATTGTAACACCCCAAACCCGGCCCAACCACCATGACCAAATCTGGCATGTCACTAGAAAAGAGTTTAAAAGTTTTACGAGCTTTAGAAGAATTCTAAGTCATTTTTAAAATGTCAAGTTTCGTGGTTCAGTTGAAAACCCATTATTCATTTAGGTTAGAGAATTTAGTTAGCCAAGCCTTGCGATTAGGTGATATTTGAAAACACTTATCAATTATTTGATTATTAGATTATTAGCAAAATCCCTTTGTATAAGTAATGTTGTTTGACAGGTTTTAAATAAAATATTCGTTTGTGTTTTATAAAAACATCTCCTCGAGTAGAGTGTAATTAATACGTCCAAAAACTAAAGTCAAAGTTTACCAAATTTGAAGTGGCCTTATTACATACTAAAAATTCCCCAAAAGTAGCAAAAGACAAATAAAATAAAGTTTTGATAGAATCACCCACGCATGGCTACCCCGAGTCCATTCCAGCCCAGTCCAAAGATCTAAGAGTCACCTGCAAGTTGTTTAAGCAAATAGAGTGAGTCACAAGACTCAGTGTGCAATTAGTCCACAAAGTCCACAAGTGGGCCTGAGCCCCAAAACACCATTGGCCGAAGCCCAATCATTACAGCATAACCAAATAATCAACATGATAACCCAACCCAGCCTAATTTTCCATCCTCTACACTCTGCTCCATATGCCCATCCTCAACACACCTGTGGGGATTTCTACAATCAACCCTTCATCCTCTACACTCCTCTTTGGCAGTCATGCTGACAGTCACACTGCTCAG
This sequence comes from Gossypium australe, assembly GCA_005393395.2. Taxonomy (NCBI): domain Eukaryota; kingdom Viridiplantae; phylum Streptophyta; class Magnoliopsida; order Malvales; family Malvaceae; genus Gossypium; species Gossypium australe. Next base: position 108,032,445 of record CM016619.1, on the reverse strand, counting down.
CAGTCATGCTGACAGTCACACTGCTCAAAGTCAATATAACGTGGTCTAGCCACCGATAACCATGTGATCAAATCACCGATATGATAATGAGGCACGGAGCCATCATTTAGTGTGACAGTGTCACCGATATACACTTCCCCTTCATAACAATAATATCCCAAATCCTATGCACATGCAACATAGTTTAATAAACAAGTTATATAATGTCATACATGCAATATTTAGAGTGCACACATAATAATGCTATCAACAATATTTATAAGGCTTAAACAAAGTACACTGACCTGGGGTTTCGGTTTTACCCAACATGGGTAACTCAATCACCATTGCCGAGACTTTCGGCTTTCAAGCATAACACATACACGATTTATACAAAAAGGAGTAGTGTGGTAATTACACACCTGTAAACCCGAAGAACTACACTATAGATCTCGCTAACGTCCTCACTCGTAGGGATCACAGCGATCTGCTTATCCCTTTCTGAAACCGACCCACAACTCGGTGGAAAGTCACGAACGGCAGACACCGCACTCTTTCTAAACTTAGGGGCTGGGATTACTGGTCCAACCCCCTCCTTTGCTTGGCTGGTATTTGATTCCATGAAAGAAATCTTGGTCAGAAGACCTGGTTAAGGCATTGAATCAGAGAAAATAAGAATAGATGCTCAATATGTAAGAAGTTCTTACCTAGATCGACAGAACCCGGAGGCTTTAAGGCTTGGATTAAGGAGTCGATTGAGTACCTATGCAAATACCAAGTAAGAACCGGTTGAAAGAAAGAAAAATAGATTAGCAGAGATGGCCTTTTCACCAAATGAATAACATGAACCCTCCTACCACCATTCGGCCAAAGCACCAAAATACCACATTAACACCTTTGGTTTAACAACCCTAAGAGAAAAGAAAAAGAGAACGAGCAGTAAAGTGAGGAAGATCCCTTACCGAAACTAAAATGTGCCAAATGAGAGATTTATGTTCAGCAATCAACCAAAAGTTGACAGAGAAGGTGCAGAACTGGCTTTGGTTCGACTAGGCAGAAACGAGATAGTAGATGGCAGAAGATACAGATGATTCAAGTCACCACCCTGACAATCGATTAACACCAAAGAAACGAATGAGAAAAAATCAACACGAAAGGTTTCGGTCGAAAAGAAATAAGAAGAAAAGGCTAGGGAAATTCGGCTAAAGCAAAAGAATTCAGAAAGAGATGAGTGATGGAAGATGATGATTCAGTCAAGAAGAAAAATGAGGGATGTGGTTTGGCTTTGAAGAATGAAGCAAGAAAGCAAAAGAGAAGAAGAACAAAGGGTCCTACGGCTTTAGAGTAGAAGAGAAAAGAACTAAAGTAAAAAGATGACAAAAAGGGCTTGAGAGAATTCGGCAAGGGTTAGGAGGGAGCAAAGAAAGAAATAGAAAGAAAAGAATGCCCCAACAGGTTACGGCTTACCAAAGAAGAGATGACCAATTAGCAACCTTGGCAATTTCGGCAATTAGAACAAGAAAAAATGCTGAAAGAGGAACACACCCCAAATACCGAAAAGAGAACCTTAATACACACACAAGCTACTAAAAACAGACCTAAGTTTCGGCATCTAACCCCTTACCAAAACCGAAAACCTACCCCCTAGCACTACTTAGAAATTCGGCTAACACCCTTCTCCACCTTTATCCCCTTGATTTTCTCCTATCTTCCCTCACAACCTCTTATTTGAATTGATTTGAACAAGTCAAATCCCACCTTTCTCTTATGGCCTCCAATTTAAAATATTTGACCAATTCCACACCCACTCTTCAAGGTCCCTTGCTGAAACCAATACTACCCATCCTGACGCCAAAATGAATTCCAAAATGTAAACTGTGCGCAACCTGTTCCTTCCCTGCTCCTTGTGGCGTCACTCTCCTGCCTCCTAAGCGGCGCCTCATAGCCACTTTTACTATTACATTCTTTGTGTCATCAAACCCAAACTAAACTACTTAAACCCTGCCACAGCTAATTTCCCCCTTAAAGTGCCCAAAATGGAAATTTTGGCCAAGGTTCCAACTTAACCCCGGGCCTTCTCGGGGACCCCAAACACACTCAAATGACAAACAAAGCATACCAAACACACAGATACAAGTTAAATGTAAAGCCCCTAAATCCTGGATGTTACAGTTTTGGCCGGTGGAAAATATTTTAATAAAACTATTTCGGTCATTTGATCCCATGTAGTGATTGACCCTCGTGGAAGAGAATGCAACCACTGTTTGGTTTTATTTCTCAAAGAAAAGGGAAATAACTGAAGACGGATGGCATCATCAGAAACGCCATTTATCTTGAAAGTGTGTGTTAGGATCCTCATCCTGCAAACCATCAAATTGAACAAACTGCTGTATCATCTGTATAGTGTTAGGTTTCAGTTCAAAATTATTTGCAGCAATAGTAGGCCTAACAATACTTGACTCAGTTCCTGTTAAACTAGGTTTAGCATAATCATACATAGTTCGAGGAGCATGATGTTTGGCCATCTTTGTAGGTGGTGGATTATTCTCAGCCATCTCTTTGGTGGTATTGATTTCGGCTTCTTGCTCTTTTTCTATGTAGTTAAAGCTTTGCCTTATTTCTCTGCGATTTCTGCGAACGGTATCTTCAATATCACTATCGTAAAGAAGGGGTCCTGTCGGGTTCCTTCTAGTCATAAACTAGAGGTGCCTGAAAGGAACAAAAGAAAGAAAATTAGCAAAGTTAAAAAATAAATTGAAAAAAATAAAAATGGCTAAAGTAATAAAAATTAAGCTTTCTTAATATTTTAGTTCCCTGACAACGGTGCCAAAAACTTGATCGTGTCGTTTTATGCGATGTCAAAGTCTTAAAAATTTATATAAAGAATGATCTAACCTAAAAACTAACTATGACAACGATTTGAGGCAAGCGCAGCTATCGAACAGTAGTATAGTTAAGGCAAGACCGGATGTCGAACCCAAAGGAACCAAGAGTACTAATACTAACTTTGTTTTTATTATTTAGCCTAAGAATTAAGGGAATTGTTTATCTAATCTAAAATTAACTAACTACTAAACTAAAGACTCTAAGACAAAGAAGAATGAAATTGGGAAAATAACTTTGAGGAAAAACCAATTGATTAAGATGATACCCAAGGAAGAATCCACCTAGACTTCACTTGTTATCTAACTCTAAACCAGACGATTTATTCATTTGACTTGATCCGTAAGATTCCCTAATATATATCAATCCCTCTTTAGAGGCGACTAACGTCTAACCCTAGGTTGATTGATTGAAATCCCTTTCTAATTAAAACCCCTAGAATTGCATTAACTCGATCTATGGACTCCCATATTAGATTTCACCCTAATCCAGCAAAATCTCGTCACCCTATCTCTAGGCGTGCAATTAACTCTGCTTAATTATGCTAGATCTACTCTTAGGTAGGGATTTTTGCTCCTCGACCTAAGCACGTCACACTTGAATTAATATCTCGGAAATATCAACATAAGAATTAAGAACACATAATTAAGAACAAGTCAAATATTTATCATATAGTTCAGCAAACGATAACAAGATTCATCTTAGGTTTCATCCCCCTCAGGTATCTGAGGGTTTAGTTCATAACAATAAAAGAAAACATCTCATAAGAAAAGATAACACAAAACATAAGAAATCCCTAAAACCCCTGAAGGAATTGAAGGAGAGATCCTCTGTCTTGAGTATGATTCCAGCTTCTTGAGATGAATCAACTGGCTATCTTCAAGTAAATCCCCACAAATCTGCCCTCTTTGGCCTAGTTGGATGCCCCCTGACTAAAGCCTTGGGTTCCTCCGATAAAAGCCCTAGCAGAAGGCTTCTGTCGAACTCCCCCCTTAAGTTGCCCTCTTGGGTGTTTATATAGGCTTTGAGATGCCTTACTTGGTCCCTAAGTATCCTAATCCAATTGGAATTCCTACTAGGATATTTAAATAGGCTTTGGAATGTGTTTCTTTGCCTCCAAGTATCCTATTCCAAGTAAAACTTCTCTTGGCCGCGGCAGGGACACGCCCATGGCACACGCCAATGTGAATCGTGGTCAGGCCATGTTTGAGTCTGTTGATGAGGCACGGCCGTGTGGTCTTGGGCCCAGGCCGTGTGGACTTGGGCCCAGGCCGTGTGGATTTCGTGATATGGCCCATTTACTCCATTTTGGGCCCGTTTTCTGTTCTTTTCATCACCCGGTGCTCTTCTGAGTATAAAACATGAAAATAAAGGATTAAGAGCACCAAATTACATAATTCAAGGCTTAAATCATCCAAAAGCATGCTAAATGTGGGCTTAAAATATGTTACTTTTACGGTTTATCAGCAACACACTGCTTATGGGTTCTGTTTTGATTATTTACATTCAAGTATTTTGATTCGGGTTGTTATAAGGCTTCTTTAAGTTTTTTGGAGTTTAGCTCCGGGTTTTTTCTTTACTTTGGTTTATATCGGTTAGAAGTAAGTCACGATTTTCCAAAATGATAACTATTTTTCAACAACACTATGTTTTTGCAACATTTTCAGAATGGTTTCATGACTTAAACTTTTTCGTAAATCGATTGGTCTCACAAATTAGCTTCCGCAACTAAAAAGATATTTTGGGAATAAAATTAATAATTTTTCAATGTACAAGGGTTTTTCAACAAAAACATAGTTTTCAAAAAACACTTCAATGTGACACGCTAGATTCGGGCCTAACTTCTTGGCCGGGTTTGGGGCGTTACAAAAACACACAGAGTAAGCTTTGAAAGCTTACTAAGCTCGTATCTTAATAAACTTAACATACCAAATAATTTCATTACAAAGCCATAAGCATGATATGCTATCTCACCCAACTTTTCTAAATTATATACCATGTTCTCCTTTTGAATTATCATCATTTAATATTATACTTGCTTACTTAACTAACTTTAGCTTTCACATGTTTATTCAAATCAATTCTCATATATCATTCAATTCACACTTTCATATAGCCAAATAAGCACATTATGGAAAGTAGAATATCCAATCATATATCGTTTTCATATGAATCTCATTTCATCATTTATACCCAAATTCACCTTTCATTTATATAGTATCTGACAATTTCACATACGCCACTTATAAATCACATCTTATTCATTTGTTCATGTTTCATTTGCATATATATCACATAACATAACATCCTATTCACATTTCATTTGCATATATATCACATAACATTCTTTGCACATATATACTTACCTTTCATTATCAAATATTGTAAACATTTCAATGTACCTGAATCGGAATGTCATTCACTTAATCACTTATTTCTCGGAACGCCTGTTGAATCGTTCGGAGTCAATAAGGATACTCGGATAGCTTGTAAAGCTCATACAATGCCAACGTCCCGAACATGGTCTTACATGATTAAATATCGATGCCACTGTCCCAGATAGGGTCTTACACGAAATCATATACGATGCCGATGTCCCAGACATGGTCTTACATGTAATCTTTAATCGATGCCAGTGTCCCAGACACGGTATTACACGACATCTCAAATCATTGCTAATGTCCCAGACGTGGTCTTACACGAAATCATATCTCAGAATCCTATGTCATGACATATGTATCCTCTACTATTCCTAGGGTTCGTACGGGGCTTTTCGGATGTCGTCACGTTATCAGAGCTTTCTCGTATTTATATATTATGCTTCTCAAACAATTCAATATCATAATAACATATATATAACTTATTCAAAATACATACATTTGCATTACAATTCGACATTGAATTCAATCATACAAATAATATGCATTTATAACATGATTTTGTAATGTCCATTAAAATACGAACTTACCTCGTTCGTAGTAATGACAAATTAAGTTGACTAATCCGATATTTTGACTTTCCCTGGATCTAGATCCAAATTCCGCTTTTGCCAATCTAATTAATGTCAAAATTAACTTACTTCTTCAACATTTCATTTAATTGTCATCCAAGAACATATAAATGGGCAATTTGCATTTTAGCCCCTAACATTTCAAATTTTTGCAATTTAGTCCCTATTTCAAAACAACACCAAACACATAAAATTTTATTTCACCAAAGCATGGCCGAATATCATTCTAGACCCTAGCAGCCGTTATCTTTCATTTATTTCACATTTAAACCCCTAAACTTTCAAATTTCACAAATAAATCCCTAATTTAGATTTTTATCAAACATTACTTAATTAAACATGATAATATAACAACATATATTTATTTTTCATCATCAAACAACAAAAACCACAAGCTATCATCAATGGCAATTCATGAATACATTAACAAATTCAAAAATTCAAACATGGGCTAGCTAGTATTCGTAGTAACGATCTCAAAAGCGTAAAAATTATCAAAAACTGAGCAAAACACATACCCGAATCAAGCATCCAAAGGTGCCGAATATTCAAATCTTTCAAACCTTTATTTTCTTCTTATGTTTCAGCCAAGAAAGATGAATGCATGGCCATTTTAGTTTTTGTTTTATTTTATTTATTACATTATAAAAGCCATTTTACCTTTTTAACCATTATAAATAAACATAAAAATCATATAATTAAAGTCCATTACCATCCATGCTAATGTTAAATGGTCAAATTTCACTTTAAGGACGCTGCATAATAAAAGCCATAACAATATAGCACTTTAACAAATAGCAAGTCACTTTTTCATTTTACGCGATTAAGTCATTTTTCACAAATCAGCACTCAAACGATGAAATTTTTCATGCGAAAATTCCACACATATCAATTCACATACTTTAAGCTTGGAAAATAATATTAAAATAGTTTTTCTGACTCAGATTTGTGGTCCCTAAACCACTATTCCGACTAGGGTCTAAATCGGGCTATTAGAAAATTAATTTATTCGAATTATTATTTAATTAATAGTAATCACTTAATTGATGTTTGAAGTAAAAATTAAATTAATTAATTAAAGCAGTCTTGGTGAACAAGATAATTAAATTCATTTACTCATAGACTCTAGTGTGGTAAACATGCCATCAATTTAACAGAATTAGAACTAGGTTTGGATAAAAATTTAATTGTGTGAATTAGTAAAATTTATTTCAATTAATTTAAACTATTAATATTTTGGGAAATAGAAAAAATTTTTATTTGGTTGGTTAAATTATATGAGTTGAATAAATTTCTAAATAACACATATAATTATACCCAATACATGATATAGACCCAATGACCCTGTAACAGCCTGGTTTAGACCCTAGTCGGAACAATGGTTTCAGGTTCAAAAATTTGAGGTCGGAAAAAATATTTAATATTATTTTTGATGTTTATAATTTGTGAATTAGCATGTGTGAAAGTTTCGTACAAAAAGTTTATCGTTTGTGTGTTTAATTTGAAAAAAGGACTTAATCGCATAAAATGTAAAAGTTATGTACTGATTGTTGAAGTGTTAATTTGACATGGCTTATTAAAGTGTGAGTCCTTATGTTGTTATTAAACCATTGATAAATTGGATGGACATAAAAGCCTATGGTTAGTGGATTTGGAATAAAAATAAAAAGGTTAAAAAGGTAAATATGTTAATATATGTCATAAAATAAAACATTAAGTAAAATATACATGCTTGGTTCATCTTTCTTCCACCGAAACTAGAAAAGAAAGAATGGTTTATGTGCTTTTAAGGTTTCGGCAAGCTCAAGCTTAAATTGGTATGTGTTTTTAGCTCGATTTTTTATGATTTCTACGTTTTTGTGATCGTTGCTTTCTGCTCTAACTAACCCATGCTTAAATTTTGTAAATTGATGATGAATTTGAAATGTCCAATGGATGAATTCATGAGCTTTGTGAAGTTTGGTGATGAATTATGGAAGATATGTGTTAGATTAACATATTTTGTCTTTGAATTTTTAGTGAAATTGAGTAATTTGGGCTTAATTGTGAAAATAATACTTTGTGGGACTAAAATGTGAAATAATAAAAATGCGTGGATTTGTATTGAGCATGGGAATGTTTAGCTAGACATATGCTAGGTGAAATTACGTGAATTTGATGATTTTGTGAAATAGGGACTAAAGTGTCGAAATGTGAGAATGTGAGGGTTATTTTGTAAAATACCCTAAATATGTGTCTTTGGACTAAATTGAATAAATCGATAATTGAATGAGCTAAATTTGAATATTTATAGACCATGAAAGGAGAAATTCGGATCGAGATCGAGGCAAGGACAAAGTATTCGATTAATCGGCTAGTTTCGGTATTTCGATGTCCGAGGAAAGTTCGGATATAATACTAGTTGTTAAATTATATCTATGTGATGTGAATTGACTGAATGTATAATTATTGAGTTAGAAATGTAAATATGAGATTGAGAAATGTGGCACTAAGTGTGCGAAATTGAAATCGAGACAGAGATGAATAGCACTGTGTGTGCGAAGTAATGGAAGCTTTGGCTTTACTGATTGGCACTGTGTGTGCGATGCCGAATTAAGTTTGATTTTGTATCTAGGCACTAAGTGTCATTGTTAATTAAGCTTCGGCTATGAATTGGGCACTAAGTGTGCGATTAAGTTGAAAAGGTATCGAGCAGTGAATGAGATGTGGTATCAAGCATCGAATAGCAAGAACGTTTATTAACTAAATGTTGGCAAAGGTATGTTTGAACCTATGTGGTTGATGATAGTTTTAATGGTTGAATGAATGGATATTTGAGCATATGGTTGAGGATGAAAATGTACCTAATTGTGCATCTATCTATGTGATGATTTAATTATGTATTGATGTTGCATTATTGAGTACTAAGCTTTAAAGCTTACTGTGTGGTGTGTTTCTCTGTTTTACAGTGTCAGTAGAGCTAGCTCGAATCCGGGGATTGTCAGCGACTCGATCACACTATCGGCTATCTATTTTGGTACTATTGAAAGATGTACATATTTGGTATATGGCATGTATAGGCTAGAAGTTATGGTATGTTTTGGTAATGTTGGACCTTGCCATGTGATATGGCTAGATGGTTGAATGTTGATGGTGCATATATGTAGGCTATGAAAGTGGCGAATGAATTATGAAATAGTGAGAATGACATGGTATGTTTTATACTTGAATTGGTTGATGAGAATGATGGATAAAATGTGAACTTGTAGTATGAATTACATGATGCTTGGCTTATAAGATTTGAGTTGTGAAAATGGTGTTTTGAATGGATTTATTTGCGTAGAAATTGAGTGTGGAAGTAAATGATCTAGATAATGATTAAATGGTGCATATATTGGTATGATTGGTTTCCATTTGTGGTATAAATGCATGTGAATTGAGACTTGTAAGTGATTCTAGGTGTGGGTGGCAAGTTTGGCCTTGAAAATGGCTTATAATTGCCCACACGGTTGAGCACACGGGCGTGTGGCTCAACCATGTCTTTCAAGGTTGTGCTTTAAAATAAGTCAGGCTCGACCACGGCTTGGACACATGGGTGTGTCTGAGACCGTGTGAGGCACATGGCCTACCCACACGGGCGTGTGACCTCTATAAATTAGAAAAATGTTTTAATTTCAGAAATTTTCGTATGTGTTCGGTTTAGTCCCAACCCTATTCCAAAGCATGTTTAAGGTCTCGTTGACCTATTTAAGGGACTATATGAATGAGAATTGTTATGTTTGGACGTGGAATGATATGAAATGTTCAGAAATGATTAGTAATACCTCTTAACCTTAGTCTGACGATGGTTACGGGTTAGGGGTGTTGCAGACCCATCTCACATAAGATGGGCGAAAACCCTATCTCTAAAGACAAGGTGTTAAAACCCATACATATTCCTACTAGAGAATTATGTGTATTCTCTCTTAAAATGTTATTATATTTTTTCTTCTTCTTTTTTGACCAAGACTCTTGTGATTTTTCTATAAATAGAGACAATAGGTTAGGTCAACCACACACAATGTGAAGCATCGACATCTTAAAACTTTATTGAGATTTAATTTACAAAAAAAAATCTAAATTTGAATGTTTACTTTTTCCATTTTTGGCCCATAAAGAGACATCAATATTCGCCACTCCAACATCAACAGAAAGTTTTAATAGCTTTCTTCTGTTCATGGATTAGAGCCTACGCTTTAACTAGCCGAGTTTGTGAATAATTGAAAAGATCGTTGATAAACCATAAAAGTAACATGTTTTAATCCCATGCTTGGCATGTTTTTTGGATGATTTATTATGTAAATTAGTGAATTTGATGCTCCTAATCCTTTAGATTTATGTTTCTATACTTAGGTGAGCATAAGGAAGTGAAAGGAACGAAAAACGGGCCAAAATTGGACAAAAAAAGTTGTTTTCAGGAACCACACGGCCTCTGCACACGCCCATGTGCCAGCCCGTGTCGATATCGCTCCCTGTTTCCCAAACATGCAGAAAAACTCAATTTTTAGGCTTTCTAAGCATTCTAAAGTCTATAAATACACACTTGAAGAGGACCTAAGGGACCACACAGAGAAGAACAAAGAAAAGACTCGTAGAACGCCACAGGATTCAACTCAGAAGCATGATCTCCTTCAAGATTGAAGATCTCTATTCAATTTCTTTAGAAGTTTTATTGGGTTTCTTTATGTCTTGTTGTTATTCTAATTTTAAGATGATTACACTCCAAATTATGAACTAAATTCCCTAGATACCTAGGGAAGATGAAACTTATGATGGATCTTGTTATTTAATTTCTAATTTACATGACAAATACTTGAATTCTTGTTCTCAATTATGTGAGCTTATTTCATGTTTTGATATTTTCAGGATATTGATTCATGTTAAATGTGCTTATTTAGTGGAGCAAAAGTCCCTGTTTAAGAGTAGATCTAACATAATTGAGTGGAGTTGCATGCAATCCTAGAAAGAATGCGACATAAATCTATCGGATTAGAATCAAATCTAATAGGGGAATCCATAGATCGAGTTAATACGACAATAGGGGTTTTAATTAGAAAGAGATTTCGATTAATCAACCTAGAGTCAGTTATTCTTACTCTCGAAAGAGATATTAATACAATTTAGGGATTTCTACAGATCAAGGCACAAGTGAACAATTCGTTTAATTTAGATTCAGAATAATAAGTAATGATGACGTCACGAAGTAACTAAAATACGACAAAGGCAAGTGCACCTATCGAATGGTAGTATAGCTATGGTGAGTCGGGAATATCATATCCACGAGGAATAAAAGTACTAGTAGTTACTGTCTTTTTATTATCTACCCAAATAAATTGAAGGGATTTATTTTAACCTAATCTTAACTAACCTAATTACTAAGACGAAATAGAGAATAAAGTAGGAAAATATTTGAAGAAAACCGATGAGAGAGACAATAGCTAGGAAAGAATCCGCCTAGACTTCACTTATTATTCTAAATCTGAATTAAACGATTTATTCACTTGTCTTGATCTGTAGGTATCCCTAACTTATGTTAATATCTCATTCGAGAATAAAAACAACTGACTCTAGGTTGATTAATTGAAATCTCTTTCTAATTAAAACCCCTATTGTCGCACTAACTCGATCTATGGATTCCCATATTAGATTTGACTCTAATCTGGTAGATTTATGTCATCCTATTTCTAGGATTGCATGCAACTTCACTCAATTATGCCAAATCTACTCTTAAACAGGGACTTTTGCTCCACTGAATAAGCACATCAATCATGACTTAATATCTTGAAAACATTAAAACATGAAATAAGAACATATAATTAAGATCAAGAACAAATATTTTTCATGTAATTCAGAAATAACAAATAATAAGATCTGTCTTAGGTTTCATCTTCCCTAGGTATCTAGGGAATTTAGTTCATACTTTGGGAGGAAAACATCTCAAAATTAGGAAAATAACAAAACATAAAGAAACCCAAAAACTTCGAGAGAAATTGAATGGAGATCTTCAGTCTTGAAGGAGATCCTGCTTCTAAGTTGAATCTGTTGGCGTTCTTCGTGTCTTTTCTTCGTTCAGCTCTGCGTACTCCTTTAGGTCCTATTCTAGTGTGTATTTATTATGACACCCCTCACCCATGTCCGATGCCGAGACCGAATATGAGGCATTACTATCCTTCACTTTACTTAAACATGTATTAACGGGCTATAAAATTTCGTTCCGATTTAAAAACTTTCTTTTCGTGGTCGTAACATTCATCTCATGGGCCTACGAGGCCATAAACATACATCTTGATGGTTTCAGATATCAATCGGAAACTTTTACTCTCTTTGAAAATGATTGTCTAAACAGGGGTCACACACTCGTGTGACCTGGGACACGCCCGTGTGCGCAGGCTGTGTGGTCTCACATGCCCATGTCCCTAGCCCGTGTACAATTTATCTTTATTACAACCTATAGGGGTTTTCACACGGCTTGACACATGCCCGTGTCAATGGCCCGTGTGGCCTAGACTTGTAACACCCCAAACCCGGTCAAAACGCTACGACCGAATCTGGTATGTCACAGGGTAAATCGTTTTTGGAAGACAAGTCTGTTGAGTCAATTTGCGAAGAAAACACTTAATCTTATGAAAACCAAAGTTGCGTTAAGTAGTTTATTAAAATCATCTCAAAGTTTGTTTTAAAGAGAATCGAGTTGACTTATCGTTGTTACAAGTTCACTTATTTACCCAATGGTAAAGTTTTGGAAAAATCTCGAAATTTATTAAGGTTGTGAAAACATTCATTTTATAATTTCTTTACTTGTTAGTCATGCTTTAATGTTTAACAAATTCAAATAAATAATTAAACCCAGAGCAAAATATAGATGGCCTTATTACACAACCAAAACCCCAAAATTTAAAACAAAGTAAAACCGAAATTTAACCGTTTAAAATGAAGCCAACTATTGAGCATTGCCACCTCGAGTCCATCCCGGCTCCATATCCGCGATCTAGGAATTATCTGCAAAATGTAAAGGAAGGGGTGAGTCACCGAGACTCAGTGTGCAATTCCCCATCCTGAAGATAACAAGCCCTTACACAGTTCATAAACAAGTATGCATGTCATGCAACCCAAAAACCTAACCATCCAAAACTCCTGATTCTACCCCGTGTGGTACCAAACTATTGGTGGTGCCAAACCACTGGTGACCCAAAGTCACAAATAAACATATGTGGTACCAAACCACTGGTGGTGCCAAACCACTGGTGAACCAAAGTCAAAGATAATCATATGTGGGGCCAACCCACTGTAGTGCCAAACCACTGGTGACAATCCCTTTTAATATAATATGTGGGGCCAACCCACTGTGGTGCCAGACCACTGGGACGAGTCACGAAGATAACATATGTGGTACCAAACCACTGGTGGTGCCAAACCACTGGTGACCCAACAAATAATCATATGTGGTACCAAACCACTGGTGGTGCCAAATCACTGGTGACCCAAAGTCACAAATAATCATATCTTCCCCCTCCTCTCATCATACCCATGCAATATGACATAATAATCCGTGTATGCAGTATGTCATGTATGCTAACATATATCAAATATAAGTATAACATGAATTACCATCATAATAAGATAGACATAAAATAACATAATCACGCTAATCAACCTCTAAGGGTATAACCGTACTTTTACCTACCAAGGGCATTTCGTAATTTACCCACCAAGGGCATTTTCGTAATTTATCTTTTAGGGGTATTTTGGTACTTTACCCTTCCAAGGGTATATCAGTAATTTCGCACCTGCAATGGCCTTTCCGAAGGCCTAATGTCGCCCCGAGCGACTCAGCTACCATTTCCTGTTGTACCGGACTATTGGGCCTGAAACCCAATTTTGGCCCATTCGGGCCCACACGCTCGTGTGGCCCACCTAACACAAATCTAGCCACGTATATAAGTTCCACCTAGTCTAGTTCACTTTATACTACACTATCATACAATTTATTCAATTCGGCCCACGAGCCCATTGGCCCATTTTAGCCCATCGCGGCCCTAAGCAGCCTCAACCCACAAGAATACTACTGATGGCCTCAACTATCATGTCGAAGCCCCACACGTGCGCTCGCACGCTCGTGTGGCTACTATTTCCGTGACCGGTACTTTGGCATTTGCCGCTCTACGACTAGGGTAGAGAGAGTTACACACCTGATAGGAATCTGAAGCTGCTAAACCGTGCTCCGAGCACTCCTTTGCCCAACGCCAACCAGGTATGTTAACTCTCCTCCTGGAATGCTCTTTATATAGCTAGCTCTTCACCCTTCTTCTTTGTATCTTTCCGATGTGGGATCCCTTCGTCAGTAGAGTTTAAATTCAACTGAAACTCTTGCCGTCCAATCCGCAAAATAAATACTCCCTTGCTTCTCATGAGATTCGAACCCAGGCTCCCTTGCAACATAATCCACGCCGCTAACCACTTGGCCACAAGCTCCTCTTGTGTCTTAAACCATGCGCAACTAAATTTAAACCTATAGCCAAATTCTAAGGTCCAAGTAAAAAGAAAACCAAAATGCAAAAGCCAAGACTTGAACCTTGGACCTCCTTCCTTCCTTGTGGCGTCACCCCCTTGTCTCTTATGTGGCGTCACTTTGCCACTACACCACACACTCAACTTGTGTCATTTTCCTCCACATTTTATTCTTAAGGCCTACCTACCAACTTCCAGGGTTTTTTTCACCTAAAACCAAAATTTCCCCAAAGCCAAAGTTCGATCCCGGGACTTCATAGAAGCCCTCTAACCTTCCAAAATCACTTATCTAATAAGTCCAACTAGCATTTAAGCCGATCTCTTGTTCTCCAAAAATTTAAACGCTACTACGCTCAAGGCCCATTGGGCCCAATTCTTCTAGGCCCAATTTCAGGATGTTACAAGACTCGCCCGTGTCTTCTACCCGTAGAGCTCTCTAACTATGATGCCATCAACCCTTAATTAGCACACGGCCAAAGCACACGCCCGTGTGGCTAGCCCGTGGTTGACATTGACTTAAAACACTAACATGCAAGGGACACACGACCCAGACATACGCCCGTGTGTCTACCAGTGTGAACACCTAAAGGCTATTTTCCAAGCCAATTATCACCCTGAAATCAAAATCATTCATATACTCAATCCAACCACTCAAATACTTCATCAAAAGCATGAATAACAATGCATAACTCATAATCAGTTGATGTATAAACTTAGTAAATATTAGCCAATCTCTTTATCCATATACAAAAGAATAATAACCTAATAGCCAACACTTTAGCCCCTCTTAGGACTTACATCAAGATGAAATAATTCCTATACATGCCATACTTAATAAAGACAACTTGGCTATACCAAAATAGTGATTGATAGTGTGCTTTGAGCTCCGACGTCAATGATCCACGAGTTAGCTTGGCAAGACTACAAGGAAAGAAGAAGGGAGAGAGGTAAGCATATAGCTTAGTAAGTTTGCATGAAACTCGTATAGCAATATATTAACTCATTATAACTCATCCATTTCGAATTAAGAACAACATAAAACTCAAGTGCATGGCTTACATACTCCTCACATGATACATAATAATTTCATACTTGCATTATAAACATGGTACTTGTGTCACTTGATCACATAGATTAGTACATTTTGCTTATCAAAAATTAAACTCAACTTTCATATTTCTTAACATGAAAAACATTTTATATTAACATTGTATAACTTAACTTAGTGCATCTTTACTTACTTGACTTTCTTGTTGCCTCTTTTATATTTAGCTCTTTTACCAGTTGAATTTCCCAGAATAATTGAGGTTACTCAATTTCATCAAACATGTATCTCGATGCCAATTCCATGTCCCAGACATGGTCTTACATAGGATCACCTCATGATGCCAATGCCATATCCTAGATATGGTCTTACATGGGATCTCTTAGCTCAGTGTCGATGCCATGTCCTAGACATGGTCTTACATGAGACCCTCCTTATGTGTTTCCTTTGGAAACTTACCATTGCCATGTCTTGACATGGGCTTACGTGGTATCCTTGCCTTATGAATCTTTTCACTGCCATGTCTTGACATGGACTTACATGACATCTTTTCCTTATGAATTCACCAATGCCAAGCCTTGGCTTAGACTTACATGGGACCTTTGCCTCATAATAACTTTTCAATTCCAAGACTTGTCATGGACTTACATGATATCCTTGCCTTATGCCGATGCCATGTCTTGACGTGGTCTTACACGGACTTTCCTTATCACATGTTGTGATAATAGTATCCTCATTATTCCGAGACTTCAACCGAGACTTTGTCATACATATTCTCATTTACTTTTTTCATCATAATATCAATAATTTTACTTCATAGAAATAATATACATTATACAACATAATAAGTAATTGAATAAGAATATGCGTAAAACTTCAATTCATACAAACTTACCTCGGTATTCAAAATGTATGTAGATATGCAATTTAGTCCTTGACTTTGTTCTTGCCTCAATTTTGATCCGAGCTTCGTATTTCTTGATCTATAATAACAATTTAGCTCATTTTAATCATCACTTTAATAAAAACATTTCGATAATCATGCTTTGGCAAAATTACTATTTTGCCCTTAGGCTCGAAAATTAATTCTAATCACAGTTCTACCTTCCACAAGCCTAGGTGAACATTTAATACTCTTATAGCTATCACCAAAACTTAACATTTCACATACTTACTACAAATTTATAACCTTTTCATCAAGGTTCAATTAGGTTTTTTCAAGACAACACCTTTCATAAAAGTTGTTCATGTAACAACTAGGACTCAATTTCTTCCATAAAAATGCAGAAAATAACAATGATAGCTCTCATGGAGAAACTCTAAACCTTTCACCATATTGCACAATAGTCCCCTCATTTGAAAGCTGAAGCTCTAGGGGTTTCAAAACTACAACTATTTTCAAGAAAAGATCAGTAAAACACTTACTAATGAAGAGATGAGTGTGCTGAAATTTTTGAAGCTTTCAACCCTTATTTTTCTTGCAAATTTTGGTGGAAGAAAATGAAGAAGAAAGATGGACATCATCTTTTCTTTATTTTAATATTAAACTATCAATTTAATCCACCAAACATCACCAACTTTGACGAACTTGGTCAATTCTTGTCCCATATGGCCGGCCAAGCATATATTGGAGGTCTAATTGCCTTTTAAAGACCTCCAAGTATCAATCTATGGCTTTGGTACCTTTAGCTTATAAAATGGAACTTTCGCACTTTATGCAATTTAGTCCTTTTTCGCGATTAAGTAAGAAAACGCTAAAATTAAAGTACCAAAATTTTCATGAAATTCTAAAATCATGCTCTAACACATAAAATAACATAAAAATAATTTTCTCAATCCTTGAATTAGTGATCTCGAGATCACTATTTTGACTAGCCCATAAATTGGGCTGTTACATTTATAGACTTTAGAATGCTTAAAAACCCTGAAAATTGGCTTTTTCTGCGTGTTTGGGGAACAGGGAGCGATAGCGACACAGGATGCCACATCGACATGTGGCCAGCCTGTGTGGACCACACGGGCATGTGCTCAGCCTGTGTGGACCACACGGGCATGTGCTCAGCCCGTGTGGAAAAGGCTTGGCTGTGTGGATCCTTAAAATAGCCCGTTTTGTCTGATTTTGGCCCGTTTTCTGCTTCTTTTGTTCCCCTATGCTCTCCTAAGTATAGAAACCTAAAATTAAAAGATTAGGAGCATCAGATTCACTAAATCATATAATAAATCATCCAAAAACATGCCAAGCATAGGATTAAAACATGTTACTTTTATGGTTTATCAAATATCCCCACACTTAAGCGTTTACTTGTCCTCAAAAAAAATCCTCCACTCACAATTAAAATTAAACTTTCTCAATTCATAATTCTCATCAATAATGTTTTATCCTAATTCACAAATAATCACACATTGATAATTCAACTAAAAGAGTGCTAAAGATTCAAACAATCCAAGTCACACATTTTTAAAGCATGAAAACATAGGTATTTCCCCTTATCCAAATAATTACCTTTAATTCAAAACCTACAAGATTTGACATCCTCACTAAAGATTCACTCAAATCACTCAAAGTGTTTAAGGTTCAAAAATTAAGCACTCAAAAGTCAAACATGAAATTTTTTTACCATAGGCTTGCATGAAAATCAAATCTCCACCACTATAAAATGAGATGATACACAAATCAAAAGGTCTTTAAAGGGTTGTAATGGGGCTTGGGATAAAGGATGAAAAATGAAGGTTAAAATCAAGATCGAATTGATAAATTACCTAACTAGAAAAATAAACTAATACTGAATAATTACATCAATCGAAATTAATTAATAATAACACGAGCTTCTTCTCAGAATATGAAATTTTTAAGCTCAAACCAAAGAACTAGTAATAATCAATATAAATGTATATATAACAATAATTTTTTTTTCACTTTTTCTTTGGAATAATGGATTATAAGAGAAAATTTAACAACTGAAACAAAAGAACATAGTTAAGCAACTAACCAAATCAAATCTTGACAAAAAGGGTGTAACGCCCCGAATTTTTGGGGCCTAGTAGAATTGGGCCTATTGGGCCTTGGGCATGGGAGTGTGTACAATTTTTGAGAATAAGATAACAGCACAAAGGCATGCTGGATCTATTAGGTGAGTGATTTTGGAAGGTTATGGGGCTTCTAAGAAGTCCTGGGTTCAAGTCATGTCATTGGGGAAATTTTTATTTTTTAGCATTAAGGGAACCCTGACTCCTGGTATTAAGCCTTTTAAGTAATTAAGAGTAAATTGTGACATAAGAGGAGCTTGTGGCTTAGTCGCAAGTGGCGTAGAGAGTGAAGCTTGTGGTCTGAGGTTCAAGTCTCTTGAGGAGCAAGGGAGGTTGTAACACCCCCAAACCCGGCCCACGAGCCTTGACCGGATCAGGTATGTCACTGCGGAAAGCGTTTGAGAAGAATTTGACTTAAAGGTGAAAACATAAAAATTTTGTTCTCTTTGGTAAAACATTGTATTTTTAAAATTTTAAGTAAAACTATATTGTCCCAAATTATCGGATTTAAAACCTTTTTATAAGTTATTATAATATAAATTGAAAAAATAATTCCCATTATTAGCTCAATAATAATATAAACTTCAAAAAACCATAAATAAAGATTACAAATATTTAAGTGGCCCTTATTACATCAAATAGTTCCCCAAAATACTGATAATATAAAGTACGTAAAGCAATTAAATCATCTTCTGCATGGCATAAAAATACTTCTGCATGGCCACTTTTGTATCCACTCCAACCCGGTCCAAGCTTTATGCACCACCTGCGATGTTTAGAAAAATTTGGGTGAGTCATACAGACTCAATGTGTAATTAGTCCACTGAATCCCACCCACATGTGGGCTTAGCCCACAACCACATATCATAACACAATTCCGATAGTAAGGCAACTTATTCACATCATTTCCACAATTGGGCCTTGGCCCATATAATCACTTAATTTCACATATTGGGCTTGGCCCATTTCCACATTGAATCCACTTCACATATTATGCAATTATGAAGCCCTGCCCCACCTAATGTCCATCCGTTACTCCTACCTCGGCAGACCTACTGCCCAAGGCCGTGGCTAAGCCACCGATCACCTAAGTGACCCCACATGTCCATATCCACGAGGTGACTCAAGGTCATCCTCAATCCACGGTGATGCACACAGCTATCATCCGCCGAGATGTGGCACCTAGCCAACACCTCCCTTGATGAAGCACACAGCTAACATCAAGCGCCAATGTAGCACAAGGCTAACATCAGACCACGTACATAAATGTACACCCTTGTCCTTCGATAGTCACATTCACATCCCGTCCCATGCACATGCAACATACGATAATGTCATAACATAGTAAATTAATGCATGTACATGCTATTCGGCGTACAATCACAGTCTCATTGGCATATTCACATTCTTAATAATTAATCACTGACCTGATTCCCGATATACCCCTTAAGGGTATCCATTCATAATCGCCACTGCACATATTAGCATTTACACAACACATACAATATAACATAAACCCGGGAAAATAGCGATTTAATCACACACCTTACTATTAGCTAAATCCCTAGATACTTGAATTTAACACGATCTCGGAACGTGGCTCCTCCCTTAATGCCGATTTGGTCTCCTACCAAATCCCGAAAAACTGTTACTTATTCCTTGAGTAGCCGAAATCCTATATGCCATTGTTAGAATCAGCTATACACCATAAATCCATGAAGATGGCCTTTGGCCGAATACTATTGGCCGAATACTACCTTGGCTTACCTTGAAAGAATCGAATCCCGAAAGAGTCTTTACTGCACCTTAGCGTTGGCTACAAATAAAAGACACACATATTAAGGCTTTAAAGACCATTCGGCCAACCTTAGAAATCAAGGTCAAACACTTGATTTCGGCATCACCATGAAGAGAAAAGAAAACCGATTACTAAAAGGAAATACTTACCACTATCGTTTGCTTGAAAAGATCAAAAGAGAAGAGGTTTCGGCTTCCAAAACTTGCGACAGAGAAGAGAGAATATGGCCACTGAAGATTCGGCTAAGCCTTTAAAAAGGGTGATGGAACATTCGGCTATGACTCTTAATGGCAAGGGATATTCGGCTATAAAAAAGGAATAGGTATGGAGTGGAAGTTATAAGAAAGAAAAGAAGAGAATAGGAGGCTCAGGAAAATTCAGCAATGGTGACTGATGATGGAGTTTCGGCTTAGCAAAATAAATGAGAAAATGAGAGGATTTTCTTGGCTACAAATTTCGGCAAGAAGAAATTAAATGGAGAAAAGAATTACCAAAAGGTGAGCACCCCTATTTATACTACACACTTCAAAACCGATTATACCACCCCCAAGGAGTCCCATAATCAGCCATAGCTTCATCCTCTCATCCCATCCCCACACTTTCACCTATTTTATCTCTTTAACACATATTCAAATTAAATAAAAATAAATCAACAATTTATCTCCTAATTTATCTCATATCTACTAAAAATAATCCATCATATTATCCCTTATCTCCCATTTAAAATAAATAAAATAAAACCATATATATCCAACTCTTCTAGTCGAAATTAAAAAGAAATAGCAAGACTTATCCTTATCCATTTGAAAGTCCAAAGCCGTCCATCACTCCCCCTCTCCCTTAACGCCAAAATGCAAAATAATAGCCACCCACTTTGCTGCCATCAAGACTCGAACCTCCTCCCTTCTCCCTTGCTTGAGGCGTCATTCACCAAGGCCCTAAGTGGCGCCTTGCAGCCACTTTACCAAGCCAAATCTTATGTCCAGATTCCCTCATAAATTCCCTTAAGGCCTCCTTAGCCAAGCTCCCCTTTTTAACCCTTAAAATTTAATAATTTCCTTAAGCCTTCTCCTACATTCCAGGGTTCTCCAAACCCCTAAAACACATCCAATCATACACTAAGCCTACTAACTCACGAATTATGCCCCAAATGTATAACCCCTAAAACCCGGATGTTACAGAGGTTTTACTTTACAGCATGGATGGCAAGAGTTGTGGTGGATTCAAACTCTTTGGAGTGGTTGTGGACTTGGTAAAAGGGGGAGAGTATCATGGAATATGGATTATGGTTGTTGGGGATTTGAATGAGGAAAATGTGGAGAGATTTTAGAGGAGAATTAAGGGAGTGATTTATGGAGAAAAAGTTAGAGTTTGAATTGATGAGGGTTTGTGCCGAATTGGTATAGGAAGCCTAGGAAAAATTGGCTAGGAAGGTTTTTCTCATCGTCGACTTCGGGGATTAATAAGGGGGCATTGCCGAATTTTACTTTTCTTTTTCCAAATTCGGCTCTTTTGTTCTTTGGTGCTGGAATTTTTCTTTGCGTTTTCTTCAACCGGGTCTTTTCTTTTTTTGTTAGCCGACTTTAGGTGCAGCTTATTCTTTTATTCTCTTCTTTCTCGTCTTGTGCTCTCTTGGAGGCCAATTGTTTTTCCCTTTTCTTGGCAGAATACTCTGGCATTTTTCGAGTAGGTTGCTATTGCCGATTATTTCAACCCTTAATTATTCCTTACCTTTTCCGAACCTTCATGCTCCCTCTTTTCCACTCGGTCATTAGCATTTACGTCCTCTTTTGTCTTTGACTGAATATATCTACTCTGTAACACCCAAAACCCGGCCTATGCACTAAGCCCGGATTTTGGCATGCCACACAAATTGAACGTGTGTTTAAATCATCAACGATGTAAGAAATCAAATCTTCAAATGATTTTAGAGAATGATTTTATCAAAAATCAAGGTTTATTGGAAATCCATGATTTAAAACACAAGAGTTTATCATTTGATTTTCAGAGTAATAATTGATTTAAATTTTAAATTTATTTGGTCGAAATATTTTCATAAAAGAATTTTCAAAGAAATTTCTAAGTTTTAGTTATATTTATGAAAAACCTTTATCTTATACGAAATTTTTAGAAAACATTTATGAAAACAAAAACAGTCCAATTTAAGAATCTAAAACATAATAAAATCCACCCACAAAATAAAATCCATGAAAATAATACCAGAAGCCTTATTACATCGCAATTGAGATAGTACTTAAATGAAAATAATTAAAGAAGTTTTAAAGTTATATAAACCACCATTTGTAGTATGGCCTCCACACGAAGTCATCCCCGGCCCAAGCCTCCATCAATTATTATCACCTGAGAAGGGTAAGAAAAACGGGTGAGTTACTTAGAACTCAATGTGTAACCCACTTACCGTGTCCACTAGGCCAAAACCATATAAGCATATAATTGGGCTTGAGCCATTTGCAAATGTACAATATATAAATATAATTCAAATATAAAATAATGCATGTGATATGAAATTCCTAACAAAGCCTAATTTCCATCCGCTACACACCACCCGTACCAACCAACACACCTGTGGGGATCAAGTCAACCCACCCCACCAACACACCAATAGCAGGCATTAAGCCAATTATAATATTTGTGGTAGAGCCACCGATCTAGATTTTGGCAACAGGCCATTTATAATATTTGTGGCAGAACCACCGAACTAGATTTTTGGCAATAGGCCATTTATAATATTTGTGCCAGAACCACCGAACTAGATTTTGGCAACAGGCCTTTCTTCTCTTCGTCAATTATCCCAACCCATGCAGTCATGTATATATATATAATGCATAACAATATATTCATAAGGTAAATTTCAACAAAAAGCCCATATTACAAGTTGTCAATTTGGCCCATTAGTCAAAATAGCAATTTGGCCCATTTAACGATCTAGCCAACTTTGGCCCATTTAACGATCTAGCCAACTTTGGCCCATTTAACACATGAGGCCTTTTTCACAATTTTCACACTTGGCCAACTTATCAAAATAATCATATGGTCCAAAATATCACTTTTTAACAATATAGCCCATTAAGGGCAAATCTGTAATTTTTTTCACAACCTTAATACCGATTTCATGCATTCACACCAAAAAGTGCTAATATACCGTATTTTCCAATTTTACCGAATTTACGATTTTTATTCTATTACTACGGAATAGTATAACCCATGATATAAGTGTGAAGTTACACACCTGATTACGGTGAGAACTATACTTTCCCGCTCGTCGATACCTAAATATTTATCACGCTTGATTAGAACACTAGTATTTAATAAAAACTATACTATTGATGAACGATCTAAATCTTTACCCTCGGAATCTCGAATGACAACTATTTGTCGGTTCTCCCCGATTGATGGTTCATAACCCGATGAAGAACCACGAACAAATAATGGCTCGGGAGTACGAACGACTTCGAATAATCGATTCTCCTCGGATGTGGGTCCACAACACGGTGGAAAGTCTCGGATTGCTGAAACAGCCCTTCGTTTGAATTTAAGGGGAATAGCGGAACCACCCCTCTTCCGAACACTATTCACAACTCTTTTCGTCCCTATCTTGCTTGCCTCCATTGACAAAGGATTATTAGTCCTACAATATATCGGAAATTTTAATACTAATGGCTTAAAAGGGCGAACTCGACTTACCTTAAAATCCCGAGTCATTTCCAAAGGATTCCTTGCTAAATATGATTCAAACTTAAATAACTTTCAATATGACTTGACAAAATGGTGGTTCGGCCCTCCACTATCTTACGATTATCCAAAGCTTAATGAAAGAAATGATTGAGAACAAGGTCAAAGAAGAATAAGAGATTCGGCTATGATATAATAGGTAGGAAAATAAATTTCTGCTATGGGGATGGTTACAATCATTCTGCCATGGAAGGAAAATGAAGGAAGGATGTGTTTGAATGGTAAATAAAATGGAGAGGAAAAGAGAATAGGGAGAAGAGAAAAGAAAATAGAGATGAGGGGTTTGTATTTCGGTTCTCAATGATGGAAGATGAATCAAAAAGAAACTTTTAGACCAAAATGCATTTGGCAATGAAGAGGAAAAAGAGAAGAAAAGAAATGGTCCTTGATGGCTATGTGGTTTCGGTCACAAAGAGAAAAAAAAGGTTTGGAGAGAATGAACAACCTAAGACCGAAATGGTCAAAAGAAATGGCCAGAAGAAACAATTGCTTACTCAAAGTTTATGGCACATTCGGCTAGGGAGAGGGAAAATTAGAGAGAAAAATTTTGATAAAAGCACCAAATGACCAAATGGAAAATGTGCTCATCAAGCACCTAATCCTACCAAACTAACACCAAAAACCGACCATCCCCCTAGCCCCCTATGCCGTCCACATTCATGGTCAAAAAGGCCATTCAAAAGTTTCCAAGACAGCATTCTTGATTCATGCCTTGTGTTCCCCTACATTCCATAAGTATAGGATTTCCTTTCCCTAAGTTCAAGCTTATCTTAAATAATAGTCACCTTGCCATAAAAATTAAAAATCCAACTCATCATAAGCTCATCCATGACCGACACATGCCATACAAGTGCAAAAATAAAAGTCACCTAAATGCTATCCATGGGATTCGAACCTCTCCCCTCAAGCAATCACTCATGCGCCAACACCACCTAGCTACTAGCTCATCTTATGCTAGCTTTTGTCACTTAAATTAACTTAAGCATCAGGGTCACTTGATCCACTTCAATAAAATTCTCATTAATAAAATTTATTCTACTTCCGAATAATTTTGTGCCTTCTCAAGACTATATTTAACATACAAAATTTAATCATTCACAAGCTAAGCACCAAAAACATGCGACATATTGATACTCATATTTTTAGGATGTTACATACTCTTTCCCCCTCATTTCTGTTGTTTTGGTTCTCCTCTCCTTCCGTGTGTTGGGTTAGTCGAATAATTTCCCCTAGTCATTCACTCCGTTTTCAGCTAGTAAGGGTTCTCTGATGAATCGATAAGTGCTCTTGGTTTACTCTTGTTTCTATCCACCGTTTTGGTATTTTCTTCTAACATCTTTCTGTGTTGTCGATTCATGAAAAAAGGGTACAAGCGCCTTGACTCTTGCGTGTGGGTATAGGGCGATTTCTTCTATCGATCGTTCTTAGTTCTACGTAGTGATAAGTTGTCGTTCTTTCGGTTCTAGTTATTTTTCATTCATGGTAATAGTTAAAGAGTTTGAGATACAATGCAGGTTGTACCAAGGATTGGTGATCAATCCTTAGTCAGCGATCTAAGGGCAATAGATCGCTTGGTACTCAGTCAAGGTATGGTAATGAAAATCCTTTTGGGGATTAAGTGCTTTCGATCATTAATGCATAGGAGACTGATTGTAATTTTTGGGTTAAGTGTAGGTTGGTGTTCTTGGGTTTCCCAAAAGCTTGCAATCAGGTGTGTAACTTTGTGCTCTATTGATGAATGGCTGAAAAGCCGAAAGTGTGTATTAGTACCGTAATTGCTAATCGGTCAAAAGCCGATAGAGTGTGAATGTTTTTCGCACAGTGTTAGCTGTAGCGGCAAATGTCAGAATGCCAGAAAGCCAAATAGCCAAAGGATTGGGCTTTGGGCCATATGAGCGTTCGAGCTCACGAAACGTGGGCGTACGACGAGGAAGGCCGCCATGAGCGATCTCATGGGCTTGGGCCGGAATGGGCCGTATGGGCCCAATGGGCCCGTAGGCCCGTGTGGGTAAACTTCACTATTAAGTGGGATGTAGATAGACTTGTCATGTCACGCACATGACTTAGGTAGTTCTGGGCCTAGTTGGGCCTTAATGGGCCGTGTGGGCCCAAAGGGCTTATGGGGCCCACACGAAATCTGCAGTAAGTGACTAATACGAAATCGGGCTATGGTGTACACATAGCCGCATCAGATTTTGGGCTGAATGGGCCACACGAGTGTGTGGGCCCACTTGGGCCGAGTAATGGGCCTTAGGCCCATTTACACCGTTGTGACTGTTTGGGTTACTTAAGTCGCTCGGGGCGGTAGGGGACCTTCTATTTGGTCGTCGATACCCCCGATTTATAAAATTTCTAAAATACCCTAAGTTTGTAAAATTATCAAAATACCCTCGATTTGTAAAATTACCGAAATACCCCCAATTTTCACAATTACTAAAATATACTCAATTTGTAAAATTACCGGAATACCCCTGTAGGGTAGAATTACCAAAATACCCTTATTGGGTGGATTTACCAAAATACCCCTTAAGGGTAGGATTATCGAAATACCCCTGTAGGGTAGATTTACTGAAATACCCTTAAAGGGTAGGATTATCGAAATACCCCTATAAGGTAAAATGACTATTTTGCCCCTGTAGGTAAATGACTGACTTAGACTATGAGTTTGACTGGTTTGACTGTGATTGTATGACTGTGTTTTAACTGACTTGACGTGGTCATGTGACTGATATGCTTTTAATATATGTTTAAATGACTGTTACTAAGCATGACATACACGACATATTGCATGGGGTTGGGACATTGATACGGAGGAAGTTCTGATAGGGTCGTACGGGTCGCATGAGATGATTGTGGATTCAGTATTGATCTGTTAAGGTCGCACGGGTCGTATGAGATGACTGTGGACCGACGGACAGCTTAAAGCTGCTTAATTTGATTATGGCTCTGTGCCAACCGAAATCTGGCTCTGTGCCATCTTGATTTTGGCTTTGTGCTAATCGTATTTACCCATGGCTATGTGCCTAACATATATATTGATGACTTTGTGTTTATCATAATTACCCGTGGCTATGTTCCAATTATATTATCGTCGCTGATGGCTATGTGCCAAACTTATTACAGTTATCGATAGCTTTGTGCCATCCTGATTATGGTTTATAACCATTTTGATTATGACTTTTAGCCGTTCTGTTGACTTAGTGCCACAACCGATGCTAAGCTTGGTGTGTTGGATGGGTGGGTCGATTTTATCCCCACGTAAGTGTAGGGTTGGTACGGGTGGTGTGTTGGCTAGATCGGGGTGGGATGCATCCTCATACTGTTGCATATCTGTTTATGATATCTGTCACTGTACTGGGCTTAGGCCACTTGTTCTGTTATTGGGTTGGGCTAGGCCCAATTGATTCTGTTATGGGCCGTGACCCAAATGATATTGTAGTGGGCTTTGACCCACATATGCTCTGAACTGGACTATACTGTTACTGTTAAAGGGCTTTGGCCCAGACTGCTTCAGTTTCTGTTTCTGTATACTGACTGTTACTCTAGTAAGAGGATTACACACTAAGTTTTCGTAAACTCACCCTGTTTTTAACTATGCAGGTAATCCCCAGCCTAAGACAGATCAGAGCTGTAAGGGACTCAGAGAAGACCACACATTGCTTTTGCTTGTTGTTTTGATTATTTACTTTTAAATATTTTAATTTGGGTTGTAATAAGGCCTCTTAAAGTTTTCGAACTTTAAATTTTAGGTTTGGTTTTATTTTAATTTATATCTGTTAGAAGTAAATCGCGATTTTTCCAAAATGTTAACTATTTTTAAAACAACACTACGTTTTCGCAACATTTTCGAAATGGTTTCGCGACTTAATATTTTTCGTAAATCAATTACTTTCAAAATTAGCTTTCGCAACTGAAAAGATGTTTTGGGAATAAAACTAACAATTTTTCAATGTACCACATTTTTAAAAATAAACTAACGTAACTAAGATTTTACTTAAGCTTTTAAACAAGAAGGGTTTTCACTGAAAACATGGTTTTCAAAAAACACTTCAATGTGACACGCCAGATTTGGGCCTAACTTCTAGGCCGGGTTTGGGGTGTTACAAAGGGAGTCAATAAAATGGGAACAATTCTCAATGATTCACAAATGAGTTATGGGTGAATATTATGGGTAATTCAAGAATGGTGTTTTAGGCTCAAAGGGGTTCACTAAGGGTTAATTACGAAGGTAGGCTTTTTATGGGATAAGTGGGTTAAAACCTAAGTACCTTTACCATCTCAGTATATCAAATCAAAGGTGTGGTCTCGACATGCATAATCGAAGCAAGTTATAGAATAACAAATCAAATATTGACACACTCATAACCAATAATAAAGTGAGCAAGAAAAGTGTATTCTCTTAAAGGCTCAAAATCTCACAAAAATTATGGTTTTTTATGTCAATCTTGCAAATTTCATACTTCAAGGTAATACCTCAATTTTGGTAAAAAACCTAAAAATTTTAATTTTAAAAATAGACTTCTCATGCTTGATTCTCTAATGTCTTAAAGTTTAAACAATCAATGCACAATTACCTATGAATTTAATCTAAAACACATCAATGATAATCACAAATCAATAAGAATTCATTCTAATAGTAATATGAGAAAATTACTTAAACATAAGGTATAATTCAGGGATTTTCAAATAATCATATAAATAACCTCCCCACACTTAAGATGTACATTGCCTCAATGTACAAACAAAAATAATCACAATAGACACATAATATCATAAGAGATGGAGAGAATTGAAACTGCCCTGAATATTGGATGTAATGCCCAAAATAGTGAAAAGTGGAATTGTAGATAAATGTAAAGGGAGTGAATGATTCTGAGCAACTGATAAGAAAATAAACACAATGCTGAAGAAGATTAAAGGGTTACTCGTTAAGAAACAAATAAAATAAATGAGATGGACTCAATGGTCATCATCATCAGACGCGTAAGTCATCGGTGCTGGAGGAGAAATATGAAAATGCTACAAATTTGCTGCAATGTTGTATCAATACTGTCGAACCTCTCAGCACAGAACTGACGGAAACTAGTGAATTCCTCATAGGATACTCCTCGAGAGCTAGCATGTAACGCCCTAATTTCTTTAATTTCAACTTTTGTAAAATTGACACAAGTGTGTATCTACCTCAGTGATTATATGTTCTGGGTGTGTGTGAGAGGTCCCAAGCTCAAGTCACAACTTGGATAAATTTTGGCATTTTTATGAATAAACTCTCACTGGGGGCCAGTAGGCTTCTAGTTTAAGGTTGGTAAAAATATATCAGAATGGGCCTGTTGCTCTGGTGGTTATGTGGAGTGTTAGAGTATTGGAGGTCCTGTGTTCGATTACCCGCTTTGGCTCTATTTTTGTGTGATTGATGACGTCACAAACTAACTAAAAAAATGACAAAGGCAAGCGCACCTATCGAACAGTAGTATAGCTATGGTGAATCCGGAATATCGTATCCACGAGGACTAAAAGTACTAGTAATTACTATCTTTTTATTATTTAGCCTAATAATTAAAGGGTATTTTAATCTAAAATTTAACTAACTAATTAACTATGAGTGCGACAGAGATAAAATTGGGAAAATATTGGAAGAAAATCAATAAAAGAGACAATACTCAGGAAAGAATCCACCTAGATTTCACTTATTATTCCGATTCTGAATTAAACGATTTATTCACTTGTCTTGATCCGTAGAAATCCATAAATTATGTTAATATCTCTTTCGAGACTAATAACAACTTACTCTTGGTTGATTAATTGAATGTAACATCCCGAAATTGGGCTTAGGAGAATTGAGCCCAATGGGCCTTAGGCGTAGTAGCGTTTAAAATTTTTGAGAACGGCATTAATGCAAGTTAGACTTATTAGATAAGTGATTTTGAAAGGTTAGAGGGCTTCTATGAAGTCTCGGGATCAAATATTGGCTTTGGGTAAATTTTGGTTTTAGGTGGAAAAAACCCTGGAAGTTGGCAGGTAGGCCTTAAGAATAAAATATAGAGAAAAACGACACAAGTGGAGTGTGTGGTGTAGTGGCAAAGTGACGCCACAAGGAAGGAAGGAGGTCCAAGGTTCAAGTCTTGGCTTTTGCATTTTGGTTTCTTTTTACCTGGATCTTAGAATTTGGGCCATAGATTATATTAAGTTGCGTTTGGTTTAAGACACAAGAGGAGCTTGTGGCCAAGTGGTAAGCGGCGTGGATTATGCTACAAGGGAGCCTGGGTTCGAATCTCGTGAGAAGCAAAGGAGTATTTATTTTGCGGATTGGACGGCAAGAGTTTTAATTGAATTTAAACTCTACTGACGAAGGGATCCCACATCGGAAAGACACAAAGAATGAAGGTGAAGAGCTAGCTATATAAAGAGCATTCCAGGAGGAGAGTAAACACATCTTGGAGGGCGTTTGGGCACAGGAGTGGTCGGAGCGCGGATTAACACCAGAGTCCTATCAGGTGTGTGTGTAACTCTCTCTACTCTAGTTGTAGAGCGGCAAATGCCGAAGTGCCGGTCAAGGCAATAGTAGCCACACGAGCGTCCGAGCGCACGTGTGGGGCTTCGACGCGATAGTTGAGGCCAACAGTAGTATTCTTGTGGGTTGGGGCTGCTTGGGCCGCGATGGGCCCAATGGGCCCATGGGCCCTTATGGGTAAAATATGCCATTGTGTAGTATATAGTGAACTAGAGTAGGTGGAACTTATATACGTGGCTAGATTTGTGCTAGGTGGGCCACACGAGCGTGTGGGCCCGAATGGGCCGAAATCGGGTTTTAGGCCCAATTGTCCGGTACGACCGGAAATGGTAGCTAAGTCGCTAGTGGCGACATTAGGCCTTCGAAAAGGCCATTGCAGGTGCAAATTTATGAAAATACCCTTGGTGGGTAAATTACGAAAATACCCTTGGTAGGTAAAATTACGATTATACCCTTAGAGGTTGATTAGCTTGATTTTATTGTTTTATGTCTATCTGATTATGATGGTAACTCATGTTATTCTTATATTTGATATATGTTTTGCATACATGACACATTGCATAATATCTGAATAATATGTATGTTGCATGGGCATATGGGTGATATTGATAAAGGGGAAGTGTGCTGGTGGTTTTTACCACATTATCTGGTGACTCATGTCACATATTAGGAATCTGGTGACTAATGTCACATATTGTTATCTGGTGACTCTGTCACATTATCTGGTGGCTATGCCACGATTATAAGGGCGATAAGCAGTTGACTGCAGCGACTGCCTTCGATGGTGTGTAGCGGATGGAGGGTCGATTTAGTAATCCCCACGGTGTGATTGGTAGGTACGGGTGATGTGTAGCGGATGGAAATTTAGGCTGGGATTGGGTTCTGCATTATCATCTGTATATGCATCATATCGCATTGATTATCTGATTATCTGTTATACTGTGATGTTAGGGCTACGGCCTGATTCGATTTATGTGGGCTTCGGCCAAGTATGTTATTGTGAGGGCTAAGGCCCAATCTGCTTCTATGGGCTTAGGCCCAGTTATCACTCGTAAGGGGAAATACACACTGAGTTTTCGTAAACTCACCCCCTCTTTTTAAATGTTTCAGGTAACCAGTAGATCGCGGATTTTGGAGCCGAGGCAGACTTGTGGTGGCCCTGCAATGTTTTCTCGTAAACTCGTTTCTTTTATTTAAACTTACTAAGAATTTTGGGATTTTGTTATGTAATAAGGCCTTTGGTATTTTATTTGGTTTTAGCTTTCAATTTGGTTACTATTTATTATTAAATGTTCAACATGGGATTTTCCTAAAATGATAATAAACCGTTTTTATTCAAAATTACTTAAACTCGATTTTCACAACAAATACAATCTTATTCAAATTAATAACAACTTTGTAAAGTGGGCATTGAATGAATTGGCTTTTACAAACAAACCACAAAACGCGGAGTTTCAAAAAGAATACGAACTTTTTAACAAACGCACAGTTTTTAAACAACCCTTTTATGTGACATGCCAGATTCGGTCGTAACGTTTAGGCCGATTTGGGGTGTTACAATTATGGTATCAGAGCCCAGTTTCAAATACTCGGCTGTGGGTTTGGGTTCAAAAATGTTTTCAAAGGATGGTTTAGAAAAATATATATCTGTTTTCTGGAAGTGTGGCACCCGAGTCTCCGGCACCAAATCCGTAAGTTTCCTTTTTACTATATTTTATTATATGCTGAATGATTGTATTTATTCTGCGATGTGTGGATGTGATGCTTGAATATAGGAATTGTATGTATGTGGGAAAAATATATGTTTGCTCTGGTGTTAGATAGTTGGTTATGTAAAGGATTCCAAGATTTAGTTGGAAAGTATATTAGTTTTATTAAGATCAGAGTGCACAGCGTGAGCGTAGTGTTGTAGGTTAGGATGTGTGACTGTACCTATAGTTGGAAATTTCGGGGACGAAATTTCTTTAAGGAGGGTAGATTTGTAACATCCCGAAATTGGGCTTAGGAGAATTGAGCCCAATGGGCCTTAGGCGTAGTAGCGTTTAAAATTTTTGAGAACGGCATTAATGCAAGTTAGACTTATTAGATAAGTGATTTTGAAAGGTTAGAGGGCTTCTATGAAGTCCCGGGATCAAATATTGGCTTTGGGGAAATTTTGGTTTTAGCTGGAAAAAACCCTGGAAGTTGGCAGGTAGGCCTTAAGAATAAAATATGGAGAAAAATGACACAAGTGGAGTGTGTGGTGTAGTGGCAAAGTGACGCCACATAAGAGGCAAGGGAGTGACGCCACAAGGAAGGAAGGAGGTCCAAGGTTCAAGTCTTGGCTTTTGCATTTTGGTTTCTTTTTACCTGGATCTTAGAATTTGGGCCATAATTTATATTTAGTTACGCATGGTTTAAGACACAAGAGGAGCTTGTGGCCAAGTGGTAAGCGGCATGGATTATGCTACAAGGGAGCCTGGGTTCGAATCTCGTGAGAAGCAAAGGAGTATTTATTTTGTGGATTGGACGGCAAGAGTTTCAGTTGAATTTAAACTCTACTGACGAAGGGATCCCACATCGGAAAGACACAAAGAATGAAGGTGAAGAGCTAGCTATATAAAGAGCATTCCAGGAGGAGAGTAAACACATCTTGGAGGGCGTTTGGGCACAGGAGTGGTCGGAGCGCGGATTAACAGCAGAGTCCTATCAGGTGTGTGTAACTCTCTCTACTCTAGTTGTAGAGCGGCAAATGCCGAAGTGCCGGTCACGGCAATAGTAGCCACACGAGCGTGCGAGCGCAGGTGTGGGGCTTCGACCTGATAGTTGAGGCCAACAGTAGTATTCTTGTGGGTTAGGGCTGCTTGGGCCGCAATGGGCCGAAGTGGGCCCAATTGGCCCATGGGCCCTTATGGGTAAAATATGCGATTGTGTAGTATATAGTGAACTAGAGTAGGTGGAACTTATATACGTGGCTAGATTTGTGCTAGGTGGGCCACACGAGCGTGTGGGCCCAAATGGGCCGAAATTGGGTTTTAGGCCCAATTGTCCGGTACGACCGGAAATGGTAGCTGAGTCGCTAGTGGCGACATTAGGCCTTTGAAAAGGTCGTTGCAGGTGCAAATTTATGAAAATACCCTTGGTGGGTAAATTACGAAAATACCCTTGGTAGGTAAAATTACGATTATACCCTTAGAGGTTGATTAGCTTGATTTTATTGTTTTATGTCTATCTGATTATGATGGTAACTCATGTTATTCTTATATTTGATATATGTTTTGCATACATGACACATTGCATAATATCTGAATAATATGTATGTTGCATGGGCATATGGGTGATATTGATAAAGGGGAAGTATGCTGGTGGTTTTTATTGTTATCTGGTGACTCTGTCACATTATCTGGTGACTAATGTCACATATTGTTATCTGGTGACTCTGTCACATTATCTAGTGGCTATGCCACGATTATAAGGGCGATGAGCAGTTGACTGCAGCGACTGCCTTCGATGGTGTGTAGCGGATGGAGGGTCGATTTAGTAATCCCCACGGTGTGATTGGCAGGTACGGGTGATGTGTAGCGGATGGAAATTTAGGCTGGGATTGGGTTTTGCATTATCATCTGTATATGCATCATATCGCATTGATTATCTGATTATCTGCTATACTGTGATGTTAGAGCTACGGCCTGATTCGATTTATGTGGGCTTCGGCCAAGTATGTTATTGTGAGGGCTAAGGCCCAATTTGCTTCTGTGGGCTTAGGCCTAGTTATCACTCGTAAGGGGAAATACACACTGAGTTTTCGTAAATTCACCCCCTCTTTTTAAATGTTTCAGGTAACCAGTAGATCGCGGATTTGGGAGCCGAGGCAGACTTGTGGTGGCCCTGCGATGTTTTCTCGTAAAGGCCTTTGGTATTTTATTTGGTTTTAGCTTTCAATTTGGTTACTGTTTATTATTAAATGTTCAACATGGCATTTTCCTAAAATGATAATAAACCGTTTTTATTCAAAATTACTTAAACTCAATTTTCACAACAAATACAATCTTATTCAAATTAATAACAACTTTGTAAAGTGGGCATTGAATGAATTGGCTTTTATAAACAAACCACAAAATGCGGAGTTTCAAAAAGAATACGAACTTTTTAACAAACGCACAGTTTTTAAACAACCCTTTTATGTGACATGCCAGATTCGGTCGTAACGTTTAGGCCGGGTTTGGGGTGTTACATTGAAATTTCTTTCTAATTAAAACCTCTATTGTCGCATTAACTCGATCTATGGATTCCCTTATTATATTTGACTCTAATCCAGCAGATTTATGTCATCCTATTTCTTGGATTGCAATCAACTCCGCTCAATTATGCTATATCTACTCTTAAACAGGGACTTTTGCTCCACTGAATAAGCACATCAAACTTGAATTAATATCCTGAAAATATTAAAGCAAGAATTAAGAACACATAATTAAGAGCAAGAACAAGTATTTATCATGTAATTTAGATAATTAAATAATAAGATTCATCATAGGTTTCATCATTCCTAGATATTTAGGGAGTTTAGTTCATACTCATAGAGGAAAACATCTCAAAATAAGAATAACAACAAGACATGAAAAACCCAATAAAACTTCAAAGGAAATTGAACTGGAGATCTTCAATCTTGGAGTGGATTTGCTTCCAAGATGATTCCGACAGCTTCCTTCGAGTAATTTCTTCATTCTATTCTGCGTGTCCACTTAGGTCCTCTTCTAGTGTGTATTTATAGACTTTAGGATTCTCAGAAACCCTAAAAATTGGGTTTTTTCGCGTAACAGAAAAGCAGGGTGCGAAATCGACACAGGCTGGCACATGGGTGTGTGCCCAGCCCGTGTGGATCCTGAAAACTCCGATTTTGGCCCATTTTTCACTGCTTGTGCTCCCAAATGCTCTCCTAAGAATAGAAACAAGAATTTAAGGGATTAGGAGCATCAAATTCACTAATTCTCATCATAAATCATCCAAAAATATGCCAAGCATGGAATTAAAATATGTTACATTTATGGTTTATCAAATATCCCCATACTTAAGCTGTAACACCCCTTACTCGATTCTATGCCGGAACAGGGCACGAGGCATTACCAGACTTGACTTGCTTGATCATTCCACTTTAGGCTATAAAAATTCTCTCCAATTTAAAACTTTTCATTCACCATCGTAACCTCCCCATCATGGGTCAATGAGACCCTTTACACCCGCTCGAGATGTCACGGAACCAAACCAGAACGTTTCAAGCACTTAGAAAATTTTCACTTAGACAGGGGCCACTCGCCCGTATGAATTGGGACACGCCCGTGTGGGCAGGCCGTGCGGTCACACACGCCCATGTCCCTACCCCGTGTGGGATTTATTTTCATTTTGAACCTACAGGGATTTTCACACGGCCTAGACATGCCCGTGTGCTTAGCCCCTGTGCTCCACACGGCCTAGACATGTCCGTGTCCTGCCCTTGTGTAATAACTTGGGTATTCTGTTTGTGACGTCAGCAACCTTATATGGGTCACACGCCTAGGCACACGCCCGTGTGACTAGCCCGTGGTCGACACTGACTTACAATACTAAAATCCAGGGGACACACGGCCAAGTCACACACCCATAGGGCTGACCGTGTGTCACACACGGCCTAGACACACGCACGTGTGTCTACCCGTGTGGACCAATTCAAGGCTATTTTCCAAGCCATTTAGTCACCCTCACTTGCACACATTCCTACACCATTACATTAACTTCACATATTATCAATCATAACTCTTGAATTATCACATTTAAACTATAAAATGAGGTCTTCATCCCATACACGAGGGAGAACTATTTCTGGTATAATTACAATCGACTTAAGCCATCATCTATGGCTATACACAACCGAACCATAAACTCTCTTAGGCTAACACATTTGGCTATATCAACTATGACTTATTCAACTTCAAATAAGATCTCTATACATGCCATAACTCATAAAGACTTGAAACCTCATACCAAGTGTCTGCTTGATAGTGTGAAAACATCTCTGGCGGTCTCCAACCGGAGCTAGTCAAGTTAACCTATAAGAGATGGGAAAGGAAGAGGAGTAAGCAATAATGCTTAGTGAGTTCATATGAAAATAATAATCAATTTTTGATACACATTGATTATACTTAAACACAAGGTATTATAATGAGTTTTACTCTTAAACTCATGGTTACCTATTCAATCATTCATAATGCTTACTCATTTCGTCTCTTACCACGTTCTAACCATATCTCGAGCTTAATGCTCACATTCATTAACATACATTCCCTACACTTATCACCACAATTTCTCATGATACAACACATCATAATTTATCACTAAGCTAACTTCAATGACAAATCACTCGGTGGTTTTGCACTTAGCCCACAATCAATCGCTACTAGGGTGGTATCGTACATAGCCCACAAATAGATAGTTACGGTGGTATCGCACATAGCCCACCAAATAATAATTTGAATGATGGTATCGCACATAGTGCATCGTAGATAAGTAATAAGGTGGTATTGCACTTAGCCCACCGTCAAGTCTTGTTATTACACATTCATATCTCTATTTCGTCGTTCATACGAAAACATTCAATGACTACCACATTCAATCCACTTCAATCACACATGTTCTCAATTATGCCATGCTCCAATTACCAGCAACAATGTGTATATAAAATGCATTGTTTACACATAAACCATTATGGGTTCATCATATACCAAATTCACATACATGTACCTCTCGTGGTACAACCACATACTTTCTCATTTTCAACATACCTGTTGACTCACTCAAATTGTTAAATAACATTCTTGAGTCTCATACATATAATCTCACATTGACATCATGCTCCCGATAGGGTTTTACATGAAATATTATATCGATGCCATGTCCCTGACATGGTCTTATTCAATGTCTCACACCGAGGCCATATTTAAAATATGGTCATATACGGGACCTTAATTGTCATCGTATCATGACCTTTGCATTCTCTCTATTCTTAGACTCTATTCTCTTGACATCTCATCAAAACATATTTAATACATTCATAGAATAAATATACATTCCATACAACATTGGAATAATAAATATCCCACACGTAATTTTCAACATTTGCGCACGAACTTACCTAAATATCAAAAGGGTAGAAAGGGACCTATTTGTCCATATGTCTTTTTTCTCTCGTTCTATGTTCGTATCTCGTTTTCTTTAATCTAAGAACAATAGAATTTACTCATTTAATCACTTATAAATCTTAATACATCATAATCTACACTTAGGCAAAAATAACTGTTTTGCCCTTATAATTTGGCAAAATTACGATTTTGCCCTTATGCTCGTAAATCACTTTTCATCATATTTTCTTATTAAACAAGCCTAGCTGAACATTTAATCCTCTTACAACTATCCACAATTCCAACTATTTCATGCATTAATGAACAAACTACAACATTTGCATCTTAGTCCAAATTAGGTGCTTTCATGACAACACCTTTCACAAAAGTTGTTTCTCATCTTCCTAACATTCATTTTCTTCCATAAAAACTCAGCAACCAACATAAACTCTCTCATGGCAAGTCCCTAGACTTTCAGCCATATTGCAAATTAGTCCCCTCATTAGCTAGCTTAAGCTTTGGGGACTCCAAAAGTACAAAAATTATCAACTAAAGTCATCAAAATCACTTACTTGCAAGAGGATTGCTTGGCTGAAAGTTTAAGCTACAAGAACCCCCATTCTTGCTTGTATTTTTGGTGGGAGAAGAGAAGAAAATGAAAAGATGATAGCCTTTTCTTTTATCATCTTATTTTATTCATTTATTCAACTAATATCACCAACTATTGACCAAAATAAATGCTCTTGTTCCTATGCATACTATGGCCGGCCAACTCACTTAAAACAACGCCAAATTGCACATTTTGAGCTCTAATTAATATTCTATGGCTATTTGGCACCTCTAGCAAATAAAACAGAACTTTCGCACTTTATGCGATTTAGTCCTTTTTCGCGATTAAGCATGAAATCGCTAAGATTAAAGCACCAAAAATTTCATGCACCCTTATAAACATGTTATAACACATAGAATAATCATGAAAATAATTTTCTCTAACCTCGGATTAGTGGTCCCGAGATTACTATTCTGACTAACCCCTAAATTGGGCTGTTACAATTCTCCCCCTTAGAGATTTTTGTCCCCGAAAATCTTACCAGGAGAAGTTGCTTTCAACATTCCTAAAACGTTTCCACCAACTCTTCAAAATCACAAATCAATTTATCCTCAAGTTTCTCTTGCCAACAACCTTTAAGTTGTAGTACACAAGATCAAAGCACAACTTTGGAACTTAGATTACTCTTTCTCCAGGGCACATATACTCAATAATCTAACAATTGTGAACTCTGCACAGATTAACATGACTATTTGGATCTTTATAGCATAATTCACTACAATTCGTATGACATCACCCTCCTTGGGAATCAGGTCACTACGAATTTGAAATCTATTATATTTATCTCACTTTCTCACTAAGATATTCACCGACTGTAATAGCCTGACTTGAACATTCTGAAAATTCAGCTTTTAGCACTCGACTACTTCTGATCATAAACTCAATCATATCGTGAAATGTACTCAATTATCAAAACATTTATGCATATAACTGTACTTTTTCTTATTCTTGCATGAGTGGACATGCTATTACTAAATCTCATACCAAAACTTCTGTATAAGCTCTGAATTCATCAACATACAAATTCCATCTCAATGTAACATCAACAACAGAAATCTTATCCGACCTAAATTTTAACATCTTAGTCAAACTCATTCAGAGCTTATTTAAAACACCATCCATTATCTCACTTCTAAACTCATTTGTCTCGAAAGGAAAACTCACTCTAGTCATTAACCTCGCTGAAAATAGGATATTACCAACTAAGGTCCATCGAGTAACTAACTCGCATTGCTTAACAAAGATCTTCCATTCAGACATCTGCACTATGTCTACTATCTGAGAAGTATTTCAATAGCTATACACACCATTGTAATAGTTCAAGCCGGTTTCATTTACTAATATTCAAATTTTCTGTAGCATTAGAAACTCTATCTCATCAGGATTCTGAAAACACATGACGTTCTTCCACAAATCACATTATAATCTCAATTTCACCACTCAGACACAAAAGTGATCGTCTCAAGATCACCAATTCAACAATTCCTTTCGACGTAACTCTAATCACCCAAAAATGTAAACCATTTCTTTACACACTGGTATTAAAACACTTTTCAATTTATTCATTAGCGCGTCACAAAAATTCATAAACTCTTTTTCCCCGATTCAACTGAACTCAATATTAGAATTTTCAGTTAATAGTACCTTTAATGGCTTTCAACTTAACCATCACGATTAGAATATTTCAATGAGCACACCTCTATATCATACTCCCTACTCATGTACACATAGAATTTTATTCTCTTTATTGATTCATGTGTAAATATACACATAACTCAAATCATATCTCAATACATCAATCTACTCTTTTCTCCACACTGAAAATATATTTTTATCACCCTCTCGTTTGAGTTTCTCTCGATATGCTAATCTAAAACCTTTACTATCGTCTTATCTCAAGATAACAGGGACATCTTAACTGAAAGTATTAACTCTATTCTGTTTACCCGAAAACCCATCGCATAACGTGAAACTTGTGATTTCACTTCTTATACTAGAATTATCACCTTTCTATGATCAAATCAAAAGTGCAATCATAGTAGATATAACTATCACAACTCAAAGAACACACACTTTAAAGATGACTATGATCAGCGAAAATATAAGAGAAATCTCACATAAAGTTTTATCACCAACTTCCTCCTCATAGTACAAGAATAAGGTTATGAAGAGATAAAGGAATGTCGATTTCAATTAACCAAATCGATAACCATTTTGTCTGATTTTACAGTCATCTAACATTCTCACACAATCACAATTTCAAGAATAGAACAACCACGTCACCCCTAAAGGGAAACATATATTAATACATAATACTTAAAGAGATCATTTTAATCCATTCAACTATGGTTGTCATGATCAAAGACTTTCGCAATTTGAATATTGTTTCTCTAACCATTTCCGTCATCATAAACTCCTTGACTATTCCTTTCATTAGTGACCATCGATTCAGGAAGATCTCGATAAATACACACCTCAGGCTTCCTACTCAATTGAGGCAAATAGCCTAGGCTAACTTTCCCTTTGCTCGTAACATTGCATAATCAGTACGATCTTCAAAGCATTCAGATATTCTTCCTAAAACTGTTTTCACCTTTTGAATATCTTTATCTCTATATACATTACTAATTGTTTCGCCACTAATCTCTTTCATTCCATACTCATGAACTTACTCAACTTGACTCTCATAAACATCTCATCATGATTCAACAGTGGTAAGCGGGTGAGGTCATAGAGCTCCTGACTTGATTCTCGTGACTACATACATATGATTTAACATTCATCATTAATGAAATATCATCGTAGTCACACAACTCGCTCCAAGCGAGTTTTCAAGTTTACTCATGCTATAATTGTTTCTATCAACCGTAATTTCGAACAGTGACTTCACTTACTCAAGTTCCACATTAATGTCTTCTCGAGTACTCAACATTAAACTCTAATTTCTCTTACCATCACTTATCAATTTAGAGAATGTCTTACAGGTTTGAGTGCGTCGTTTACTAGATTGCCATAGTCCAACTATGGTCTTACTCGTATCACAACATCATAGCCCAGATATAATCTTACCTGTCATCACGATGCCGTAGCCCCGCTATGGTCTTACACGAAATCTCATATCGACACCAATGCCATAACCTAAATGTGGTCTTACATGGTAACACATGTCTATGCCGATGCCATATCCTAGATATGGTCTTGCATGGGATCTTATATCGATATCGACGCCATATCCTAGATATGGTCTTACATGATTTCATACCGAAGCCAGGTCCCAGGCGTGGTCTTACACGAAATCACGTATCGTTACCAATGTCATGTCCCAGACATGGTCTTATATGGGATCACATGTACCGCTATGGTCCAACCATGGTCTTATTCATCATTTTATCATTGAACGACCGTACTCATCTCCTGCATTCTACTTAATCAAACTTCCCAGTTTAACTCCCACGCTATAATACGTGTGGCTTCATACAGAGTCACGAAATAAAACATTACACATCCTCTACTTTAACTGTCGCACATGAGATTCAACTATGTGGACATATTTATCATACATCATTCAAATAGTTGTACATATACACATATCCCGTTCTCTGGGTAAATTTACTCACTATGTACACCTAACCCAATAGGTTGAGTATATATCACTGTATGCATATCGAGCCAATATAGATAAGCTTATCATTTTATAACTCTCATTTTAATCCTCAACTTAGAATTATCTCATTTCATACCTTATCACACACATGTCATAAACTTCTATTCATACCTCTCTGAATTTCCTCAATACATAAGCACATTTCAATTACCTCATTATCACTTACAACCTTATTGAAATTAGCTCGGTTAGGAATCAAATCTGTCTTAACAAAATAATTTCGTTAGAGCCGGGAGATATCACACTATCACGGTCACATATGGCATGTATAGCTAGACTCCTACTCATGCTAGGTTAGTCCGAGAACCGACTAAACCATAGCTCTGATACCATTAAATGTAACACACCTTACCCGAATTCTATGTCAGAACCGAGCACGAGGCATTACTGGACTTGACTTGCTTGATCATTCCATTTTAGGCTATAAAAATACTCTCCAATTTAAAACTTTTCATTCACCATCATAACCTCCCTATCATGGGTCAACGGGACCCTTTACACCCGCTCAGGATGTCCCAAATTGGAGCTTCACAAACACTTAAAAAATTTTCACCTAGACAGGGG
Source organism: Gossypium australe (assembly GCA_005393395.2). NCBI lineage: Eukaryota > Viridiplantae > Streptophyta > Magnoliopsida > Malvales > Malvaceae > Gossypium > Gossypium australe. Next base: position 107,989,945 of record CM016619.1, on the reverse strand, counting down.
CCACACGCCCGTGTGAATTGGGACACGCCCGTGTGGGCAGGCCGTGTGGTCACACACGCCCATGTCCCTACCCCGTGTGGGATTTATTTTCATTTTGAACCTACAGGGGTTTTCACATGGCCTAGACACGCCTGTGTGCTTAGCTCGTGTGCTCTACACGGCCTAGACACTCTCGTGTCCTACCCGTGTGTAAAAACTTGGGTATTCTATTTGTGACATCAGCAACCTTATATGGGTCACACGACCTAGGCACACGCCCGTGTGGCTAGCCCATGGTCGACACTGACTTACAATACTAATATGCAGGGGACACACGACAAAGTTACACACTCATGGGGCTGACCGTGTGTCACACACGGCCTAGACACATGCCCGTGTGTCTACCCATGTGGACAATTCAAGGTTATTTTCCAAGCCACTTAGCCACCCTCACTTGCATACATTCCTACACTATCGCATAAACTTCACATATTATCAATTATAACTCTTGAATTATCACATTTAAACTATAAAATGAATTCATCATCCCATACATGAGGGAGAACTATTTCTGGTATAATTACAATCGACTTAAGCCATCATCTATGACTATACACAACCGAACCATAAACTCTCTTAGGCCAACACATTTGGCTATATCAACTACGACTTATTCAGCTTTAAATAAGATCCCTATACATGCTATAACTCATAAAGACTTGAAACCTCATACCAAGTGTTTGCTCGATAGTGTGAAAACATCTTCGGCGGTCTCCAACCCGAGCTAGTCAAGTTAACCTATAAGAGATGGGAAAGGAAGAGGAGTAAGCAATAATGCTTAGTAAGTTCATAGGCAAATAATAATCAATTTTTGATACATATTGATTATACTCAAACACAAGGTATTATAATGAGTTTTACTCTTAAACTAATGGTTACCTATTCAATCATTCGTAATGCTTACTCATTCTGTCTCTTACCATGTTTTAACCATATCTCGAGCTTAATGCTCACATTCATTAACATACATTCCCTACACTTATCACCACAATTTCTTATGATACAACACATCATAATTTATCACTAAGCTAACTTCAATGCCAAATCACTCGGTGGTTTCGCACTTAGTCCACCATCAATCGCTACTAGGGTGGTATCGCACATAGCCCATCGTAGATAAGTAATAAGATGGTATCGGACTTAGCCCACCATCAAGTCTTGTTATTACACATTCATATCTCTATTTTGTCGTTCATACGAAAACTATTCAATAATTACCACATTCAATCCACTTGAATCACACATGTTCTCAATTATGCCATGCACCAATTAGCAATAACAATGTGTATATAAAATGCATCGTTTACACATAACCACTATGGGTTCATCATATACCAAATTCACCATAATTTAATTCTAACACATACCTGTACCTCTCGTGGTACACCCACATACTTTCTCATTTTCAACATACCTGTTGACTCACTCAAATTGTTAAATAACATTCTTGAGTCTCATACATATAATCTCATATTGACATCATGCTCCCGATAGGGTCTTACATGAAATATCATATCGACGCCATGTCCCTGACATGGTCTTATTCAATGTCTCACAATGAGGCCATATTTCAAATATGGTCTTAAACGGGACCTTAATTGTCATCGTATCATGACCTTTGCATAATCTCTATTCTTAGACTCAATTCTCTTGACATCTAATCAAAACATATTTAATACATTCATAGAATAAATACACATTCCATACAACATTGAAATAATAAATATCCCACACATAATTTGCAACATTTGCACACGAACTTACCTCAATATCGAAAGGGTAGAAAGGAACCTATTTGTCCATATGTCTTTTTTCTCCCGTTCTAGGTTCGTATCTCATTTTCTTTAATCTAGAACAATAGAATTTACTCATTTAATCACTTATAAATCATAATACATCATAATCTACACTTAGGCAAAAATGACTATTTTGCCCTTATACTTTGGCAAATTTATAATTTTGCCCCTAGGCTCGTAAATCACTTTTCATCATATTTTCTTATTAAACAAGCCTAGCTGAACATTTAATCCTCTTACAAATATCCACAATTCCAACTATTTCATGCATTAATAAACAAACTACAACATTTGCATCTTAGTCCAAATTAGGTGTTTTCATGACAACATCTTTCACAAAAGTTGTTTCTCATATTCCTGACATTCATTTTCTTCCATAAAAACTCAGCAACCAACATAAACTCTCTCATGGAAAGTCCCTAGACTTTCAACCATATTGCAAATTAGTCCCCTCATTAGCTAGCTTAAGCTTTGGGGACTTCAAAAGTACAAAAATTATCAACTAAAGTCATAAAAATCACTTATTAAGCAGTTAAATTCTGTTTTTTATATATTTTTTAATTTGATTAATTTTGGTATTATATTTTTTTATATTTTGAAATTTTAGCTTTCATCCAAACAATAATAATCAAATTTATTTAGTTAAATTTAATTATTAATCATATACTATAAGTACAGTTGTAGACTTAATTTATATTTTTTAATTGGTTCATTCTAAGTTTTATACATTATCAATTTTGATATTTTAATCTTAATGTAACTGACTAAAAGTTATTAGCCCTTTAACTTAATTTTTAGTGAATAATAATGAAAATAACAAGTTGAAGATGTTTATCAAATCAAAATTTTGAAAATAGCACAATTTAATGGATATAAAAATTATTGTTTGATGAGCACTATAATTTTAAATTTTAAAAAATATAAAATTAAAAATTAATCAAATATTAAATTCACGAGAGAATAATAGAAAATTTTAATTAAAAAACCGCCTTGGTGGTCAGTAAACAAATTTTATATGTTAAAATTTGCACGTTATTTAATTATAAAAAGTTACAAAATAATTTTTTAAATTTATTTTGGTTAATCGAGTATCTTATAGCTTGAAAACTAGTTTCATTTTCATACCTTACACTTGTTTAATACGTGTATTTTTAAATTTTATTTATAAATTATAATAAGGGAGTAAAATTTCAGCATATTTTAGTTTTTTTAATTAAAATAAAATTTAAATTCAATTACCGTATTTTAGTTTTTTAATTCAATTAGTAAAAAATAATAAATTATTATAATAAAGTTAATTTAGATATTTGTAAGGTGTGATTTTTTCTCAATTTTTTCGTTCAATATCGATTCCATCGATGTTCTATTTTAATTTTTACAAATTAATTATAATTATAATTTATAAAAATTAGCGGAATACTTTAAACATATTAAATTTTGTAGTAATTTTAAAATAATAATAATAACAAAAAAAACTTTCATATATTTGTAAAAGATGGGTTAATTATCTATACTCATTAATAAAGTAGATCCTTTTTGTAAAATTTTAGTCTATGCAATGTTCTTTATAAAGTGATAACTAAGGTGATGGCCATTAGATTTCAGCATGTTCTGGAAGTATGTATTGATAGTGCACAGAGTGCCTTTGTACCAGGACATTTAATTACTGATAATGTGCTTGTGGCCTATGAAATCATGCATACATTGAAGAATAAAAGAATTGGAATAAAAGGACACATGGCACTCAAGCTTAACATGAGCAAGGCATACGACAGGGTGGAATGGGATTTCTTAAAGCTTATGATGGAGCGAATGGGTTTTGTGTAATCTTGGGTGGATTTCATTATGAAATGTCTTACGCCGGTCTCCTATTCGATCATCTTAAATGGGGGCAAAGGAGAACGTTTTAAACCAACCAGAGGGCTTCGTCAAGGGGATCCGCTTAACCCCTTTCTTTTTTTGATTTGTAGTGAAGGACTTTCGTCCCTTATACGTTCGGCATTGAGAATGAGGGAGATTAAAGGGGCAAAAGCAATCAGGAGAAGCCCACATATTTCTATCTCCTCTTTGAAAATGACTGCATTTTATTTGGTAAGGCAACGACCTTGGGAGCTCAGAAGATAAATGAAATTCTGAATACATATGAGTTGTGTTCTGGTCAGTGTGTGAACTTTGAAAAATCCACAGTATTGTTTAGTACTAATACTATGAAGGTTAACAGACAGTTAGTTATGGGATTGCTGGAGGTGAGGAGCTCGAATGATGTTGAGAAGTATCTTAGTCTCCCTAATTTGGTAGGTAAGAAAAAGAATGCCTCCTTTCAAAGTTTAAAAGATCGAATTTGGCTAAATTGATGGATGGAGTTTGAGGTTCTTGTTACAAAGAGGTAAGGAAGTCTCATTAAATTGGTTCTGCAAGCGATTCCTACATATTCCATTATGTGCTTTCTATTACCAAAAACTTTATGTGGAGAATTTGAAGCTATAATAGCTAGGTATTGGTGGCAGAAAGGGCATGGGCGCAAAGGAATTCATGGGTGTAGCTAGGATAAAATGTGCGAACTAAAATAGGAAGGTGGTATGGGTTTTAAGAACTTGGCGAAATTTAATGTGGCCTTACTTGCTAAGCAAGGATGACATCTTATTGATCAGCCTGACTCGTTATTAGTGCAGGTTCTAAAAGTAAAATACTACCCATCTACTAATTTCTTACAGACAGAGTTAGGGTGCACACTATCGTACACTTGGAAAAGTATTTGGGCGGCAAAAGGTCTCCTTAACAACTGTCTGAGTTGAAGGGTTGGTACAGTGGAAAGCATATTAATCAACTAAGATGTGTAACACCCCAAACTCGGCCTAGACGTTATGGCCTAATATGGCGATGTCACATGGAATGTGATTTGAAATCAAATCTATCAAGTTAAATCTGTTTCCATTCAAATTGTTTTATATATCTCTCGTCAATTTCAAAAATTTTTTCTCGTTAATTTGATTTGTTTAAAAAACATATTATGTAGCGGAAGCTTTTAAAACCGTGATATTTAAAGAAAACCGTTCGCGTTTAGGAAAACATTGTTTTTAATTAACCGAGTTTTTGTTGAGTTTTACAGTTTAAAAGTCTATAAATGTAACATCCCGAAATAGGGCCTAAACGGAATAGTGGTTGCGAAACCACGAATCCAAGATAGAAAAGTTTATTGTGATTTTTTTTATGATTTACCGATTGATTGGATGCATGTGTTAGAGTATCGATAAAAAATTTTATGAATTTCATGTCTAATTTGCTTATTAGGGCTTAATTGTAAAAGTTGATAAATGAGAGTTCTAGATGCTAAAGGATTAAATTGAAGTGAATATCTAAAGTAAGAGTCCTTAAATGGTAATTAGACCATTATATTTTAATGGACAAAAATCGACATGCATGGGTAGAAATAACTAAAATTTTAATGAAGGGTATTTTAGTAAAATGTCAAATAAAAGAAATTAAATGGGAAAAAGATGAAAAAAGGTTGTCATCTTCTTCCTTAGGCCGAATCTTCAAGGGGGGGACTCCATAGCTAGGGTTTCCAAGCTTCCAAGCTCCATAGTAAGTCAATCCAATCCCGGTAACTCAGTTTAGCTTATTCTAGCAATATTTTAACCTAGGGTTCATATTTGGAAAAATACCGATAGGTGAAATGTGTTTATTTTTATGTTAAAAACGATTTTACGTAAAAACGAGTAAAACGACATAATCGGTAAAAATACCTAATGTTCATAAGTACATGTTAGAGTGAGAATTTGATGTTGCCATAGAAGGGAAAAATGTTCAGCATGTCCTAAAATGTAAGAAAATAGGATGAAGTTTAATTTTCGAGCCTAGTGGAAAAATTGTAATTTTGTGAAAGTTAGAGGGCAAAAACGTAATTTTGCCATAATGTGATTTTTGGATTGAATTAAATAATGTAAATATTAAATAAGCTAAATGTGTTATTATAGATCGAGAAGAACGTGGAATCGATCTTGAACGAGGGAAAGGAAAAGTTAAGGACTAAATTGCAAATTTCGCCATATTTTGCACCGAGGTAAGTAGTATGTAAATAATTCATTATTTTTATTGATGTTTTATATTTCAGCATGTTTAATGTATTGTATCTGATTTTTTAATCATAATTGACTATTGAAAGAATGAAATAAAGTGTTAAAAAGTGAGTTATTTCCCGTTTGAACCTTCGGAATCGAAAGATGTAATTGGCATGTAGCTAGGTCACATGAGTGGTACTAAGTGTAGGCCACTATGTGCACAAGAGAGCTACAAGAGATTTCGTATACGTAGCTAGGTCACATGTGTAGTATCGAGAGTACGCCATGTGTACAAGAAAGCTATATGTAGCTAGGTCACATGTGTGGTATATGGTGTGAGCCACTATGTGTACAAGAGAGCTACGAGAAGGCTAGGTCATATGAGTGGTGCTAAGTGAAGGCCACCATATGTACAAGAGAGCCAAAATTATGAGTACAGTCAAGCTAGGTCACATGAGTGGTACTGGGTGAAGGCCACTATGTGTACAAAAGAGCTTCGATTTCAAAGGTGGGCTGTGTGCGAAACCACCGCATATTCGTTATTATTCTGAAGCGTTCAACGAGAAAATTGACTAAATGAAATTATGTGAGATGTTTTAGTGATAAGTATATGTATATGTATGTGTAATGTATGAGTAATATGCTCAATATGTGATTGGAAATTTGAATGATTGTTATAGGTAAGTAATGAATACAACTAAAGTGAGAGAAAGCAAAAATTTACAATAAAATTGTTTTGGACAGCAGCAGTGACGTGAATTTGAAAAATTACCAAAAATGGTAGAAATTGAATTATAAGTTGTATGAGATATTTATTTAAATCTTATTGGGTCTATTTTCATAGAAAAGAAACAGAAAAAGTAAAAGAATTTTATATTTTGAGATATTTAAACTTTTGTGAGACTGGTTCAGAATGGTTACTTGATCCCCTGTCCTGTCTTGGAAAAATCATTACAAATTAAAATAACATAATTATGGTGTATAGTTATATGATTGAAATCCTTAATGAGTATATTTTAAAATTAAATAAATTTTATCATCATATGAATTCTGTATAATGATAAAATTGGTTCGTAGTAAAAAGTGGTCAGAGCAGTCGAACAGCGAAATAGGGGAATATTTAATGAATAAACTGTACTAATTGGCAAAACTAAAAATTCTGAAACTTTTATGGTGAGAAGATAAATGAGTCTAGTTTTAGGGAAAATTTACAGATCTTAATTTGGAGTTTTGTAGCTTCAGATAAAAATAATTTAGTGACTGTGACTCGAATAGATAGCTTGCTCCAAACTTGAATAAATGATGAAATTGATTTTAGATTTGATTGTGTTGTTTTGTAAACTTAATAAATCCATTATTAATTATTTATATACTTACTTACTAAGCTATATGCTTACTCTTTTTCTTTTCCTTGTTCTATAGTGTCATCAAGCTAGCTCGGGATTCGGTGATTGCCGGAGATCCATCCACACTATCGCCTTCTTTTGGTATTTTGAAAACAATATTTTGGGAATTATGGCATGTATAGAAGGCTTAATTGTTTTGTTATTTGTAATAACGAATGATTATTTTGCTTATGGGTATTGACGACTATGTATGGAAAAAGTTCTAAATTTATACGGACTTTACATTTTAAATTTTGTACAGTAGTATAAATCATGTCCGGTAATGCCTCGTACCCTGTTCCGGCGAAGGACCTGGGTGAGGGGTGTTACAATGAAAATAGTTAAAATCTAAAATAAAGGCAAACAGTCCAAAAGTCCCAAATTACATCAAAAATACTCCTGAAAGCAAGTAGAAAATAAAATCCATGAATGAATTTACAACTATTCAATAGACGTGGTCACCATAGAGTCCTCCGCCGCATCAATCCGTCTAAGTGTGGGGATTACATGTACAGATAAAACAGAAAGGGGTGAGTTTACGTAAACTCAATGTGTAATCCCTACAGAAGACATGCTTACAGTCAAACAACAGTTATCAGTCAAATGTAGTCTGGGGCCTAAGCCCATTACAGGTTTAGATATAGTTTAGGCCTTAGCCCATTCATATACAATTTCAGATACAAATTAGGGCATTAGCCCATCTCAGATACAGTATGCATATAGTAGCAAAAATCAGTATCCTACCCACCAGCCTCTACAACCATCTCCGACCATCCCTACACACCATGTGGAGTTTAAAATACCCACCCAACCCTACACACCAAGTCGTACCGAATGTGGCACATACCAGTAATATTGCATCAGAGCTGCTAGATAGTAGGCATGAAAGTCTTTCAGTACACTTCCTTCAATAATCACTAATCCCACCCCAATGCAGATGCAACTAAACATGCTCAATGCAGACATAAAGAGATACAAGCTTACATGCTAAAATTAGTTAACAGTCATACATATAGATCAGTAGATATGCTTAAGTTTAACATGCTCAATACACACATTATATAATCAAATTACGCGATTTAGGGTCTAAGTAGCGCTTACCAACCTTACAGTAGGTTTACAGTCGGCTTGGGTGACTCGTGCAACCCTAGGAAACATTTATGCTAAATGGGCTCACACGCACATGTGGCTTACCCATGTAGATCACACGGCCTGGCCCAGATATCACACGCCCGTATGGGCCCACATGCCCGTGTAGCCCATACTCCCAGTTTGGTTTAGCCTGTGTGGCCCACCCGGCCGTGTCCTGCATACAGCCTGGCCTGCGTTGAACACACGGTCGTGTTGACGCACACGGCCTACCACACGGGTGACCACACGTCCGTGTGGCGTCGACAGTGGCATTTTTCGGCTTTTGTCGAAAGCTCGATTTTTGCATTTCGGGTACACACCTGGTATCAATTTGATGCAAAAGCAGTCTCGAGCCTTCTAAAACCTAAATATCATCCAAAATAACACCACATTAGCCAGTATGAATGACACTACGCCAAACTACATCGAATTTAGGCAACTCCCACAACTAACAAACCCTTACTTTCAAACGAGAAATGAAGCCTCCGCACAACAAGAGTGCCGATTAGCAGCCTCCAGTACCTTGAGCAGCACCTAAACATGAAAACAACATATTACTAAACTCGATATCGATTCTCATAACTCCAAAATTTCAAGAGGACTTACCTATCGAACCCAACGGTGATGTTTCGCAAAGTAGAAAAGTGAACAAGAATTACAAGAAGCAACGATCAGCAGAGAAAGTTTGAAGAGGAAAGAAATATTGGGGAGAAACGTAATAAAATGCAGAGAAATTCAGCAGCAAGAACCAGAGAGAAGAATAAAAATAAAAATAAAAACTAATTGGATTTTCCCCAACTTCCTACTACTACACAATCCCAACCACTTAAGCATTTTAATTCAATCCAAACTCTTTTAGAGAACAAAGAGCAAAAACATAGCACCCACGCTCACGCAGGGATTCAAACACAAGACCTCTAACACTCCATTAGCCTTACCACTTGAACCAACAGGCTCATTCTGATATAGTTTTACAAATAATTTAATATAAGTCCACTGAGCAAGAGTAGGGCTTCAGTCAGAAAAATACCAAAATTTTCCAAATGCAAGGCTTGAACTTGGGACCTCACACACACACCTAAAACACTTAACCACTGAACCAAATACACAATTGTGTCACATTTTAACAGAAACAAAAATAAGAATTTTGGGGCGTTACAAGATGCGTAGCTGCCTGAGGCAAAAAAATTATAGCTTACATAATCAAATTAATAATGCAAACTTATCTACTGTTGCATGATTAATTGATAGTGCTAATAGAGTATGGAAATAGGAGCTTATTCACAATACCTTTGAGATGAAAAATGTAGACAGAATCTTGCAGGTTCCACTTGCGAGGGATGAGCATGCTAACATGGTAATAGGAGCGCGGCGAGCCCTCAGGTATGTTTTCAGTAAAAAGTGCCTATAAACTATTACAGACCCAGATCATTACTCCTAGATTTAATGATTTACAGATTACAACAAAACAATTCTACAAACAACTATGGGATCTACAACTCCCCAATAAAATTAAGATATTGATTTAGAGAGTGTCTTGGAATTTCATCCCCATGATGGTCAACTTATATGCCAAACGATTGACCCAAAGCAACAAATGCCTTAGATGTAATGTAGGAATTGAGACCCTATAGCATGTCTTTGGCGAATGTCCTATATCAGTAGAAATATGGCAAATCTTAAACTTTGAATGGATAATTTTAAGGCAACAGACAGATTGTTTTTAATGGCTTACCTGAATATTTAAAAGTTGCACGGAGTCCCAACGATGCTTGTTTGGTTGTGGATTATGGTCAGTTTGGTTAGACAGAAATAGGAACCTACATGAAGGGAAAACTCACTCAGGAATAGGAGTAGCTAATTTCACCAAAAACTACATTTGTGAACTTGATTGTTTGATAGAGAGAAAGAATACCTTCGTGGGGGAGAAGGAGAACTAGAAACCTCCTGATGGTCAGTCTATTAAAATCAATTTTGGTGCCTCCTTCGACTGCCTGGGTCTTAATTCAACTTCAGGGATTATGGCATGAAATGCGAACAGAGGAGTTCTAGCCTCTAACTCTTGTTTGGACACGACGGTCGGCACGACCTTTGACGCAGAAGCCCTCGCCTGTTTCGAAGCTGTGCTCACAGGGATCGAGTTAGGTTTAACAGATGTAATAGTAGAAGGGGACTCCAAATCCATCATTACCAAATGCAACACAAGATCAGTAGATAAATCACAAATTAGCGCGCACATAAGAAACATTCAAAAGGAAAAAGAAAGTTTTTGGTCAATAGTTTTTCATTTTGTTTCTAGGTCAGCTAACCAGTTAGCCCATAACATAGCCACGATGAGTCTAAAGAAGAAAGAAATAATTTACCTAATGGGAGGTGTTCCTAGATATGCTCAACGGCGATTGGAGATGGAACGGCCAAGAGAACCAGATTGATGAAAGAAGAGGGTGAAATGGTGAACGGGGAGATAAGAGGTCTTTTTTCTCTGATTTGGTCACAAAACTCTCAGGCTTCTAGATCCGACAAAATCAAAAGAAAATATTGAAAAGAGGAAAGTTGGAGACAAATCATTAATGGCAAACTAGGATTATCTAGGCATTTATTTTAGGGTAAATTACAGCAACAGTCACCCAACTTTGGGGTAACTGACAAAACAGTCACCTAGGTTTCATTTCAGTCACTCAACTTTCAAAAAGTAACAAAACAGTTCTTTTTGCCGTTTTCCGTCACAAACATCACGGCAAAGTAACGTGGCATGTGACGGCATCTTTGCTGTTAACCTTAAGTCTAGCTGGCCAGTTACTCACACTTTAACAATTGTAGCAGCACCATTTTAGGGTTAAGAAAAAGAAAAAGAAGAAGAAAAAGAAGAGGAAAAGAAGAAGAAGGAGAAGAGGAAAAATGGAGATGCCTCAAGTGATTCCGGTGTGCTATTGTGGAAACCCAGCCAAGTTAAACACATCTTGGTCCAATGACAACCCAGGTAGGAGGTTTTTTGGGTGTAACAAATTTGGCTCTAGATTTCGAAAACCATGTCGATTTTTCAGTTGGTTTGATCCACCATTGACGCCTCGCTCACGAATTGTATTGTTAGGTCTTTTGAAAAAAGTGAGGACATTGGAGGATGCAAGGAGGAGGGAGAGAAGAACCTGGTTTTTGGTGCTTGTATTTGTAACTATGTTGTTTTTTTTTTAACCTTAAAAATCAGCTTCTGTTGTTGTTGTTAGCATTGAAAACCAGCTTATGTTTTGTAATTTTGTTGCTGGTATATTGTTGGTTATGTTGGTATACATGGCTGCTGGCTGCTGGTATATTGTTGCTTAACATATGTTAAACATGGCTGCTGGTATACATGGCTAACCAGCTCATATTGTTGTTTACAAACACTTGAAAATTGAAATGGGATATTTTTCTTGATTACAAATTGTATATTGTTGCTTAACAGCTGCTGGTATACACGGCTGCAAGTATTTTCAGTAACTAAAAGTCAGAAAAGCAATACAACACCTTGTTAAATGATTAGTGAATTGCTAGTGATTAGTAAGAAACATAAAACATAGGGGTTTACCTTGTTAAATGATTCAAAAAGATTATTCACCAACATGTCAGAATGGCTCCTAATTGAGAAGTAAGACCTTGATTACTGAGTAGGGTTCTTCTCCTTCAACCAATCATAAGCTTGCTGATTGGTTTTCCTCAATTCATCCATAGCCTCCTTAAAATCCCTTGTAGTGCTTTCTCTGGCAGCTTTCCAAAGTAAATCTTTCAATTCCTTTGTTCGGAAATCAGCCTTCTTGAAATTGGCATGTAGATGTCTAACACAGTGTCTTGTTTCTGCATTAGGAAACAACATACATATTGCTTTTAAAAGTCCCTACAATTAGAAAAAAAACAGTTTAATTCTTTGGCAATCCCTAAATAGAAACAACATAAAAAAAATGAATAAATGGAATTTTACCTTTTGTTTGTCAGACATGAAAGATATTTGGTACGAGCTCACCATTTTCAAGTCTATTGCAAGCAACTCCAAGAACCAAAGCCATGATGCTTGGTTTTCACTTTCCATAGTAGCATATGCAAGAGGATAGATGCCATTATTTGCATCTATCCCAACAGCTGTAAGCAAGTAGCCACCATAGTAGCCCTTCAAGAAACATCCATCTAAACCTATTATCCTCCTACAGCCAGCCCTATAGCCATCTTTGCATGCCTGCAGACAGACATACATCCTTTGAAACAACCTGTTATCCAGATAACAGATTGTTGTTGTTCCCACATTTTGTGTCCTAACCTCCAACAAATACTCATAAATCTTCTCATTTTGAGCCTTATAAGCTCCTTCAATTAATTCCAATGCCCTAAGTTTAGCCCTCCTACATTTGGATAGTAAGACTATGCAACTCAAATCTCTTTTGACATCTTGTTGTAATGATTTCAGAAAATAATCAGGATCAGCAATGAATTTTTCCTTATAATGTTCACCTATCCAAGCTGAGGTTACATTCTTAATTTTATATACTTTAGAACAAGTATGGTTAGGGTTTGAACTCCTAATTTGCCAAGTCTGGTCAATAGGATCATTAGGATTTTGTCTAGAAGCCCATATGAACCAAGGACATTTTTCACTGCAAACTGCCTTTAACCTTTTTAAATCATTTTTGGGAAACTTAATAAAGTAATTGTTCAACCTACCATACTGTTTGGCAGCTTCTTTTAGACTATCCTTAGACTTAAATAGCATTCCAACCTTAAGTCTAGGATTACTCATGTCAGTCTCTAGGTTGAACTCAGGCCAATTTTGGCCATCTGAGTCAGATTCATGTGCACTACCTAACCTCCCAGAATCATCACTATCACACAGTTCATCTACTCATATACCATCCATGTTTAAACTATCTAAACTAACTCCTATATCATCACTATCACTTTCAGATGCATCACTACCAGACACGTCACTACCAGACACATTACTACCAGACATGTCTTCTTCATTCTCATTAAGATTGTCATCAATTAAACCTGCCAAACAAAGTACTCATCAATAAAGGCAGACAACATAGGCAGACACTTTAACCATTTCTGTCAAACAATAACCAATACAAAATACCCAATAATTTAATAGAAACACAACCATTTCTATCATGCACATGGCAGATAACAACCAATACAAAAATAATTTAATACAAACACAACCATCAGATATACACAACAAACATCAGTTTCATAATGTTATTCATACAATGGCAGATACAAACAATAAACATAAGTTTGATAATGACATTACAATGGCAGATAGACACAATAAACATCAATTTGATAATGGCAGTGAGTGTTTCAAAATTGAAATCAAAATCAAAATAGAAATCGAAATCGAAATCAGAATCGAAATTAAAATCGAAATTAAAATCAATTTGATAATGGCATTAATACAATGGCAGATATACACACAATGGCAGATATACACAATAAACATCAATTTGATAATGGCAGTGAGTGTTTCAAAATTGAAATCAAAATCGAAATAAAAATCAAAATCAGAATCAGAATCAAAATTAAAATTAAAACTGAACTAACCCTAAATAACCCTAAATCGAAATAACAGCATTGAAATCTAAAAAATTTAAAACAATATGCAACAAGTTACCCGTTATAATGGATGTAACAATACTGGTACCTTCTCTTCTATTGCCCATTGTCGCTGACAATCAAATACACTAATAGTTTTTGGTTTTGTCTTCTTTTCTCCCCAAACAAAATAGACAATCGCACCCTAAAACCTTATACCCTGTTAATCGATTATTGAATCGATTTCTAACCCTAAACCCTTTATTAATCGATTCCCAAATCAGTTTCAACCCTAAAAAACCCCAAATCCAAACCAAAATTTCCAGAAATCGATTTTCCTTTTTTTTCCCCAAACTCTTTAAACCCCTAATCTGTTTCTAACCCAGCCAATTTTTTTCCATTAACTCGCCCCAACCCTAAACCCATCAGTCGTCGCCAACGTGGCAAGTTAACTTGCCACATCAGCTGGTTAACTTGCCACGTCAGCCATTTCGTTAACTTTTTCATAACGTTGGTGACTGTTTTGTTACTTTTTGAAAGTTGAGTGACAGAAATAAAACCTAGGTGACTGTTTTGTCAGTTACCCCAAAGTTGGGTGACTGTTGGTGTAATTTACCCTTTATTTTATTTCTAGATTTTTCTGTTCTAGTTTTGATGTTTGGGCTCCAATGTTGGTCTTTGGGTTGGTTGTCTTTAACTTTATTGGGCTTTTTCCTTTGTTTGGGTTTGTTTTACTTTAATAAAAGTATCCTAGTTTGATTTTTTTAAAAAAAAAGTTTACAAATAATTAAATTATTTATCATATAGATATATGATATTATTTGAAAAAATATAAATAAATATTATAATAGTAGTTTCTCTAAAATTATATTTCTATGTATATTTTTTAAGTTAATTTTAGTTATTAATTGATGAGGTAGATTTTTAAGTAAATTTAAATAATATGATTTATAATAATTTATTGTAAGATTATTTTTGCTAAAACTACATTTTTTTAAAAAAGCTTTAAAATGTTTAGGGCTTACTTTTTTATCCAAGCCTGACCGGTTCATCTATATTTGATTTTTTAAAATTAATTTTTATTTTTTATTTTTAAAATATAATACACTAATTGCAGTAAAAAAGACTAAAATAAACATTTTCTAACACATTAAAAAGTATTTATACTAAAAAAATCATAAATGTAATGAATATTTTATTATATTAAAAACACAAATAAATATAATAAATGTTTTATTGTATTAAATATAATTTTTAAAATTTTATATTTTGGGTTGGGTTATTTAATTGGGTAAGTTTTTTTTTTAGGTTTTGGGTAATGGGTTTAATTGTTAATTGGTTAATGATTTAGTATATTATTTTTTATAACATAATATATTTGGATCGGGTGAAGCCAAAAATATATTGCTCAATGCCCGACCCATATAGAAAACGGGTCTTAAATTTTACCGAAGTCTATTTTTTGAGTTTTATATTTTTATCCAAACCCTCCCATTTATCGGACGGTAAGATAATGTGTTTAGTAATTTTCTCTAAAATTTAAAATACAATAGAAAAATATTTTAAAAATTAAAATATTCCACCAATGAAGACTTTTGTTTCGAATTTCTTCTATTCATCCATTGAGCAGATAGTGACTTCTGATAAAATAGTTGTAATTAGTGTTGTGTGTTGTTTATATAAAAAAGAGAGTTGGAAATATAATGAAAATTTTAAGGGGTAAAAATTGTGTAATATATGCATCCATAATCAATTTTACAGATATAAATATATTATATTGTTAAATTTGTGTATAAGATTATGTAGAGTTAAAAAAAAGTTTTATTATAGCTATATAATATTTTATAACATTTAGTAATTAATTTTAGTGAATTGGCCATTTTTTAGCATTCTCGTAAAGGGTAGATTCGTTTAGGTTTTCGGGTTATTTCGTTTCAGAGTTTATCCACATCTGATTGGTAAAATGAAATTTACAAATTAAAAGAGAAAAAGATTGAAAACCATGGCCCACGCTATTAACAAAATATATGTTCAAATATGAAAATAATTATTATTACAAAAATTAATATATTTTTCAAAATTAAATAGTTTTCACAAGAGAATCTCAAAAATCAAAATTTGAGAAAACCCAGAAATTATAATTAATAAACTTTTGTTTTTATATAGGAAAGCAGTAGTTGTAAAATAGGGTTTTTCATCCGAATATTATAAAAAAAAATATGAAAATGGGTTGTTAAAATTAAGTATCAAAATGGTACATTTAGATGGGTTGTTGTTATTTTGTTTATTGTGATTTGTTAGTAAGTTTTGTGTTTAGATTATTGAGAATGTTATCTTGTAAAAAATTTTAATATATTTGAAAGTTTTTATGTTAGTAACTATTATAAAATAATTGTTAGTTAGTGATAAAAATAGGAAAAAATAGATAAATACTGAAAATATTTTTAGCATAGATATTGTTAGAAATGTAAATAAATTTGATATTGTTAGAAATGGATTATTACCATTCATTAAATTTTTTAAATAAGTATTTTTATGTTGTTCGAAACTGTTTTGAGATTTTTTTGTTATTTTTTTAATAGATTGAGTATTGAAGATGGATAATCAATTTTTTGTACGCGTTTATTTCGATGGAATCATCTTGACAACAACCGTTGGATGTATATTTGAATGTCGGCAATAAATAGCAATAAGATTTAATAGAAATGTCTCGTTGGATGTATGAAGGGAATGATTAACGCAAAAATTGTTAGACGTTGTGGGAGAAGGGTCTTGAAACATTTCTACAAGTTTCCAGTTTCGACAGATCCCATCAAATTCACCGAAATGGAACTTGTAGACGACGAAGACGTGGAGACAATGATCGCTTTTTACTGTGGGAATCGGAGTGACAAAAATGCACCGATTCACTTATTTGCTGAGTTAGTCGGTATAAAGCAAAATGAATATCTCACTGCATATGGTGAAGAACATGGAGCTCAAGAACCGTGTATGGTGGCTCCAATATCGTACGTTGATAGTGAATCGACTATACGCGGGATCAATATCGATCTTAATGTTACACTCGATATTGATGTGGTTGATGATGATGGATACGATAGTAATAATTCTTGTGATCAAGAGGTTGATAATGATAGTGATCCCGATATGGACGAGTCCCCGATGATATTAACGACGAAGACATGAATGACGATGGAAACATTAACGCGTCTTCAGTTGGAAACCAGATTCAACGTATTGTGATACACAATAATCCTGGGCGATACATGTCGCTCATAGACCCCAACGCGACACACGTAGCCGAGTTCCTGGAATACCCTGAAATACTTCCTGCTCACCGGCTGGTCGTAAATTTTGATCCCGAGGAGTTGTTTGTTGGCTAGAGATTCGAAAATAAGGAAGAGTGTGTATTTTCTATTAAGCGATATAGCATGAATATATCAGTGGACTACAAAGTCATAGTGCCTAAACCAACATTATATATTAGGGAGTGTTGGAAGTCGACGGAAGGCTACAATTGGCGAGTACGAGCTGCATTTATTCAAAATTCGCAGATATGGGAGATACGAAAATTTTTTAGGCCTCACATATGCACATCAACACGTATGACATAAGATTATCGAAAACTTGATTCCAAAACTATCTGTACGTCTATCATGCGAATGGTGAAGGACATGCCGACCATTAAAATTTTGGTGCTGATTGCCGAAATACAGGCACGATTCCAGTATCGAGTATTATACCAAAATTTGTGTATAGCTAAATAGATGGCAATGGAGCAATTGTACGATGATTTCGAAGCGTCGTATAACGAACTACATGGATGGATAGCCGCTATGTCGGAGTACGTATCGGGGACTATCATTGAGTTACAGACAGAACCTTATTACGGCCCGGATGACCAACTACAACCGAGAAAAAGAATTTTCCATCAGATGTTTTGGATGTTTGATCCATGTTTGCGCGTATTTCCCCACTGCAAGCCGTTTGTACAAGTAGATGAGACCTGACTATATGGAAAATATACACAGATCCTACTTCTTGCAGTTGCTCAAGACGGCAATAAGAACGTGCCCCCGATAGCATTTTCCATCGTAGATAAGGAGAACATGGAATCGTGAGAATTTTTCCTTTCTAACCTGCGGAGGTATGTTATTAGCAATGAATATTTGCACAATCTCTGATAGAGGGAAAGGATTAATTACCACCATTAGGCATTCTGGTGTGCCACGGAGATCCGTTTACTGCATCTGGCACATCGCGGCTAACTTCCATCGAGATTATAAGAATGCAGACTGGCGGAGACAAGTTGTGAGAATGGGTAAAGGATAACCTTATCTTTTCAATAGAAGAATTCATGTTTCAATGCAATACTGTAACTTATCTTTTCTTAATACATATACAGCGCACGAGCTAGAGCCACATATTTTTCGCCAAAGAATAACTCAACTTGAGAGTGATATGAAAGGTCAAACGGACACATCTTTCCGACAGTGGTTGGATACCATGGAGCCGTGGCAATGAGCTCAAAGTTTTGACGAGGGCTTTCATTATGGTCAAATAACCATAAACTTGGTGGAGGGGATCAACGCTGTGTTATTGAAAACATGACATCTTTCAATTTCATCTGTCTTCTCGGCTACATTCTACAGGTTGGCTACCTTGATGCCAAAAATGGGTCAGCAACAAGTCAACTAGATAGAGGCGAGACACGTGTTTGTTGAAGATGTCAGGGATGCAATGGTTGTAAACCGACGAATGGCAAGGTCGATGAATGTAGAAGTATATTCACGATGTTCTGAAACGTTTTGAGTTACGAAAACCATCGGTCGTCCACCCGATATACCACCTAGGTCCTATGGAGTTGATCTCCAGAACAGACAGTGCGATTGCAGGAGGTTCCAAACACTTCAATATCCATGTGTGCATGTTGTGGCAGCCTGTGCTAAAGTCTCACTCAATGTTGAACAATTTGTATATGAAGTGTACACACTCGAGCACACGTTGTGTGTCTCGGAGAATGAGTTCCCTGTTCTGCCTGACCTGTCTACGTGGGAGGTGCTTCCGATGACTTTCGAGCTTGTCCTAGACAGAGGGTTGCGTAGGAATCCAAAAGGTCGTCCACAATCATCCAGAATCCGTAATGAAATGGACATTAGGGAGAAATACGATGATAAGCTTTGTGGATTATGTAAATTAACTGGTCATAATCGGAGTGAATGCCCGCAACGAAACTATCATGTTGGAAAATCGTCACGATCGGGTAGGAATTGAGCTTATGTAATTTTATATTACAAAGTTTGTTCCAATTAGATTAATGTTGTAATGTATTTAATTTATATAACAAAATTTATATTACAAAGTTTGTTCCAATTAGATTATGGTCGTAATGTATTTAATTTATATAACAAAATTTATATTACAAAGCTAAGTTTGTTACAAGTTTTAGTGTCTTAATGTTGTAATGTTGCAATTAATCTAATTTATGACCATAAATTTTGTTCCAATTTTTAAAGTTCCAATTAATCTAATTAAATATATAAAAAGATTATCTTTTTTCTTAATTTATATTTTTTTAGAATAAAAAAGTACAAACTTTGTAATATCAAAACCGCAAGAAACCCCTAAAATTGATGGTTTGATGGTATGGTCCTAGGGGTATATTTTTGCGAGGGCCGACGTTCACGTATGGGTGATTGTGACGATCAAAATCCTTTTCAATCGCAGGTGGGGGTGTGCGAAACATGGAAGAAAAATCATATGCCCTGAACGTCATCGATGAACTTGAGCTGAGAGGAGTGTCATACTACAATGGATACGACTCAGGAGGAGTGGAGTATTACGGTGGATACGGGCCGGGGGGAGTGTTGTACTGCGATGGATACGGACCGAGAGGAGTGCTGTACTGCGGTGGATATGGGTCGGGAGGAGTGTTGTACTGCGGTGGATACGACCCAAAGATATCAGACCCGGAATGGTATCCGTGTCCTAACGAGCTCGGGAAATAGTCATTGACTAGCAAATCCGGATGATAAGAACTATCAGCCGAATGTGTATGCGATCATTCAGACTCGACCTCCGGCTGTGGCTCGGGCTCGGCCTCTATATCGGCCACTGGTTCGTATGCCCCATGTCTCTGCATGTGCGGGGGGACTACAGTCAACTACCCACCAAGTAAATATGGCTTTCCTATACTAGAGTACCATTATATGTACTCTAACGATGGTTGCAAATCGAAAGAAATATCCATCTGAGGTTTCTGCGCCATTCGACTATCCCATACTGCAATATATTTCCGGTGCACAATCCCCCAATTATTTCCATATTTTCTTCTCTTGTTGATCAAGTGAATCTTCCCCACCTGTATTGGCGGATCCAGGATATATTGGATGCAACCAAACTGCCGGAGTATTTGATCCCCGTTGTACTACTCGACTGTCTGGAAATTGATAATTGGTGCGTTAATGCACCACAAGTGAGAATGAATGTGGGCAGACGAGGGTATAACAACCACAATTTCTGGTCTCCGATATGACATCCAAATAAACTGTACGATTAATAATATGGTTAAAATTTAACACGGTTCAAGTAAGATATACAAAGTAATTACATGTCACGAATATTGGAATAACTTACCCCTTCTCCAGCATGTTGTTCAATCATCAAACAATATATCGGGATAGTGTACGACCTCCCGATACCTAGATAAAAACTCCATCTAAGAAAACAAATTTCAAGTAAATATAGTATCGTTAGAATAGTATCATTATAAAGAAGTTGTCAATTAATAACAATTTAAATTTTATCACCTGTTCACTAGTAGAAATATGTATGGTTGGTGCCTAACCGATGCCAAGAATGGCATCCGATAAAGAGCCCATGACTACAGCAATACAAGACATACGCCTATGTCTACGGCATTAGGTTTTGTCGTCCGACAAAGCTCACGATACAAAATAGCCAGAACTGTGGAACCCCAACTATACGAGCGAACATTATGCAAATCAGTTAATAGGGGTAAATACATCAAATAAACCCTATTGTTGTTCGCATCGAACATTAGTACACCTCCTATAATATGCATAATGTACACTCGAGCTGCGCACATCACCTTATGCTCAGTGGCATTAATTGATAAATGTTCAAAATGGCTTTCAACCATGAAAATTTCAAACCCGTAAAATTGGACTCAGCATCGGCGGGCGAGAATCCTAGTAGGTTATAACAAAGGGCAGCCGGCTTAGCTATCACACTTATGCCCGTTACGACACTCCCATCGATTGGGAGCCCAAGTTACAATACAACATCCTCCAGAGTGACAGTGCACTCTCCACACGACAAATGAAAAGTGTGGGTCTCCGGGCGCCAACACTCAACCAATGCGGATATTAAATCGTATTGTAAATCAAACGTCCAGATCAATGCTGCTGACCCGAATCTAGCTAACTCCAAGTATGACATCAGTCATTCATTCGAGGAATATCCTAAACCATTCACCTGACCCTTTAATGTGCGGTACGGGCCCTGACAGTGGTAAATTATAGAAAATAGTTATAATAACATAATTTATTTTTGTAAATTACGTAGATCTTTTTTTAATGGAACCCGTGATTAACAAATAACAATATATTACCATATTATTAACTGTGTTTGATATGTGACCATCGTTCTTAATCAATGGAGCCATTGCGATACCTGCAATTTCATAACAAATTTTGGTTATTAATTTCAAAGTTTGATGCATTTTAAATATTTATCAAAATACCTAAATTTTATATATTGCTTTTAATTACAAAAAACCCCCAAACAGTTTTTTTCACATCATATTTTTTGCTATACTACATTAACAAAATAAATATATCTTATAAATTCCAACTCAAACTCCAACTCAATGGTTCCATTCAAGAATTCCATCCCAATGGTTTAATCTTTTACCTACATAAAAAATAAAAATTTTATATTAAAATACTAAAAATAATATGCCAATAAAAAATATAAAAATATATAAGATAAACGATATATAATAAATACGAATATTTTTATTATTATTTTAAAATGATAATAAGTAAATTTTTATATTAAAATACTAAAAATAACATGCCAATAAAAAATATAACATAAATGATACATAATTAATACTAATATTTTTATTATTATTTTAAAATGATAATAAGTAAACATTTTTGGTTTAAAATATAATATAATATATATAATAACATGCCAACTTAATTATTGTCAAAAAATATAATTTTTTTTCATAGAAGTTCAAAAGAAATTTCATTTATAATATTTATTAAAAACATAAAATAAAATTTAAAAACATAAACTCTTATTCTCAATTATAAAATCTTAAAAAATTAGAACATATAATCCATATCAATGGTCTCATCTTTTACCTACATAAAAAATATATTAAAATAATCAAAATAATAACATGCCAAAAAATAAAAAATATATCTAATCAACCTAAAACACATATAACAAATAAATTACATAAAATAATAAAACATTCTTTGTATATAACATAAATAGACTTTTTACTTCAATAAACATTAAATTAAAAATAAATTATGAATGAATAAAAATATAAAATAAATACAAACATACCTTTATAGCTCTTTTTAACCAAATAATACCTTACAAAAATAAATTTAAAAATTAAATTCGAATTAAATCAACAATAATAACAACAAAAACAAATTAAATTAACATTAATCCATTAATTTATAACAAAAAAAATACCTTTTATTTTCTATTTTTTTCTTTCCATTAATTTATAACAAAAAAAATACCTTTTATTTTCTATTTTTTTCTTTCTCTTTCTCCTTCCCTCTCTCTATTCTCCTTCTACTTTTTTCTTTCTTTTTCCCTTCCCTTCTCGCCCTCTCCTTATTCTTCTTCTTCTTCTTCTTCTTCTTCTCCTCTTCTTTTCTTTTTATTCCCTTTCTTCTCCTTCACCTACCAGCAGAAAATGAAATTGGGGACCATTATAAGGCCCCTAAACACACAAAAAACAAACTAACTCAGCATGCAATTGTCCTATCCACTGCCAAAGTGGTGTGGCCTTTGCCATCTCCTCCACTAGTGCCGCCTGTGCCAGCTCCTCCACCAGTGCCGCCTCTTCCCTAGGCGCGACCTGTGTCCTGTCTCATCATGTCACCATTATTTTATTTTATTTTTTTACTGTTTTTCGTCAGAAAATGAGGGTGGTACCGCCTATGCACCACCCTCCACCCATCTAAATGTACCATTTTGGTACTTAATTTTAGCAACATACCATTTTGGTAATTTTTTTTATATTTTTCTGTAAAAAACCCTATAAAAGAGCATTTTATATGTTAATTAATAGTAGGATAGTCAATAAAAGAGCATTTCATAGGTTAATTAATAGAAGGATAGTCAATCATGTCGGCTTTAACAAGCAGAACCATAAAGTCTGGCAAGTTCAATTAAGAAACAAAGAAACTACTTTTTGTGCTAAAGCATCCGCATACCTATTGGCTTCACAGAAAACATGACGTCGTAGTCCACTATTCTAGAATGTACCCATTGAGGTCCTGTAATCAGTCTCTAAAAGTTCAAGAATCAAATTAGAAGATGAGTGGTTCATAACCAAACTAATAACAATGGTGGCATCCATTTCAACCCAATATTCTAGATATTAAGATCAATAGCCAGTTTTAAACTATCCACAGTCCATCCGAATTATGGACTACCACTCCCACTCCGGCTAGTCTCGGGTTGCTTCTTGAGGAACCTTCGGTGCTGAGTTTAAACCAACCTTGTTCAGGTGGTTGCCATTTGATTGATATAACCTTAGGGAGCCCAATACATTTTTGGGATCTAGAGGCACTTGTAATTGGTTGTTGAGTGATGCTGTTAAGTTCGGGAATTAAGTTAAAAGGACTTTAGAATTTCTAGCAAACTATACAGATGTCTGGAAAGATAAATAAAAAAACCAGAAGCCAAGGGATCTGAGGGTGAAGGTAGAATAGTTTCGAGGTCATTTTCATCTAGACACAATTAGTGAAAGGAAAATGAAGATGGGAATAAGTTGTAAACTAGTTACATTTAATACCCATTCAAAGCATTCAGCTTACCCTATTTAGATTTGTGTATCAATTGACCTTGTTTTCTTCAACATGAGAAACTAGAAGAGACGGTACTTCCTCTATCGAGTAACCATACTCCCATGCGATTAAGCCTAAAATGTGAGTCGCTTTTGTTCCCTCCATGTTGTATATGCTAGAAAGAACATTGTTCAAAGCACCAACTCAAACTCCGATCGCTAATAATGAGCGATACAATCATTGAGCTATCATCATCAAGACTTCTGTATAGTGGTTGAATCAATAAGAAGAATAAAATTAGTAACAAGCACATGGAAGAAGAAGAAGAAGAAGAAGAAACCAAAGGACATTTTTGAGTTTCAAGATTTTTCTTTTTGAAGCTTAAGACCCTTTTGCAAATCACAACTATTACATTTTGTTCAAGGCAGGGTTTTAAATAGCTGTCCGATATCGGAATAGCGGCTGCTATATAGCGGTAGCGGTGCCGTCTGAAACTGCTAATGCTGAAAATAACGGTGTGAAGTGGAGTCACACCGATAGCGGTGGATCGTGGCCGCAATTTAACGGGTAACAGCCAATTGCGGCAATAACAGGCCGCTATTCCCGTTATTTTCTGTTATAGTAAATTAAAAAAATACATATCTTCTAAACAAAACTCAACAGAAGCAGAATAAAACAAAAGGGAATATATTCCCCTACCTGCAAAATCAGAGATTTTCAATCAAAAAAAGTAAAAAGAAGTGTAAATAAATAGAAAAAAGCAATCAAATTCAAAATTCAAAAGCAATAGAAAATATGAAAATGAAATTCTATTTCTCATTTTCGGCAAACAACACACAGAGCAGCAGATGAAAGTGAGGAGCCAAGGACTTGGATCTGAAAAGCAAACCCTACCTTGATTCTCTGATAATTTTCAAGTAAGTAGTAGAGTAGTGCCTGAAATTTTGTCTTGAACTCTTGATTCTTGCTTGCGTGCATGTCTTGAATCTGCAGCAGTGCAAATATTTTCTTTAAACTTTAGGGATGAAAGCCGGGTTAGGGATGAAAACTCTTGATTTCTCTGATGAAGGGAGAACTGGAGAAGGCACAAGTTGGGATTTGGGAACAAAGAGGACGTTTTGTGTGTTTAGCCTTTATTTAGAACAGAGAGGTTGAACGTTTCCGCCGTTTCATTTTCTTTTTCTTTTATTTTTTCATTTTGGGTTATGATCAGATAGGAAAAGAAAGGGTAAAAAAGAGAGAGTTCATAAATAATTAATAAATGGAGAACATAAATAATTAATAAATTGAGAGTTGTAACCGTTTCATTTGGGATTGGGTATTTATTAATAATTAATAAATTAATAATTTTATGAATATTGTGTATTTATTTGGGCTTGGGTATGGATATGGATTAGGCAAAAAAAGTAATAATAAAATGATTTTTTCTTAACCCATTTGTAATTAAATTGGCCTGATTTTAGTTTAGTCCCTTTATTATGATTAGATTTAAAATATATATATATTATAATATTGAGTGTCTGTCAATAGTTTTAATCACTTAATACAAGTCAAGGCTTAAGATATGATTATTATACTTTAGTTTCACATAATTTAATCATGTTTTTTTTTTGTAATATTATTAGTAAGTGCAAATCGATAACATTGTACATTGGCATTAAAGTTATAACGTGAAATTTTTTAAGATTTTATCTTAGATAGGATGATATCAAAAAATCTCCTTTTAATCACTCAATAATAATATACCACATCATATTTTTTTAGAGTGCATGAGTAATATAATAAATTAAAAAAATTAAATTAACTCTTATTACTATTTTCAAGTCTAAAATAAATCTAATTTTTATATAAAATTCTTACATTTTAGAATTTTATATTATCTAAAATAATCTTTTATATTATCATTCATTTATAAAATATACTGCAATGAGAGTGTTTATAAAACTTCTAAAATTAGGGGTGGATTCAATAATTTTTTAGGGGCTGGAATTGAATAATAAAATTTTGAGAGATCAGAATATAATTTTACAATGTATTAATTTACGATTTCATATTTTTAAAAGGATTAAACTTAATTTTATTTATTTTTAAGAGTCAAAATGTAATTTTACTACAAATTAATATTTAATTTAATAATTTAATAAGGACTTATATGAAAATTTTCTATTTGAAAGGGGCCAAAGCCTCTGCCTACCCTTTCAAATTAACCCCTACCTGAAATTATCAACATTGTGATTTAAGCCAAAATTTCATTAATATTTTATAGGTCAAAACATACCATAAGTTTCTATACTCTTCATAAATTAAGAATTTAATATTTGTATTTTTATTTTTAAGAATTTAGACTCTTTATTTTTCAGATTTCAAAATTCATATTTAATTGTTAAAACTGTTAATTTGTTTTTGTTAAATTTGTTGGCATGACATTTTGAAATAATAAAAATATCATTTGGTAGCCATGTAACTAAAAAAATGACATTGTAATTAAAGCTGAATTTAACAAAATAGTTTTAACAGTGTTAACAATTAGTCTTAAATTTTGAAATCGAAAAAATAGAGAGACTAAAATCTTAGAATTAAAAGTATAAGGACTAAATTTCAATATTATGAAAAATATAAGGATTTATTGCATATTTTAACCTATTTTGTAAATATATTTTCACTTATGACTTGTATTATAAAAGGTAAAAAATCAAGACAAATTAATTCATTGTGTTTTTCTTTATCAAATCCAGTAGATGACTTCAATTCAACATTAGATAAATCTCTATTGATTTTAGTTTGCATAATATGAAAAACTTGAATTTTTAAATTTGATCCAATTTGAATTTAAATTTTATTAAGATGGAATGGAACAAAACAAACTATTTATACCAAAAACTTTGGAACCAAGTAATAATGGGTTATGGTGCATCGTTGTTTTTTAAAAAATAAAATATGTATGGATTATGCAATAAATTTAAATTTTCCATGTTAATGATGTTTACATTTTTTGTATTATATTGTTGATAATATAAGTAATGAGTTGCTTATATTTCTGAATATAATTTTATGTTTCTTATATATAAATAAAAATAAAGCATGCTACCACGTGAAGAGTTCCTGATTAAAGGATTGGAGGGTGCACCAAGTAATGACATAGGGTGGCACTTTGGAACTCCAGTGCCAAATGCAAGAGGAAATATCGTGTGTAAACTTTGTGGTAAAGTTGTGAAAGGAAGAATAACACAATTTAAAGAGCACATTGCTCATAAAACCGGCAATGTTGCACCATGTGCTAATGTTACTGGTATGTGATACTTCATTATTATTTTAAAATGTTATTGTAAATTTATCAATAAAGATTATATAATGTTGATAATAATATAAAGTGTGAATTATTTTTATTTTATTAACAGGTGTCATTAGAGAAATTATGATGAATATACTGAAGGAATGCAACACAAAGAAAATAGACAAAAAGAGGAGAAAAGATTAATTCTTATCTCAATTAGTAGAAGAGGAGGATGAACACGAGGAATTCATTGATGAGGTTTCTGCTATAAGGCAAGCAACTCGAGAAAGTATCCAATCACAACACGTGTAACATCCTGATTTAGGGCCTAGTCGAAATAGTGGTGCGAGACCACAAATCCGAGGTATATGTATGAGTTTTTGAGGTTTATGCTATGTATGCATGCTAGTGTGAAAGTTTCATGAAGCAATTTTGTGAAATTGCGGTTAAATTGTCCAAAGGACTAAATTGCAAAAGTTGCAAAATGTGAGATTCTAGAAGCTATTTGTGTGAAATAGCTTTAGAATATTAATTAGAGGTCCTTAATGAGTAATTTTACCAATTTTTAGTTTTTGGACAAATTTGGGCATGGATGAGTTAAAATAGGAAGTTTATCAAAAAGGGCATTTTGGTCATTTGACTATTAAATGATTAAAATAGGAGAAAAGATGACAAAATTCACTCATCTTCTTCTCCAAGGCTGCCGAAATTTTCAAGAGCCATTGTTAGGGTTCTTCAAAGCTTGCTAGTAAGTGCATCTAAGCCCCGTTTTTGATATTCTTCGTATTTTTGAAGTCCTAGTAGCATGAGTAAGCTATTTTTAGCTATTTGATGAGCTATGATGGATGTTCAAAAATGTACCCATGTATGACATGCATGTAATTTGATGTTTTATGGAAGAATATGAAAGCTTGATGTAGTAGAAACATCTTTTGCTAAATGAATTTCTATGGAAAATGCATGTAGGGACTAGTTTGTGAAAGTCTTAAGTTTGGTCATACATGTGTGATTTAGTGAGAATTGATGAATGCTTTAGTTGAGTAAGTGATTCGGCTAATCATGAAAGGCTAGAAAGTTGAATAAAAATCACTTTACGAGCCTTGGGGCAAAAGTGTAAATATGAGGAAGTTTAGGGGCAAAATAGTAATTTTGCTAAGTATGATATGTAGGTCAGTTTAGTCAATGTGTGTATTGAATAAGCTGATTTATTCATTATAGATCAAGAAAGACGAAGCCCGGATCTAAACCGAGGCAAGAGCAAAGTGGTGGACTAAATTGCACGTTTCTATACTTTTGAGTACCGAGGTAATTCTATGCATAAACAATGCATTCATACTTACAATTTGTTAATGCTAGCTAGTGTGTAGCATGTTTGAGAACCTATGTGGAATGAATGTGGTAGATATTGTGAATGGATGAATGATTGAGTAAGTAGATATGAGAATGTATAGTGATAATGCTAAATGGTGGGCTAAGTGCGTTACCATCCTAATGCATATTGACGATGAGCTGGTTATGTGCGATGCTATTGTTAGGTATATTGTCTAGTGGGCTATGTGTGAAACCACTATGATTACCTTTGAGGTAAGCTAAGTGCGATACTACTTTATAAATTGATTGTGGTGAGCTAAGTGCGAAACCACTGAGAAATTAGCTCTGTGGATTAGCTGCGTGGATTAGCTGTGTGGTTGTATTACTGAGAAATTAGCTGTGTGGTTGTATTATTGAGTCAATTAGCTGTGTGGATGAATTATCGAGGAATGATATAACATCCTGAATTTTTGGGCCTATGCGTTTAATAGGTAGGATATGTTTAATGTGTTAATTTAAGTGTTAGGGTCCAAATTGGGCTCAGGCTTAGGTAGAGGCCTTGATTAAAATTTTCTGTTTGGGCATTATAGGGGTTTAAAAGGTAGTATCTATGTTTAAAATACCAAAGTGGGCTTGTGGCCCAATCTTAGGAGGTGACGCCACACAAGGGAGTAAGGGGCCCAAATTTAAGTTTCATGGAGCCCAATTCTTTTAATTTAAGTTAGCTAAATTTTGGGCATTAGGATTAGGTGGAGTGGCTGGCAACAAGGCTAAAATTTAGGGGTTTTAATGTTTAAAATATGTTGATAATAAGCAGATAAAGCTATTATTTAGGAATTTATTTTATGAGGATAATAAGCAGATAAAGGCTAAAATTTAGAGATTTTAATGATTAAAATATGTGGATAATATGCTGATAAAGGAGGGAGGAGTTAGAGATAATTAAGTCTCTTTTAGAAGAGCTAGTAGATTAAGATAAAGGAGAAAAGATAGGATTTATCTGCAAGGTTAGGTAAGTGCCGAAATTTCTATAAATAGGGGGAATATCTCTTCAATTTCGGCATTTGGGGTTTTTCTCTCATTCTTTTCTCTTCTTCTCTAAGTAAAAGCCGAAAACTCCTAAAGTTCCATCTTCTTCTTCATTCTCTGCAAAAGCCGAAATCTCTAAGCCTATTCCCTCATCTTCACTTTGATTCAAAAGCCGAAACTACACCTATTCTTCTCCTTAATATTCATTGGCCGAATCTCCCTTAGCCATCTTTTCAATTTTTAGTTCTTTCAAAAGCCGAAAGCTCGATAGATCATCTTTTCGGGATTTTTCCTAGAAGCCGAAACACATAGAGCTCTAAGTTATAGAATCGTGTTACATTCGGGATTTCAAGGTAAGAGGATTTGTTTATTCATATATATAAAATCAGGTAGAATACTAACTATGGCCGAATATAGGAGAGGCCTATTTTCACATCTTTTCGGCTTTTTGAAGCAAAGCGTAGATTGGTTTAGCAAGGGTATCTACATTAATCAGGTGTGTAATACTTCCCCACCATCTAGAACTGATTATTAATATATGTTCATAAGCTTATATGTTATGATAAAAGCCGAAATCTCGACTTAATGTGGGAAGCCCAAAAAGGGTAACGCAAATCGCCAGGTCAGTGAATAATCTGATTAAATGTTATAAGTAATTTGCTTGTATATGATTGCATGGGTTGGGTTGATGAAAGGAGGAAGTTATACGTTATATGTGTAGCGGTTTATACCGTGATCTATTACATGTTGTAGCGGCTAATGCCGTGAACTGTTATAAGGGCTTCGGCCATAATATGTTGATGAGCAGCATGACTGCCATCTTGGCGTGTAGCGGTGTGGGTCGATTGTAGAAATCCCGAATGGTGTGAACGGTTGGTACGGGGGCGTGTAGCGGATGGAAACCTAGGCAAACGGGTTGGGCCTTGCATATTATTTGTTATTTAAATGAATGAAATTATTAATCTGTTTTATGGGCCTAAGGCCCAAAATCTAGTGGTGCATGAGGGTTGCACACTGAGTCTCGCGACTCACCCTATTAATTAACATTTCAGGTGATACCTAGTGCTTCGGACCAGGCTGGAGAGGAACGCAAGGTGGCCATGCAGAAGAATATGTAGATTTGGCAAAAAGACTCAAGTTAATTATTTTATATTTTTAATTAATGGATTTTAAATCTTGTTGTAATAAGGCCATGGGCCACTAGTTTATGTTTTGTTTTATTTTGGGCTTTAATTACTTTTAGTTATTTAAATTCTTATTGAACTAATGCATGTATTTAAATTTGGGTTTTTAATTCATAAAGGCATATCTTATTTAAACTATCAACTATTTAATTTTTTTTCGAATAAAAGGATAAACTTTAGAAAAATATTTTCTGAAAATACGACATGTTTTCCAAAATTTTCTTAGTGACATACCAGATCCGGTCGTGGTGTTTGGGTCGGGTTTGGGGTGTTACAAATGATGTTGTATTGTATATTGTATAAATGTGATATTGAATGCAGGGGTGCATTTCAATGGTTATGAGTATATGACTCATGATGTGTTGGAAATGTGGTAAGGGATAGAAAGAGTAAGCATAGTTGTGTATTATATGTTAGTATAATGCTAATTGTTGTTTAGCTTATACTATGATGCTTAATTGTTTATGTGTAAACTTACTAAGCTCAAAGCTTACTCTCTTTCTTTTTCCTTGTCTTATAGAGTAAAAGTGTTGAATCGAGATACGAGGATAAATTGGAAGATCGCCCACACTATCAGCACACTCTGGTACATGAGACTCAATGTTTTGTATATGGCATGTATAGGGGCTAGACAAGTTAGTGAATTTTTGTTGTAAATGGCTAAGTTGTGTTGGCCTCTAAATGGTTAGCTTATTTTGTATAATGTCATAGTTGTTGGCTATTCTATTATATGAAAAGATGTAGTTATCTTTGTGAGATTACACTTTAATTTAAGTTAATTATGGATGTGTTGAATGAATATATGTTATGAGTACTATAGGGGTGGGAAGAGCTTAGCATACAACTTTGTTCTTGTCCATGTGGATAGACACACGGGCGTGTGTCTAGACCATGTGTGACACACGGTCAGCCCACGGGCGTGTGACTTGACCGTGTGTCCCCTGCAGATTGATCTTTCAAGTCAGGTTAGACTACGGGCTAGTCACACGGGCGTGTGACTAAGTTTTGAGGCCGTGTGAGTAAAGTCAGTGTACACCACGGTTGGGAAGCACGGGCGTGTGCCTTAGCCATGGGGCATTGGCAGAATGCTTAAGTTTTTATGCACGGTTTGGGGACACGGGCGTGTCTTATCTTGCACAGGCGTGTGAGCCCTTTATAAAAGAGAAAAATTTTAAGATTTGAAAAAAATTCCAGTATAGTCTCGAGAGCCCTCGTGTGTTTGAGTGAGGCCTTGTAAGTCGAGAATGAGGTCGTTGAGGTGACTTAAGAGAGTAGTCACGATGAGCCTAAGTGGCTATCAAATAGTTTTAATACGGTAACGCCTCAGGCCCGGTTCCGGCGTAGAATCCGGGTAAGGGGTGTTACAACACGAGTGGCATAGAAGGGAAGAATTCAGACGAAGTACTAATGGTTGTGATAACATTTATGAAGAAGGTCGATCTTCTCATGGATCAGCTAGAGAATATCATAGAGAAAGAACAAGTAAATCCATCCCAAGTGAGTCTGAGTTTATCTTAAGGGGAGCTATACCTGAATTGGTTAGAAGCAAAAGTTCAAAGAAATCAAAGGTCAATGACTCTTTTTTAAAGAGTTTTCGAAGGAAGATAGGTGAAGCGGTATCTAAATTTTTAATATATGAAAGACTTCCTTTTCAATTAGCAAGCTCTCCATGGTTGTATAACTGAATTCAAGTGTCAACAGAAGTTAGACAAGGTGTAAAGCTCCCAACACCTTATGAGGTTTCAGATGTATATTTGGAGTTAGAGTATCAATGAGTTCATGATTGGGTAAATGGACTAAAGACTCATTGGAAATAATTGGGTGCAACTCTAATGTGTGATGGTTGGACCAACAGTTTGAATCAAATGCAGATCATTAATTTCCTTGTTTATTGTAGTAAAGGAACCATTTTTTGGAAATCGATAGATGCCTCAAGTGTTCGTAGTAGAGATGCTGAATTCTACTACAGTTTGTTAGATTCAGTTGTAGAAGAAGTTAGAGAAAATTACATTGTCCAAATAGTGACTGATAATGAGGCAGCAATGAAAGCTGCTGGAAAAAAAATTAATGTTGAAAAGAAAACACCTATATTGGACGTCATGTGCAGCTCACTGTTTAGATTTATGCCTTGAAGATATTGGGAAAAAGCCCAGTGTAGCAAAAGTGTTAGATGAGGCAAAGGAAGTGACTTGTTTTATATACAATCACATTTGGACTGTTGATTTGATGAATACACAAGGGAAACAAATACTTCGACCCGCTCTTACTCGATTTGCAACTCATTTCATTCAACTTGAAGAGATAACAAGACAAAAGCAAGGTCTGAGAGAAATGTTTAATTCAAAGGTTAGTATTTTATAATTAGTTAATATAATTACTTAAATATAGCAATCTTAATGATTTTATTAGTTTCAAATAATTTAAATTATATTATTTTAAAAATTTTCTTATGAATATATAGGATTTTAAAGAATCAAAATGGGGACAGCAAAAGTCAGGGCCTACTTATGAAGCCAAAAAAATTGTTTTGGGAAAAGATTTTTAGAAAAAAGCCAATGACCTCATAAAAGTTTACGAGCCCCTAGTAAAAGTATTGAGACTTATGGATAGCGATGAAAAACCAACAATGGGCTTTATTTATGAGGCTGTTGATAGAGCTAAATGAGCAATTCAACAAGATTGTCGATATTTCACTGAGTACGAAAAGATTATTGACAATAGATGGAATTTTATGCATTTCGACTTGCATTCAGCTGGTAAGATAAAATGTTTCATATAATTAAGAAATATTTTTATATTTTATTATTTTAAGCTTTAGATTATTATTATTTGATGATATTCTTATAAATTATACTTAGGTTATTTTCTCAATCCTCAATTTCAATTTAGGGCGGAGCATTCTGAGAATGTACTAATAGAAACATTAGAAGGTACATGATCAATAATTGAAAGATTAGAACCTTCTCTTGATAATCAAGTCAGAATGGTTAATCAGGTTAGATTCAAGTACTATTATTTGTAACTTAGTTACATAATTTGAAATAGAATAATTTTTTTTATTTTTACTATATCTTTTATTTATGCAGTTGTTACTATTTAGAGATAAACATGAGACATTCGGTACTCCACAAGCACAAAGAGCTTGGAAGCAAATGAATCCGGGTAAATAGTTAATTAAATTATTTAATTTATATTATATTATTTAATTATATTGAACATTTTGAAGTTATTTTGAAATTTAAATAATATTATGTAGCTGAGTGGTGGATAATATACGACACATGTGTTCCCGAATTACAAAAATTAGTAATTAAAGTGCTTAGTCAAACAACTTCAGCATCAAATTGCGAATGAAATTGGAGCACATTTAGTTATATTCACACCAAGGCAAGAAATAGGTTAAAGTATAAAAAACTTGAGAAACTAGTGTTTACCTATTATAATATGAGGCTTCAGATAAGGCATCAAAAAAGAATGAGCACTGATGATATAAACGTTAGTTTTAATCCTATCATCCTTGATCATATCTTTGAAGATGTTGATCCATTATCAGAATGGCTTCATGAGAAAGAGAATCCATTATTAGATGGTGAAAATGCCAGTGTGTTGCCTGTGGATACCTCTGATGATGAAATGAATGTTAATGAATCTCAACAACAAAAATTGTCTCATTCAAGTTCTAGTTCAACGCCAAGTCAGAGTGGCGATGGACCCGATGGTGGTGGTTTAAGTCCAATTGATGAGGATGATGGATATAGTGGTGATAGAGGTGAAATTAGGTCTTCTAGCAAGTATGAAGGAGAATATGGGGTTGGTACCACTAGTGGACATTTTCGTGATAGATCATAGTTTGATGGAAATATGTTTCCTGAACCTAGGAGAGATAGAAATGGGCCTAGAGCTCCATCAGAAGGAAAAGGCAAAAAGCATACTTCTATAGGCTCTTCATCTGATAGGAGATCGAGTTCTAGTAACCTTGGATATAGTGATTCATCTACTAGCACTCAAGGTTTTTATCCACCAGAACAACCTTCATATTTTCAACCTTCACGTGGTTATCCACAACCATATAGTTATTATCCACCATTTCCTAATTATGGTGTGCCATACCAGCCTCAAATGCATCCTCCACCACCAATGTATCACCCACCTCTACCTCTCATGTATCAATCTCCTCAAATATATCCTCCATCTCAATTATATGAAAAATAAGGTGAAAATGTTACTTTTTTTGGATATATTTTTGGACAAAGGCCAAGAGAATCAAGTCAAGAACGCTCTCAAAGTGAAGGTGAAGGATCTGATCTTCCTCGTCATTCCACTAATTGGTGAAAACTAAATCGTACCACTACCATTATTTGTAAGGTATTTTTTTTTAAAGAAAACTTTTGTTAATGTTCTTAATTTTGATGATATTAAAACATTTAAAATATATCTTTAGATAAATGAATGGAGTATATTTTATGAAAAGATAATTAAGAATCGAAGCATGTTAAACTATATATGAAAGTAGAATTAGAGTGAGAATAAGTGGTAGGAAATAGAAATAATTAATGAGAATCTATACATTTACCTATTCCCTTTTTCCTTTTGCAGCATAGAATGTTTATATCTTCACAATCTTCAAAGCTGTCAAGAAATATTGTAGACATCTCTCAGGTATGAATTTTCAATTATTTTATCTATAAAAACTTTCAAACTTATTAAATATGATAAATGTTTAATATTTCTTTTTTGTTTACTTTGTTATTAGTTAATATAACATTCTTAGAAAATTCGTAAATAAATGTAAGAATATTTAATGATTATAAAAGTTGTGTTCTCATATCATATTAATAAAAGTTCATAAGTGTTCGAAAATACTCTAAAAATCATTAAAAGTGACTTTTTATAATTATAATTATAATTATAATTATAATTATAATTATAATTATTATGTTTTATAATAAGTTGTGCGAATTTTAAAAAAATTCACGATCGCGATACCTGCAGTGACCGCAATAGTATCCGTTATGTACGCAACCGCGATAAACGCAACGCGACTGAAAACGTGACCACGACCGCAATTTAAATCCCTGGTTCAAGGTGAGGGAAAGTTTTAGTTTTGGTTTGGGTCTATTTTGACTGCTGAAAAGTGAAATAGGGAAGTTAGAAATTCAAACATTTTTGTTGAGATTTGAGGATATTGGGTTATTATTTGAAATATCCGACTTGGGATTTATGTTCAAGAGGCTGGATATAGTGGTTGAGTGATAGCGGGATACGCGACGGTATGCAACAATAGCATAGTCACCCCCTGGGCAATTTCTGGATTTATGTTCAAGGCCTCTGATTTCGCAATAAGCTCGACCATAGCTTCATGAATAACAACATAGAAGTCTATCTTGTCATACCCTTTATTATACTTCTTTTTCTTGTGGCCCTCAGGGACTCTTTATAGTTTCTTGCTCAAGCAAACCATATGAAGCTCTTTAGGATGTTTGTGGCGTTGTCATTTTGTAGGTCATGAGAGGTAGACAATAAATGTATTAGGCCTGATTTCAGCTCAAATGGCGCCTTTACAGTGGGGTAGGCAATGATGCATAGTAGTTGTAGTTCATCTAGTGCTCCAACAAGTTGTTTGATAGTTCGATTTTGAGCCATATTTCCTATTTTAAAAAGTGATTCTTCATCGTTTTCTATAATCACTTTGTGTAATATCCCGGGTTAGGGGCTATTTTGGTGTTGCAGGATATTGCATGTTTGTAGTGTGCTGTGTTGCTATTTT
This sequence comes from Gossypium australe, assembly GCA_005393395.2. NCBI lineage: Eukaryota > Viridiplantae > Streptophyta > Magnoliopsida > Malvales > Malvaceae > Gossypium > Gossypium australe. The sequence continues at coordinate 107,953,336 of CM016619.1, read as the reverse complement.
TATGTCTTAGGGGCTTAATTATAGCCTAGGTGTATGCCCGAGTGTCAGGGAGAATTTTTGTTTTTAGGCTCTATAGGAGAGGAGCTGAGGAAGCTGGGGTTTTTATTTTATTTTTGGTGGTTAGTAGCACAAATGAAGAGCTGGCAGAGTGGCAAGGTATGTGCCACTTGGGAGCTAGGTGTGGCGTCATCTTCAGGTGAGGGAGGTCCAGTGTTCGAGCTTCAGAGCCCTCCTTTTTACTTCCTTTTGGGACGGCATGGAGGAGTGGTAGAAGGCTAGTGAAACTCTAGCTTGGACCAAGTCTTCACAATCAAAAGGATGGTGGAGAGTAAATAGTGGAGTGTGACTTGGTCCACACTTTTGAAATGTGTGGAGTGGAGTGAATTGGGGGATCATGGCCGAATTTTAGGGAGTGGGGAGTGGGAGTATGGACGGCATAGTGTGGGTTAGGGGGATGCCGAATGTACTCTTGCATTTTGGGTACATTTCGGTCAAACTTTGGTAGGCAGAAAGCTCTCATTTTGTCGGTTTTAGCTGAATTCGCAAGGGTGTTCTTTTTGTTTTCTTCCTTTTGAAACCGGAGGTCAAGCTCTCTTTTAGCCGAAGTCTTTTGCCTTTTGAGTTGTGTGGCCGAAAGTTTCCAAGCATTTTCCATCCTTTTTCTTGTTCAATTGAACTAAGCCGAACCTAACATCCCACCTACACTTTCTTTCTTTGTTGAAAACCTTGAGCAAGCCGAAATCTTTCACTTGGTTCTCTTAATTTTCATTCTCCCTTTTCAATACCATCTAGCCGAAACCACCTTTCAAAACTCCCTTCATTTCTTCCTTTGGCAAACCGAAACTACTTCCAATTTTACTCACTTCTCCCTTTCTCAAATTGCCATTGCCGAAACTACATTCTTCTCACATTTCTTTTCTTTCTCCTCCATTCAAGCCGAACATTAAAGGTGTTAAACACCTTGTGCCGATTCCTTCTTTCCTAGTTTTCAACATAGCCGAATATTTCCCTTTCCCTAATAGTCTCTTGGCCGAATATCAGTGGTGTTTTGGAGGCTTTGTTTCAATCGATTGGTATTGGGTCTTTGGATTGCGGAATCAAGCAAGAGGAGTTTTCTTTTTCTGTTGACCGATTGGTAAGTTGAGGGTAAGCGATTGGGTTGTTAGTTCATTCTTTTAATTTCGTTTAATCAGGAGTTGTAAATGATTAACCGTTCTCTTGTGAAGGGGTGACCGATTGTGGGTAGAAGTATCACTGTAATTTTATTTCTAGGTGAAGGTCGATTGTCGTAGAAGAGCCACTATTGGTTCGGGTTGTTTGGAAACCAAATTATTCGCAAGTGAAGGTAAGGGATTGATTTTTCTACCCTTTTGGTTAATTGGTTGTTGGCCGAATGTTAGTGTTGCCTAACCCCTAGTGTTGGCCGATTGTAGGAGTGAGCAATCAAGGGACTTAGATCGCTTTTGTCAGGATTGTTAGACTCGTACTATCAGGTGTGTAACTAACACACTGATACTTAGTAAGATTATTAATAAACCTGTTTACCTGTTAAAATTATAAACAGTATGATGGACAAATGAATACCCAAATGGGGTATGTGTACGATTCGGGTAAGTCTGTTCTATTACGAGTACTATTGATGAAACATGATATCATGATTTATGTTATACATGTTATGAGTTGTAATGTTTGATATGTTGGCATGATATGCATGGGTTGTATGAGATGCATAATTCCATGAGTATGATATGTATGGGTGATACGAGAGGAGGGAGCAGTGATATATTGTGCTGACGAGCACCAGTGCTTTGGTAGCACACTTTGTGACTTTGGGTCACCAGAGGTTTGGCACCTCCAGAGGTTTGGTACCTCAGCGTCTCGTCCCAGTGGCTCAGTACCACAGTGGGTTGGCCCCACAGATGATTATACGGGATTGACGCCAGTGTTTTGGTAACACACGATGGGTTGGCCCCATCACCAGATTTGTGACTACGGTCACCAGTGCTTTGGTAGCACATTGTGTCTTTGGGACACCAGAGGTTTGGCACCTCATTGCGACTTGTCCCTGTGGTTTGACCACCGTGGGTTGGCCCCACTTGAGTTATGGGATCGTCTGCTAGTGATTTGGTATCACACGATGGGTTGGCCCCATCAACATTGGATTTGTGACTTCGGTCACCAGTGCTTTGGTAGCACAATTGTGTCTTTGGGACACCAGTGCTTTGGTAGCACATAGACAGATAATGTGTCTTTGGGACACCAGTGCTTTGGGAGCACATTGTGACTATATGTCACCAGTGGTTTGGCACCACCAGTGGTTTGGTACCACACGGGGTAGAAAAGGAGATACGGATGGTTAGGATCGGGTTGCATTGATTACATTGCTATGTATGATGTGTGTTAGCATGTTGTTTCTTCGGGAGCGGGATTTACACACTGAGTCACTCGACTCACCCTCTCCTTTGACATTTCAGGTGACTCGTAGACGCGGACTTGGAGCCGGGATGGACTCGGGGTGCACATGCCATGCTGAATAAAGTTTTACTCAGACTCTATAATTTTTGGTACTTTAGCTTATTACTTTAAATTGGGTTTTATTTCGGATTGTAAAAGGCCTTTTAAGTTATGTTTTATGTTGTTTATATTTTAAGCTGATTTTGATATGCCTTAACAAAATAACTCGGAATAAATTTTACTAAAATTTGGAGAGATAAAGTTTTCAAAACTATAACGCAACGTGTTTTTGAACCATACCATCGGGTATCACACTAAGTCTTTTTGATCAACAAATTCAACTGGTTTCCACTTCTAACTTGTAATTCACCTAAGTTTAAAAGTATTTTATGTATCGCTAAGCAACTAATGAGGTCTTCAATGGCTTAAACTCGTTTTAACTACAAATTCTAGCTAAGTTTTCAAAATCTCCGGGTTTCAAATACATCAACTGTTTTTTAAACAAGACTACCCAAATTTGTTTCAAACACACTGTGTTTTCACCCAGCTTTTAAACGAAAAATCTAGTTTTCCAAAAAAGATCTTCCCGTAGCATACCAGATTCGGACGTGGTGTCTTGTCCGGGTTTGGGGTGTTACAATTGTGGTATCAGAGCCAAGTTCAAAGGCTCGGCTGTGGGCCTGAGGCCCCAAATGGTTTTCAAAAGTCTGTTTAAATGTTTGTTTGAAAGTGTGGTTTTGAAAGGCATGGCACCGAGTCTCCGGCACCAGTTCGCCCAGGTAAGTACCCCGTACTATTACTTGTGATTTGATTGGAAATGATATGATTTGATGATTAGCAGTAGTATGCTACTTTAGAGATTGAAACTGATAGGATTCTGTGAACTTGCGAAAACAAATCCTCTTTAATGTTCATAAGACTTGCCTTTAAACAAGTGGAATAAACACTGATGCATAAAATTCTTAATCAGATACGTAGAAAGATTTGGCATGAGCACTCGAGGCAGACGTGGTCGTAATACTCGTGGTAGAGGTAGGGGTAGAATGACGGTTTCTGAGCCCGTAGGATCTGGGCAGGGTTCAGAAAATGAGATACCGGTTCCGCCACCAGCTGGAGGTGGTGAGTTCCAAGATCAGACTGGGGATGACGCAGTGTCACAGGCGATGCTGCGAGTGTTGGAAAGAGTAGCTGGGGCAAGTGGTGGTGCAGGAGTTAGGAAATCAGTTCCTGAGCGACTCCGGGCTAATGGGGCTGAATTCTTTCGAGGTGTATCTGGTGTTGCTCCTAGCACTGCTGAATATTGGCTGGAGGCAACTGAACGGATCATGGACGATCTGGACTTGACGGCTGAAGAGAAGCTGAAGGGTATCGTGTCGCTTCTCCGGGATGAGTCCTATCAATGGTGGCTCACGGTGCGAGACAGTGTGGCAGCTGAGGATTTGACATGGGACTATTTCAGGGCTGCTTATCAAAAGAAGTACATCGGGGCTAGTTACATTGACTCCCAGAGAAAGGCATTTCTGAGGCTTGTTCAGGGGAGTAAATCTGTTGCGGAGTACGAGGCTGAGTTCCTGAAGCTGAGTAGGTATGCCAGAGGCATTGTAGCCACTGAGCATGAGAGGTGTGTTCGTTTCGAGGATGGTCTGCGAGACGAGTTGAGGCTGCTGATTGCTCCTCAGCAGGAGCGCGAGTTTGCTGTCTTAGTAGAGAAGGCTAAGGTAGCCGAGGGTGTCAAAGAATCAGTAAGACAGAGTATGGACAGGAGTAGGCTTAAGAGGAGCTTTGGGTCTTCTGGTTCGTCAGGTAATCCGCAGAAGAGGGCTAGACCGAGTGGGCAGAATCAGTCTGCGAGATTTGTTGCTGCTAGGCAGGGACCGCCGCAGTGTAATCAGTGTGGGAAATCTCATTGGGGTGGTTGTTGGACTGGAGGTAAAGGTTGCTTCGAGTGTGGTTCTCTGGAGCATCGCATTAGGGACTGTCCGCGTAGGATGGCCAGGATTCAGTCGGAGAGTCAGGGCCGTAATCAGTTCAGAGGTAATGGACCACCACCGCAGAGGGGCCGTGGTAATGGCAGAGGTGGTTATGGATCTGGTCGGGGTCGTGGAGCACCGGGCAGAGGTGCAGGTAGTTCTGATGCTAGACAGCCTGGATTGGTATATGCTGCGAGGCGCCGGGAGGAGGGCGACGCACCGGACGTCATAACCGGTACGTTCTTGATTTTTGGTACTCCTTATACTGCTTTAATTGATGTGGGTTCTACGCACTCTTATGTTGCCAGTAGTATAGTAGAGACAATGGACTTAGACTCTGAGATATCTTCTAGGCAGATGACTGTGATTAGCCCTCTAGGTCACTCTGTAGTAGTAGATAAACTGTTTAGAGGGGTACCCCTAGAACTCCAAGGGGTAGTGTTTGCTGCTGATCTGATGGAACTGCCGTTTGGGGAGTTCGATTTGATTCTCGGGATGGATTGGCTGGTTAAGTACCAGGCGAGGTTGGATTGCGCGGCTAAGCGCATGGTTCTTAAGACGGTTGAGGGCGATGAGGTGGCTATGATAGGTAATAGGAGAGATTACTTATCAAATGTGGTATCTGCTCTGAAAGCGGAGAAGATGGTCAGGAAGGGCTGTGAAGCGTATGTGGTTCATGTGTATGCCTTGGAGGCTAAAGAGTCTGCTGTTGAGAAGGTTCGTACTGTTAAGGAATTTGCTGATGTGTTCCCTGAGGAGCTTCCGGGTTTGCCGCCAGATCGAGAGGTAGAGTTTGGGATTGATCTGTTACCCGGGACTGCGCCAGTGTCTATTGCTCCGTATAGGATGGCACCAAAGGAATTGGTGGAGCTTAAGGCTCAGATCCAGGAGTTATTGGATCGAGGTTTTATTAGGCCAAGTGTGTCGCCGTGGGGTGCGCCGGTACTCTTTGTTAAGAAGAAAGATGGCACGATGCGGATGTGCATAGACTACCGCCAGTTGAACAAGCTGACGATTAAAAACAAGTATCCGTTGCCACGGATAGATGACTTGTTTGCTCAGCTGAAGGGTGCTGCGGTATTCTCTAAGATTGATCTGAGGTCTGGGTACCATCAGTTAAAGGTTAAAGAGGCTGATATCCATAAAACAGCGTTTCGGACTCGGTATGGGCACTACGAATTCCTGGTAATGCCGTTCGGGTTGACTAACGCACCGGCAGCGTTTATGGATATGATGAACAGGGTGTTTCAGCAGTACCTAGATCAGTTCGTCGTGGTTTTCATAGACGACATTTTGGTGTACTCAAGGACAGAGGAAGAGCATGATGCGCATTTGAGGGTGGTGCTGCAGATTCTGAGGGAAAAGCAACTTAATGCTAAGTTCAGCAAGTGTGAGTTCTGGCTCAGGGAAGTGACGTTCTTGGGTCATGTAGTGTCAGCTGAGGGTATTCGGGTAGATCCTCGCAAGATTGAGGCAGTTCTGGATTGGAAGCCACCTAGGTCAGTGGCTGAGATTCGTAGTTTTCTGGGTTTGGCCGGATACTATAGAAGGTTTGTTGAGGGTTTCTCGCTAATAGCAGCGCCGATGACCAAGTTGTTAAGGAAAGAGGTTCCGTTTATATGGACTGAGAAGCAACAGGAAAGCTTCGATAAGTTAAAGAAGATCTTGACTGAGGCTCCGGTTTTGATTCAACCTGAGGCTGGTAAGGAATACACAGTCTACTGCGATGCATCACATACGGGTTTGGGTTGTGTGTTGATGCAGGAAGGTAAGGTTGTGGCTTACGCTTCTAGGCAGCTGAGGCCACATGAGGTTAACTATCCGACGCACGATTTGGAGCTAGCGGCTGTAGTCTTCGCCTTAAAGATTTGGAGGCACTACTTATATGGAGAGAGATCGATAGTCTACACGGATCATAAGAGTTTGAAGTATCTTCTGACTCAAAAGGATTTGAATTTGAGGCAGCGTAGATGGGTTGAATTGCTGAAGGATTATGACTGTTCTATTGAGTATCATCCGGGCAAGGCTAACGTGGTGGCAGACGCGTTGAGCCGTAAGGTTGTTTCGGACTTAAGAGCATTGTTTGCCCATTTGAGCTTGTATGACGACGGGAGTATTTTGGCAGAGCTGCAGGTTAAGCCTACTTGGGTTGAGCAGATCAGGGAGAAACAGTTAGAGGATGAGGTTCTGAGTGCACGAAGGTTGCAAGTGCAGAATGGTGGTTTGGAGGGTTACAGCTTGTCTAGTGATGAGGTGTTGTGTTTCCAGGGTAAGGCTTGTATGCCTAAAGATGTTGAGCTGAGGCAGAAGATTCTTCAGGATGCACATAGCAGTCCTCATGCTATGCATCCTGGAGGTAGCAAGATGTATAAGGATCTTAGAGAGCAGTTTTGGTGGCCTGGTCTGAAGAAAGAGGTGACAGAGTTTGTTGGGAAGTGTCTGACTTGTCAGCAGGTCAAGGCTGAACATCAGTTGCCGTCGGGTTTGCTTCAGCCTGTGAAGATTCCTCAGTGGAAGTGGGAAAGGATAACCATGGATTTTGTCAGTGGGTTACCGCTTACGCCAAGCAAGAAGGATTCAGTTTGGGTAGTGGTGGATCGTCTGACTAAATCAGCTCACTTCATTCCGGTGAGGGTTGACTACTCACTTCAGAAGCTAGCGAAGCTGTATGTTTCAGAGATAGTGAGGTTGCACGGTGTACCAGTTTCGATAATCTCGGATAGGGATCCCAGGTTTACTTCAAGGTTCTGGAAGGCATTGCATCAGGCTCTGGGTACTCGTTTGGATTTCAGCACGGCTTTTCACCCGCAGTCTGACGGGCAATCAGAAAGGGTTATTCAGATCTTAGAAGACATGCTGAGAGGTTGTGTCTTGGATTTCAGGGGTAGTTGGGAGGAGTTCCTACCATTAGCTGAGTTTGCCTACAACAACAGTTACCAAGCGAGCATTAAGATGGCACCGTATGAGGCGTTGTATGGCAGGAAGTGTCGCTCACCTACGTGTTGGACAGAGTTAGGTGAACGTCAGTTGTTGGGACCTGAGTTAGTGGCTGAGACTGAGGATAAGGTTAAAGTGATTCAGGCTCGTTTAAAGGAAGCTTCGGACCGGCAGAAGTCTTATGCCGATCTTAAGCGAAGAGATATAGAGTTTGCTATTGGGGATCGAGTTTTTCTGAAGGTCTCGCCTTGGAAGAAGGTGCTGAGGTTCGGGAAAAAAGGCAAGCTAAGTCCGAGGTTCATTGGGCCGTATAAGGTGTTGAGGCGAGTTGGACCAGTAGCGTATCAGCTTGAGTTGCCAGCAGAGCTTAGCCAGATTCACGACGTTTTTCATGTTTCGATGCTTCGGAGGTATCATTCAGATCCATCGCATGTGGTAGCAGTGGAAGAGATCGAGGTGAATCCAGACTTGTCTGTGGAAGAGGAACCTGTGCAGATTCTTGATCGGGATGTGAAGGTTCTGCGTAGAAAGTCTGTGCCTTTGGTTAAGGTACTTTGGCGGAATCATGGCATAGAAGAAGCGACGTGGGAACCCGAGGATATGATGAGACAGCAATACCCGCAACTCTTTTGACCAGGTAATTTCGAGGCCGAAATTATTTTTAAGGGGGGTAGAACTGTAATATCCCGGGTTAGGGGCTATTTTGGTGTTGCAGGATATTGCATGTTTGTAGTGTGCTGTGTTGCTATTTTTATGTCTTAGGGGCTTAATTATAGCCTAGGTGTATGCCCGAGTGTCAGGGAGAATTTTTGTTTTTAGGCTCTATAGGAGAGGAGCTGAGGAAGCTGGGGTTTTTATTTTATTTTTGGTGGTTAGTAGCACAAATGAAGAGCTGGCAGAGTGGCAAGGTATGTGCCACTTGGGAGCTAGGTGTGGCGTCATCTTCAGGTGAGGGAGGTCCAGTGTTCGAGCTTCAGAGCCCTCCTTTTTACTTCCTTTTTGGGACGGCATGGAGGAGTGGTAGAAGGCTAGTGAAACTCTAGCTTGGACCAAGTCTTCACAATCAAAAGGATGGTGGAGAGTAAATAGTGGAGTGTGACTTGGTCCACACTTTTGAAATGTGTGGAGTGGAGTGAATTGGGGGATCATGGCCGAATTTTAGGGAGTGGGGAGTGGGAGTATGGACGGCATAGTGTGGGTTAGGGGGATGCCGAATGTACTCTTGCATTTTGGGTACATTTCGGTCAAACTTTGGTAGGCAGAAAGCTCTCATTTTGTCGGTTTTAGCTGAATTCGCAAGGGTGTTCTTTTTGTTTTCTTCCTTTTGAAACCGGAGGTCAAGCTCTCTTTTAGCCGAAGTCTTTTGCCTTTTGAGTTGTGTGGCCGAAAGTTTCCAAGCATTTTCCATCCTTTTTCTTGTTCAATTGAACTAAGCCGAACCTAACATCCCACCTACACTTTCTTTCTTTGTTGAAAACCTTGAGCAAGCCGAAATCTTTCACTTGGTTCTCTTAATTTTCATTCTCCCTTTTCAATACCATCTAGCCGAAACCACCTTTCAAAACTCCCTTCATTTCTTCCTTTGGCAAACCGAAACTACTTCCAATTTTACTCACTTCTCCCTTTCTCAAATTGCCATTGCCGAAACTACATTCTTCTCACATTTCTTTTCTTTCTCCTCCATTCAAGCCGAACATTAAAGGTGTTAAACACCTTGTGCCGATTCCTTCTTTCCTAGTTTTCAACATAGCCGAATATTTCCCTTTCCCTAATAGTCTCTTGGCCGAATATCAGTGGTGTTTTGGAGGCTTTGTTTCAATCGATTGGTATTGGGTCTTTGGATTGCGGAATCAAGCAAGAGGAGTTTTCTTTTTCTGTTGACCGATTGGTAAGTTGAGGGTAAGCGATTGGGTTGTTAGTTCATTCTTTTAATTTCGTTTAATCAGGAGTTGTAAATGATTAACCGTTCTCTTGTGAAGGGGTGACCGATTGTGGGTAGAAGTATCACTGTAATTTTATTTCTAGGTGAAGGCCGATTGTCGTAGAAGAGCCACTATTGGTTCGGGTTGTTTGGAAACCAAATTATTCGCAAGTGAAGGTAAGGGATTGATTTTTCTACCCTTTTGGTTAATTGGTTGTTGGCCGAATGTTAGTGTTGCCTAACCCCTAGTGTTGGTCGATTGTAGGAGTGAGCAATCAAGGGACTTAGATCGCTTTTGTCAGGATTGTTAGACTCGTACTATCAGGTGTGTAACTAACACACTGATACTTAGTAAGATTATTAATAAACCTGTTTACCTGTTAAAATTATAAACAGTATGATGGACAAATGAATACCCAAATGGGGTATGTGTACGATTCGGGTAAGTCTGTTCTATTACGAGTACTATTGATGAAACATGATATCATGATTTATGTTATACATGTTATGAGTTGTAATGTTTGATATGTTGGCATGATATGCATGGGTTGTATGAGATGCATAATTCCATGAGTATGATATGTATGGGTGATACGAGAGGAGGGAGCAGTGATATATTGTGCTGACGAGCACCAGTGCTTTGGTAGCACACTTTGTGACTTTGGGTCACTAGAGGTTTGGCACCTCCAGAGGTTTGGTACCTCAGCGTCTCGTCCCAGTGGCTCAGTACCACAGTGGGTTGGCCCCACAGATGATTATACGGGATTGACGCCAGTGTTTTGGTAACACACGATGGGTTGGCCCCATCACCAGATTTGTGACTACGGTCACCAGTGCTTTGGTAGCACATTGTGTCTTTGGGACACCAGAGGTTTGGCACCTCATTGCGACTTGTCCCTGTGGTTTGACCACCGTGGGTTGGCCCCACTTGAGTTATGGGATCGTCTGCTAGTGATTTGGTATCACACGATGGGTTGGCCCCATCAACATTGGATTTGTGACTTCGGTCACCAGTGCTTTGGTAGCACAATTGTGTCTTTGGGACACCAGTGCTTTGGTAGCACATAGACAGATAATGTGTCTTTGGGACACCAGTGCTTTGGGAGCACATTGTGACTATATGTCACCAGTGGTTTGGCACCACCAGTGGTTTGGTACCACACGGGGTAGAAAAGGAGATACGGATGGTTAGGATCGGGTTGCATTGATTACATTGCTATGTATGATGTGTGTTAGCATGTTGTTTCTTCGGGAGCGGGATTTACACACTGAGTCACTCGACTCACCCTCTCCTTTGACATTTCAGGTGACTCGTAGACGCGGACTTGGAGCCGGGATGGACTCGGGGTGCACATGCCATGCTGAATAAAGTTTTACTCAGACTCTATAATTTTTGGTACTTTAGCTTATTACTTTAAATTGGGTTTTATTTCGGATTGTAAAAGGCCTTTTAAGTTATGTTTTATGTTGTTTATATTTTAAGCTGATTTTGATATGCCTTAACAAAATAACTCGGAATAAATTTTACTAAAATTTGGAGAGATAAAGTTTTCAAAACTATAACGCAACGTGTTTTTGAACCATACCATCGGGTATCACACTAAGTCTTTTTGATCAACAAATTCAACTGGTTTCCACTTCTAACTTGTAATTCACCTAAGTTTAAAAGTATTTTATGTATCGCTAAGCAACTAATGAGGTCTTCAATGGCTTAAACTCGTTTTAACTACAAATTCTAGCTAAGTTTTCAAAATCTCCGGGTTTCAAATACATCAACTGTTTTTTAAACAAGACTACCCAAATTTGTTTCAAACACACTGTGTTTTCACCCAGCTTTTAAACGAAAAATCTAGTTTTCCAAAAAGGATCTTCCCGTAGCATACCAGATTCGGACGTGGTGTCTTGTCCGGGTTTGGGGTGTTACACTTTGTTTTCTTTCTCAATCTCGTCATCTTTTTTAGAATGTAGGAAATCTGACTTTTTTGGTCGTTTGTCTCGTTGAACCGCCTCTTTTCATCTAGCATGAATATCTATGGGTCAAACACGAGTGGGTCTTTTGGATCTAATATGGTCATAAAGAAAAATAAACAAAATTAGATAGTGTCAGTCCTTGGCAACGACGCCAAAATTTGATAGATGTCAAATCTACTAAAAATAAAATTTTTACACCTAAAATCAAAATTAAATTTGCGGTATAAATACTATGGCCAATCCCACAAAGACTAATCTATCCAAATTTGTATTTCATTATAACTAGAACACGTCCTAGGCAATTTTCGTGTCCACAACTCGTGAAACCTGTACGAAAAACAAAGGGGATTAAATATGAAAAACAAAAAATAAAGAAAATTAAATAAAAAAATGTAATAGAAATATACAAATTGAAATTAAATATAAATAAATTAACTAAATGAAAACTATAGCCTCAAGCACGATTTTGACTCCGACCTTGAATGATCCTGAACAATGAATTTTCTCCTCATACTGATAAATTGATTATAGTGGTCGAGGAACAATCTCAAATCATCAACCCTTCTGTATGTAAATTAATTGTTGGAACAACTCGACAGATAACCCTTACCAATCAAATAACATTAAAAGCAACTTCTACAATTTAATTTTGCGACGGTCTTGTGAACTAGAAGGACTCAGCTCAAATTAATAGTCTCAAGTGAGCGGATTGTTTAAACTTGATTGTTAATTTCCTTGACAGATCCAACTATTTACTCAATTAATCACGTCAATTTGTTCTTCGATGTATTGGCAATTATGGATTGTATCAATTCACCGAGTATATGTCGTCTAACACTGAACTAAGGCGTACCCTTCTCAAATTGATGCTAAAACATCATTGTGAGGCGACCAATCTATCCCCTGAATTGAAGAATTAACTAATATCGAAGCAGAGAATACAAATGGGATCTCCAACATCTAATAAATAATTGACCTTAAGCTAGATTAAATCTAACTAAAGAACAAGAAAGGAAAATAATTAAAGTAATTAAAGCTAAACAAGAAAAATCATTGGTGTGTATTGTATGCCGCTCCCTTTCACTGCCTAATACATCGCTATATAATAATAATAATAATAATAATAATAATAATAAAACTTTGAAAATAATATTGAGATGAGCAATTCCGAACCTCAAATATGAATTATAAAATAAAAATAAAACTAAAAATAATGTCACCTCTTCCCGTACTAAAATTATCTCATAAAAAAACAAATAAAGACGATTAATACTCTTTACTTTCAAAAAAAAAAAAAACTCTATTTAATAACACAACATCTATACAAATATTTTAAATTTCACACAAAATTTTCTCTAATACAAGACATTTCATCAACTGTTTTAAAAATGAATTAATTGCGTTAAATAATATTACCTTGTAATCAACGCAATTAAGTATAATATTTTGATATGTTGAACCTTAAATGGGTACAGTATTTTTTTTTTAATGAAAATGGGTACAGTATTTTAAATACATTAGAAATTTAAACATACACCATTTTTGTATGACACAATATATACTTAATTTTTATGTTCTTTCCAAAAGAACCGAAGCTTATTATTGTAATTTAATAAATTAAAAATGGACGACGCCGGAATCATAACCAATTTTTCTCCAACCTCACATCCAAACCGGCATTAAAAAACAGAGAGGAAAGAGTATCACCTTTTATAATTAAATATTCAACAACTTATTTTAAGTAATTTATTGTTTTTCCTTAAAAACTAATTAATTAAAATCTTTTGATGGTAATATTATTAATATATTATGACGATAACCATTTAAAATTGACTATATATTAATGTGTGAATCAAATTCGGAATCATTTTAAAGTAAAAACCTAAAATAAGATCAATCTTGAATGGACTGAATTTGGATATAAATCAAACTCTAAGCAAATATACAATAGAACTATTTTATTTTTTTTAAAAAAAAGTTATGTATTGATTAAAAATATGCCTATTGATAATATATTCTATCAATTTTTAAACTAAATTTATGATAATTTATCAAAGTTAATTATTTTAAATAAATTATTATTTAAATTTGAAAAAAAAGAGCTTATTTAAATTTATATTAGATTTGTAATTTTGTTTAAGTGGCAATTAAGACAATAATCCTAAAAATAAATAGAATATGGATTTCAATCTATTTGAAGATAGATGCATGGACAAAAATGACCTTAATACTTCATTCAAAATAAAAATGAATACTTTTACCCCCTCTGCAATTAATTGAAAAATTAAAATCGATTTTTTTCGATTTTGAATATGCAACATTTTAATGTTTAAAGGTTTAATTTAAAAATTTAAATTTATAGATATAACTTAATAATGTTATCAATTTAACTTTAATTTTTAAATAAAATAAGTAGATGGATGAAATTCTTAAAACTAAAAGCAAGTAGAGGGACTTAATCCAAAAGTTATATAAGTACAGGAACTGAGGGATAATTATAACTTTTTTCTCCGTTACTTTCTCAAGAAAAAAACCCAGCTGCTTACGTTTTAATATATGGTTATAGATTATTGCTATTATTTTGTGATAAGTGCTGATATTATTTTTTCAATTAAGTTTTTCCTTTTGACCCATTGGATCAACATATGTAAACGGATAATAACAATAACCAAACGACGCCGCACAGTAGCAACAAAGGGATAAAATCGAGAAAACAGAAAAGGGCAGTCGAATACTGTCTATTAAAATTCTTAGGCTATTACTGATTCATCATGGCTAATTTTTAATCATCACTTGTTTTTCTATCAATTTGTAATGGATGGTCTCCCGATTGTGCTGAATTTACACTCATTTCATCATTTTACTCCTTTTTTTTTTATTTTATCTTTTTTGCTAGACGAAATTTTTATATTAAAGTTAAAATATAATTTTATTATTGTATAACATATATTTTGTACTTTAATCCGAAATTTAGGTTGTTAGCTGCGGGTAAAGTTGACGAGGGTTTGGTAAATATGGTTCAAAGTTGGTAAAATGAAATGGACTAACAATATTCTATTTATTCTCTAAACCCTTATATATGATTTCTAGGTATTTAAGCTTTCAGATTCATTTGTTATATTGCTTCCTATTTTCTATGATTCTTTAGCTGGTTTGTTTATAGTTCACTAGGCTTCGGTTTTTAATGAAAGAAATCTATGGCAGTTTTAATGCCATGGGATTGCAAGAGAATCTTCTTAGAGGCATATATGCTTATGGTAACTCGGTCTTATTGCTACTACTTTGTTGGTCAATTACTGGGAATTCAAATTCGGCTGCTTTGAATTTAGGTTTTAACTTACATGTAAAGGTTTTTTT